>CP136879.1:14570692-15170692 GCA_033000465.1 Sciaenops ocellatus | reverse complement strand
AGGCACAGAAGGTCCTGCAGGAGGTGGAGAAGGTCCGCACCAGGAAGAAGGATGCTGAGGTGAGGAAAGAGGATGCAGTGCTTTTTTCTTACGTTTATAATTCCATCTTCTCATCCTTTTATTAACCTTTCTTTTATTGTCTCCTCAGGAAGAGTACAGAAACTCCATGCCGGCCTCCAGTTTCCAGCAGCAGAAGCTTCGTGTGTGCGAGGTGTGCTCTGCTTACCTGGGCCTCCATGACAATGACCGTCGTTTGGCCGACCATTTTGGTGGAAAGCTTCACCTGGGCTTCATCCAGATCAGAGAGAAATTGGATCAACTAAAGGTATGTCCCATCATTCAAGTATATCCAGACATGATATGAGGCTGATTATTTCACATAGAAAAGCAAAGAAATGGGTCATAGTGTGTTAAAGATGGTCTCACCTCTAACTGGATACTGCGTTTTTATTTTGATCAGAAAACTGTGGTCGACAAGCAGGAGAAAAGAAACCAGGAGCGCTTAAAGAGACGAGAAGAGAGGGAGAAAGAGGAAAGGATGAGAAAGAGGTGAGTGCAGACATTTATGGAGGTTTATTTGTTGAGTAAGTGAGTGTTTACTGTTAAAACTGACTGTTTTGACTTATCTTATAGGACCAGATCACGGAGCAGAGAGCATAGAAGGTAAAACAAATCGCTCTACTTTTCTACATTTAAATCACTCCTGATGATCTGACTCTCTGCGATAAATTATAACTGTTGTGCCGTCTTCTATTTTCACCAGGTCCCGTTCTCGTGACCGTAGAAGGAGACGCTCGCGCTCCACATCACGAGACAGGCGCCGTTCGCGCTCACGTTCCAGGGAGAGGAGGAGGAGGCATCGCAGCCGATCCCGCTCTCGTAGCCGCGGACACCGTCACAGCCACGAGCAGAGCTCCAGACACAAGTAAATACACGGTTCACACCCACGCAGTGTCACTTCCAAGAGAGAAGCTCCACAACACGTTTGGCGTGCCTCTGCAGACAGTTAAATGTGATGGGATTTGATTGCAGGCAAACAAGTTGCAAGAAATCATCTCAACTATTTGATTGCATCACACTAAATGGTGACGCACTTCATGTTCTGTTTATATTTTAGCAGAAACTTGGAAGGCTTTTGCAAGAGTGTAATCTCTTAGGTCTTTAGCACATTGATAAGCAGCATATTACAATCATGTGGTCATAAATCTTAAACTCCTTCAGGCTGTGCTTTTTTTTTTTTTTTTTTTTGGAGACTACACTCATGGTTTCGACTTCTCTCTTCTGTCAGGTCGTCCAGGGACCGGGAGCGCTCGTCCAGAGACAGGTCACGGGAGCGGGACAGGAGGGACGGCATGAACGGCAGGTCAGACTCCCGCCGGGCAGACGACAGGGACATGGGAGACCTCTGAAGACCAAACTCCATCAATCACGACACACAACCTCCTCGTCCTCCTGTCTCTTCTCTCTCTCACTTGTCTGTCCATTTATAATAACCTAATGTTACACACAGTCCTTGCCTTGACCCGTTTGTTCTCCCGCTGCCTCCTTTCTTTGCTTTAACAGTTAATGCAGCCGACCCAGAGTGTACCTGAAATATTGTATGGATTCAATTTTTTAGCATCCAGATATATGAGGGGATTGCACTGGATTGGGGGGGATTAGTTATTGATCAGTAGTGGAGTGTATTGTAATACCCACATCTGTAATTTTGGTGGCTGTTTGTATCCGATACATCTCATGTCTTGTTATAAACAATGCAATGATTTCAACAGAAACTGATGGTCTACTGGACTGAAGCTAAAATGTAACTGATACATATTTTATTATTATCTGATGGTCTTTTGATACAGAATCTGTCTGTAAATATGTTTTGGGCCTACTGATTGTCACGGTATAAAAAGCTTCGTCCTATCATGTTTTTTTTTTTTTTTTTATCTCCCTCTTAACACTTTTTCTTTCCCAGTAAACGACATGCCGTCGAGTTGAGTGCAGTTTTTGGATGTCTGTCCACATATATTTAGTTTGCTAAAGCCCAGTTTAAGTTTTAGGAACCCAATTCAAAACCAAAAGGTTTTAATGTTGGGAGTATTAGTATCAACCTTATTTCTCTGTTCGGTTGTCCACTTTTTTTTTCTCTTTAAACTAATCACATTTTTTTTCATGTTGTTGGTAGTGAAGGGAATCTATATGATTGAGAGTTTGGCCAGTATAAGTAAAAGCCTGTTTTAAAGTATCTTGTTTCTATCTTGATTTCTTTTATTTAAAATAAATAAATGACAACTTCAGAGTTAGTGTTGGCATGTGAAGCAGTAGGTTCAGAAGTGATACATTTGAAAGTCAGTGCTATAACTGTACATACCTTTATTGGTTTAAGTCATAAAGTTTAAAAAAAAAAAAATTGGCCCAATCTGGACAAATTCCTTTGTGAATAGATTTATAATTGCAAACAGAATTTAATGGATGCATTGCTTTAACCTCATGTGTGAAATCATATCTGTTTATGTTCTGCTGGAAATCTTTCTTTAAAGTCTCAATTAAAAAAAAAAAAAAAATCATTTTAATTTTTTTTTGTCTGCTGCCATTTTTTTATCATCACAGCATGTTAATCATGGTTTTAATTATTTAGACAAGTAGTTTACAAAGATAAATACATTTCATTTAAGTTAATCCTTACCTGCTAGACAGAAATGAGACAGAAAATAAACTATTCACATGAAAATCAATAACATACATTACAAATAGTGTACTTTAAAGTTAACATAAGTCATTTGAACAGCACCTGTTTGAATTAAACCTCAAATTTCTGATTCACTGTCAAATACTTTGGTTTTAAGATGAAGTAATTATGTCATAATGACCCTTACAGCATGATGGTTCTTACACACAACGTTGGAAGGTCAAAGTCACCGTCACATGTTTGCTCTCTGGTGTATATAATCAATAATTCAAGGAGTTCACTCTTAAGCGACGACACCACCAGGAGAACACAATCCTTCAGCTCAAACTCTTCATGATGTGGACGCCCACTGCTCACAATGTGCTGCTTTCCAGTTTCAGATCAACCTTCATTTTCTGTTTCTCCATGACTGCCTCCAACTCTGTGGCTCTTCGGGCATCCTGTAGAAAACAGAAGTAAATTAGGACTCAGTATTAACGGGAATCTACATAGTTTAGATTTTCGTGTTTCATCTGGTAGTTTAAAAAGATGATTATGTGGCGTACAGGACTAACTAGAAACCTCTTCCTTTATGATTATAATAATTATAATTGGCAAAGACTTAAAGGTCCAGTGTGTAAGATTTGGGGCCTTTATTTTCAGAATAAGGCAGACATGAAATCTAATATTCATAACTATGTTTTCATGCATTAAACTAATTTAATTACTTAAAAACTACCCTTTTATATCTACAGTGGGAGCGGGTCCTCCTTCGTGGAGGCCGCCATATTGAAACACTGTGTTTCTACAGACTAAACTAAACAGTGACTCTAGACAGTTTCTCCTTTACACTAAGAAGGTGAGGGTGATGTGAGGAGATTACAATGCAGCGATTAGACCACTAAATGCAACTAAATTCTACACCCTGGACCTTTAATTTAACATGCAAGCAGAAAAGCAGACTAAGCAAGTAGTTCACAATGCAATCATGCTCACAGCATAAATGAATAATTTAAGAAGTACAATAAATGCTACAGACCGTTGTTGACTGCTGTTTTCCAGTCACCAGTTTGCATTTACAGAAAAAAATGTGGAATCGGTTCTCAACCAGTTAATTTTCTAACTAAGAAAACAAATCTAAAAACCAAGAAACCTGGATTAATTTGCCAAAATAAGTTTGGCATTTGTAACTTGCTGCGGTTTTTAGTCCATATGGTTTATGTAAAAATAAAATAAAGCATCTTATAGCATAATCAATTAAGCATCAGTTTTGCAAACTTAATACAAAAATATATAGGTTTCCTTTCCTTCCTCTGCACTCTCAGTTATTGACTTCCTTGATCACTGGTTGTTGGCATTAATAAACTTTTATTTTTGAACACAGGGAAATAAAAGTAGCCATCATCTTCCTTTAACTTACCTCTAACAGTGCCTTCTGCACAGTGAGCTGGCTGTACACTCTGGCGCCCTCGTCTGGAATCACAGCTCGTAGCTCCTCCTTGTTGAGGGAGAAGAGCTGAGCGCCTGTCAGCACTCCCAGACATGTCACCGTCCTGAGGGACAAAGAGTACAAATGACTACAAAGTCAGGACAGTTAAAACTCTCCTTGAGCTGCTTTACTGAATGCTTTCCCCTCCCTTTGTATCATGATAATATCTAACTGTAACCAGAATACTTTGATACAGGAAGTCATCATTTCCTTTTAAGCTATCAGTGTCAAAGGAGGGAAGTCCTTCATGCTGACCTTCTGACAAATAAATAGCAGCACTCCCACTTTGTAAACAGGTCTGTCGTCAGTAGTTGTGATTACTCACGGTTCACTGAAGCCCTTCCCTTGGAGCCACTCGGCTACCTCCTCTGGAGGAGAGTGGTAATCGAGAGGAACGGAGGTCTCTGAGGCACGAGGGATGACCAGAGGTTTGTTCAGACTGGCCTTTCCATTGGTCAGCCTCTGGAGGAGTTCATCATTCACCAACATAACTGAAAAGATAGGAAGAATGTGGATATTTAATCCTTTTGTGGCCAAAGATAATGTAGCTACATGACTCAGAAGAAAAGAGCTGAACACAATGATTTTATTCCCATGATAGCCATAATGTGAACTTTTTTGTAAAGGACTTTTTTCCATTTCAAGGAGTCTGATTCAAGCTCTGTCTTCTCGTTATTTTATAGTTGAACAGTTCCCTTTTAACAATATTCCTTTAAAGATAAACTTTGTGTACAATTGTGTGTACTTTTAGTACTCAAGCAGTACTCAGCTCAGTCTTCACTTCTATCCATCCATTATTTGCTTGTCGGAGACAGTCATGGACCTTATACCTCACTATATTGAAACCCCAAACCTCCTACACCAACACACGTGGTTTTGTACCTTTATTATCTGTGTCCTCTGCAGCTGGTATATGTTGGCTGTATGCTGGTAAGCTAAGTGGGCGTTGCGAGTGAGAGGGTGCCTGGGGTGGAGCAGGAGAGCTGGGTGGGACTACGGAGAAAGTCTTGGCGAGTGGTGGTGGTGCTGGAGCCTGCAGGGAGAAAATAACAGTGGAATTCACTCTGAGGTATGTACAGGTGAGAGAACACCTGTGTGCTTGCTCGATTCAGGTGTGTGCATGTGATGTGTGTGTTTTTGTGCCTTACACTGGGGGGTTTGGTGGTGACAGGGCTGTCTATGTGAGCCACGGGTTCCAGGATGTTGAAGGGAACAAATCCGATCTGGTTGAAGCGATTACGGCACTTCCACCAGCGCTTGGATGATTCAACCACCTGTCAGATGGAGGAGACATCATTGTTCATATGAAGTCAAACCCAGTGCTCTGTTTCACTCCAAGCTTCACAATGGGTTCCTGAATGCACCATGAGCATATTTTGTGATTTTACATGAATTGGATTCATTACCTCGAGTGTCTCCCCCTGCTGCACTGAAAGCTCACTGCTGTTCCTCGCTATGAAGTCGTAGGTGCAACTGTACAGTCTCTCAGGCTCCGGTGAGAGTGTGCTGCCATCTCTGAAAGGAAAACGACACAGACACTCTCAATCAAGCAGTCTGGGTTAAATGTAGCAGCTTGACTGATCTACTTGTTGAAAGATGACCTACGTTTCATCGCTGACAAGGGTGTCTGGGGCTGCGACTGGCTGAGGGGGTTGGTGCTGCTGTGGGTGGAAATGAGATGGACATTCATGACTCTACAGCACACAAACACACCGTTATGAACAAGCAGATAGGGATAGGTAAAGGTCATCATAGAGAGCACAAGAGAAGCTCTGACAGTTTCCTCTTTTATGAGTAATCTTTCAAAACATTAGGCAACTGGCCATGATGAGGCAAAATATTCTCCTTGTTTGATGCTTGAATTGTGCATGCATTGATCAGCAAAACACTTCCCTGACACAATTATTTCATGCAGCAATGGAAGCACTGTTAATAATGATAACATATGCTAAACACACTTAGCTTCACCAATAGGAATGTTAAAAAAAAAACAGCACAAAGGGCACTGCTTAAAATAGTTTATGGGGAGCAAACATGTTTAGAAAAATAATAAAAAATATGCCTCAAGTCCAAAATTTCTGTTGCTAAATGTTAAATTCTATAAATAACACCTGGCAAGAGGCAAATTTCTTGCAAATACAAGGCCATTTTAGTGCAAACACATCCCTAATTGGGAAAAGGCTCCAGAGAGAATTAGAGATGAGAGTTCTAAGCACTTCTTCTTGATATTTATGTATTATTGTGTGCCTGTTCAACCTGTGTTGTACTTTTACACATATTTTGACTGCTCCTCTCTTCTGACACACAATGGAGCAGGTGTCTAACCCATATCGCACACTCAGGTATTCCATACCTCTTGTTTTACTCGGAGGTCCTCATATTTGTGCTGTGACTCAACCGGATCCTCCCAAACCTGCCCGTCTGCCCTCAAGGCCTCCGGCTTCCAACCATCCAGGAACACGGGGGCGTACGGAGCTACAGGCCCTCTAAGCTGAGAGCTGAGAGAGAGAGAGAGAGCACAACGGGTTACGTACATTAGTCTTTGCTGAACTTGGGTTTTAGTTCACAGTGACCAAAACTATGATGATTGTTAAACAGAGGTCCATCCAGTTTTTTGGAAGATAATACCAAAGCTGACATTTTGGTTTTTGAAGCTGCCAGCAGCCGTAATTTTGTGGCAACGATAAATACATTCAAATTGGATCATTTTCATGCCTGAGAAATCTCTTTAAAATATGTGTTCAATGTGGCCACCAGAATTATATCGGTGGCTGGATGGACAGATTTGTTATACTATAATTGGCCCATTAAAATAAAACTGCAGATTATTGAACAGATCTTTAAAAAATAATAAATAAAATGTCACTGTCAGTTTTATGCTTTGATGCAGTCGGGAGCTGTGAAGAATCTACTCATGAAAAGTGATTCAAATGTGAAATTTGATAACATACAGCTTGATTTACTTGCAAAAAACAACTCTAATTAGAAAAAGCATGTTAATTACAGTGTGAAATTATTTTTCCCAAGACATAAGTATGATAAATTATATCAATTGAAGCCAAATTAAAGTAAAATTGGACCATTATTCTTGACAAAATGTATTTCATGTTACTTTTAAAAATACCAGTTATACTCTCTGACCCAGTGGTTGCTGGTACTGACCGTGGGAGTGTCCAGTTTGGACCCAAAGACGTCCACAGCTGCTTCTCTTCCTCATTCAGGTTATCTTGTAGCAGGGTGACAGCAGAGTTGGTCAGGGCGGGGCTGGACACCGACGCTCCCAGAGCTGGTCCCCCTGTTGTTTTCACCATCTGTACACACACAGATAAGATAAAACCACTGTCCACGCTCAAAGTCTGGAGCACAGGTCTAATACTCAAAGTATTACAATCACTGGTGTGTTAGGAAAAAGTGAAGTTGGCTATATTCGTTCTCATATAGTTAAAGCTCTGACAAAGCACAGACGAACATACACAAAAAAACCCCTAATGGATGCAACTAAACATACGAGAGAGCTGTGTGTTTCCATTCAGGTGTGCCAGTATACACAAATCAAACACACCCATTACTCCCTTTGATTCTCTCGATGACGGCCTGAATAGGAGAGTTAAGGCATCAAACAAGACACACCTGAAATTCCAATCCTGATGCTTCACATTTTATTTGAAATTAGTCAAATGCTGTTTATATGTTGCCGTAGACCAGCATGCAATGACACAAGTGAGGCTGCATTGTTGTTGTGGCTTTAATGAAAGGCCTGTGGATTTGGAAGCTCCATGAAAGATGAAATAAAGTAGATAAATGTTATTAGAAGTAACATTTTTGCCATTTCTTCTTGTTTTTAAAGGAAGTCATCTCTGACAGCTGTAATTCAAAGCAGTGGTCAGGGGACAGCAGCGTGGCATTTCTAATAACAAGAGAGTCCAGCTCAAATCTAAACCAAATGTTCACCAGCAACTCATGCCTGCATTCAAACTCTGCCATGTGAACCAGATCAAACAAATGCTGAATCTATCGAGAGGTTTCAGTTAGGCTAAGACCGCGGGAGGGACCTGCCTTGTGTAAATACTGAGTGGAACTTAAAGTTTCTGGCAACATTACTCAACTTCACTGACGACTTTCCATTATTTTGACATGACACATGCTCAGCTGAGCTCAGGGCAAACACGCTGCCTATTATCCTGGTTTTGAACCATTACATTCAGGTAATTAATTTAAAGAACATCGATTATACACTAACTACCATGGCGATTTATCTTCTGTTCATCTGCTCCAGTATTAAATGATGAGACATCATGAGATTTATTTTAAGAGGTTGGTGATGCTCGATCCAGTTTTTTTTTCTGTGCTGCTATAAAAGATGAGGGTGAGGTTTACAACATCACCACCACAGGTGCAGAAACTATGACTCACTCACCATATCCAAAGGCTTGAATACATGATGAACAAGCTCTTCTGATGAAGGATTGGCAATGGTTGATTTCAGATGGGCCTGTAAACAAACAAATAAATAAATATGGAAATTAACTGTGTGTCACGGGAAGATCACCATAACAAATGAAGTGTGAACAAATGAAGTGTGATCTGACTGAATACACACCAGCAGGCTGAAGCAATATTTGAATTTCTGGAAGATGTCAATGAACTCCTCCTCTGGTGGAGGGCGGGCTTTTGCGGCAAGTAAATCTTCTGTTGTTCAGATATGGTGACAAGGAAAGTACAAGAAAATAGGTCACCCACTGTATTATCAGGAGGCCTAACTTGAAGAGATGTTCATGTGCATGTCATCTGCAAAAATATCTTAGATTACCTTCAGCACTTTGCTTTTTACTTTTCTTCTTCTTCTTCTTCCTCTGGTTCAGCACCGTTGCGGCCTCTGCGGTCTGCTGCAGTTTGGCCATGAAGCTCTCAATGTCGTCGAAACAGTGATTGAGGATCCCCTGAGGGAGGGAGAACCAGTTTTGTTATGCCGCTCGGATATGACTTACAGCCAGAGGTGACTGAACATACTCAAAAAAAAAGGTGATGAGGAGGCGTACCACTTCTCTCTCTGCTCGCAGGAAAGAGATGTCAGGCCCGTTCACCCCGTTCGCTGTTGCAGAAGAGAGGAGAGGATTTAGTTCATCCATTTTCCTTCATGGCCCTGGTCTTAGCTGCATTTCCTGCCCCCCTTTACCCTTAAAACCCACCCCCTTACACACAAAGCAATCTCTGTGCTCCTGAATACCTCTCACGTCTCTCCTTCCCTTCTTCTTACCCTCTTGTCAAATACCTTTCCAGCATTTCATGTGAGAAAAAGTGTTTTCTTACCTCTGAGTCCTGGGTAAGGTGGAGGGTTGGCTGGTGGGGGGTTTGGAGCATGTGGGATGGGGGGGCTCGGGATATCATAAGGGTCGATCATCTCTCCTCCACTCTGAGGAGGAAGCCTGAAGAACGAGAAGAGACATTCAGCCATGCTACTCTCTCACAACCTACTACAGGTAATGTCCTTCTGGTCGATGATGGCAGCATCACAGGAAACACCCTTCAGTCAAACACACATTCAAAATCATCACATTTCATTGTAAACAGACTCATCGGTCTAATTCTGGAGGCAGCCTTGCAACAGGAGGACATCCATGATCCGGCCAGACAACGCGGTCCTCTATCAATAGACTTAATGTGATGCTCCTGAAATTTAATCCTGCAGCCCTTATTCCACTAAAGTACAGTAAACAGTCTGACTGTGCTTTCTTGTGACTACAGCCTATGCCACACTCAACACTGTGCTTCAATAGAAGTTCTTCTTTTAAACAAATCAGCAGGCAACAGGACAGTTTTAAATGTAAAACACAAGGACGTGGATCACTGCAGGTGAAAACGTTTCTACCTTTGCTAAATCTCGTATGCACCCAAGCTGAATGCAAATGCCTCAGAGTGATGACTCAATCCTTTGTTCTATTGAATCGAAACCTGTCTGTCTGTCCGTCTGTCTGTCTGTCTTACCACATATGTCTGTCCTTCACACGTCCTTTAAAGTTTCTTTCAAACAAAGTAAATCCGTTCAGGCCCAGAGCCTGCACACCTCTGTCGTCCCTCCTCTGCTCTCTCTCTCTCTCTGCCTTCTGTCACAATGGCCTTGTTATCTCTGTCACACCTTCCTAAGTTATGTGGAAACCGGTAAAACAAGTCTTTCTCTCTCTCTCTCAGCTGTTTACACTGTCCTCTCTGTCTCTTTCCCTCCCTCTCTCTCCCTCTCTCTCTCTCTCTCTCTCTCTCAGACAGGTGGATGGGTGGATGGTGGCTGCTTTGATTCAGTGGAAAATAAGACATAATGGCTGTAAAAGAGGAGAAAGGCAAACAGTTTAACAGGATATGGGTCTGAAGTATCGTATACTATCTTTCTTTTTGTTTGGCTGTGTCTCTGTTACCATTTGTCTGTCCATTAACCTTCTCCCATACAATAAGAAGGAAAACACACACACACACATTAAGACATAGAAATTCAGCACTTCAAAACTTGAATTTCAAGGAACAAACATCAAATTATTGGTTCAGTTTAAAGTGTTCACAAGAGCCACATTGATGAGTTTTCACAGATTTGTCTTAGAGCTTGTAACCATGACATTCACTGTACCTTAGGGCTTCAGGAAGCTTCTTACTCCTGCTGGTGGAGGAACCCGAAACCGTGCGTGCAATGTCGTCACAGATTTGCTCTGCCTGCGAGAACGAGAATCTGGAAGTGGCATCACTTGTAAAACCTGAACCCTGGCTGACGATTCAGAACTGACACAGTGAGTCAGACTCAGGGAAGCTTGCTCCAGTGTTATTACTCACCTTCACAGTCTCGCAGTTAAAGAAGTGTATGTCCGGCTTCTTCTGATCTGCACTTTGGCAGACTAGCAGGAGGAGGGATGGGAAGTGTTTTTCTGTGTTGATGGCGTCGCAGCGGTAGATGGATTTGAAAGAGTAGATCTCCAATTCATCCTATATGAGTGGATGAAACAAGAAGGTCATACACAAATATGCATTCACACCCTACAGGCCCTGTTGACCTCCATGCATCTGTTCTCACCTGGCTCTGTATGTCTCTGAGATGAATGGCCTCTGTGCTGACATCCAGGTACATCTGTTGACTCCACAGCTTCTTGTTCTGAGCCAGGACTGACAGACGTGACTGGGCTTCCTCCACACTCTGCACATCCCCGTCCTGGAGTGAGAATGTCAGCAGGTGCTGCAATCAGAGAGACGTAAACAAAAGATGAGGAAGTGAGGCAAAATGCATCTGAAAATGAAAAATGTGTGATGTGTAGCAGAAAAGACTTACGGTAACAAGATATCGGGAGATGTTTGTCATCCTTGGTCCACTGTGTCAGCTGCCCTGGAGTGAAAAAATGTTTATGAATGATGATCATAAAACATTTAAGATGGAATTATAAAGGACCCAAGGGACAAACACATTTCTTCAGGTGCTGCTGGTGTTGTTTTAAAGCTGGCTACAAGTTAATCTTACCTAGTTTTCTAAACTAACAAGTCTAACTTATGACCTGCAAAAACAACACCCTCATTCAAATTTTCCCATCCTCTGTTTGAGTTTACGTCAGCCTGTGCCTCTCTGCTTCAGTAACTTGGGATTACGTTATCTATGTGTGTGTGTGTGTGTGTGTGTGTGTGTGTGTAGGTGTGCGTACGTGTGAGCCACCCAACCAGTCTGACGACCATACAGTGTATCTCGCCATTCAATCTCTCGGCTCCTCAGTGACCATTAATACTGGAATCACTAGTATCAAGGAAGCGGACATCCAGTATCACTTACACTCCTCCTCCGGGTGTCATTAAAAGTTATGTATTTCCATCTTATTTTCATACAGTCTAACTGATATCGAACACATATTTGATATAGTATTTCAAAATAAAAGCAGTGATTTGTCTGCACTATTCTTAAGTGCAAAACTTAAAATATATTTTAAGCTCTTGACTGAATTCCTGGATTAGCAAACAGAGAATTAACGTGTTTGTACAAGTAAAACTTTAATTAGAAATCAATCTCAGCACCCTGTTAACGCCTATGACTAAACATACAGTATCACCCATCCAAAGTATGATGTTATAATGTACTGTATACACATTCCATAGTTCATATCAATACCACAACACATTTTAAGAGGAAAAGGTCATAAGTTAAGTCAAAATACTAAAATTATGGTGCAGTAGAGACATGACATGATTCAGTTAAGTGTACAGGATGTTTCTGATTCCAGTAAACTAACATAATTGGTTTGAAAGTCCTTTAAACTGACAAGAAATATTAAATTAACTGTAGCTATGTGTTTTTGTAAGTAGCTTAACAAATGACTACACATCACAAGTGGCAGAAAGAAATCAAACATGTGACAAAACTTCATTTCACAGTGACATTTCTAGCTCATGGTTACTGTACAAGTCCAAGTTCATTCAAGAATTAAGTAATCTTAAATGTTACAACTTCTGACTACTACAGACTGATGATTGGAAATGGATGTTTGATCAACTTACCAGGGTTAATCAGCTTCCAATACTTTATTCCTGATGTTTACAGCTGTGTATGTGTGTGTACACGGACAGTGAAACCTGTCCTGTGTCTCAGCGTACTTCACAGGTATCTCACTCCTCTCTCTATACTCTCAGTGGTATTGAAAGCTTTTACAGAGCAGAGGTGTGTCACCTTGTTGCAGCCCCACCCAGTCTACCACCCATAAAAATATTTACTCAGTTTCTCACCTGTTGGATAACAGTGTAGCTAGAGTTTGCAAAACTGAGGTAATGTTCTATGTGTTTACTCTTTGAATTTGGGATTTGGGGAGTTTTCATGCTGAATTTAAAGCCTGCAGTGTGATTTTTAGACTTTTAAGTAAACAAAGTAAATAAAGGTTCAATATTTACTCACCAGAATATCATTCCAGCAGTGTGGAGACACTTTAAACCTTGGGAAACTTGCTGATCGTTGCAACTTCATATCACCATGGAAGTAAAACATCTTTAAACAACACACACACACACACACACACACACACACGCACACACACATTTGGGTTGGGGGGCGGGGTAGGGGCATCCATAAATACAAGTAGTTGGAACAAAAGGGAAACTGGGGTGTCACATTTCATAACAGTCCTCAACTGGAGGTGGACAAGTCACCATTTTATCCTCCAATAGATGAGATAGGCGGAGTCAGGTGAAGTGGCAGCAAGCAAGGTTTCCACTTGACTTTGGTTTGAGGACATTTGGGATAATTTTTCAAGGATCTCTGCTATTTGATACCACAAGGTATTTATCAGTTATTCACAAATACATGCCGTATTTCCAAACGCATAGACTATAGTTGGTGTATATTTGAGCTAGTAGTGGCAGTAGACTTGTGCGCTTTATTTGACTACAAACAGGCATACGTGGCACACAGCGTGTGTGTGAAAGTATGCGATGCGGTGTAGAGAAATGTCAGTGTGTCAGGTTAGTGTGACTGGAGAGAGCTGCAGGCTGTATGACTGATCGCCTCATTGGAAAAAACACAAGTTTAAAACTTTGGACATTAGTGCTGTTACACAGCCACGTGGTCAAAGGCTATAATACCGATGGAAAAGCATGCTTCATGACAGGAGCAGACTATTGCATCAGCCTGTCCTCTCTCTATCTCCTCATAAACTAAACGGTGGAGGGTGTCTGACAGTAGGAGACAAAAACTGACAAAATAAAAGCGTGCTGGGGAAAGTGAATAGTGCCACGTGTAATCCAGGAGACATGGATTAAAGGAGATCAACTTTATTCCATCAACTTTATCTACCTTATTATTCAAGACTCTATACTGTCAATAACAGACAAACTCTGTTATGACATAACTAATAAAAGGCAGGTGAGGTTTCCACTTCTACTTTAAAGTGCGTGTTCAAACCTGGCATCAAACAGTCACACGTGTGGGAAGATAAATTCCTAAAAGGATCTGCGTTTATTGGCTTATGGTGCGTTCATGGCTCCTGGTGTGTGTATGAGAGCCATTGGGACTCAATAATGAAGGCCACTTAAATTGAACTAAAAGTTGCAAATAGATTCAGAGCTGAGCCTCATTTTTAAAAGCTCAACAACACTTGCATGCCTTTCATTACAAAAGTACAGCTTTGGTGGAAAGTAACTAAGTACATTTACTTAAGCACTGTACAAGTACAATTGAGGTACTTGTACTTGAGTATTACCATTTTCTGCTATTTTATACTTATATTCTTTACAATTCAGAGGGTAATATTGTAGTTTTGACTCCACTTTATTTATTTGATATTACTTATGTATAATTACTAGTTGTTACTTTGAATACAGTCAAGATTTTTCATATAAATAGAAGAGGGACTCGTATGCTTGATTAAATTAGCTTCACCTCGAAAATAGTGCTTACTAATTAGTACATCAGTAATAATGATCCAGTGATAATATAACAAAAAAAAGTACAAATACAACAAAAATATTGAGAGTGGCTTTGTTCCTAATTATTCTATAATTAGTAATTTTATACTAATACTTATAATAAGTTAATTTTGATGTTTTGACATTTGACCTTTTGATTGCAGGAGGCGTATTTCTTTATACTATGGTATGACTACTTTTACTTAAGTAAAAGACCTGATTAGTCATCCACTACTGCATTAAAAGGACTCATCTGAGACAACGCCACTATTCAAAAGAAGTTTATTGGAGCTTCAAATCAATGCAAATTTGGGCTGCAGCCTGCAGCCTGGGCCACCACACACCATAGTGCTACCATGATTACTTGATTAATCACCTTTGCAGAGATTAAATAGTCAATAGTTTTGATTATTTGTTAAATTTCTTCAGTCACTAATTTAAAAAAAGAAAAGAAAAGAAAAAGAAAAAAGAAAACTCACTGGTTCCAGTATTTCAAATTCTCCCTTTTGTATTATTGTAAATTTTATGTATTTTTAGACAAAAAACAAAAACAAAAAAACAAGCAAAGATTTTGACCTGACAGATGTATGTGTGAATGTTACATTTCAGATGTTACATTTTCATATTAGCTTTGCAAAAATCAGCAATTTAAAGACATCAAATAGCATCCAGAAAGAAAAGATACTTTTTATCTTATTCAATTTGTAGCTGATTAATCGACTAATTCGATAACTATTGGTCGGTACAGGCAGCAGCCTCTCTGATGTGTATTCGGGTATCAGATTTCCTACCGTCCCTGAACTCAGCGTGTAGTAGTGGGGTGGGGTCCATTGTGTTGCATCACGCGGAAGAAACGAGCCCACACAGCTTCACCAATACCCCGCGAGAAAGCGCGGTTTATACATTATCACACGCACCGCACATGTGGGTGGTTTTATACGTGTCTGTAGATTTAAATGTCGTAATTAAAGTATCGTATATATGTTACATTTAAAGTAAGAGGTGGAAACAGAGGAGCAAGTTATCTTGCGCTGTAACTGACAACATAGTGATCCTAACAGTAGCCGCACGTGCGTTCATCCTCCTGTGAGCGGACGGAAGATTTAACCGTCGTCGTCGACTTTTCCCGTGTTTTCTGCCTTTTTTCACGGTTTTTCTGCATTTTTTCAGCGTTTTTCTACCTCTTCGTTGACGACATTAGCGGGTGACCAGGTCAGTTTGGTTTATCACAAGTGTTTTAGCGTGTACACAGTCAGACAAAGGCAGACAGACAGGTGATAATACTTGGCCATGCTTTAGCTCACTGATGAAGGCTTCACTTCAGGTTTCAACTAAAAGTGCAGATGATATTAACATTTGTTTTGAAGTGCTTTAAGTAATGTGAGCAGATATGTTCACTGGATCTATGTAGTCTAATCTGGGATTATTTTAAACCTGGGTTGCAAGGTGGATGCAATTAGCGTAATGCTAATTAACCACCTGGTGTGATAGCAGGCTGCCTTTGAGGTTCAGATGACAGTGTCTGGTGCTGGAGTCCACCGTTACTCATGTAAATAAGGTGGACAGCGTATTAGAAACACCTATATAGCATATTTTAATCCAGCAGCACAACTACAGGATCTGAAATGACCATAAAGTTAATCAATGCTTCTCCAAATTTGAATAAAAACAGTATGATGACATATATGGTAGGATATATTGCAAGAAATTGGCAACACGCAGCACCAGAGTAAATAAGTGAAATGCTCTTATCACTTGCTGGATCCTGTTTATTTGTGGTGCACCATAATTAAACACCGCAGATGTGTGTGCACCATCTCCAAAAACAACTTTTCAGCTGCAGCTGAAAGTTTCAAGTCACCTGAAATGGGTGTATATATATATAACTTCACATTTTCATCAGTTTCTTTTCTTTTTTCTTGTCCCCACCCCGCCTTTTTTTTGGGTCTCAGATGGAGAAGAAGCCTTTGCCAGCAGACGACGACAGACCCGAAACCACAGAATCAGAGCTTGATCGCTGTCTTGGTGAGGAGAGTCAGCAAGACTCGTCTGAGCCTGCCGCTCGAGCAGGATGGAACAGTAAAATAGAGTATTTTTTGGCACAGGTGGGATTCAGCGTCGGGCTTGGCAACGTCTGGCGGTTTCCATATTTGTGCCATCAAAATGGAGGAGGTGAGTACCTGTTGTTCTTGTTGTCATCCATGTTAGATGGCCGCTACAAGTTTTGGTCCTGTGGGTCCCACGGGACCAAACACAAATGTTGTGGCTTCAGGATGTGCTGTATTTACTCAAATAAGAGAGGCTGTAGTTGGCGTCGTCATCACTGGATGAGCATGTGATGAGAGAGAGACTATTTAAATTAGTAATGCTATGTAAATGCATGGCTCCATATCTGAGCAGTATATTGTTTAACAATGTATAATCTATCTGTAAATAAACTAAACGCCAACATCTAGTTTCAATTGCCATGGGAAAAATACAGACACAGAGATTTAATCATTTTTGTTTCTGACTGCCACAAGTTCAATAGCGCGTTTTTAATCTTAGCAGGCCTTATTGTCAGTTGTGAGTTGAGTGCTTCATGTGTCTTATTCACCCTGAGGCATAGATAAGACCTTTTCAAAAGAACGTTGCGTAACAACAATACAGTCGAGGGAAAACATCTTCCCCTTCAAAGTATCAAATTGTGTTGCTCATTTACTAACTGAGTGCTGGTGACCTCTTCCCCTCAGGAGCTTTTCTCCTCCTGTACGTGCTGCTGATGCTGGTTGTGGGAATTCCCCTGTTCTTCCTGGAGCTGGCAGCCGGTCAAGCCATCCGACAGGGCAGCATCGGGGTGTGGAAGTACATCTCCCCCAAGCTCGCAGGCATCGGCTACTCCAGCTGTGTGGTAAGAAACTGATTGTTAAATGATAGAACCACTGTCTAATGCCGTTAGATTGTTAAGTATATTATTCTGCATGCATTTCAAGTGTCACATGTAGGGCATATACATATGTAGGGCAAGGAAGCAATGATGTATTATCCGATTAAAATGTTTGGACACAGAGCTAGGATGTGATGAGGTGTACCAGTTGTTGTAATTACAAAAAATAACGCATCATTATCTGTCAGTGCTTCTATAATTGCAGTAGTAGAGAGACACACATGCTCTATTACAAGCACGCACTTATTTTCTTGTTAATATTTTCTGACATATGTTAACTGGTATTTGCAGTTACCCTTTAAATCATCATACAATTTCAATTTCCTTCCTTTTTTCCCTGCAAATTTTCCAGCCTGATAATCCTGCTCTCATATGCCCTCAGGTGTGTTTCTTTGTGGCTCTTTACTACAATGTGATCCTTGCATGGAGTCTTTTCTATCTTGGTAACTCGTTCCAGTACCCTTTACCTTGGGAACAGTGTCCAAAACAGGACAACATAACAGGTAAACACACAGCACATTAATGAACAGGAACAGCTAATAAATTGTAATTTATTGGCTAAATGATTACCTTTTTTTTTTTTCCTCTTTACACCAGTAAAAGAATGTGAAGAGAGCTCTGCCACATCGTATTTCTGGTACCGCAAAGCGTTGGATATCACAGACTCGATTGACGAAACAGGCTCGTTCAACACTTACATCGTCTGCTGTCTGCTGGCGGCCTGGACCATTGTGTGCCTGGGAATGTTTAAGGGTATCAAGACCTCTGTCAAGGTAACTGTGTGATCTGTTGTGGCTCATATGGTTGTGTTGCTTTCACAGTACTGATTTTACTGTCAAGGAAGCCGTGCTGTTAAATGTGGTATTTTTTTGTTCAGTTAGCAGCTGTCAGATGTTTCAGTAGACTTGTGATAATCAGGAACACTAAAGTCTGCAACTACGGAACTAAAACATGTTGTAGGCACTCACTAGATGAGCTGCTACTTAAAATATCAGTTTTAAATTACATGAGTAATTCCACGAATGCTGATATATGAGTGCAACAGCACTGGGACTTTTAACTGCATGTATCACTCCGCTTTACAGATGTCTAATATTAACATTGCATTAATGGTCACCATCTGTCTTTAATTCTAACAAACTTGGCACCACAAAGATGGAGGAAGTAGTTTAAACACACAAGGGGCAACAATTTACTGCATCCTGGCACTGAATTGGATTAGCTGATAATTAGCCCGATCAAACACACATCAAACCAATAACTAACAACAGTCAATGTCAAACAACCATATCAGCCTTAACAACCTTAACATATCAGCAGTTTGAACTGAACTAAAGCTTAAACTAAACAGATAATATCACGACAAACTCCCTTTCAAGGAAATGTGACAAATGATATATCAGTTCAAGAGAAAGGATGTCATGTGTCGACATTCTTCTGGATATTTTGGCATCAGTGTAATCCATAAATATAAACTCTATTTCCTTACAAATGTCTCCACAACTCAAGGCCTCACTACCAGCCTCCTTCGGTTAGCTGCACCATTTTAGTAAGAGAAGACTGTCGGGATGAGAGGCGAATAGTTTTGAAGATTTCTCACTAAAGTAAGCGCTGGTCGCTGGTTGGTGGCTCAGATACACACCAAATTAAACAGTCAAAACACTGTTTATGTTTTGTGTGCGTGACTGTATTTTTTTTTTTTTTTTTCAGCCATTACCAATGTTAATACCCGGTTTCCTCCTTCCCTTTTTAAGTACACCCACCTTCCTATAATAAACACGTTTGATTTCATCAGAACATCAGTGAGATTGAGACAAAGAGACTGCCAACAGACTCTTATTTCACTGGTTGCACAATACATGGACACAAAGATAAATGTACATGATATAAAGATAAAGATAAGCCCCATTTTACTGAAAAACACTGACTTGATGACAAAATTGCATCCTGTGCTACATTGTTTGGTCAAACATGATATGTTATATTATTGGGGGAAGTTTGCATTTTCAATGCTGTGGTTGTTTGCCCTAAATAGCCAAATATAATGAACAGCAAAGCTTTACACACACACTGTATCAGGTGTGGAAACGTTTATTTGCTGTATTTTATGTGAAAGCTAACATCTACGAGTAAGTTTTATCCCGCTCAGGCTGACATCAGGTGTTTGGTGCAGTTACTGCCGTAAGCACTTAGCATCTCAATTACTGTGGGGAAAATTGGTTGTTATAGCAGCAAAATTAACAGGATTCATTAGGGAAATGACGAAAAGACAGTTTACTGAAGCTTAAATGTAACTAAGCAATCTAAGGAAAAGAGTCACAGCATATTAACAAGAAAAAATGTTTGATAGTGTGGTTGAAAATAACTTGTAGTGAACTTATTCCTGTAAATAGTTTCCAAAAAGGAGAGGGACACCAAAGTGTCAAAGCTAATAACAGACTGTCACTGCTAGCTCGTTAATGTCCTCATTCGTTCTCATTTCCCAGGTGATGTATTTCTCCTCCATCTTCCCCTACGTGGTGCTGTTCTGCTTCCTCGTCCGAGGACTCATGCTGGATGGGGCTTTAGATGGAATCACCTACATGTTCTATCCTAAGGTATCTACTGATAAACTGTATGGCTGAGTGTAGAGAAGTGATGCAGATATGAATATTTCCCTGACACGCCTGTTGTTCTTCTCCACATTTATAGCTGGAAATCTGGGGCGACATACAGGTGTGGCGGCAGGCAGCAACGCAGGTCTTCTTTGCCTTAGGCCTCGGCTTCGGGTCCATTATCGCCTACTCCTCCTACAATCCCAAGAACAACAACTGCCACCGGGATGCCTTCACAGTCTCCGGTATAAACTTCCTCACATCTGTGCTGGCCACTCTGGTGGTGTTCGCTGTGCTTGGCTTCCGCGCCAAACAAAATGTCACAACATGTGTAACCAGGTAAGTTTTAATTTCAGAGATAAATGTTGAGTTATCCATCAAAAGACATTATTACTTAAAATGTCAAATGACTGGTTCCCCGACTGGTTCTCTGGCGTCTCCCAGAATCTAACGTGTTTTTTTTGTTTTTTTTAATCTTCTTGTATTAATTGTATGTTTACAATTCTATTTTCTTTGTATTTTTTTTCCAGTAATCTTAAGAAGTTACACCAAAGTCTGATTCCAGGCTTCAACTTTTCTGACCTCAAGTCTGTGACCTTGGAGGACTACAGTGCCTGGTTTAAACTGTATGGAAATCACGTCCCTGGCAACTTAACAGAGTGTAACCTGGAAAAAGAGATGCAGAAGGTAAAGATTGTCCGTTTGCTTCAGTGGATTTTTTTTTTTTTTTTTTTTGTATTTGATGTGCCGTACATAACAAACTAAAGCTGGCACTCTTGTTTGTGTTCAGGGTGTGGAGGGCACAGGACTGGCTTTTATTGCCTTCACAGAGGCCATGTCACTCCTGCCCGGCAGCCCCTTTTGGTCAGCGCTCTTCTTCCTCATGCTGCTAAACTTAGGACTCAGCACCATGTTTGGCACTATGGAGGGCATCCTCGCACCGCTCACTGACCGCTTCAAAACTCTGGCCAACAACAAGACCAAACTGACAAGTAAACACCTGTTTCCCCTCCCTGCAAGCCTCGACATCACATTACTGGCATGACTCAAGATAGTTGGCTAGCTAGGTTTGGAAATGGTGTAAGATAGTACATGTACTAACACTTTATTATTTATGTATTACACACATCCAGCAAAACGAATTCTAATTAACTAAATTAAGTAGTTTTATTGCTCAGCCTCGATTTTAAGTGACAACAGAGATTTAAGTTTTGAAGGGAGACTTTGCTCCAATCAACACTGTCCTCATCAAAATGTTGGTCAATTTTATGTCGCTCATTAAGTGCTGTTTGACAGTTAAGTCATACTCTCTACCTTGGTACCGCCAACCCAACACAAGATCCATCAGCTGATTTCACTAACAAGCAGAGAGGGAGCCAAAGTAGTAAATTTACTTGCTGAAGTTATGAAGGATAAGCTAGAAATGATTTTCTCTCCACTCCTTGATTGCACATGCTCTCATCTTAACATGTCTGTTCTGTTTCCATGTTGTTGCAGTTTTCAGCTGCATCGTTGGCTTTATAATCGGCCTGCTCTTCACCCAGCGTTGTGGGAACTACTTTGTAATGATGTTCGATGATTACTCTGCCACTCTGCCCCTAATCATCGTGGTGGTTTTTGAGACCTACAGTGTGTCTTGGCTATATGGAGCTGATAGGTGAGGTCTTTTTTTCAAATTGTCTTAACTAGGGCTGCACAATATGGTTTAAAAAAAAATCATATTGCGATTATTTTGACAAATATGGTTTAGGATTAACTATTTTTATTTTCACTGAAAAAACTATTAAAATCATCATGTTGATGTGACATTTCTTGTAGTTTGTACCAAGCAAACACTTTTCTTACATCTGGAGAACAAGATTTGGAGGCGAGGGCACCTCTGTAGCACTGCAGTACTTCATTATAATGATGATTTGTCATACATTTGATCAAAAAAAACTGCAGAATTGCATATGGCTATATTGTAAATTTGATATTTCGAATAATTGTTCAGCCCTGGTCTTACCCTTGAAATCTTAAATTACATGCAAAGGTCAACTAATTGATTTAGTTCTTTGAGTCTTATCAGAGTTTGTCAAAAAATATGTTCCACTCTGTTTCTGAAGGTTCCTTGACGACATTGAGGCAATGCTGGGCTGGCGTCCTCACGTCATTTACAAGTACCTGTGGAAATACATCTGCCTACTTGCTATGCTGGGGCTACTGGGAGCCACCACCATCCAAATGTTGATCACGCGCCCCACTTATATGTCATGGAACCAAGAGACGGTATGAAAAATTATATTTAAAAGAACAAAATGCAACCGTAGCTTCAGCAGACTTGGTTTTTCTCTGGACATACTTGAAGGAAATAAGGATTGTGAATTTGTCGTAGTTCACATTGAATGTGTAATTCAGAGGAAGTTCTTGAGTGAATAATTTGATTCCCCCCTTTATTTATTTTTTTCAGGCCTCTGAGGTGAAACTTGAGTATCCCGGCTGGGCTCTGGCTGTTTTGGCTCTGCTGATCATATTTGCCATAATGCCCGTCCCGGTGGCCTTGATCCACGCTGTTCTGCAGGACCGAACAAAGCAAACAGCCAGAGACACAGAGACTGGTCAGTACAGCATTGTTAACACTGACGACAAGTGCGACACCCCGATGACTGACATGTCCGAGCTGGACCAAAGGAATGGGAATACTGCTTCCCTTTCCTAAACATTGGACGTGATGTTTCAGAGTGGGAATGACTTGCAGTACGCAGTGCAGTTTAATGAAACAGAAAGTAACTTTGTGTCAAAAGATTCCTTATTTTAATATTTAAAAACTTCATCCACTTTTTGTTTTTTACTTAAATTAAGTCCAAACACATCCAGAGGATACTTCTTACAAAATACTACTGTTCCAACAAGTACAACTTTTAAAATGTGTGGAACAAATTACTGCTGTGTGGTAACAACAAGGTGCAATTTTCAACAACTGTTGATTGTTACAGAGTTGTCCAAATGAGCCAAAACGATGTTTCTTAGTTTTCACTATAAGCCATGAACACGTTCCTGAATTTTGTTTAGTTTTGTGTGAATTATGTGTTCACTTGTCCAGATTTGGGAAAGTTTTTCACTTTTCTAATAGCACTCTTTGTCTGAGATGGACCTCGTCATTTCAAGAATCCATACATGCCACTTTGGCACTGAATGACCCAAAAATAGTTTTTAACTCAAATATATTTTTAAACTTATTTTGTCAAATTTACAGCCTGTCACTGTTAAGTGTCTTGTGCGTGTATTTAAAGCTTGTGTGGTCATCCAAAAAAAAGAACAGTAACGGAGACGGTTATTATGAAAGTTGTTTTCTGCTGGGCTTTTAGGTTGTGATGATGATGATTATCATTTGCAATAAAAAAAGCTGCACCTGAATTGAAACAGGAAAATGATGCCATCGTGAGACTGTTACATCAGGAAAGAGTTATTTCAACTATGTCAATACTAAGTACAGATATCAGGTACAGTATTAATGTTATTTAATACACAGAAGCCATCTAACTATGTTTACAGCTCAAAAAACACCTGAGTTACTTCAGTTTGCTATCATACTGTATCTACACTGTATGTTTGCAGGTGTAGCTTAACAGTTCATACTACACCTGCGTGTTAATACTCTGTTCAATCCAGCAGGTGATATACAATATCTGAGCATACAGCTCCAATATCACTGTTTTTATCAGTGTAAAATATCAAGTCAGCTGTGAACGTGTATGTTTCCATCATCCTGTCAGACATTAGCAACAAAACCTGTGTACTGAATGGGGAAAATCATCAACCATCAACCCTACAGTGTTGTGGAGCACACAGGCTGTTCACAGCCTGCTGCCTGATTTTTGCTGAACCGGTTTCTAAGGTGACAACATGGTACAAATATTAAGGGAACCTCCTCTGTTTGTAATGTATATATGTATAGGGTACAAGTAAAATCATCAAGAACAAAAACAAAAATTTCTGGGATTTTCCAACATTTGTTATTGAAATTGTATTATTATTTTGTTTTTCTGTTAGCTTTGATTTAGGGGGAACTAGTTGCATGTTAAAACAAGACAATGTACTCCAGATTTTATGTGTATGTAAATTAAGGTGTTTATTTTGTAAAATATTTTTTTTTAGACTTAATTTCTAGGTCATGTTGTCTTGTTTTTGTAGATGATGTAGTTTGTTTTTTTGTTTTATTTTTTACATTTTCAGGAGTTACTATCAAAATGTCTCAACCTTAAATTCTGTTGAATGTTTTGTACCAAAATTAAGTGCCTTCAAATTAATAAGGCTGATTGAACATTTCAACACATATCATTTTAAATTTTTTGGTAGATGCTCTCTTCAGTCTTGTATGTAGTCTGTAAGTGTGTACAAAATGAATTTTGGAGAAAATGTAATATAATGTCTTTGCAATGTAATATATTTTTTGCTATTTTATTAAATTCTTTCTTCAGCACTTCAGTATAATGATATTTATAACTTTAAACATTGTAAGCTCTTCAGTATTGACTGAACTGGTTTTCTATATTTTCATGTTTAGTGGTGATTTTAAAGATAGTTTTGCAGAAGATCTAACTGCAAAATCTTGTTTGAGTTATTAGAGTAAATATGATTAAAACTTGGTCCTGGTAAATACAAATGAATTATTTTCCTCCCTCTGACCTTAAATATTATGTTTTATTGTATCCGTCTGTCACACAACATTTCACGGTATGTACAGAACAGCTGTCTGCTGATTGTAGTTTTAGTTCAGTGTTTCAATTGCATGGATATTAGCCAAAAAGTTAGTATTGCTGTCAAGAAGCAACAGATATCAAGAGTAACATTCTGAATGTTATTCATATTATGTTTGTTGAATCATCTTGGATAACTACTCCCTCAGATCTAGTTTGGAAAGCAGTTTTCTGGCATTTATTACAGGGCGTCTCCACTAAAGCATTTGGTGGTTACTTAAAAGCCTGGAGATGCTGGCAGTCTCTTCAGTGTATCTATCAAAACACACATGCTGTGTGCCACTGCTCATCTGCACCATTATCTGCCTGGGAAATCTTCAAGCATATTAAAAACTTCTGCCAAACTAAACATCTGAACCGCTGTAGTCCAGAACGACACGCAGAGGAACATTTGCTTTTCTTACTGCTCGAAATCTTCCCAGCTTTGACGGACTGCAGGTAGCTTTCAATTTGTGTCTGTAAAAGTCCTGCAGCTCATATTTGCAGAATAAGCACAGGTGGCCTGAAACATGATGCTCAAGGTTATCGGGGCCCGTGTGAAGCCATCTGACCCATTGTAGCCTTAGCTTTCAAAACACTGTTTTGACTGTTGGACACGGTGAACAACAGTTAGCACATTTCTTTGTTTTTCTTTCATATCTATCAGTTCTTGCGCAGTCGGAGTGTCCTTGCCAGGCGGGGCAGACTATGGGAATGGAACACACAGTGCCCTGAAAAGAAAAAGAAAAAAAACCTACCAGCTCAAAGACCAAATACCACACTGTGGAGGTGACTAACTAAACAATGTAGCTCTCTAACTCCACATATCCAAATTGTTCATTAATATGTAGAATAAAGACAGTATCTACATTATCATTATGCATTTTTAGGAAAACTTGGCATCTGTTTGAGCCAACATTGGTAGATGGGTGAATATATGAATTTCCAAATAAAGTAACCCTTTAGGGTTACTTTATTTGGAAAATAAGAATTTGAAAAAATAATACAGTAACCCTTTAGGTTACTGTATTATTTTTCATATTTAAATAAAAAATAAATGTTTCTGATTCTTCTCATCTACAGTCGGCCAAAAATATTGGCCATCAGTGAGTTCAGATCTAAATCTCAGAGAGCACCTGTGGAGAGATCTCAAAACAGCATTTGTGAGAATGAACCCATCAAATCTGAAAGATCTGGAGCAGTTGGCAAAAGAAGATTGACTTTAGCTATTTTTTTCCAAACGGTGTTCTACCAAATATTTAGTTGAGTGCCAATAATTTTGTCCATTTTTTTGGTTTTGTCCATAGAGTTGGCTTATTGGCCATGACAGTAGGTTTTAGGTTTGTGCGGAGCCCCTAAAGTCCCAAAATGTGCTCTTCTTTTTTTTTTTTTCTTGTGCGCACAAGATAAAATGTAACTACACACACAGTGTCACAGGTTGTTCAGGTTGGTCAAGTGTCAATTGCATTAAATGGAGAAGCCAATCACAGTTTAGTTGGAGCATTTTGGTTGCCCAGCGCTCATGTTTAACCATTTTTCTGATGTCTTTTCTGCAAACTGGCTTTGTTCAAGACTAAAACACATTAAAACACACACATTTTCTACTCCTAGGTGAAAATAAAACTTATTTCCATTATATGGTGGCTGTGTGCATCTGAAGCTGTTAGAGATGCATATGAATTTATAGTTTTATTTTATTGTGCACACAAGATAAACCAATAGCACCCTTTGGGACTTTAGGGGCTCCATAGGTTTGCATAATAGTTGTTTAGACTTTGTATCAGATAGATTTTTAAATGCTCAACTCTTTCAGTTGCTTGTGATTTAAGTAGTACGTTCATGTGCCAGTAGAGAGCTCTGTTGCACTTCTGTCAGTGCATTCCCTCTGCTGAGCACCACCATGTTACAACAGGTTGGGCGACCTACATAAAAACATATAATCTCTTCTTTGTGTGTTGTTTTTTGGATATTAGGTGGCTGACAACTTTTATTGTCTTTTAAAATATCTAAATAAAAAATAATTTCTATGAGCAAACAACCTCTAATCTGTTTTTTTTTTATTATTATTTCTGTTCAAACTACAAATTCAAGGACACAATCTGAACAGCTTACTAAACGTTGTGCCAAAGTAGAAAAATATTTTGTCACATCAATTTATTTTTGCCTTTTTTAAGACTGCTTTGTCCGTCTCAACATAAGCCCTTTTGTAAATGTGTACGCCTGTGTGGAAGAGTACTCACAGTTGTCCCTGTGGAAACATTAGGTGTCAGGGGAGTCCAGTTGTCTTGGATGCAATCTTACTTTCAGTCAGCCAGAGAGGCAGAGAGAACGGGACCAACACCCAGTATAGAGAAACACGACATCCTCGCTTCGACCTCAGGTAAACATAATTGAAAAAAATGTATTTTAAATGTGTGTTTAGAATAAGTGTATCAAAGAGTTTCAGAGGCCTCATTTTAGAGCACAACCAGGTTGGGTTTGAGGCATGTAAGTGTGAAACTGAATGACAGACAACAAGCTGTAGTGTGAAAAACAACTGCTATATTGTTTTGACTATGAGTCGCTATTATAGCTACTTATGGTGAGTGTTCAAACTCCTGAACCAGCCCTGTTAGCACAGCAGTAGCATATAAAAATAATATCAATGTTTTCATTGCTTATATTTTTAATTTGTAGCTGTACCAGTGGATGACCCACATGGCGGGCCTGGCAGCTCTCTGCTTGCTGTTGGTGTTTCCACTGAGCTGCTCCCAGAGCACCCTGCAGTCTGAGCAGGACATCAGCGCCCATCACGCCCCAGCAGCAGCAGCAGCAGCGGCAGCAGCACCTCCTCCACCACCACCACCACCGCAAATACGGGAACTACTCAGAAAAGATGAAACCACTCATTTGAATGCCAAGCGAACATGTAAGTGTTTTTCAAAGAAATGATTCATATCCGTCCTCCATGTTATTAATGTCAGACAGCACGCCTAAAGCAAAGACTTAAAACTTTAATGATCTTTGTCATGTGTTTGCATTCCTACAGATGCCTATGTAGACAAAGATAATGCTAAAGTGGGTCTGTTCATTGCTGCAGCCATGGGAACCTTCGCTCTGATGGCTGCAGTGTACTGTATCTACAACAAGTTCTACACCAAACAACAATACCTGCACACCCAACTTCACGATGACTCAGGTAGATCCAGATATTTTTATTTGATTGTTATAGATTTAGAGCCTGCACTGCCTGCAGGGACTTTCAGAAACCTGTAAAGCCTTTTGTTTCCCTGTATTTTTTTTTGTACACATAAAAATACTCATATCTTATCTGCCTACACTACAAAGTGGCACCACAACAAAGACAACTGTCAACTGCAACAAAACTGACAACTATAAGCATAGAAACATCTCTCACAGAGTGACAAAATGAGGCTAAAGATTTAAATAGAAACCATCCCCTCATCAGCAGATACAAAGAGAGAGACTTCCATCCAGAGAAAATTCTTTCTCTTTTCGTCTCTTGGGTAATATTTGTTGTAGAGCATCACAGGGTTATTGAACACAACCTGTTGTGATCCTAATATCTAATTTACAAGTCGTGTTCTTCACATCTCTGTCCGCAGATTTAACCGCAGACCCCATGGACCCCCCGCCTGTGTTTTTCCATGCCTCTGTTGGCTCCAGCACAGTAGACGTGCGGAGAGCTGGCTATGGCTCGCTCTCGGACACTCCATCCATCATCTCTGTGCCACCCAGCCTGTCTCCACCTCCCACTGCCATGCCGTTCCCTCCCCTCTTCCTCTCCTCTCACTCTCTGAGAACTATATCGGCGAAGGATCTGGAGAAGAGCTGTATCTGATATTCAATGTCTAAGTTAGCAATGTGAAACTTTTTTAATGATAATCAAGAGGAAGTAGTTATTTCAATGCGCACACTGTTTTTATTTTTGCAGGCAAATTTGGGCTGAAATAAAAACAACGCATCAATTTAAACCTTAAGAAAGATTTTGCACTAACATTTAACTGTTGTAATGTGCAAGCAGAAGTATCTCATCAACCTGCGAAATCTGTTGTTAACCATCGGTCACCCTGACATGTTGTCCTTTTACTGCCCATGACAACCAAATCTGCCTGCACATCACAACCACATGTATGAACTGTAGTCCACTGCACCGTATGTTTGTACAACTACAATAAACTAGATCTTACCTGCACTTTATCTAATATCATCCATCCTTTCAGTACTCATCCAGTATGGTACCACAAGAAATAAACTATGCAGACATGAAAGAAATGCTGTCCTGCTCATTTCTAATTTTTTTTTTTTTTTTTAAATCAATAATTACAGTCCCTTAGTTTAGTGACATTGGACTCTTTTTCCAAACCAACATGTTAGATGCCCATGTTGTAAAAAAAAATAGTGTTTCTTGAGTTCATGCACTCATTTATATTTTAACAAAACAAACCAATATACGTCCAAAACATCATGTTACTTATCTGGTTTACCGTTCTCTCTCACTGGTTTGGATGTGGCACGCAGTCACTATGAGATTCATTTGTTGTCATTTTGATCCAACCAACAGTTCAGTAGCTAAAGCAGACATTTTGACTTGCCTTAGTACGAAAAGCACCAGTTACCACTAACATTAACAATGTCTCTGCATTCAAGAATCCCAGTGAGCCAGCATGCAAAGGGCCTGTTTGTTTTATTGGACTTTAATCCAGACTCAGCACTCAGAAAACATGTCTGCATCACTTCCCATGCAAGGAAAGTAAAAAGTATGACTATAAAACATAAATGATTGTTAGAAGAAGAGGGAAAATGCACACTTAGAACTGCAATGCAGCTTTTTCTGTTAACTTCTAAGTTAAGCTTAATTTAACTTAATGAAATTTAATTCTAAGGTTAAGTTCTTACATGAATTATCACTCCTCACTCTAAATTCTTCAAAGACAATTCTGTATTATATTTTATGTATCTTCATAAGTCACATGCTGCTGTTATAATTGAAAGGTATTAAGCAGTTCTCACGCCCATATTAAACAGTTGCAGTACTGATGCGCTATGGCTGCTCTGTCAGTGTTGGTATGACGCACAAGGCGCATAACTCAGACTAAAATCTGTTTTCATAACTCAGATTGTTGTTCTTTTTTCCTTTTACTCTTAGTCTTTTGTTGTGGATCTATAGTGCCGTTTTAAAAGAAAATGAAATACTCTGTAATCCAACCCAAGGATCACTACAGCGTCCGGGAGCAGCCTGCCCCTCCCGTGTTACAGATACCTGGGAACTCTGTTAATATGCCTCCATCGGACAGTGTTTACTCTGACTGCCTCCATTCAAGGCTTGCGTGGTCCAAGAATAGCCGCTGCTTGAATAGCCAGTGCTTAAAACGCCGGGCTGCGGGGAAGGAAGTGACATGCTTCCTTCCACTCACTACACACACTTGGAGAGATTAGCGCGCAGGCAGCGGTAATCTGGTTTCAGCACCACGGCCAGAGACACCGTTTGGCCAGGAATCCTGATCAAAGTTACCTCCAGCGGGCTGTGAAACCTTCAGAGAGTGTCAAGAAGTTCATTTGGACCTTAAGGACTCTGGCAAAGTGGGACTGACAATGTTTATTCGCTTGGTTTTATGTAAAAGAAGCTGAAGCTGATTAAATCTCTGGACAATCAGTGGCGCTGGCTACAGATTCCTCCGCACAGGAAACTGCGGGTTAAGGAGTCTGGTGACCAAGTGACATCTAGTTGTGTTTTTATTATATATGTGTGAGTGAGAAACACGGGGCGGAGGGAGTAGAGGAGAAGGCTGTGCGCTCGATCGGGAGCGCGCAAAGACTGCACATTGGTCGGATCCTGGAGTCGTGAGGATGGAGATCCGGCCGGACAGGTTTAAGGTCGTGGCAGCCAAGACTCTCGGGAAAATATACGGGTATGTAAAATCTCTCTGGGAAAAATTACAACCAGAAAATGTTAAAAATGCAGACTACCTTGTCATTTAAAAAAAGGTTCAACTTCTGCAATTAAATTGGGCTTCTGGAGGACAGTTTAGATGCTGAAACAAGATTTTAAAATGAGTATTTTTCTTAAAAGAGAGGCTCCTTTGAAGATCAAGGTGTCCAGAGGCCTGGATTAGTGTGGGTGACCTGGCACAACATCTGTCCCTCTATAGGCTACTGAATCTCTCACCCAAGAAAGCTGATAAAAAATGTTTTTTTCCTGAGCACACAGACGCTTTAAAACCTTAAAATTAGTTTACCAAAGTCTCACATGCGATGATTTGCTTCTGAGGAACAAATAAACAGAATTAAGTTGCATTTTAGGACAAAAAATGTTCCATCAGTGTAACATGAAGCGTTGGATCGATGGCTGGATTCATTTCTTCCAGGCTTTTTTTTCTGCAGTGCTGTCACACTGTCCAATTACAGTCCTTGTCACAGTTTTATCAGACCGAGCAAAAAAAAAGATGTGTTTCAGTTTCTACCACAAAATGAGGTTGTCTACAGTTTCTTCAGAGTCACTGTGTGTTAAAACAGGCCTCTGCGGCCTGCACCTGTCTTTGTGGGACAGTGAAGCTTAGAAAAGACTTGAAAACTTGTGATGATGGGCGGAGGCGTGGATCAAGGTCAGAACATGGCAGGAAATCTACATGTTATTTTTGGCATCATGTGGCATTTTAGACCCACAAGTCACCTGCGTAAAGAATCGAAATGTGTGTTTTTGGGGGAACGTCCACAGCTCTACTAACCCTACCCTCAAATAAGAAAAAAAAAAAAAAGGGTGACACACCGTCCCAGCTGAAAAAGAGTGTGAGGTATTTTGGAGTCTGGCCAGTGACGGACACAAAAAGGTGTTCATGGACACCCCTTTCTTTCTCTCGGGATTTGATGTAGTGTCTAAACACTTAAATCCTCTCCAGAAATAGACTCTGCTCGTCCAAGCTGTCGGCCCACGTAAATCCCTGCAGGCCGTACACCTTGGCCACATCTCCCTCCTCCTCCCTAAGTAGCCCGATATCTCGTCATTGTGTCCCTTCCCCCTCAGGGCACCTCATAGCCAGGATTAGGCCACTCGACCTATACGGCAGGTGCACACAGTAGCCTATAAGCTTTCATTTCTGTGGAGTGCACGTGCACTCAGGTGCTCCCTTGGTGCCTTGCTGCCGTGCGTAATGTGCACCAGCCAGGTGCCTGGTCCTGTTCTCTGGCACGCAACATGCTTAAAGAGAGTACAGAGGGAGGGAGTTGTGTTGATTTATTTATTTTATTTTAGATATGCAGCTGTATCACTGCAGACTAGGAATGATCTGTGTCTGCCCCTATGCACTATAGTCTGTTTAGCTTAAAGTGTGACTAAACAGATGCATGATTTCACTTAAGTAGAACCCACATCTACTGTATATATATATATGGCTGCAACTAACAATACTAGTCGTCTAATAAGAGAACAATTAGAAATGTCCATCAAAACTCCAAAAAATCTGAAGGTGGTGTCTCGTTTTGTCTGATCAGCAGCCCAAAACCTAAAAATATTCACTGCAAAGTTTCACATTTGAGAACCTTAAACAAAAGGATGTTGCAGGTCTAATTTATTTTTAGACATTTATAAATAAATACTGTGCAATTCCTCTCTGTGCTTCCGGTGTCTTATTCCTCAGTCCTTTCCCAGAATGAACTGCTCCCAGTATACTGTATTAAACTGAACAATACTTTTGATCAGAGGAGAGAACAAATGTGATTTACTTTGAACAGTATTCTTTACATTAAATCTATTTAACTCGTGCAATTGATCTCCTTCTGTGTGACTTCAGTGCTTGTACCAGTCCACATTTGAAACTAACATTTTGAGGTACTAGTTCAGTAAGTCTTTGGTAGTGGTGTCACTGAGAGCTTTTCAGTCTTTGAAAAACCATCTACCCCAGTTATTTGACTCTCTCTTATCCAATCAATGATTCCAAGCTGTTGACTCATCTCTGAACCAAGCTGCTGAACCGCCCTGACATTTGTCCTTGACGTATGAATTAAGAGATTAACTTGGAGGGAGGACCAGGGTTACTCACTTTGTAGAGAAGGTGATGTGAATTCAGCTTTCTTACATGTCACCAAGACTCAAAAACGTGCAGCTTTCTTTTTGAGTCAAACTGGTTCACAGACCCGCGCAGACCTTTCCTCATTGGTGTAACTAGCACGACAAAGAGAAGGTCAGCTAGCTTGCAAGGATTACAACGGATTTTCTTTAACGCGGAGGTCAGTCATGAAAAGTCAGTGCAGCAGATAGAGGATGCGGTGTATGGTAGGTAAAAATGTGAAAAACAGGCTAGTCTGCTACAGAAACAGAAATCATCATGTTGACATCCACTGGATACTGAGAAAGAAATTGGTGTTGAAGAAGAAGCAAATGTTGTGAATACTGTGTGAGACACATGGGCGAGTCAGGGGAGTTGACGATAAAAGGCAATAAAGATGAAGAGGAGACAGGAAGAATGAAGAGAGAGGGCAGCTCAGACAAAAATAGTCCAAGAGAACCAGAGATATTAATAATTCAAGAGTGAGAATCATTAATACTTGATCAATGTCGGAGACTGTCAGAACCCCTGCTTACAGTATATGTGTATATTTCATAATTGTGTAGCTGTTATCTCCCAGTCTGCTTACTGTTGGGAGTTTTTAGCTGAGTGCTTTGAAAAGGTTTGTTAAAGTAAACGTCCAGTCAAAGGCTTTTTGTCACTTGATATGTTAGTATCCATGTATCCATAGGAAGTAGATCTGATGAAGCTTTAATGATGGTTGTATAAAGATCATTAGTGATCAGCTGGTGCTTTTCTTTTCCTGGTATCTGTGAATTGTGATTCTTGTCCCTGGTGACTTGATGGCGCGGTAACAGGGTTCATTTGAGTACACAGAGGAACAAAATCTCACTCAGCTAACAGAATAAACCTGAATTAGATTGTAAGGTTGGCCTGTACGTAAGCAGGATGTACAAAATGAGTAAGTGATATGTCCTTGGTCTTAGTCTTGTCCTACAAGCAGCAACCACCGTGGCTGTGAAGTGAAGCCAATGCAGAAGTGCCAAAAACTGCAGTTCCTTAAACGGCCACTTGAGGCTGGCTATAGAACGAGTCAGTCTCCATAAGTCCCCATGTTAAAATGTCCAACTTCACAGCAGAAATAAACATGTTTACAGCCTGGTACAAAGAACAGTTTTGGTCTCTATAGCTAATTTAATGTTTAATTTAATATATATTTAATGTAAGCTATGCATAATTAACAGTGTGGCCACTATAACTGACAGGTGGGTGTCGTTATAGATGGTTTGTTTGAGCACTCAGGTGTCATTCGGCCCACCAAAGGTCCACCAATGATTCACGTCTTTGCCAATTTTTACATTAGCTGGGAGGAGGGAGAGGCAGAACTACCAACATGGCGGCAGCCAAAGCCACAGACTTTGAGGTTCAAAATGGCTCTTCAGGACCTGTGGGTGATGTTGCGCATACGATGCCCATTCTTTTGACTGTCTCACTGGTGTGAAATGACCCAGTGGTCTACATCACATCAGTTTAAATCTCTGCACTCTTTCTGCATGTCCAGCCATCTAATTATGCAAATACTAACACAGATAAACAATAAAGAAAACAAGGTATTCCACTTGTGACTGGCACAAAATCTCAAAGTAGCAAAGCAGCAGTGAAGCGATGTGCTCATTACATGCTATGAACATATTTGCATTTACATGACACAGATAAATAGAGCTCGTTTTGGACACTTGTCTAACAACACAAGACTTTTCAGACGTGTTCTGTGTTTGTGTCAGCGAGTGTGCCATTTCAACAGGTCTGTGGGGGCTTACACACACCTCCAGTCTTAGTGTCATGATGCAGAGAAGATTCACTGTAATTACAGCAACCACATTTGTCACAGTGATGTGTAAAACAATGGATGAGCTATTCAAACATGGTGGCCTATTCAATCTAACAGAAGCTGCTCAGCCAGCTGATGTACCAAAAATCTATCATTTACTTCAATGCCTTTGACACATGTCTTATTACTTATTGCTGTTTCTGACTGATCGACATAAAAAGAAGAAATGTTTTGGTCTTCATCATCAATCTACATCATACTGTGTATGTTACTTGGATTTGATTTACCATAAAACACTGACCTACTGCACAGATAACATTGTTTAATTCAGTGCATTTTGATAAATATTTCTCAGATGCCACATATTTATAAGATGTCTAATCAAAGACTTTCATCTGAACCATGATGAACATTCACAATGGCCACTGTGGGAGTACTGTTATTAATGGAGCGCCTTAGTGTCTCAGTCAGCTCAGAATCTCAATACACTTGGAGCTCAAGATGCCTGTCAAATTCTCTCTCTTTCTGTCCTGTACAACCAGCTGTCAAATAGCGTAGTCTATAAAATACACCCCCATCCATGCAGTCCAAGCTTTATTCATGCTCTGCTCTGTTATATTTTGGCTAAAATCTGCAGGGTTGAGTTGACTGTTTTGCTGAAACACAACCAACTTTCATGTACTGTATGTATCTCTCATCGATGGTTGTAAATTAGATTTACCATACGAGGCTATAGGGACATCTTCTCCTACAAATATGTAAGAAAATCTTTGTATGTATTATAAATAAAGCTATAATATAAAAGGGGCTCTGTGCTCTGGGTCTGCAGTGCTCGAGTCTGATCTAAGAATTGCTCATGTCATGTTTAATAGATGATGCGCCGCGTTTGGATACATATTTGATGCCTGTTAGACTGGAAGCTGGCAGAGGTCATGGTTTCTCAAGGTTTCTCAGCAAGCCACATGAACACAGGTTATAAACATGAGGAGTTTTCTTCGAACACTGAGTAACTCACCCTGTATTCTTAACTGTGAGTCAGTTCAATCAGGAGATGAATATGTGCAATAAAAAAAATACCCAATATATGAACACCCTGAGAAGACAGGATAAGTCAAAGTTGTGTCAGCAAGCTCCAGTGGTGGTAGGCTGAAAAGACAACTGTGCTGATTGTCTAAGACGCTGGAGTTACCAGTCAAATTGACAGCGAGGTAGATCCCTGAATATCCAGTTCAAGCCAAGTTCTCAGTCTACAAGCCCTTCAGAGAAGAATCTGTTTTCACAACCAGTTTGGAAAAGCTTGGGTGGCTCACTAACCGAATGATTGCTCTGAAAGAGAATTCATAATATAGAAATCTAAAATTAAACTAAAAGTATTTTCATTTTTGAGGGCTCAATAACTTGATGAGCTATTTCCTGTCACCTGAAACGTTTTTTGAATAGCTGATATAGCTGAAATAAATCACCAAACACTACATTGACTATAACTATAAATGTTTATTGTGTTTTTTGGTGTTTATTATCATTTTATTTCTGGGGCAAGCTATCTTGAAAGGGCTTGAATGTTGCTATCACGTGACTTTAGTCTAAACTTAATTGATTCCCCTCTCCACAGAGCTCTTGAGAAGAAGCAGGAAAATGGCGAGACCATTGAGCTGTCGGCGGAGGGCCGGCCAGAGATGGTGTTGGAGAAGGAGGAGCCTGTGGTGGACTGCACATGCTTCGGCCTGCCCAGACGCTACATCATCGCCATCCTCTCTGGCATTGGCTTCTGTATTTCCTTTGGTATCAGATGTAACTTGGGCGTAGCCATCGTAAGCATGGTCAACAGCCACACCATCTTCAGAGACAACAAGCAGGTCGTAGTGGTGAGTGGCAGGGGATGAGCAATGGGTTACCATAAAGTCTGTGAGTCGATGTTACAGTCAGTATCAGTAGCAGCATTTTATACAACTTAATCAAATGACCAACAGACATTGTCTGTTCTGATAGATACAATATAATCTCAGTACATTCCAGGGATTAAACTCTAATTCCTGTATATGTGCCGACTGATCATTTTCTCATGGATTTTGCCAACAGAAAGCTCAGTTTGACTGGGATCCAGAAACAGTGGGAATGATCCATGGCTCCTTCTTCTGGGGATACATAGTAACCCAAATCCCAGGAGGGTTCATCTGTCAAAAGTTTGCAGCAAACAGGTCTGTTAATCTACTATTTATGCTATGCAAGGCATAATTGCACATTATTTTACACCTACTGAATGTCTCTTCCTTTCCCTTTCCTCCTCCAGAGTGTTTGGCTTTGCCATAGTGGCCACATCTTGCCTGAATATGCTCATCCCGGCAGCAGCACGGATTCATTTCGGCTGTGTTATCATCGTCAGGGTGTTTCAAGGGCTTGTGGAGGTGCTTGACTCTTGTCCATGGCTTCTTCTTAAACACAATAAATGGTTTCTATTTACATATTATTTAGTGTAATTGGTGGAATTTCTTCCCCATCCTGCAGGGGGTTTCATATCCAGCCTGTCATGGTATTTGGGCAAAATGGGCACCACCTCTTGAAAGAAGTCGCCTGGCCACGACAGCATTTTGCGGTGAGTCCATTTCTGTCTTTAAACAACAGATGTTTGTTTCCACTTTAAGTTACATTTACTGTTAGTTTAATATAGTCATAATTAGAGCCGAAAGGATTAATCAGTTGGTTGATTTAAAGAAAATTCATCCGTAAATATGTTGATGACGATTTCTCAAGTAAAAATGTCGAACATTTGTCCAGCTTCCAGCTTCTCAAATATGAGTATGAATAGAAGTCACTGCTTTTCTTCATCATACATGACAGTAGATAATATATCTTTCGGTTTTGAAACAACACAAGCAACGTAAAAATGCATTTTTTTCACTATTTCTGGAAAACAAAAAGAACAGATTAACTGATACTGAAAATAATTGTTAGTTGCGGCCCTAAACTTGATGCTTCTCTTTTTTTTAATAGGTTCTTATGCTGGTGCTGTGATTGCCATGCCATTAGCTGGAGTCTTGGTCCAGTACACAGGATGGTCATCAGTCTTCTATGTCTACGGTAAGAGACTTTCCCCTCTAGGCTGGAGGCCAACAAAATCAAATGTTGCAACTTTACACTACTTTTTTCATACCAAACTGTAACATGAGAAACTACACAGACACATCAGTAACACTATGACACTATGCACAACATACAGTTATACTGAAACTGAGAAGTGAATACTGAACAGACCACAAAAGACTGCACCATAAATATAAGAAGAAATGTGTGATTTCAACAGCAGCAGCTAGTTAAAGTGTCTCCTTTGCAGCTTCTTCTTTTTGACCTTTCCTTTCACATCTGACACTTACATTACTCTTTAACCCTTCCCTGCCTGTCTTCCTTTCTCCCTCCAGGAAGTTTTGGGGTCATGTGGTATTGCTTCTGGTTCCTGGTGTCTTATGAAAGTCCAGCAGCCCATCCCACCATCACAGAGGAGGAGAGAAAATATATTGAGGAAAGCATTGGCGAGTCGGCCCAGCATACAGTAACGGTCAGTGCATAGAGTAGATTTCTCAGGTACAATATGATTCAAACACTGGATCACATCACATTGGCTGAACAGTACTGATGTGATCTGTCTTGCCACCTCAAGTGAATGTTAAGAGTTTGCATTATCTCTATGCCGGTGCTGTTTTTGTTTTATGAAACTGTGAAGAAAAAGTAGAACAAAGAGTGTAGAAATGGTGAACAAGAAAAGCGAAGTAAGAATAAGAAGGAAGTTAGTGTGGGTGGAGACAGGTATCAAACTTTATCATGAGCATGACCCATTTGCGTGTGCATTCATGTATCCAAGCTGAACTATCAATTTACACCACACATCCTCTTATTGATCATAATGTCCCCGTTTCTGATGCTTGTTTTGGAAGAGAAGAACAAAATGAATGCAAACATGTGAAACATGCATTAATAAAAATGATGAAAGAATTTCATTACAAAATCAGCAAAATAAGTGATGCATCATTTTTCTGTGTTACAGAAATTCAACACACCGTGGAGGGCCTTCTTTACATCCATGCCAGTATACGCCATCATTGTGGCTAATTTCTGCCGAAGCTGGACTTTCTATTTGCTTCTCATCAGCCAGCCTGCGTACTTCGAGGAGGTGTTTGGGTTTGAGATTAGCAAGGTAACAGAAACCAGATGCGGACAGTGGTTTATAACAAAAACATGATACTGAAAATGAAAATCAAAGCTATAGAAAATCTGCTTTCCAGGTTTATTCTGGCTGTCCATGGAGGTCTCACAACTGATCATGAAAATATTTTTTTTCTCTCTCATCTAGGTGGGCATAGTTTCTGCACTTCCCCACCTTGTCATGACCATCATCGTGCCCATTGGGGGCCAGATTGCTGACTATCTGCGCTCCAACCAAATCATGACTACCACTAACGTCCGGAAACTTATGAACTGTGGAGGTAAGAAAGGAACAAAGTGAAGGGAAGGCAGAATTATAATGGCAGAAAGTGGAACACTCTGATGTAGTATACAAGAAATGGTGCACTTGCAAGATGTCAAAACTGTAATCATATCTCCGAATCGGATATAAAATGGGACTTTTGAGCCTTTTCTATGATTAGAAACTTGTCTAAGCATACTGTTTTTTTAATTAGGGCACTGATCGACTTGAACCTTAAAAACTTCACAGTAGCTCATTGGCTAATTATGAAGTTAACTACAGTATTTAGTAAGTTGTGGTGAGAAAACATTTGCTGCATTAGGGAAATGATGACTCACTGTAAAACAGCAGCTCCGCCTCTGCGGGCTATTTTTGAACTACAGAGCGAAATCAATAGTGAAGTGAAATGAAGAAGCATACAGTGTACGTATCACTATGTCAGTACTGGGGCAATGTTAGGTTACTGCTCAGTCAACAGCATTCTGTGAAAAGGGAGAACAGCATGAAGAAAAATAGGCTTTGTTTGACCTATATAAGCATGTTGCAGCGAGACTTCACATTTTCCATTAATACCACAATAATAAACCACATGCTTCTGTCTGTGCTATTTCACTTCTCTGCATCAGGGTTTGGTATGGAGGCAACCCTGCTGCTGGTGGTGGGTTTCTCTCATACAAAAGGTATTGCCATTACATTCTTGGTCCTGGCTGTGGGTTTCTCTGGATTTGCCATTTCAGGTAAAACCATATTCAACATCAACATTGCCCCCAAGTAGAAGTAGATTTTATTTGGCTTGAACATATATGTCAAATCATTTATGTTCTAATTTTGTTTTTTATTCTTCTTCAAAGGTTTCAATGTCAACCATCTGGACATTGCACCCCGCTATGCTAGTATCCTCATGGGTATCTCCAATGGTGTGGGCACTTTGTCTGGTATGGTTTGCCCACTTATAGTTGGTGCCATGACAAAGCACAAGGTGAGAAACCCTAAACAACATTATTTTGTTGTCTAAAAGTATGTCTTTGATATTATATATGGCTTGTAGAAAACATACGTGTTGCATAACCTCATTGCGTATGTAAATCTCCAACTGAGCTTGGTCCGAAAAGAAGTTTCAGCTGTCTAAACCAACATCAGAAGCGTTACTTCCTCAGAAACATTTTTTTTAATATAGGGACAAATGTATCGCTTTTAAGAGGAACAGATATCTATTTCATTTTGCACTGAGGCTAGAGGTCTGCAGTCATAAGACATGTTAAATGTAAACCCATTTATAGAACGTGAATGTGCAACATGATTTAATGTGTGAATATCTTCATAACTTTAGAATATGTTGATATCAAAGTCGTAATGGAAAATAAAAAACAGTCCTGCATTTCTCTCTTCCTCTTTCATCTCATTCTTTAATAGACTCGGGAGGAGTGGCAGGGTGTGTTTCTTATCGCCTCACTTGTCCATTACGGAGGTGTTTTATTCTATGGTGTGTATCAGTATGTCCAAATATGCAATATTCTATGCACGCACTTCATGCAAACTTCTGTTGATTGGGTTAGCATTAGCAACATGCAAAACACTCTGTGTCTTACGGATTGATCTTGTCTGCCTCCGTGCTGCAGGTGCCTTTGCATCAGGAGAGAAGCAACCTTGGGCGGAGCCGGAGCAGCTGAGTGATGAGAAATGTGGCATCCTAGACGAGGATGAGCTTGCAAACGAGACAGAGGAGCTGTATCGCACAAGTGGCGGAGCAGGCTACGGAGCCATGAACCAGGGAGCGGATCCCAACGGAGGCGGAGGCATGGGAGGGGGAGGAGGAGGCTGGGTCTCAGACTGGGACAAAACTGAGGAGTACGTCCAACCAGCCGGAACCAATAATTACCTTTATGGAGGAGAGGGGGATCGAGAGTTAACATAAAACCAGCAGCATCCTCTGCACGTAGCCTTTAGCGAGGCAAAAGTGTGGAATTTCACCTGATGGCATGAAGAACTTTGAAAGTGTGGATTTAAAAAGGAAAGCAGGAGGGGACCATTTTCAGCAAGTCTGACTGTATTATCAAAACTGAACTGAATTAAAAGAGACTCCACAGTGAAGACGAAGATATTAGTAAATGTAAAATGTGTGTTTGTGTGTGATTGCAATTGTGTACCTTGTGTGACAGACAATCTAAAGTTTTAGGACTCATGAGCCTCTCTGCAATCTCTCTTGGAGGAGTGCTGTGGTTTAGGCCCAGTGTGGCTTTCTTTGATGTTGATTATTCATTGTAATAATTGTAGGAATTTCTATATTACCTGACAGGATTTGGAATTAATTTGTATGCCTCTCACTTACATTTGAATGATTCAAGATTACATCTCTATGTGCACATTGGTCACATGCACATTTTTGTTGTTGGCTGACAACTTTTTGGATTAATTGGTTTTTAAAAAGTTTCAGAAACGGTTGAAATAGTTGCACCTCCACTCCACTTAAGATAAAACAGGAAATCACCAGCTTTCACACAATGCGTGAAAGATTTTTCCTAAAAAATAATGTTAACTTTTGTCCTTAATGTGCACACACCTAAGCAAAAGCATGTTACTTGTGCCAATACAACAAAATATTTTGCTCCTTAGTATTGGTTTACTCATCAACTGAGAAAGTAATTGAACTCCTGCAAATATTACTGTACACGGCTTTCTGTGAAGTCTAAATAGCATTTTTTAGATGCAGCATTTTGATTTCCTCATGCAAAAATGTTTTATGTACTAGGCCTCGAACCTATCTGCCTGCTGACGAACTGGGGAATAAAAAATGCCTCATATAGGACAAGAAGGAATGTTATTATCCAGGGTTATAAAATGAGTTTCTTAGTTTAGAGACACTTTTTTTCTACCCGGTCTCTTCTTCAAATCTTAATTTGGTTCAATAAGCTCTCCATGTAGCCTAATATATGCTTCATTAATGTCTTTCTATCATGTCACTGTTGTGTTCAGGCAATTCATGCTCTAAGTGTAAACATCAGGAAACATCACCATATAACCTAAGGTCCAACACATGTCAGTCTCTGCTCTCTATCACAGTGGCAAAGCAAACAAAAAAAACACTGAGAAGAAGCTGTTGTGCGGTGCCAGTTATGTTATATGTCAAAATGAAAAAAATGTAGACCCATAGAGCCATCATGTAGATCTCAGTCGAGCTCATTTGAAGGTGATCCTTCATTGCCCTTTGCTTTACTTTATAGCGCAACAAGCTGAAGATATGTTAAACGATAATGGACAACAAAACAATGACATTTCACTGTACATGAACAGTTGGTTTTATTTTTGTTAGTACACATTGTAATGTATCTAGCTAGCCGCAAAATGAAGGTTTAAGAATAAAAAAGTATCCCTGTGTTAGACTATGAAATGGTATCACTTCGGCTGATACTGTTTTGTTTTTCGAGTGGAGTTCACTGATAGAATAAATATTGAATGTTAGGGTTTTTACGGTCATTTTTCATTAATTTCTTGTGTAATGTTTTGTTCTGGATTTTAAACTAAAACTGTATGTAAAACCATGTACATGTGGAAGATATTGTATAATAAAACCTAGATAATTCTACAAACCTACATAATTCATGTACAATAGATATTCTTGGCAGTTAATGCTACACATTACTTCCATTTTTACGTTTTAAAGTTTGGTGGTGCATAAGCTATGTGCTTTTCTTTTTAGTACAGCACCTGTTTTGTTTTGTTTCAGCCAACTTTCTCCCCCTCCATGCTGTGTTCAAACAGCAATAATGTAGGATACAGTGGTTTCATGTTACCCATAATGCCGGACTCCTCTCTAGACAGAGTATCGATCGCTGAGCTAAACATAAAAGCATGGAAATGAAGAAGAAAAATAGATTTTCATGGCACCAGAGCAAGGGACTCAAAACACTGAGGGCTCCACTGTCCTACTCTAGTCTCTAAAATCAAATGGATTATCCTGCATCCACCTGCCAGCAGGAGCAATAGTGATTACTGGATGTTACACCAGTTGTATGAGCAGCTTTAACATAATTCACTATAAGTTAACCCCATCAAGACTCCACCTCAGCACCCAGAGACAGATTAGGACTCACCAACCAATCGGGAGGTAGCAGGAACATGATTACACCAGGGGCCAGGTAGGACTGTAGTTAGGGAGATACACACTTAGATGCACGTATAACTGGAGTTACATTTAGATAACTATTATTTCCATTTTGTTTGTGCTGCGGCCTCTAACAGATCTGCTTTTGCCTGTCGGCTGTGGTGCAACTGCAGGGCTGCAGGAGAGGAAAAGTGTAAGGCATACTGGAAGACCACACTGTGTGGGCGAACACATCCACTCCCAGGGGCCCTGACGGGGTAAACCAATATGGAAGCCCATTAGAGGGTGTAGCATATATGAAATAGAACAAGTGAGGGGGAAGGGAAAAGATATTAACCGAAGACGTCTGATAATACAGCAGTACAACATTCCTTGCAATATCAAGTACCTGCATCATGTTGCAAGATGTGCAGAGGGCACAGGACAAGGACACAGCAAAAACAGGGACAGAAGAGCAGGAAGAACAGGGGCAAGAGAGCTGTAGTGGGAACAAATTGTCAACATTAGCTTTCCATAAGAAATTTAATAGATAGTCGTCAGTATCAACCACTGCTCGAATGATTCTTCTTCCGTGGCTGCGCATAAACTTTTTATGCTGTGTTAAACATTTATTTTCTGGACATTTTAGTATATTATTATGTTGTTCTTTTTATAGCCGTATCCTTCACTATACAGCCTAATATACAGTACTTTACAATTACAAAGTTTTTGCACCCTAAAATAGTCTACATTATGTGCTGTTTTAGGGATGTTACTATTGAGAATACTAAAATAAACTTCTTCTTTTTTTTACCACAAAAATAGAAAGTAAAGATACTGAATATTACCAATAATTATCTTCTTTCAGCAAGTTGAGTCTATAAACACTGATAATACGGCTACTGGTCTTCAAAAACCCTGGCTGCTTACTGTAGTTATTATTGATATTATGATTATGATTATTATAACTTTATTTACTTATTTAGTTTCATTAAGATTACCTTTTACTTATTTATGTACTCACCCTACTTCTCCTCGAATCTTTAATAATTATTATGTTTTCTATTCTAATTACTATCCTTCACTATTTTTAATTGAAAAAAAATTGAAGGACCATATACATTTACTATGATTGCACCTGTATGATTATGTGTGACAATTAAGCTGAAGTGAATTGAAAAGACTGCTCTGTACACCCTGTTGTTTTTATAAATAATTTTATTTTACATTCACGTCAGTATTTTTATTGTTTGGATACTGTAGCGGTGCAAGCATCCTGATATATTGTAGCCTACTTTTTGCTCACTGTGATAAAGCAGGTCTGCCATAACTTTTATTATAGGTAGAAAAGCTGAAAAGAAATGACTCTCAGCTCATGAAGAGGTAATGTATCAATTTTATTATCGCAAATGATTAATATTTAGCCTGCAAATTTGTAACACTGCTTTGTTTGTTTAGATACTTTTAGTCTATGTTATTGTTTTTAGTATTGTACATTTTATTTATATTATTAATCCTGTCTCTTTCTTTCTAGGCTGTTTGTGGCCTTCAGTCAGGAGTGTGATCTGATTTGTGTGCTTTGTGCCTTTGTGTGTGTTATATTTCTCACAGTTAATTAATGTAATGTAATCTAAATAAATAGCCAGTTGTGGCAGATAACACACACTGACTGTCTTTAATGAAGCCTCTGTCTAAATTCAGCTATTAGTTACAGGTGTTTGGGAGTTCAAATATCCCAGTAAAGCATAAAACTCAGCTTTGAGTAGCTTGTGAAATATGTTTTGTGTCCACTGTGGCCGTCAGGACTTCCTTCTGTATGTCATAAGCCATTTTTGAGCGTCACCCTCACTGACGAAACTAGTTGGCTGTTTGAAAAATGAGTCTGAGTCAGACCTGTATGCGGTAAATACGTCTCTGCTTTTGTGAGCTATTTCTCCTCTCTCCAGCCGTAAAATACCTAAATAACTACAAAAAAAAAAAAAAAAAAACTCCCGAGTTTGTAATATCAACTCTTTTATATGCTGTGTGGTGAGGACTGACGGAAAAACGCCTGTTAGCAAACAAGGCTACAGACAACTTGAAGTAACAGCAGGCCCACTCTGACACTGGACACACACGGTACTCCTTTCAAAGGTACTCCTTTCAAAGGTACGTATATAGACGTCATTCAGTGTCAGGGATGCTGAGAGAGACTTTGTCTATTTAATGTCACATAAAATACTGTGCATATATAACAATTTTACAGTGTTTCAGCAGACAGCAAACAAACACCAACACACTGTATATCAAAGCAACCACAGCAACAACAAAACTCATTTGTACCTGTTCGTACTGTATGAGACACCTGTCACAGAGTAACAGCTGTAAACTGAGAAATGTTTGAACCTAAAAAATTATTAGCAAGCTCTAGTTACTAGATATATTTCATTAACTAGATCTATAACCAAATCACACATCCTGTTGTACTAATGGCCTATATATGTCACTGTACTTGACAGTAACTGAAGTTATCTTATGTACTCCAGCTGCAGCTGGCTGAGTTGAACTCTCTGGCTCTGTCTGACCATGAGTGATGATGTCTTTGGTCACTTTTATTCAGTGAGGCACTCTGAACTCCCTAAAACACCTCAATGTGTTTGCGTGTGATGGACATATTACTGATAAACAATATATAAAATAAGTCAAACCTCTACCACAAATACTAGCACAATGGATATACAGTACATAACAGTAAACAAAAGTAAAAGGTAGGGGATGCTGCAGTCTGTCTTTTCAAACCTAATTTCCGGAAAAAATATTGTCCAGTATATCGTATTTTATTTTATTATATTTTATTGTTGTACAGTTTAGAAAACACGCATAAAAATGATGAGGATAACAATAATATACTGTGCAAGGAGAGGCAAAAAAGAAAATGGGTGTGCTTATTCAAAGTTAAAATTTCAGTTACAGAAAATAAAAGAATAATACGATAATATGATATCACATAAAGTGATGATAAATTTGTAAAAAGAAAAAAAAATCAACAAACAAATAATAATATCAATATAAAAGCAGAAAATGTGATGATGATACATGTGAGTACATGATGTATACGTATATATAGGAGTGTGTGGGTGTGTGTATTCTTCAAAACAGCAGTCAAAAAGTCTTTTAAACATATTTTGGAACATTTTATAGAGAAGCTACAGAGATGATACCTACGTTGTATATGTAATTATTCTTCCTTGAACTTTCATTTGCATTAACTGGTTAAAGATAGAAAGGCTTATAGAGGTTGATCTTTTCTAAATATATGTTTTATGATATGACTGTACTAGAAAAAAATGAAACCATAGTTAATTAAGATAGCTTATCAAGTACAACAGGAAAGAAGCTCTTTCTTAACTGCACTTGCCATGCAAATTAAGCTGATACCTCATGAGCATAAGCAATAGAAGATAACATAATATACACTATTATTCATAATATAATATGCTTTGCCATACAAAGTCTACACATTATTATGGCATGTCTTATGTACATAAATAATAGAACATTACAAAAACATTGGTAAGGCAAATATAATTAAAGGTCCAGTGTTTAAGATTAGGGGTGATTGTTGACAGAATATGAGAGAAATGGAATCAAATATTCATATGTATGTTTTAGTAGTGTATAATCACCTGAAAATAAGAATCATTGTGTTTTTATTACCTTTGAATGAACCCTAGATTGGGATTTTTTGCAAGTTTTGCGACTGCCATAGTTTTCCTCTACATGTTTGGAAAGGAGGAGCAGAGTGTTATTTAGTTGTTTGCTCTGCAACTTCACCCCTACACTACTAAATCCTACTCACTAAATCCTACACACTGGACCATAAAGATGCAAAAATTAAATCAGGAAACTACAAAGTGCTGCAGGAATGCATATCCAGGTCCCTTGCCTCGAGACTACAGAGATTGCTGGGGGCAATAAACATCATCACGCTAACAAAACACAGGAGCTTAGTGGTGGGTACGTCATGCAACCAGTGTGTAATGTTAGCTTTTAACTTATGCTGGTTGCATATACACTTCAAAATCGTGAAAGTGGTGTTCATTTGTTGTGCTGAACAAAATGTGTGAGTATCTTTGGGGTGGGGTCAGCGCAACTATCAATCGTTTTAGTTTGCCACAGAGCTTATTTTCTGCATTAATCCAGTGAAAATCTTATTGGTGTTTTGTCAAGGGAGCCAGGGTGATGCCAACTTCCAGCCTACAAAAATATGTCAACCTGCAGCCCTCTATTTTCCATCTATTTACAAATGACAGTACATGATTTTACAAGAAACCATAAGAAAATTATTTTTTTGTTGGTGGTGTTTGGTTAAAAGTGAATTTGTTATTTTATACATTAGAAAAAACATTTTTTCAGTAAGTGAAATGCATAAATGTGAAATGCTGTTAGTCGTAAAAAGCTATATGTATGATTGTTATCAGGGTTGGAAAAAATACCTGACAGACAAATTGCTGAAGATCAGTTAACCATTTGTTCACCTTACAACTTGCTACATTTGTTGTTGTTGTTTTTTAACTGTAGGAGCCACAAATTGGATAATTTTCTGTTCTGGTAATTTACACTTGACAAGATATTCCATATAATTACCACAATTAAAATAAGCAACATACATGATCTTTATTATGTTATCTGGTAACTCAACTTTTGTTTGGTTACTTACATTTCGCATATGGCACTAACAACCTTTGTTCAACCAAATCGAATCAAATTTGAACTTAAGGATTGTGACCAAAATATCATCTGACCTTGCGGGAAGCATTCGAGCATCTATCTCCTGTCTTTTGCTCCTCTGCCTTTGCCTACTTTTTTTCATCCACTACCTCGTATTCTTTATCCTTCTCTACTTCTCCACCTGCTGCGCCCTCCTTTCCCAGGGTGTTGTACACCCCCTCTTTCATTCCCTCTTTTTTCAGTGCTTCGTACTCCCTTGCTCCTCCTGCTGCCTCTCCCCCCCCCAGGGTGTGGTACACCCCCTCTTTCATTCCCTCTTTCTTCAGTGCTTCGTACTCCTTCCCTCCACCTGCTGCGCCCTCCTTTCCCAGGGTGTGGTACACCCCTTCTTTCATTCCCTCTTTCTTCAGTGCTTCGTATCCCCCTGCTCCTCCTTCTGCCCCTTGCATCCCCAGGGTGTGGTACACCCCCTCTTTCATTCCCTCTTTCTTCAGTGCTTCGTATCCCCCTGCTCCTCCTTCTGCCCCTTGCATCCCCAGGGTGTGGTACACCTCTTTCGTTCCCTCTTTCTTCAGTGCTTCGTATCCCCCTGCTCCTCCTTCTGCCCCTTGCATCCCCAGGGTGTGGTACACCTCTTTCGTTCCCTCTCTCAGTGGTTCATATTCACCCTCTTTCCTCTCTCTCCCCGGTGCTTCTGGGTTAAGCGTGTCATACTCCCCTTCCTTTTGGGCACCACGTGTCTTCTGCAGCGTCTCATATTTGTCATCGCCCTTGTCCCGTTGCCTCAGCGCTACATCCTCGTATATTGGTCCTAAAAAAAAAAAAAAAAAGTGCTATGTGATGCTTTCAGTGTGCTTAGAGAAAGCGGAAATGAAGTAGTAGTTACTCACCACTGGTGTTTCTCTTCTTCCACAGGATGTAAGCAGCTGTAGCTGCTAAACATAGCAACACCAGCAAGACGATCAGAATTATCATAAACGTTTTGATTGGGGGTTGATCTGAAACAGAGACAGACCATATGTAACATATCTTGACTGTATGAAATCTCTGTGACCTGTAATATTTTGACAGTATTTGTCAGTATAAAAGGGGAATATCCGTTAACACTTTGATTTACTGTACAAATTTTCAAAGCAACATGTGAAGACTAATGTAGCTCTAACAGGCCAAATAATCAGTAGCAACTGAACTTGGTTAAAAACTTACTTAAAGTGGTACTTCAGCAATTTACCGTTGCATTTCCATAAAGTTGGGGGCCACACAAGAGTGGTATTGAAAAAAGCGTTGTCAAAATTGATGCCACAGATGCAGAGATATCAGTCTCACCGACTGAGTTGTACTCATGATGAGTTAACTGGTCTTAATGTGGATTAAAGTGTCAAAGTAAGCAATGTCGAAGTCCATTAGCAGAAACTTACAGTAGTAACCATTGCTGAGAAAAGACCTCCCGTTGTTCCACACAGCACAACATGCATAAGTAGCACTTTCTTTTGGCATCATGAATGCTGTGTTGGAATCCATCCATTTCCATGACTGATCATCAGTCTTCTTGTAGTACCAACGATAGGAAACATCACGGGGACAACGTGGACAAGAACACAACAAGCCGAGTCTTTCAGAGACAACTGCCTTCACATTAGAAGCTGTAAGAGGACAAATGAGGAGACAGACTTTAAAAGATGTCTGCTGAAGAAAAAAAAATGCACTTGTTAACCATATAGTATGTGTTGGTCGGTGCATACCTTGGACAAACACTTCTTGAATATCAGAGGTCACATTGTATGAGGGTCCATAAGTGCGGGCCATGTGTGTGTAGATGGCACTACACTTATATTTTCCTTTTGCAGATTCTGTCACGTTAGGGATTTTGTAGATAGGACTGTCACTATCCAGAATGACCTTCCAATTATTTATTTTACCTTCGTTTTTGTAGAAAACAATGTGGCCAATCTGATTTGTGCCCCAGACATAACACTTCAGAATCAAATTCTCCCCAACTACAGCAGGCTGAGGATACATTTCCAGCGATATGTGCTTCTCTGAAAGAAGATGAAGTGGATTAGGTTTACCTCAAGTCTAGTTTAAATGACAAAAACAAAACTACTACAAATGAAAAGCCACTCATGAGTTGATAGCATCCACAGTAGAGACCGAAAACATTGCTAAAAGAGATTAAATTGTTGGACTTGGATTTACCAGACGGCCAAAACATGACTCAATAGGAATGCTTATGCTGTTCTGTAACTACTGGATGCATAAAAAATACATCGCCCTATCAAAGGTGATGATATGTCAATGCTCACAACTGTGTTCACAACTTGTGTCCACTGCCCCCAAGTGGCCAGAAAGAAAACATTTATTGCATATTTAAATAACGGTATTAAAGAAAAACTGTTAACATGAATGCAGATAGAAGATAAATTAAGTGGATGATGGAATAAAGTGTCATTGCATTTAAATAAGTGGAATGAATAAGGAAAGTTAAAACACAGAAATGCTATAGTATAACAGAGCATTAAAAGAGCAGTAGGCCCACAGTACCTGAGGTCCTGACTGTGATTTGGTTACTTCTGTATTGTTGAGTATCATCGGTACACCAGTAAATGGTCTCTTGGACTTTCAGACCTTTGGATAGAAAAGCCAGACTCTCGGGATTGTCCTTCGACCTCAATACAATCCGTCTTGTCTCTTGTCCCCTATTGACCCAGCACATCCATCCCCGCAGACCGTCGTCGTTGTCAAGCTGCAGGACAACTGATTCTCCAGGCCGCATTACTGGCTGGCCTGTCTTGATTTTGAGCGTGGCTATTGGAAGGTTTTCTGAAAGGTAAATAAATACATTATACCATTATTTGTATGGAACATGTACAGTATTTCCCTTTAACAGAGTTAAAGGAGTTTGAACTCCATTACTTACCCTTGACATCAACCTTGAAATCATCACTTTTTATCCCATTGCTTTCACATTGATACGTGCCTGAGTCCACTGTGTCAGCAACTGGTATCTTCAAGAATCTGTTCACCTGCGTTACCTTCTGTTCTCCGTTGAAATACCATATGATTTCGCTTCCACTTGCGCTGTTGTTACAGGTCAAATGAAGTAAGTCCCCAGAGAAGATCTCCTTTAATGACGGTGACATAAAGACTAAGGAGGCAGGGGACAAAGAAAAAGAAGACAGTTAAAGATTTGTGTAGGCATTCTGACACCTGGTACAGTTTATGTCATTACAAGAAACTACAAAGGGCTGTTGTACGTGGTTATTACTGCCACTTAACACATTTAACACAGGCGAAAGACCGCAGTAACTATGAAGTACATGTATTCAAGTTGTATTTTTTGCTGAACTACATTTGTCTGACAGCTTTTCATATTAAACATTTTCAGACTGTGTGACTACAAATGTGGTAATTTTTCTGACAAACTAAAGTGTTCCTTTATGAGTCGAGAAATTCTCCTACTTCCCTCTCCTCTTAGATTATCTGGTCACAAAGCTTAATAAAAGAAATAAAAAATTTAATACATGTATTTTTTTAGATTAAACTACCCAAAAATATATAAAGTAGTTAAAATTTGCTCAACCTAAACATCTACAGCAGTTAAATGTAACATACACATTAATGCAGCAGTAATATTAATCCAAAAACATCAGATATATAGCGATATAAGATATATATATAGCTGTATATATAAGATATATACATAGTTGTATAGTTATAGTTTATAGTAATCAGTGACAGGAACCATTTTCTGCACAATGAGTATAGTTCCTTTTGATACTTAAATTAATTTAGTTCAATACCTAAGTGCAGGTCTGAATGCAGGGCTTTTACTAGTATTTTTTCAGTGTGGTATTAGTACTTTTACTGAAGTAAATGATCTGAATGCTTCTTCCACCACTGCTGACAAGTGATATAGGAAACAATGATTACCTTGTGGCTTTTGCTGACATCTTGCCTGGAGCACAAACGCTGTAACAAAAAAAACAAAAAAAAACAACATGTAATTCTTAATAAACCGCACTAATTACAAGACTAGAAGACTGAGTTTACATTAGTCTCTGCTATTTAAAGCAGTGCATATTCAGCTTTGTGAATCGCAAAATCCACTTTTTTTTTCTTGGTGGTATCTTCAAATTCAAAAGCTCAACTTCAAAAATCAACTTCAAACAATATGCCCAGAGCTGGGATGTTTTTTTTCCCATGGATTTTCATTCAGTGAAATTTCTGTAGGTGGTGCTATTTTATTTTTATTCTGTCTCTTCAGCCTCTATGCCAGTCACTGCTTATTGAAGGTATACAATTGTTTTTATTCAACTTGAAGTGATATTTAAAAAAATCATTTCTCTTTTCGTCATGTTTTGTCTTTTATTTCTATCATTTGTACAGCATATCAATATACTGTAGAATCAGTACAATATTCACTACAGTATTATTTTATCTCAAACTTTTGTTTTGCAAAAAAAAATCCTCACAAGCTATGCATTTGCACCTACAACAGATCTGTAGTATTATTACTGCATTGTGGAATTAATCAGAATTTTTGCACAGGTTTTAAGTCCTGTAGATGCATTTAGTCCCGTGTCTCATCTCTTATTGCATCAACCCAAAGTTTCAGAATAGCACAAAATGTTCTTTGTGTTTTACATAGTCAGTTAAACCATTATTTATCAAATATATATTATTCCACATCACTTATATTTGTTTTAAATGTGCGCGGCTGTAAACGTCTTTGTACATATGCATGCATATCTGCAGTATATTTTTATTTTACAATTTACAATGCAGGAAATTCTAATTAGTACAGATGATAATAATGACACATATAATTAACTTGCACAAAAAAGTATTCTACAACTTCAAGAAGACATTTGGCTTTATGATACAATAATGACATAAATTATAAATATCTGAGCTGTTATTTTATTATAATCATATAATAAGTTTTTACACAAAATGTTTAGCAAATGATCAAAAGCTATTCATTCATTATTTTATTTCTCTTTTTTAGAAATATATTTGGATATATATAAAAGCCAATATCTGCATGTGCATTAGATCATAATTCAGTGAAAATGACATCATCTGGCTAATAGAAGACATAATGTTGATTGGCACAATTACACAGCTTCATGAAAACATTTGACTTAAAGCAGAAATGTCTTGATTTGGGATGATAATGTAAAGCCATGATATTTCTCTCCACCCACAAATAACTGCAGAAAATGTTTTACTTCCTTGTACATGACAAACATGATTATATTATTTTACAAATGCTTATTACTATTATCTAAGGTAAATATATTTATATTATCTCACATTAAAACGTATTAGTTTTCTGATTTAGTTTTAACCTTTATCTGTCCTGTCTATAAAATTGAGTGTTAAGTGCCATCTCTTTACCTCTGTGGTTTTTATGTAGGCAAAACTTTAAATATTTGTTATTTGCTAAATGCAATTTATTGCAGAAAATTTAGCTAATTGTAAGAAAATGTTTTATCAACGTTTGAAATGGCACGATTGATAGTTGCGCTGACCTCACCCAAGGCCTCACCCTGAGTTTCTGTGTCGCCTTCATACACCACAAAGTGTAAAATGTGATGTTAAGTCACATAAATACATTAAACATCTGTCTAAAAGACAGAGTAAATCTCACTAAATCCCATCTGAAAATCAAGACATAACTGTAAAATAATAATACAAAAATGAAAACTTCAAAACTACAATCCCAAAATCACCTTTGACCCCTGCAGCAATGGCTTATGTTTCATTGTATATTTCTTACCTGCCAAGAGCAGCAGATGTTTTCCTCCCGTCATCACCCTGCCCGAGTATCACAGACAAGAGAAACAACACAATGAATAAGGTGATGAGAAGTGACAAGACTAACTGACTGCATCTAGTAATCATTCATATTGAGGAAGTGGCATTTGGTGGGAGTGATCGGTCAGAATGAAAAATGTTGCAAGTACACTAATATAGGTTTATTGCATGCTTATGTATACTTCCCCTCTGTAATAATATTTCTCTTTACTAGTGTTCCCAGTAGCATACTAAAAGTCATCTTCACAGAGGATTACACACAGAGGCAAAGGCACACAAGCACAAGAGTGAATTCAAAGTAAATTTAGAAAACAGGATAATAATAATGATAACAACAACAATAACATCAACAATAATAACAATAATAGTTTTAGCCCCTTTTGCTAGAGACTCTCAGAGATCAAAACTAGTGATGCGTTCAGGCGCTAACCACCAGAGTCATAACATAACATAACATAACATAACATCTTGCAGTTTATGTTTTTGCCCAGTTTATTTGACTGATTCCCACGTGAATGCAAATGCTTTCTAATATAATGAGTTCACATGATAGTGTGGTGCATCTGGTACTTTGGCTTATTCTTTTTAGGTGCATTTGGAGAAGCTTTCAGCAGCCTCATTAAGAGTCTCTGTCTTATTAACATTATTATGTGTAACGTTTCTTGAAGTTTTACAAAATAGTATTGCCTCTGAACGTTTTTTTAAACAGGCGCTTATGTCGTTTTCATGACGGTTGTTGAATATTTTTTTCCTTCTCTGTTTCTGAGTAAAACATTTCTGATGATGGCCACAAGCTAAAACCAAATGGGCTGTGGTGTTGTCGGCTACCACAGAGAAGTGTGAATCACAAACAGAAACTCTCAAGCTGAAAAAAAAAAAAGCTTTTTATGTGCCAGTCACATAACATATGATAAACACTATCTGATCACTGTATCAATACACAGATAAGATGTGATGTTGTGCACCTGTCTGTACTAAAGGTGCCCAGATCAGGTTTAAAAATAATGATGATGTAGCACTCAAAAGCTTAACAGGATATCTTCTTTAGAAAAGTTTCAGCTATATAGCGCTTTGTAATGATGAGTCACCTGTGTGCTGGTCATTTCAGGACACTGTGGGTTTTAGGTGTTAAATAAGATACTGCTGATTTCTGCAGATAAAGACTGAAAGGAAGCCTGAAGTCTGTTCTGCACTTCTGCTTTTCTGTACTGTGTGAAAGAAGGGCACATTTTTAAACAGATAAAATTATAATTATAATTAACAGACTCCTCTCAAGCAATTCAAATGTGACTTAAACATCCAAAGGCATCAATGGGTTGATTCTATGCAACTGTGTGCACATATTTCTGTTTCAAAACTGATCTGCTGAAAAGCTACGTGATGTTTAAAACGTGACAAATAAAACGTAAAGCTTCTGCTTTGTTTCTCAGAATTCAAACGAGTGGACAGTTTCGTTTTGTCTACTTGGGAAATTTATAGACTTACTGTAGTTAGCAACATTTATAGAGGAACAGCACTGTAAAAAAAAATAAAACATGACCTGAATCATTTTACTGAAGTGAGACGTTGGTCAGCCTTTTCTTTTTTTCTTTAGTTTTGTTCCCTTTATTACAGATTATACTTCCATGATTCTCAGATTTTATAGAGCTTTTAAAGAGGAAGAGAAAAGCAGACCAGGCCTCAGCATTAATGTTGAAACGCATGTCTTGAGCAATGTTCTAGGAACTAGATTTAAAAAGCTAAATAGAAAACAGTGAATCTTGAAAGTCGTTCAGAGAATTATCTTCTGTTGTTCACATTAAAAAAAAAAAAAAAAAAAAAAAAGTTTCAGTTAATGAAATGGCTACCAGAGTCCAGCACTGCATTGGTTTTCCTTGAAAAAATTGTGCAGGAATGGGGCCTTACATCAGGCTTCTGTAAATGAAGTGAGGCACAGGCCCTACTGGGTTCTGTTTGTTTGAGTTGCAACCCAGAAAAGTATTGCAGTTACATCTGTTGTTGTGATACGTAAGTAAGCAGAGTAAAGTTCCTGGCATTGAGCATTGACCCTAGCAGAGCCGTGGCGCCGCACTATGTCCAGTACACTTGCCACAGCTCGATCTACACAGTGAACCCAGCTCAGTAGGCACCAACTTCCTTGTGGCATTGGACATTGGGGATGATGCACAAAAAAGTGTTACTGCACTACGCATATTTTGAGTTCCAAAAAAAGAGGACGTCGTCGAGACACAAATTCTGACAGGCTTCTCAGAGGTTAATGAGCAAAGTACCGTAGTATTCTGTGCAAAGCGCCAGTCAATTTAAGTACACGCTTAATGGTCCCATGAAAAACAGTGAAAGCAGGACATTTTTATGAATTTATAAAAAAAAAAACGGACGCCCTGGACAGGACGTAAAAAGTGGACATGTCCAGGCAAAAGAGGACGTTTATAACGACGATTATAACACGGCCGTTGAAAAGCTGCAAGCTTATTTCTGAAAGTTCCTAAAGTGAACACTGAATACGAAATCTGTGTTTTCAGACAAGCCAGACAACATGATAATAAAACTTTGGATGCTTACCGCACAAGACTGAGGCAGCTGGCGTCCACTTGTGATTTTGAAGACGTTGATAAAGAAATACAGTTTACAGATTATCCTGAGCTGCAGTTCCGCTCGCCTCCGACCAGCGGCGCTGAAAGACAGTGACATGACACTACAAAAACTGCTCGATGCAGGGAGAGCACAAGAGCTGTCACACAAACAAGCTGCTGGGATAGAGACAGCTAGATCCCAATAAGATTTCCCAATCCGTGCTGTGCAAAAAATAAAAAGCTTCCAAAGCCAGAAACATGTCAATAAAAATACAAATGTGAAACGGGAAAACAAGACATGCAACAACTGTGGAGGACCATTTCCACATGAAGGAGGACAAGCAAACTGCCCAGCAAAAGGAATACAGTCCCTATGTGCAGGACTCTGGCGACACTGACATGACACAGACGATGTTGACTATCCAACACTAAAAGCACTCTACCGACTGCGAAATGAACTGACAGTCAATGCTGACGAGAACATCATTCTTAGAGGGATAAGACTTGTGCTACCTACCTCCCTCCACCATAAAGCCATCAACCTAGCCCACATTGGTCATATGGGCATTGTCAAGACCAAACAGCTCTTGAGGGGAAAGGTATGGTTTCCAGGCATAGATAACATGGTGGAAAACATGATACAACACTACATTCCATGTCAAGCAGCAACCACTCAAAACCACATGGAGCTGCTCAAGATGTTTGAACTTCCTAAGGGTCAGTGGGAAAATGTTTCCATTGACTTCACAGGTCCCTTTCCATCGGGTGATTACTTACTTGTGGTTGTTGATGAGTATTCCAGGTATCTGGAAGTTGAGATAGTCAAGTCCACATCAGCCACTACAGTGATTCCCACACTAGACAAGATCTTTTCATCATTTGGGATACCGCATGTTGTGAAAACAGACAATGGACCACCATTCAATGGCCAGGCCTTCAAAGACTTCAGCCTCTACCTTGGTTTCAAACACCGAAAAATAACACCATATTGGCCAAGAGCAAATGCAGAAGCATAAAGATTCATGAGAACGTTGAAGAAGACTATTACATCCACTCACTCAGAAGGAAGACCTTGGAAGCAGGATCTCTACAGTTTCCTCTGAAATTACAGAGCAACTCCTCACGGAACCACTCAACAGACTCCAGCTGAGTTACTTTTTGGAAGAAAACTTCACACCGCTCTCCCCAATTACTCTATGACTCGACATCCCACATTAGACACCAGACTCCGTGACATGGATCAGCGTGCCAAGCAGCGTATGAAACAGAATGCTGATGGCCATCATAGAGCACGACCTTCCATCGTCAAACCAGGAGACATTGTGCTTTGCCGCCAGCTCATCAAAGGTAAGCTCATGACTCCCTATAAGGCCAAGCCCTACATCATTATGAGGATAAAAGGATCAATGGTGACAGCATCTCGCTCTGGACATGAGATAACCAGAAACTCCTCACATTTCAAACTGCCCCCATCTTCAGTTTCAGTTGGACTTGATTCCGAGGTGTCTGATGAAGAAGATGATCTGGATCCATCACCTCCAGACACCCACAAGAATCATCATCCAGACCCACCAGAGAATCGTCATCATGAGGAAAACATCAACCTTGATGCTCCTGTTCAGCCCCGATACTCAGTGAGAACAAACAGGAGAGACAACCTCAGCGTCTCATTACTGAGATGTGACTTTGACAAATCAAGAGACTGTGAATAGTTAAATCATTATAAAGCAAGTAACATTGTTAGTATGAAAGGATTTACTGCTTGAGTTGTTTTCTAGTGATAAAAGAGACTTTCAGCTCTTTTCTCTTTTACAGTCTCTCTTACAGTATCACAATTACCGTACTGATTAATAACTACGGCAGTTTTCATATTGAGATAAGGGAGGGATGTAATGTAGTGAGGCACACGCCCTACTGGGTTCTGTTTGTTTGAGTTGCAACCCGGAAGAGTATTGCTGTTGTTGTGATACTAAGTAAGCAGAGTAAAGTTCCTAGCATTGAGCACAACCAGTGTCTCCCGTTGTTCATTTCACCTGAACACCAAATCTAAAAACAAACACCATAGCTTGTATTTTATATTTCACTGACTGTATCTGTACAGTAAGCAGAAGTAACTGTATTTAGAGTTGTGAGTGTGCAAAGCAGTCTTAGTCTGTGATGCAGCAGCCATGAACTAATGATTCTCAAAATGTGATTGCATTTGACTAATATCAACATAAATGTATTTGACAAGGTTTTTCAAAGGATTCACACTGAAAACAAAATAAAACATTTTATGTTTCAAGCCAGTGCTTGAAAGCAATATTTTCTCTGTGGTTCACAGCTTCGATTTCATCAATCAATAACTTCGCTCTCATTCTGCCCTCTACTCCGGTCTCCTCTTCTTCTTTTGTTTTCCTTTTCAGTCTGACTCCACATCACCCTAACCCCTAACCCTAACCCACAGAATAAAACAAAAACAAAAAATAAGAGCCCAGACAGCATATCCCTACTACTGTATGCTCCATCTGCCCGTGACCCATTTTTTTCTCCTTGCCTTTGGCATGAAAGGTGTTAACATGAAAAGCAGGAAGAACGCTAGTTTCTCAGGATAAGGACGTTGGACAGCAAAGGTAGTAGAAGCACCAAGGTAGGATGAAAGTGAAGTGAATATACACAATGGAGTGGGGCACCATTAAAGGAGAGCACCCACTAGAGCTCTTGTCAAGGGTTACAATGCATGTGTTATGTCGTCCTTGAGAGGCTGGATTTAGCAGAATTCATCTACATCTCCTCTGAACGGAGTGCACTATTGTGTGCATTAATGTATTTTAACCAAGCTTGCCTTCCTCTCTCCTCCATACTTCTCTTTGATGGGCACTAAAAGCATAAAGCAAGCATGAGGACTGTTTTCACTCAAACACTCCAGCTGTCCGAACTTACTTGGTAACGTCACAGATATCCAACATTAGAGTACTGAATATGTAATTTCCTAAGTAGGTTGTTGGTTATTTCTGTTGATTTTGCAACTTTTCCTTTTGTGTTTTTCAGATTTTCTTTGGTATTTTGTCTTTATTGGACAGTTCAGAGTCTTGGTATCGACAGGAAAATAAGATCAGTCACGGGGGTGGTGACATACTAGAAACTTCCCTGAGTTGAACTGAGGACATCGTGGTTATATTTTAGCCAACTTAACCACTGAGCTAACAGACTGTTGAAGTGTTGTTTTGCAGTTACATCTTCCCTCTTCTAGAAAGCTGTCCTTGCAGAAGGTGTCATTACCAGTTCCCCATGTGAGAGCAACATATGTCATGTATAGATCACTTTACCCGCTGGGACACAAATAATGATGCGGTAACTCCTTACTCCTGTCACAAACCACATGCATCAAGATTCATCATAACTGGACTGACAGTATTCTTTTGACATTTTAATGTTGAAATACAACACCACCTGGTGTCCTGATAGCCGAAAAAGATGCACACCACATCATTGCAATATCCCTAGTGTGATTTCAGCGGTCTTTGTGTTGCTGATGAGTCTTTTAAATGTTATTTTTCAATGCAGTGAGCATCCCAAACAAGATGCTATTCAGCTCCACTGCACTGGGATTTGGGCAAGTCCCAGCACCAAATAAAACCCAAAATGTCTGCATGGTAACATACGCCAAGGTGTAACTGCGAAAATAGGATTGTGTTTTTTCTGTGTGTCCATATGTGTGTGTGATTTAGGTGAATAGAGTCTTTAAATGACAGAAAACAAGTTTGTTCAAAGTTGTGGTCGGTCACCGATGCATGAACTGTTCAGTATCTGTCACCATATGTTATTTCTACTGCACAGGTGATAAAGCAACATTTTAAGGATGAAAAACAGTTTTTATTCATTTTTACAATGACCATAAAAGACACAAAGGGAACGGTGAGGTGGCCTGGATTCATCCACTGTACGCGTGAGACGGGTGAAGATAAAGGGGAGCGAATCATATCATGAGACGAGTGTGAGTGCATTTGATTGATGGAGTGACTGAAATAACGAGCTAGAGAGAGGGTGAGAGAGAGAGTGAGAGAGGGAGGAGAGGTTGAAATGTGGCGGAACAGTGAGAGACAAAAAGACAGAGAGCGAGGGAGAGTAATGAAGAAAATTGGGGATAATTGAATAGAAGAGCACAAAAGCAGAGAGCACGACCGACAGAGGGTGAAGAGTCAGTTTACAGTGGAAGTACAAAGAGAGGAAGGAGAACGAAGGAGAGAGATCAGTCAAGCAGCTGAAGTAAGGTGGAGAGAGAGAGTATGCCACGCTGGAGAGAGAGTGCATGAATGTGTGTGTAAGAGAGAGAGAGGGAGAGAGAGAGAGATAGACGGCTAAACCGGGGCATAGAGTAGGTGAAAGTGTGTGTGTGTGTGAATGAAAAAGAGAAAGAGAGACTGCACAATACAGTGGCTCAGGCTGGCTCACACCGATGCACATTTAAAGACTAGAAGGCATGAAAATGTGATTTTTGAAAGAGAAAAAGCAAATCACTTTTTCTTATTTTTTCCTCATCTATATTTTATCAGCTGGATTTTTCTCTCATTTTCTAATACCCGGTCCCTTTTTTTTACTCTCTTTGTGGTTTATCAAGGAGGTCACTGCGGATAAAATGAGGAGCAACACAGCCTGAACTGCAGATTGAAAGGTATTTACTCTTTTGTATGTTTTATTTATTTATTTATTCACTCTGGTTTTTGGTTTGAATTAATCTGAAGAGCAACTGCTGTGTGTATCTCACAATCAAAGTCACGTAAGGTGTTCAGAATATTAAAAAAAGCCCCAAAAAATATATAGAATGACAGTGATGATAGAAAACTGGTATGTGTGAACTATCAACTGTATAGAAAGGCGTGCATAAAGAAGCATTAGGCACACAAAGAAAGAAAAGAAATGATCTTTAGCAGCAAGGTGTGAGAGGCTGAAAGTCAAAGCACTTTATAAGAAGAAGTGGATGCTGCTGAGATTGTGGCAGAGCGAGGGGGGGTACACGTCCTCTGAGATCTCATATTTTATGGAGGTGGGGAAGAAGAGCAAAGTGGGACAGAAAGAATGAATTACAAAGATCACAGAGCATTCAAAGAAAACTCTAAAGTAATTACGCATATCATTTCAGAACAGCTTTAAAACTGATTAGTGAGAGCAGACTGCTTTGCTGTAGCGCATGTAAGCTTTATTATCTATGGTTTGCAGCATAAAGCAGCTGTAATGATGTGCCTCACAAGGTGGGATTCTAACTAAAAGGATCGCTTCCAGACATTTTCTACTGGACACAGTGGGCAGTAATGGTGGAAAAGTTCATTTCTCTAAATGAGGCTTTCATGCTGTATCCAACTTTATGGCCATAATTGGATCTCTTGTGACTTGTTAAGACCCTGTTTCACATAGATTATTCCATGTTCATTAGGAATCATAATTGTACATTGCAGTATTTTACAACCACTCCCCCACAGTTACAAAGTAGGTTATGACCTGTTGTACAATGAACAGAAAATGGAATAATTGATGTAAGTAATATGATAAATCAGTCTTGGAATTTGGAGGGAAAAAATGTTAATACTGCTTATGTAAAACCTACATTTATGTAATACCTATTTTAATACTACCCAGACACTTAAAGCATTGTATTACATTTAACGGAATCAAGCGAGAGCTCATCAACACCCACATTTCACACACTTCTGCGGATGCGACTTGTCAAAATCGCTAGCTGCTCACAGCATTCGTTGTGTCAGCTGATGGAAAGGTGGAAACCCTCTAAGGACTCCAGAGAACTGACTCGCACACACACACACACACACACACACACACACACACACACCTAAACGCCATGGTGTCTTCCAGCTCTGTGCTCTTTCATCCAATAGGTACAACATAATTGACATTGCACAGCCTCCTAAGGCCTGCCCCCACACTGTATTGGCTTTAAAAGCATATTTTTCCCTCGAAGAAGTACACCTAAGGGAATTCATTTGGGAAGGGAAGAAAATAAACCAGCCAATTTAGAGCAGGGTGGACACAGTAAGATTAATGGCCTCCCAGCAAACACAGAACAATTGATCATAATGGAACAAAGAAAGCTGGGTGACGTTATCAATCGAGAGGGACTTACGAGTGATTATACGTAATGTCTGACTAATGCCAAAGAAAATGTAACATGAAACAAATTAGTGGAAGATAAAAGACAATAATTGCCCAAATAGCTTGATGTGCCAGTGGACATGTGTGCCTCTCTGATTCAGGAAATTTCCACCATTGCTGTCTACTTATTTCCACTCCATCCTGTCACTGCTGTTCTCTTCTGCCCGGTCCTGTTTTGTCCTTTCCCATCTCCTCAGGAAGATCACGATTTGATAAACAGGCTGGTCAGTGTTGTAGATGTGACAGTGCTATATGGTCCAGTTATTCTCCAGGGTTTGGTATGGAGAGTGTGAGTGTGAGGACAAAAGATGGACATGCTGAGAGAATATTTCCAATGACAGCTCCTTGCTGTGGAGGAACACAGCTAGGCACTATTAACTGCAAGCTACTATCTATGAACCAGAAATGCAAAACCCACAACAAAATGTTCCTTAAATCAGTCCCATGGGAATATTAAACTGGGCTACAGCTGTGTGGAGCTATAAACAAGCAAACTACACACATGTGCCCATTGAAATCCATACAATTGAATACACGCACACACACACACACACACACACACACACACACACACACATTAGCTTTTAATTCAACGACAAAACGCTGCAAAATCTGTGCAAAGAAATGGCAGACCATCCTTCAGTCTTGACATTTAGTGCCATCATCAAATAAGCCTGAGACATAATTCCATGTGTAAATAAAAATGATCATCTAATAGGATTTTTAATAAACTTCTAATTGTTATTTGCCAAACTGACAGAGCCTCATTGTTGTGCTCATTAAGATGGAACGCAGGAGAAGAGCTGTTTCCCCTGACTCTGCAGGCTTTTCATTATTACATACAGGGAGATTTCCCCCAGGGGAAAGATCTGGAGGATTGCCGTAAGCCTTGAAAACAGAAGCCGGCAAAATGCAACACATGCACCATTATAAAGAGCTCAAATATGAAGAGCCCTCTACAGTTTCTGAACACAACTTCAAGTTAATGACTGAAAAATACACACTCAGACACTCGTCTTGCACATATGTCGCAGTAAACAACAGCTGGGTTTAAGATGCACTCATTAAAGGGCTTTTATAATACTAACTAATGTACTTGGCAACCATTAAAGCGGGACGTCAGTTAAATCTGAAGTATGTAAATCTACCGTATGACATGAAAACAGAAGTAATACATCACATGATGACAGAGCACCTTTAGGTATATCTCATTAACCTCACTGTTTTCTGACAGCTTCTGGGCTGCTGAGCAGCCTGTTTAAAGCCAACGGGGTCAGATGGCCCCTTTAGCCAGCGATTTTTGGCTCAGTTTAGAGTCGTAACAAGGTAGCGTTGATCTGATTAGTCGAGAACAGGTGTAAAGAACATACTTCCCCCAAAATATCTTGCATAGAAAGCACACATTTTATAGCTTCATTGATTTCTAACATCCAACCTCAGTGGGTGTAGAGGTGCTCCCCGCACAAGTGTTGGTCCCATTTGATATGAAATACTACATGTGTTTGAGGGTTTCTTGCCCTCCTAGATCATAAATATCACTAGTTTAGGATAAAGGTTTATTTAAGGTTTATTGCTTATTTATTAGAAATGTGGAGTATGCAGCTGTAGTAATTATAAGTTATGTAATAATAAGTATAAAGTTAAGAATGAAGGCTCTTTCTGTCTGTACAACCAATTACACATGGTACAAATAGTAGGTGGACGAACTCTAATGGGGCCTGACAGGCGTCGACATGGTCCTCACTTTGTCAGCCATGTCTAACAGCATTTATTAGTATCTTGTTGACTTCTGTCTCTCAGTGTTACCTTTGTGTCAATGGACGTGCAAGGTAAGTGAAAGTGTCAAGTAGTGGACAGTCTATTTGTGGCTGTTTATCGCCATAAAATCCACCCCAAAGCCTTAAACCTGCACTCATGTCCGTGTGTCTGACTAGTTTGTCTGTGGCCTGCTTTCATCATATTTGAGGCCTGACGTCTCCCTAGTCGGGGGCTCTGGGACAAGTATAAAAAGATGTGTATGAAAAAGTTACTTGATACCAGGGATTGTATAAATGGTCTGTTTTATTCGAGATGTTTTGACACTGCATCTGTGCTTCTTTGTTGTTGTGAAACAAAAGGCAACCTTGTGCACAGTTGCCTTTGAAGTCTTTGTTTCCATGACATTTTAATGCACTTTCTGTCATATCATGTGTAGTGAGTGAAAGGGGAGTTTGTGTTATCTGAAATTAACTCTAAATCTGATATTTTACTTCGGGAAATTATATTAATTTTATGTGTTTCAGATGATGAAGCTATTAGATATTGGCACAGACACAAACTAATCTTATGAGTTATAAGTTTGGTTTCAGTGCTGCTACAGACACGTGCACGTGGACCTGGGACCTGGTTTCATTTAATCCATTGCTGAAAGTAACACTACTAAACACAATAAAAAGAACATTGTGTCTCATATATTGGTCCTCATGGATTAGGTCATTAACCTGCAATAATAAGCTCCAGTAACACATGTGAAATATGAGGTTTTTATGAGGCATTAAATGTGCTTCATTAATATTATATTAAGATTGAAGGTGCAGGTGAAATTATGTTTGCTATGTTTGAAACATAACTTTGTTCTGTGAAAATTTTAGGATGTTAAAATGAGGTCATGGGCCAGAAAAAGTTGAAGTTGACAAACCACAATTGAGGGATTTCTGTTGTGTAGTTGGATAAATAAGCTTTAGCTATTGTATCAAATAGTGTTTACGGGAAGGGGGAAGTCTCAAAAATAGTGCAGGGGATGTTCACTCCTAAAACTGTGCTGCATTGAGGTCTCCCAGCCCATCCAGCCAAGTTTAGCCCAAGCTAGGCCTTCAGCGCATGCTCCACCTGACCCAATTATATCCAGTCTGAGGGGAAAGATAGCCCACTTTGATCTACACAAGACCGCCAGCCAAACTAAGGCTGACTGGTCTGTCACATAATTCTGCTTTCTATTAGACATATTTCCAGGACACATGTGTTTATGTGTTGCTAAAAGACTCAAACTGTGGAACGTGTGTGTGAGCGATCATGCAGCATGTGTGTAAGCGCATGCACACGTGCTTGGAACATCAGGCGAGGGGTGTGTAACCTGTGAAGTAAGCTGTGGCCCCTTTTTCTTAAAAAAGATCGTCCTTGGTGAGGTGGCGACGAGGAGGATGGAGCTGGAATGCAGATTAAAAGGAGCAGGATGCTGTGAAATGGAGAACTGGGAGTAATTATTTTAATCATCCATTTAATTACTGATTAGCAGGGTTATCATTTTTTGTTTGATTAGCATCAGTTATGCAGTTGACTAAAAGGTTTCTGTTTGTGCTGGATAGGAAAATTTTGCACCGCCACTGAGGGGAATTCCAGGATCTTTGAGTGCATAGGAAATAGATCTGTTACTGGTATTGTTATCTGCCTGTAAAATTAATCAATGATGCCATGATTCTCAATTAAGCACTTGCATTTCATCTGATTTCATCAAGCACAGATTAAATTACTGCCAAGACTTGTCATCCTATCAGGAAAGCCAATAGCGTATACGTTTGTAAAGCTTATTTTCATGGTTTAGATTATATAGACATTAAACTTAAAGGATTAGTCCAATGTATTGCATTAATGTTAACTTGAATGAGTGCTGATGCTACTGTATATACAGTATGGTAGCTACTTATCATACCCCAGCTTAACCCTTCCCCCTTAAACCTCTACGTCAGAGCACCACCCCCAGACCTGGTGGCTAGTGATGCACCATGCAACCCCCCCCCCATATTGAGTGACTCATCCCATCCATCCCGTGTTGGAGTAGGCCTAGAGTGTTCTTGACAGTTCCTTGTCACTGGTGGCGTGAAAGAGGCTGAAAGGGTGGAGACCCAGTGAAAGAGAGGGATATAGAGGACAGAACTTGGCCGCTCCACTTTTGCAGGACGTAAAAGTGGGACAATCTGTTCCTTGGATGATCTCCAATTCTACTTTCTGGGGACTGATACACTGAAAATATATCTATACACATGCTCTGTCCTACATAGGAAGAGAGTGAGTGAGTGAGTGAGTGAGTGAGAGAAAGAGAAAGATATTCACAAAAAGAGGAAACATGAGTAGAAGTTGAACCGACTGCCCATTAGGTCTTTGTAGTACTTCATGCTTGGACTTATGAATATTCATGTGAGACAGGCCAAAAGAAGAAGAGAAACCCCCCTGCAGCATGCAGGCAACACTCACTCACAGCACACATAGATAGTGTATGTAGTGACAACATAAGATAATTCATAATTCATATAATAATTTATCATTTAAAATAACATTATTTTTCTTTGTGCATCATTTCATTGGAGTAAATTTGAGTTTGTCTATTTAGCCAACACGTTTTGTTTATAAGGAACCCCCAGGACTAAAGGAACCAAATGAACCCCAAAGTCATTATTATAACTTTGCTATGCTTTGCAAAAAGCAAGATGTACAGAAAAGGCAAAGGTGAATAGAGAAGACAGATAACGGTGACCTCTCTCTATGAATCCCCCCATCCATCTATCTTTGCTTTCCAGTTACTCAAGGAGAGTATCCATCTCTGTCCTCATTACCATGATTAATCAGCCCCTGATTCTTCATCTTACTTTCACTCCTTACTGTCTGTCGACCCATGTCAGCCCAGATCTATCGAAATCCTCTATTTGAGTCTCCACATGGCTTCTAATCATCAGAGGTCTAGCTGCTGCATTGGCATCCCATGGGCAGACCAACTTGCCAACTTCTGAAATCTTCAGATGTCCCTCTTTTCTACTTTTACATTGCGTGACTGTTGAAATTTTTATCGAAGTTTTGAGTTAGGAGCTCAGAAGATCTGGTGAAAAACTAATTAAGATATATTGAATTGTCTTGTACTGATAATTTTTATAGCTTTTGCAATAAAAGTAAACACTTGCTAAATTATATAATATAGTGTGCTCTATGTTAAGGCGTTAAAGGAGTAAAACAGTAGCCAGGTGCCCTTATGAATAATTTTTGATCGCTGTAATCATTCCTCCTGTTCTGACCATTAAGAGATCCCTTCGTAATGCGCTATTACTATAAGTAATGTGGGACATTCCGTGTAAAAGTTTATCAAAAGCTAAGATGAGGCTTCGGTGATAAAAGTGTATGTAAAATTAAGTAACTTTCCCTATTTGTGTTACAATCCCTCTGCTGCTTCTCTACAAGAAGACAATGTGGTAACACAAAAACCATCTACATGATGCTTTCATTATGAGCAAAACATTTGAGTCATGAGCTTTCACACCACAAGATAATGGTTGCTATCTGTCTTTTATATGTCTGTGGTGGTCTGTAGTTTCCACTGACCATTGTAGACTCTCCACAATCTTAATAAATCAGCCATCACAGCAAAATGAGGAAATGAATCTGGTTTTAAATGTGTGTTCCTGCCCTAAGTAAAACTGTGATATAGTAAAGTAAGTCCTTGCCTATATAACAAGCAAACCTACTTAGGGTACCCAGACCATATTCATGTGATTCAAGAATATAAAAGAAAAACACAAGACAATAATCAAATAAGCCATTTTGAAGAACAGTAAGTGAGTGAGTGGCTGAAAAAAGACAAAACTCAGTATAAGACAGTGAAAAATGAGTTTTCTGCTGCTGAGACAATGCAGAAAGACAGTTCTGTCAGGAGTGTGAAATTCATTCCTCTCTCCCACCACCGTTTTCCCAAGAGAAAGAAAAGTCAAGACTAGTTGGAGAGATGATGGCCAGCACAGGGACAGGAGAGCCCAACAGCTGGCAAAAGGAACCTGACTAAGTCTGAGCTATTGTTGTGGCAGAGTGTAGGAGTTGAGCGACAGGACAGGGAAGGCGAAGATGAAACGAGTTTCCATTATCATCCATTATTGCGGAAGAGAGCGTTTAAGGAGGTGTGATTAAAGTTAGAATACGACATCAAATAGCATTTCATTTTAAATAAAGCAAAACAAACACCTCCTTTCATTCTGTTTTTTTATTCTTACGTTTCTGTTGACTTTGGTTTAGCTCGCCACCTGCTGTCATCCCTCTTCCAGCCATGCTTGCTCCCCACCAGCCCACCCTTTTCTCTCAATCTGATTACTCTGCTTTATGCAAACTATAACCCTCCTCGTCGTTCTCTCTTGTGTATTCCCCTTTCGTTTTTACATCCCAATTATTAGGTTCCTGTCTACTCTCAGCCTGTCCCTCTAGTTCCTTATCTTGCCTAGTGCAGACTCAATATTTGATGAGACTTTGTTCATAAATCAACCTCCTCTATTCTATCCTGGTGTGCTTGAATGATAGTGTTAATCTCCAAAATACACTGTTAACACGCTGCACTTTGAGCCTCTGATTAGAAAGGTTTTCAGCTTAAATGTAACATGTAAATCATACTTACAACAATGGCCAGAGGTGGGTCTTGTTGTGGAGAAAGCTCTTAGAAAACTTGATAAAAAATGACACGGAGACAGCTGCTTGCAAATCTGAACTCCTTTACTTAAAAACTTCTTACACCACTGTTACCTCACCAAATCACCCAAACCCAACATCCTGAACTTCATTGTGATCATGTAGTCAGTGCTCTGAGTGTCAGAGGAAATTCCCAGAAATCTGTAGTAATGAGTGTGTTTCTCATGAGTGTGTATGGTGTATGTGTGTGTTTGACTTCCCCATGATCTGGACAAGACAACCTGGCAAAACAAGCCTAAAGTGGTGAGGAATGTTATCTAGCGGAACAGGCAGTTCAGTACTGGCAATTATCCCGGACTACTGTTGAGGCCAAGACCTCCCCAAAAGATGTTTACCAGCGGTGTTTCCTGAACGTATTTCCTCATCTGTATGTTTGTGTGCTTGTGTGTCTGTGTGTGTTCATACAGTTCTATGTGTGTGCTTCTATCATATTACATTTAAATATATTTAGGTATCACTCACAAAATGACATATCCCTCCTCTGGGGATTTCAAATTCCCACTAACTGTTCAACACAACAACAATGCAAGTAAGGGCGAAAACCCACTAGGGGAAAAATTCCCTTACAATCCCCAGAAACGCTTTTTGTTTATATGATAAATACGGGTGATCACACAGTGGCCTACATTGCTGATTATACTGATAACATGTGTATATTGGTATGAATTTAACATTTGTCAAAACATGTGTCTTGCTATAAATGAAATGTAAGCATGGACGCTCATCAAAGTTAGCACTTGCCTGCGGTGTGCAGTTATGTCTAAAACAGGTGAAACAAAATCAAAACGTGAAAATGGATGACAGAATAAGAAATTAACTGAGAATAACATGACTGACATATAATCCATATTGATGTGTGACAGAAAGTGCAAATGTAAAACTTAACTTTAGATAAAATTGCATTTATTATATTATATATAAGTGATGTTACTTGGAACAAAATGATCATGATCATGATAACATCGAGATAACACAATCAATTACATTCTTAATTGTCCATTACTAAAAGTCCATTCAGTCCTACTGATGGCACTAAAATTGTTCTCTACAGTTCAGAGTCTTTGGCAGAAAGGCTTCAGCTCCAGCACAAACATCTCATGTGTTTTTGATCCAAAGTTCGGTCCTTGTTCCCCTACTATACAGTTGTCATACCTCTTCCTTATTAAAGTCCAACAACTCACGGTCCGAATCCTCGAGGTAATCAGGATTGGGGAACAGGTTGGGGTGGTCGGCCACCACTTGTGCCAGCTGAGCCTCTGCCACTTTCATGGTTGCCATCAGGGACATCTGTCAAACAAAACTCTTGTTTGTGAGCACATTTCTCAGTATGGGTATGATGCAACAAACCACTACAGAAATTATAATAAAAAAAAACAGAACTGTGGTTCCTATTCTAGCAAACATGGCTCCCCACGGGTCAAATTTTCATACATTTCGTCTGATACTCTTGATAAGCTATTTCAAGACATTGCATCCCTCTTATCTTTACCTTTTGTGAAAGCAGTAATAATTTCAAGGGTGTACTCCTTTTTAGGGTCTATTGCTGCTTCATTGAGTTCAAGAAACCATACGTCCATACTGTTGTGTATTTTAAAGTCGCATATGTCCCCATCCCTCATGTGGGATCAAATCCGTTACTCTGTTTTCTTGCATACGATAGCTCATTAGTGTGAGTGGTAAAGTATCCACCCAGTTTAGCTTAGTGCTAGCACATATCTTTTTAAGCTTAGCTTTGGGGGTTCCATTCACTCTCTCAACCATGCCTTGAGACTGAGGATGATAGACACACCCTAATCTCGGCTTTATTCTTAACTGCTGTAGAGTCCCGTTGCCTGCTTTTCGGATAATGCTGATCCATTATCAGAGCTTATTTCTGATGGTACACCGAATCGTGGGATTACTTCTCTCGTTAAGAATTTTATAACTGTTTCAGATCCTTGATCTTTTGAGGGTGTGGCTTCAACCTACCGACTGAATCTGTCAGTAATTACCAACATGTATCTTTTTCCGTGAACTGATTTTATCATATCTACATAATCCATTACTAAATGTTTGAATGGACCTTCTGGCACTGGAATGTGACCTGCTGGTGTCTTTATTCCCTTTTTTACATTACTCTGAGCACAAATTTCACACTGTCCCAACACTTCATCAACCATCGATTGCAAATATGGTGCGCTTCAGATATCAGCATGGTCAACAATGCCACCGGTGCAACCAACAAACCTTCGTGGGATCTCCACAGACCTTTCTCATCTTTTGTTGCCCCCCTTTGCTGCCAGACGCTGTATTCACTTAGTCCTGCATTTTGTTGCATCAGAATGATGTCTTCTGGAGTTACAACTGGCTCTAACGACACCTATGCTGTCATAACAGGAACTTCACATTTTGCTGCTAGGTTTGCTGCTTTGTCAGCTGCATTGTTACCTCCTATGACGTCTTTATTACCTTTTCTATGTGTTTGGCATTTTATTTATTTGATCGCAAGTTTTGTTGGCAACATCATTGCTAAATTTAGTTCATCAGCTATCACCAGCGTTGATCTGCCTTCTATTTGCACCTCTAACATTGGTTCTACATTACGGCTAATTTACTGCTAACTGACCCTCCTCAATAGGATTCTCTGGGCATCATTGGACATCATGTTTTGCCCTTCGGTGCCATTGATGATGACCTTCTCATTGCAGGAGGTGCTGGCTATTTTTATTGGTCAGTTCAGTTAATTGGAGCTGTGTGACTTTTCTTTGAACAGCTCTCTCTTGCTCATGTAACTTTTGCTCCTCCTTTCTGTGTCTGTCAATCGTATGCATCACATAGTCACAGAATTCTCTGTGAGGTTTTGACGTCAACCCCACCACGTTCTCAAGTTTACTTCTCACAGGGCCGGTGAAAGCCTCTATGATAGAGTATCTGAAGATTGCAGTTAACAGAGGACTGCTTTCTGGATCTTCTTCAGTCTCTTGTTTCCATAGTTTTAACTGGCGGCTAATGTAAGCAGCTGGGTTCTCAGTGTTTGTCAGTGGCTCACCCTTCAGCGCTTTAGGGTCAACCTTAACAGGATACTCCCTTCGCAAAGATGTCCAGAGGGAGGGTCTGTATAAATTAAATTATGTTCCATCTGATTGAGGGTTGATCATCCATGCGTTTCCATTTAAACGCAAAATGTCTTCCATGGTGGGTATTCCCATCGTGCGTGCCCACAATGCTTTAATGTCCCCAATGGCGAGTATTTTTCCCATAGTCTCTTCTGAATATCAGGAAGTCTAGAGGTCAGCCCCCCAAGGTCAAGAGTCTGCCATGGAATGTATTGGCCCTGCCTCCCCTTAATCAAAATTGGATATTGGCCAGTCAGTGTATCTTTCTGGTGGTCTTATTGCAGGTCTGTATCTAAGGTCATAATTGCCTTTCTCTATGTTTGACCTCACTACATCCTCTCCCTCCTTCCTCTTCCGCTGCAAATGTTAGCTTTCCTCCCAACACTCCCCTCTGTTTTACTTCCTGTCTTTCTCCTGACGGGCCTGCCTGTTCCTCAAATGCTATTCCGTTCCCTAGCACATGCGCTGCCTGTTTGTCTGCCTCACCTTGTTCTCTCCCCACACAAGAATCATAATTTCTGTCTATCTCCTCCTCTAATTCCTGAATCCTGGTTCGCTCCAGTTCTCTCTCTGGCTCTGTCAGTCCTAATTCTAGCCAATAAGACTCTCCTTCTCTACCTGTTTGGTTTCTTTCGGCATAGCAATCGAGCACTTGTGATTTTCTAAAGTTCACATTCTTCTGGAGTGTGCTGCAGGATTTAGGAATGGGCATGCGGTCGGCCTCTAGGGCCTCATCATTTCAACTGCTCCAGAGATGTCAACAGTTCCAGAAATCGTGGTCTTTGATTCGAACCTCCATGGTTTCACACACGCTCACGTCAAATGTGTCTCCTTCTGGCCAGCAGGAGTCTAAGCCTTTAGTGCGTTTTTCCGACTTCTTGGAAATTTTCTCTATATCTTCTCTGCATTCTGGGTGCTTAACACCCAAAATCATCACTGGACTGAGACTCATTTTGCAATTAGACTTCAGGTTTACACTGGCTGATAATAACTTATTAATTAATTACAGATTAAAGTTCAGTTAAGGTTGAGATTCTAATCAGAAATAATAACTGTATTTATTGCATTTTTGATTATTATGACTACTAATTCTGGTTATAATGTGTTTATTAAATGTTTTCTTATACAAGGAACCTGTTAGAAAATAGATGCAGCTTCACTATAACTTTTAACCTATGGCAGCAGAATCCAATTAGTTTGTTAACAGATGGACAGTTTACAAATCGCAATTTAGAATTAAAACTTCATTTCATCTAACTCAAAGTTTTTAAACACAAAACAAATCATCCAACATCAACTAGCGTCAGCTCTATGCTGAGGGGAGAGACGTATACGTATACGTATACGTACGTATACGGAATGTAATATAAGTCTCTATTACTGTAAATGGATATATGAAAGTGCTGTGATATGTTGGAGGAACCAAAAAACATGGATAATTTAAGTTGTCAACACTGGACCACTGATTAGTTTGTCAATAAACAACCGAAGCAGCCCAAGAGGTCCTGGCTGCAGACCTCCACTGTGAGGTCGCTATCACCGTAGGCTCCACTCTCAGGCCACCTCTACTGTCAGGACAGGAAATGCTGTTGCAGTGCATTGTGGGATTTGTAGTATGAGTGGTGGGAGTGCGATTTACCGGCTGACCATTAATAATAGACATATGAAATTATCCGACCACGGAAAAAATATCGATATATATCGAGTATCGCCATTCAGTTAAAAAATATCGAGATATGACTTTTGGTCCATATCGCCCAGCCCTAACACATACACACTTGGCGCCCACGCACACTGCGTACTCACTGTATACTCACGCACTACTTTTACTTCATAAATGGTATCTATTGATTATAAACATGATTAAAGGTGCCCTCTCATAGTGACTGCACAAATTTTCAGAGACACTGACCCTACATAACACAGCAAATCACTTTATTGTGCGTTCCCTGTATTACAGTCTGATCTACTTCTGCTTGCTCATAGTCACAGGTTGCCCTGCGAGTTATTTATTAGATAAATTCTAACTATGCTGGTTCGGTCCTCCCTTTTGGAAGCTGTAACGGCGACACTGCGCTGGGCTCAGACCTTCTTTGTTCAGGAGCGGTACCACGAGTTACTTAATTTATTATCCCTGCACTCACAGTCAATGATTACAACTTGCAGCCTAGGTCTAATCTCTTTGACCTAAAACAAATCCCCCCCCGGGCCCAAGGTTACTGCACTCAGCGCTTAAACTCAAAGTCTCACCTTAGACTTAAACTCAGTGCCTAACTTTAGACACAACTCAGAACCTAACCTTAGGTTCAAAACACAAAGCCTGTCCTTAGGATTAACTGTAATTCAGTTTCTGGGACCCCCTCTTAGGGTCAACTGAATAACAGTTTAACACAACACAAAACACAAAGCCTAACCTTAGGCTCAACTCCTGTAATTCAGTTTCTGAGACCCCCTCTTAGGGTCATCTGAACAAAGGTGGACACAACACAGAACACAAAGCTCCAAAACTTCGGCAAGACACTCTCTTTTGCTCTCCCTCTTGGAGGCTCTACCCCCTATGGGGGAGCTTTTGTATGAGTGGGCTCAGATCAGCAGCTGTACATCCAATAACCTATATAACTTTGGAATTTCTTTTTTGGAGAAAATATTAGATACTACTTACTGCACTTAGGTCTGGGTGAGACTGCAAGTAAAATGGCAAGAAATATCTTACCTTTTTTATGCCGGCAATTACATTGTCACCCAGTCCAAGATGCAGCCAGCAGATCAGTTCTTCTCTTCCAATCCCATCCTCGTCGCCAATTATGTTGTGGAGAAAACTCTTAGAAACCTTGATAAATGACACGGAGACAGCCGCTTGCAAATCCGAACTCCTTTACTTGCAAACTTCATATCTTTTTATAACCATTGTCACTGTTACCTGACCAAATGACCCAATATGGACCCAAACATCCTGAACTTTGTTATGATCATGTAGTCAATGCTCTGAGTGTCACAGGAAATTCCCAGAAATGTGTAGTAATGAGTGTGTGTTTGTCATGGTGTGTATGGTGTATGTGTGTGTTTGACTTCTCCATGATCTTGTCAAGGCAACCTGGCAAAACAAGCCTAAAGTGGTGATGAATGTTATCTGGCGGAACAGACAATTCAATATTGGCAATTATCCCAGACATGATACTGTTGAGGCCAAGACCTCCCCTAAAGATGTTTCCCAGCGTTGTTTCCTGAACGTATTTCCTCATCTGTATGTTTGTGTGCTTGTGTGTCTATGTGTGTTCATGCAGTTCTATGTGTGTGCTTCTATCATATTACATTTAAAAATATATAGGTATCACTCAAAACACGACAGTCCTGTAGTGTGCCTTTGCCTACAAACACTGGTTAAATGCGTGCTGAATATGGATTTCAGGCCATGGGTAATTGAACAGCTGCCCTCTGTCCTCCTGTAGCTATTGATAGGCACTGAGACACTTAAATCTGCTGCCAGTGGTAGAAAACCTTAATAGAAATAGTTTAATATGTTAGCCAGTCACACTCTTTCTCGAAAACATTTTTTTTGACTTTTGTTATTCTAATGTATCCTAAGTGGTTAAATACCATGCATCCTGGTCCAGGATAATGGATGGATGGATGGTTAGATGCTTTTTTTCTCAAACCATCCTTTTGTTTTCTCCTCTTCCTTTCTGTCCTGGTTCACTTGTTTTGCAGATATTGTTATTTGTGTTGAAGTGGCCCACCCTGTCACTCTCAGAGCATCTTGGGGAATTGACCACCGTCAGTCCTCATCCCTCTGTGGTATCCTTCTTTTCCCCGGAAATGCTCAACTAGCAGAGTTCCTTTTGGCCAGTGAGACTTAAACTGACCAGGCTTGGAATGTTTTGCATACATCCAGTCAATCAAATACTACTGACGTTATAAATTAGGCATTTAAAATATGTTTATCTCTGGAAGTTACAGTACTATCATTTGTACCACTGCACCACTGTATGAAATTACCATAATAATGCGTAGCTGCAGGATTTAGCCAGGTTTTGTATTTGTTGTTATACCAACTAAGTTCTAAGATAAAGTTTGTAGGGCCATCTCATTTAAACTCTTCATATTTTCACATATTTTCTAAATCGGACTGTTCCCATTTCCCTAAACTCTAAAACTGACCTCAACCCAGTTGTCACAAGATAAATAAGAGGGATCATGAAATGAATAATAGTACAGGAAAGAAGAAAAACAACCACATCTCCACTTTTCTCTTTGTTTTTTGTGAAATGTGAACAGTTGTGGACATACAGCCATTACAAGGGGTCAAAATGAGTACACACAGTAAACTGTGCAACAATCAGTTGTCTAGCCAGTACTAGCAAGCACATTTTGCCAGCCTCTTCATTAAATGTTTCCTTTGGATCTCTGGCTAGCTTCTTCATCTCTACATTATTATTTATGTCAATTACAGGCCACTGTAAGCTGTGCCAGACACCTGTCGATGTCCTTGGTCACCAATAGAGGTTGATAAGTCAGAAGTCATAGCTCACTTTATGCCCCTTTAACCTCCATCAGCACCATGTTTTCTACATATTTTATTAATAACCAACTGAATCTCTATCTGCATGTTGGTACTCTGTGATTGAATGAGCTTAGATCTGTGTCCTAATTTGAGTTGTGTCTCCATAGTCTCATGTGATATTTTATTGAGTTCCATCTGTCCATCCAAGCGTTCTGACTCCCATCTATTTCAGACTCCCAACTCATATGATATTCAGAGCACCAAACTGCCAATGAGAAAGTGGGAGATCCCTTGCGTCATTCACCATCATTAAAGCGGCTGTTGGCAATGGTCCAGATCTGCATGATGGCAAAGCCCCTGTAGCCAGAATTCACCACAGAAAAACCGGGACAGAACATATGGAGGCGCCAGTATGCCAAATCTGAAACACAGTGAAGCAATGAAACAATCTTAAAGCAAAAATCCACCCTGTTTTCCAATAGCTGCTGGTGATGCAAGTTGTATTTGTGGGGTCCATTTTATTGTTTGATAGTACTTTCATCTCCCTGCAGATAACTAGCCAAATGATGACCTGACATCGTGAAAATCAAGATTTTCATGTAATGTCAGTTTGTAGCAGGAAATATTTACAGTAACAGTAACAGAGAACGCATTTTGGTATTAGTCCATCAAGGTCAAAGATCTTTCTCCTCTTTGTAGACTTTATGCAGACATTCATGAAGGAAGAAATCAATTTCACATAGAGCAGTTTTTTCACTCAAAGAGCCCTCAGCTGACCAGAGTGCCATGTAGCCACAACACTTGTTGGGTTTTAATTAAGGGGCATGACTTTTCTCTGCTGGAAAAACTCCTCGCACACTTTTGCACTGTACTTCAAATTAAATGATCTGCACACCTTTGCTAGGTAAACATGGACTGATGTTAAATTATCCAGATAACCTTCTCCTTTTGGAATATGCTTGTATGCAATAGAGAGGACTCACAAGTTCCACAAAGCAATGAGAAAACCAGTTTGTACTCGAACTGAACTAAATGAACTGAAAATACAGGGCCCCAAATGATTTACAGAAGCTGTATTTAATCAAACAGTTCTCACCAATTGCAGGTGAGGGTGTGCTAGAGAATATTAAACGAACCACTGTAGCATGTGTGAAATATTGACATGTTCACCTGACTATAGGGTTTCTACGCAGCAGCAATCAAAGCACAAACCACCTTGCTGGTGGAAATAAACAAGATTTTATTTGGTTTGGGTTGTACTGCCAGCCATAATGATTTTTTTTATGGCTGTTTTACCTAAGGTCAGAGATGTTTCTGGATGTTGTCAGTATCACATCACTGAATATTAGGAGGTCATTCACAACACAGCAAAGAAAAACATATGCATCACAACGAACATCTGATGTTTGATGATGTGTAACAGTATCTGAGGGTGGAATTTTCCTTTAAGGAGTTCACATTTAGCTGTTAGCCCTGGGTTGTGCCTCAGACATAGGCCGGCTCCATTACCACAAAAGTAGCAATGATCTTGACCTCGTGTGAAACTAAATTGCACATCCAACTCACTCTCTTCTGCAGAACCTGTGATGCAAATTCACAGAGTTTATATATAGCATGTCTTTCATCAGCCTGCTATTCCCCGATGCATTCCCAGTGGCTAAATGGAAAATGTGGACCAGCTCTGTGCTCATTCACACATGTGGACTTATTAGCATTGCCGGTGGCTAGTTTTTCTATTATTGCACGTGTCTTTTTACCTGAATTACACACATTCTGCTAAATTCACCCTTTTAATGAAATAAGAGTTAAATGACCAAAGTTTACTCCCTTCTCTGCCTGTTTCCCACAGCATGTTTCTAAGGATGAAGCCAGTCTCATGGGATAGCCATGTTTTGTCTCCATGACAGCTATGTCACTCAGCCCTCTCTGCAGTGACCCCTGCACCGCAAAGGATGCTGGGAAATAACGAGCACTTTTATCCCGGTCAGGATGACAAAGATGGGGAGGATGAAGAGGAGGAAGAGGAGCAGGGAGGAGAAGACGGAAAAGGGGAAGGTGGACGTGACACAGAGAATGGAGGGTTAGAGGGTCTGGAGGAGAAGGAAATGACGGGAGGACGACAATCTTGGGACGTGAAAGCTGGCGAGGTGGTGAAACCAGCAGCCATTGTGGTCGGTAGACAGAGAGCAGACCGACCACTGAGGCCGGGTAACCTGGGCAACCGGGGTATCGCATACATGACCAATCAAGCCCCTGTACATCATCAGCTGGCCAATAAGCAACAGCATAATCTCATTGCAGCCAATCAGCAGCCTCATCACCCAGGCCTGAATGCGATGCAGAAGAGACGAGCTCTCATGGAGCGCAGCATGACCACAGTGGCTCCGCTGGAGGACACTTTCCTGACCATGATGGTGTTCCGCATAGGAATTCCTGATATCAAACAAACAGTAGGTGCATGTTTCATTAAAATCACTATAGCCAAACACTGTACAAACATATTTAATGAATGAAGATACAAATAAAGATAGCTACAAATCCCAGGTTCTTCTTGACCCCTAATTTGAAACTGATTTGAATCTAAAAAATCCAATGATTCAGAAAAGTAGAGTCAGTAGCACACAGTTCACAGTTCAGTTCCTCATATCTAACATTTTAAAGAATGAACTGTCAAAATCAAACATTTAAAAGTTTTGTTATCTGCTGTATGTGAAAAAGTCTCCCTGGCAAACAGGGCACTGACTGGAGGTCTTTCCAAATGAGGAAGTAGTTCAAGCCAAGTCTCTCTGGATTTACTGCCTCAGAGAGAGATATAGCTTTAATCCGACAAACAGAATTTAAAAAATAATCTTAGCTTAGCTTACATTACAATGTAAAGGCAGTAATGCATCTGGCTTATATAACCTTCACTGACAGAGTTTGTTATTTGTACTTCATCTCATCATGTCGGTATGTTCTGTAGGTTTGATACAATTTTTCGATACAGCCACCAACCAATCCCAAGCGATTATTTTTCATATCATGCCAGCTCTTGGTTGCTGTGTGCATCCTTAGTTTTTCTACCCCAACTTTGTTTTTCAGCTTGCTCAGCTGATTCAAAATTGTTTTCCTTATAAACCAATCTTCAAACTAAGACAGTAATTTTGCTGCAGTGTTGACTTCACATCTGTTTCAAATTAGTCGCTGAGAAGAACCCCTGGGTTCTTAATGCATACATTTTTTACATTAGCCAAATAGTGTGCAGAGCTGTACAAACACATCTCTTATTTCAAAGCATTTACATTCCAGTCATCCCACGAGTCGAGGATGCATCCCAAAAGGAAGTTATAAAAAATACAGCACTTGACTTGTGTTGAGCAACTTGCGAGGGCAGATATATTCAGTTAACAACACCATGTAAGCATCTGCCCTGGGTTGGATATGGTCATAATTAGTTTTCAAAACTGAAGTTAGTATCAATTCACACTTCAAGCAGCTCTTGGCTGTACGGTGGCGGCAGGTGAGAATTGACAAGCCCACACGCCATATCCAGGTGAGAATGGGTGCCCCGTTGTAACCCATCTTCCTTTCTCCATTTTCAACTCCCTGAACATGCCGATTGTTCTACATGTCAGCTAATCTGCCCTCAATATAACAGTAATTGCTAATTATCTAATAGGTTTTTAATGAGTTTGGGGAGAGCTAGGGAAGTGAGTGACGCTATAAAGGAGGGAATATGAGGAAGGCATCTGTGTTGCTCTTAGGTCTCAGCCACAGGCATCATATTCAGCTCAGCACACCACTGACAAACACACCCAAACCTCACAGCTGAAATGCTATTGAACTGAATTAAAGAGAGATGAAGAGAGGGGCTGAATATTAGGAGCTAGTTAAAGAGAGTGAGAGAGGAATTGAATGCTGTAAAGAGAGAGATGAGGAATGAATAAGCAAAGAAGAAGATATATGCATTTACATAAACCATAATACTGCACAGGGATGGTCTAAATAACTCTCCTGAGTGGGGACAAGTAGTGCCCAAAAGATCTCAGAAAATCCTTGATTGTACAAAACAGAACAATGGGGAGAGAAGTGTCACAGTAATATACAGTATGCATTACATTACTTCTCTCCCAGGGATTAGCCACTAGATCTCCCTCTCCTTCACACACACACACACACACACACACACACACACACACACACACACACACACACACACTGTAGGAATATATACACTACGCTGCACAATTACACTCCCATAAGAATGCACGAACACACGCACACATATATTTTACAACTCACTTATATCCGTGCACATACACAGACGCACATCCTCATCATGTGGTGTACCTCCCAGGGACCACCAAGACATTGCTACGGCAACGGGCGCCTGCCTTCACTAATGAACCGGTTGCCATGCCAATGGAGTTGGCTACACTATCAAATAGTGCAGCCTAGTTGGGGGGCGGAGGGTGGAGAGGAGATGTGGAGGGTGGGGGCTCCAGGGGCGCAGAGGGGACATGGAAGTGTGCTGAGCTGTGCAAATTTTACTTACAGTTCTCCGAAACGGAACAATAGCATGGATACATACATCTCATTCAGACTTCTCAGCCCTGTTGTTAAAGCCCTGCTCCTGCTCGGCTCCAGACTTTAATAAGAAAAGGACAAAAAACAGATTGGTCTTCCTGTGGAAATGCAAGAAAATGGAATAATGCGAGGAAATGGGCAGCGCACAAATCACCGTGAAATCTAGTTAGGCATACTGAATACACAAAATACATCAGAGGTATTTTTTCATCATGGCCTGTGAGCCTCCGGTGTATCACACACAGACATACAGAGGCAAAGGAGCTTTTCTCTCCAAACTAGTTTGTTCTTTCTCCTCTGGATTGTGGTGCATATCTGGCATTATGCATGCAGAGATCAAAGAGGAAAATAATGAAAGGGAAATATTTATCCCAGTATAGAATCTTTACTTCTTCAATAGGGGTAAAGGAAAAAAGTGATGTGAAAACAGATGTGAGCTAGACTCAAATATCCTGATAACAAAGGACAACTTATTTCCATGAATGTAGTAGATGATTATTTATTTAAAAGTAATGCATTCATATTCTGCACACACCACATTCTCATCATCATTCACCAACTGATGCTAAAACTGTCATGCTACATTTTTATTCCATTAAAATAAAACGCCATTGGCTAAATATTCAACCAACCTGACTAAATGTTGCTGAAATTGTAGGTATTAATGTATTTGTATGCATGACCAGGCTTACACACAGGAACAGACATATAACATCTGTTATGTTATATGTCTGTTCCTGTGTGTGGGCCTAAGCAAAAGTACTATCATTAAATTAGTAGTTGTATTCATGATCATCTTTTCTCAGAGACAGATCTGTTAGAGGCAGAAATGTTCTGCATAAAATAAATGTAAGTAAGAAGTCTAAGATCAGAGAAACAGCTGCAAAAGTAAGGCTGAGAAAGGCTATAGCTTCTCGTATTAATCACTAAGAAGTATTCAGACTTTTTACTTGAGTAAAAGTAGCAATGCCACAATATAAAAATACTCTATTAAAAGCAAAACTGCCTGATGCTTAAAGTATCAAAAGCAAAAATAATCCATCAATTCATTGTACAGAATGGCCTCTGTCCGAGTGTTATATTATTATATATAATTGGTGTAATATTACTGATATATGAACATGTCAGCAGCTTGTGGGCACCCTGGTAGTTCACCTGGTAAACTGTGATCCCCATGTACCGAGACTGAAGTCCTCCACATGTGGCCCGAGTTGCTGCATGTGGTCCCCTCTCTTTCCCCCTTTCCTGTCTGTCTTCAGCTACATTGTCAAATAAATGTGGCCGCCCGCACTAACATCAGAATAGAAGTGCCTGACTGACATCTAGTAGTAGTATGAAATATGAAATATGAAGCATAAAATGGAATTACTCCAGTACAGGTAACTCATAACTGTACTCAGGTACAGCACTTGAGGTAAATGTAGCTTGTTCAACTTTTGAGGCTAAGTTCAGCTTGACTACAGCCAATCAGCTGCTTGGCTATCCTGCTGTCCTTCTTGACTGTGTGGAACTGCTAGCATGGTTATTTTATCCAAGTGCTTACTGGAATGTGCTCCAACCTCAATTCAACCACCACATTTTATGTTGGTTAAGCCAAATTATGAAATATATTTTCTCATCTACCTGTAGTGAGAACACCAATATGTTTGTGGCACTTAAAGCATTGAAAAATGTCCTAAAAGGTTCAGCAGCAACATCTGTTTCTAGAAACCGTGTCCTTGTTGTTTTAGATCACTGGTTCCCAATGTGGTGGTCCTGAATCCCACTAGGGGTACAGTTTATAAGTTGTTCTGTACTGTCATTGTTGTGCATTGAATATAATATGAAATATCCATAAAATATGTTATCTAGCCAGTCATCAGTTAACTTAATAAAATTTGACTTATAGTCAGGCATTTTCACAATGTAGTATTTGTACTTTTTCTTAACGGAAGGATCTGAACACTTCTTCACACCACTGATACATTCTGTTTCCAGAGCAGGTGTATATGAGCCAAACATTAGCACATTTCCACCTCCGAGGCCTCTGACCTCCATGCTGCCCTGTGCTCTCTCTGTGTGCCTCTCAGAGGTGTCTCCAGTTTGACCCGGACTGCACAGTGTGGAACGCCAAGCAGCAGATCATCTGCTCCCTCAGTGAATCGCTGTGGGACGTGTACAACTACGGCCTCTTCCAGCCGGCTGGAGACGGACGAGATGCCAAGTTCTTGGAGGAGGAGCGGGCTCTGCGAGACTACTCACAGTCCTTTGAGAAAGGGGTGCCATACCTGGAGGTATGGAGGTAGAAATGGTGTGAAAGTGACTCAGTGTGCAAGTATCCCCGTAGCGTCAACAACCCCCCAGAGAATTTTGACCAATGCTAAAAGATGAGTCTGATGACTTTATATTGTCTATTCATTTTATTTCACTAAATGAAAACTGAAATGCAGTTTCAGAGATTTCTCCACACTGCCATGAATAACAACATGGAGGGGAAATTTATTTATTGATAGCTTGACAGATTTATATAGAGCAAATTGACAAATTGCTCTTTAGTAGTGTACATAGGTTTTTGTTGTAGACACTTTTTATTTTGGGGGGTTTTTTTTAGGTATTGAGTAATTCTCTATATAATCTCTTAAAGAAATACAGCCTTGTTGTCATCGCCAGAATGCTATCAGACAAAAAAGTTCAACAGCATCAGCTGTTACAGCTATTGTACTTTCAAAACAAAAAAATGCTTGTAAAATCTATAAGGAATGAAAATATTAGTTTTTATTTGAATTCCCACATTCAGCACAGTAAATTAATTATTAACACATCTTGACAAAAATAATATCCACCTCATGGATGTAATTGCATTCTGGAGATTATATAACCTACAAATGAAATTAGATTTCTATGTTTGTTTTTTTTTGGAAGTGGGCTGGCAAGATGACATCAATATCAAGCAGTCATGCTGTTGTACGATTATCTCACAGTGCCCTCTGGTGGTCCAGCTGCTGCAAATGTTGATGAGCTGGGGCGGGGCTGAAAGAGTATCCTGCACTCAGGGTTTGGCCTCAAATCAGAGTGTGTACATACTTGACAAGGTTCCAGATGAGGACATGTCTGTGTAGTGATGAGGCCTTGTAACTAAATTCTGCTCCACAGCAGAATGTGTCTCCACGAGCGTGTGTATTTATAACATGAGTAAACCCATTTTGATCACCCGAGCTCATCTCTCAGTGTTTATTCTCTGTTACAGAGTCATCTCTGGATGCTGTTAGTTCTTACTGTGTACCACCACTTATTCATAAGCACATTATAGTTAGTCTATTGTAAGTATTCGGTCAGATTTGCTCATTTATCTTGGCAAAACGCACCTCTGATTCTTGAAATAGCTGTATGAGAGACTCAGCTGTCAGCTGCTGGATTGGAGCTTAGACTCCTCCTCTCACCTCCACTCTCCTCTGTCTGTACAGTAAATGGCTTGCCATCACAGTACAGCACTGATGTGGAGACAGCAGATCCTGTCAGGTGGTTTTCATTGACGTGGTCTTCCATTCACAGAGGAAGTGGAAAGCATACCCACCTGAACTCAGTTTACTCATCTTTTGAAGGATGTTATGCTTATGACTCAATGGGTTTTTTGAAGAATGATTCTCCAGACTATATTTTAATTCAGTGTTTTTCATTTCACCACTTTTATTCCTGGCAGAAGAAAGACGCCTCTGAACCATTTAGACAAACACACAAGAACAATCTGTGAAATACTGCTGCCTGTACATGATTTCATTTATTTACAGTTTAATATTTTATTTTAATATTTAAACAAATAGAAGTACAAATACAAGTTATTATTTCTGGTCAGGATGTAACCTCCATCAAATCATGGTGTAGGTGTCAAAAATAGCCTGTCAGGGTATATTATCAGTTAGCACATTGAAATGTAGCTCTACAACGTATTTTATGTCAAATACTGTGACATATATGGACATTTTTAGTAGTAATTTTTGCTGTGGTTAAAAGAAAACTGCCCTAGATACCATAGCTGGTCTGTAAAAGAGATTCAGTGATCATTAGATTAAATAATCACCATCTCTCTTTGACTCTTCTGTGTACATAATGTTTTTTTTATTTTTATAAATAAATGTATATACATTTTTATAAATAAATGTATAGAATTGACACTTTTAGGCACATCCTTTAACTATAAATAAAATATTTAAGTAAATTAAATACATATTTGTTTTTAAACAAACCAGACAAACCTGCATACACCTTATTTTATTCTAATTCATTCACTGGATCTGCATATATTTAAGTGGCAGGTTTAACCTATTCAGCCTTACATGTGATGAAGCTTTTCCCTAGAGACAGACTAACAAATATGACTGCATATTTTAAAGAAATAAATCATGGAGCTGTTCCAAAGACTCTGAGTGGGAGAGTGAGTTTCTGGAAAGAGTGAGAGAGTTTAGCTGCAGTTAACAAGAATAACGGTGCTTTCTGTGCTTTAAAGCTGCAATGCTGAAATTAATGAAACTTAATTATCTGCTCAAAAAGCACAAGCCAGCATTCCATGAACCAAAGAAATCAATTTTTAATTCAATCTTGATTCCCAGCTTTGCCCCTCCTTGTTTAGACAGTAAAACACCATGTCAAGTACAGATTTACAGCACAAATAAAAATCTGTTTGTTATTTCGTCAATGTACACTATTACTGATAAACTGAGCTGTGTTGCAGTATGATGATGAATCACAGTTTTCACACGTATCTTTTTCTGGTCCTCAGTTTAGGTACAAAACCAGAGTTTATAAACAGACAAATCTGGATGAAAAGGCTCTCTCCAAACTCAGCACAAAGGTATTTCTTACTCATGTCTCCTGAACACTGCTGCTGCACAGTATTCATTTCCACTCACTGACATCCTTCCTCTTTTATACCTCTCAGGCCAGTCTGAAAAAGTTCCTGGATTACATCCAGACTGGAGCAGTAGAGAAAATGACAAAAGTCCTTGATAAAGGTCTTGATCCAAATTTCCATGACCCTGACACTGGAGGTGAGTTTGGCACAACCCTGTGTACTCTCACTGTGGAAACTACACTTTTGAAGATTCATTCCTTGAAGTGGTTTTGAGTCATGATATGAAATTCTATAAGAGTGTCCGAGGGTGGATTTTCACTTTCACCTTTCTACCTCCCATCCTCTCTGACCCTCCCCACCACCAACCCCCTTCTGTGGGTCAGAGACCCCGCTCTCTGTGTCTGTGCAGTCAGGCCTGCCGGTGGAGGGCATCAGGGTGCTGGTTCAGGGCGGTGCTCATTTGGATTTTAGAAACAGAGAAGGCTTAACAGCGGTGCACAAAGCTGTTCGGGCTCAAAATCACGCTGGGCTGCTGGTAAGAATTTTATATTAAAGTTGCATGCATGCATAAATTTAATGATTGTTATAAGAACAAGAAGTGTATGAGAAGTAGATGAATGACTATTGCAAATGCTGCATCAAATGAGCTGTTCTTTTACTTTGAACAATGCTCCTGCAATAGGCAATATAAAATCCTTTTGAAGCTCTGGTAGCTACCTCATGTTGCTTGCATGACCACACATCAAAGCCACTTTTACAGGTGACCACCTTTGTAAAAGTGTTTCTTTGCCAGGAATATATTTCATTAATTGTAATAAAAATCATAATTATAATTTGTTTATCCTTGTTGCATCATCAACATTTAGTGTAACACTGGTAGTAATCTGGGAAGTATGAGATGAGAGAATATATGTATATATAATCAATTTAGGCATGTAAATGTTAATCACAATAACATTGAATTCATCAACAGCAGCATCACAATTAAAATAAGGCCCAACTATATACCTAATTTTCTCTTTCTCCTCCTTTATCAGCAAATTTCATACATATACATATTCTGTTTGTGTAGATAGGAAATATCTACATAATCAGAATGTATACACACAAACATATTAGAAGAAAATTAGAAATACTTCACTTTTCTCTTTCCAGGTTCTCTTGTCCCTCGGAGCTTCTCCAAACTACAGAGACCGCTGTGGCCTGACCCCGCTGTACCACACTGTACTGACAGGGGGCGACACTTCCTGCTGCGAGACCTTGCTATACTACAGGGCGAGGCTGGGGACAAGGGACGAGAATGGCTGGGACGAGTCCCATCAGGTACCAATGGACAGTTTAAGATTTTAGACTTAGAATAAACTCAAACTCAAATACAAATCTATCTATCTATCTATCTATCTATCTATCTATCTATCTATCTATCTATCTATCTATCTATCTATCTATCTATCTATCTGTATGTCTGTCTGTCTGTCTGTCTGTATATCTATGGTTTCCTTTCATATTTTCATGTACAGCATCTCTGGTCTTTGTCTCTCATCATGTAAACTGAAGCAATGCACCATCATCTCCCTGTCTTATCTCTGTAGTTGATGTCATGTACCATCTCCCTCAGTCTCTCTCAGCATTTTCTCACACTCCTCACCTCTGTGCTTTCCTCACTCGTCTCTCCATTCTCTCTCCTTCCTCCCCTCCTTCTCTCTTTCTATAGCTCAGGGATGAAGAGGAGTTTGGAATGGAAGAAATACATAAGGTACCCTTCATCCTCCCATCTCATCATCCCCACCAGCCTTTCAGAGGAAAAGGCGCTGGGAATCGTGATTTGATTAAAATATAGACAAACTGAATGACCACATAGTTTGCCTAAACCTGGTTAAATCTGGGTCATCTCAAGCTGAGTCCAGTTCAGAAAGAGCATTGGATATCATCTCTTTCTTACTGTAGATCTGGGTGCATTGCCTACATTATGTCTCTGTGACATTCTGGTAAATTTGCGTTTGTGCTGCGAGCCGGTTGTCATGGTATTTTATTTTGGTTTTGCCGTGCTCTGTGTTTTCTTTCTTTACTTTGTACATATCTTGTGATATTTTAGTCCCTGCAGAAAAATATGAGGAAACCTCACAGGCTGCTGAAGGCTCATTTCTGTTGTTTTAATGTTTTTTTGTTTCCTTTCTTTTCCACCATGGTGCACTGTAATTGGCTCTGACCTGTTTTTTTTTTTTTTTTGTAAGAGTAATTATGGATCTAAATGTGGACGTAAAACATATTATTTCCCGTTCTTTCTCTTTGTACCTCCTTTGCAATATCTTTCATCCTCTCCCCTTTTGTGCCTAATTCTATTGTGCTGGAACAGTCCTATTTGAAATCACTCTCTCCACTTTAAATTGTCTCTTTCTATATTTTCTAATACTGACAATTTGTGAATAATTCTATCACACTCTTGACATTGAAAGGCGTGCCAGAATGGCTTTGCCCAGCACTTGGAGCATCTGCTGTTTTATGGCGCAGACACGTCTTCTCAAAATGCCTCAGGGAACAGTGCACTTCACATTTCTGCCCTGTACAACAAGGCAAGTATGGAAACAGATCCCTTATATGATACATTTATTACCATAATTATTATGCTGTTTTTTATAAACACTTTCATCTCTCTGAATGAGCAGGAAAGCTGTGTCCGCGTTCTGCTGTACAGGGGAGCGAATAAGGAGGCAAAGAACAACCATGGTCAGACCCCTTTTCAGGTAAATGGTTTAACTATCAGTTAATACTGTATGCATTTTTATTATGTTTCAAAGTGAAATTGCATTTGTAGAGTAGGTTTGACTAAAAGCTTTGCAACAAATTAAAACAGAAAAAGGAGACAGCTCAATAACAAAATAAAAAGCAACAATTTCAATGGTCTTTTTTTGTGTTTTCAGCTAGCTATAATGTCTGGACACTTTGAACTCGGGGAAATCATCAAAAACCACAAAGATTCTGACGTAGGTAAGATTTCATTCCAAACTCTCTTTGAGGGGGCTATGAAGTGTTACAGTTCCCAACATCAACTTTTCTTTCTACTTTCCTGAATCTATAATGTATTTGCCCTCACAATCTCCCTTCTTTTCCCCTAACAATCTACCTAATTTCTCCCTCCATCTCATCCCTTCACATCAAACCCCACTGACCTTCCTCACTTCTCCTCACTCGTCACCTCTGAACCTTCACCTGTAAACCTCACAACTCCATCTTCAGTGCCCTTTTTGGAATCGCCAAAGTATGTTCCCAAGCGAAAAGAGAGCGCCCATACTCTTCCTCTACCCTCACTTCATTCCCACCCCCTACTGCGTGCTAACAGCGATAACAGCATGCCTCAGTCTGACCCTCTGGCCCAGCCCAATAGGGCTGCAACCAATCCCAACCCAGGACAGGTACTGATGACAGTCAGGTGGATGCTCATCTGCTTTCTCAGACTTTTACTTATAGTAAGTCACAGGATCAGCTTTGGCGCTCTTGTCAGCATGGGACTTGGTGTGTTTCTGCAGGGCCAGCGCAGGGCGTCCATAGGCATGAGAAGCTCCAGCAGCCCCAGAACTCGTACCCGCTCCCCATCTAGAGGGAGAGGAGGCCAGAGTGATACAGAGGAGAGGCACCGGCAGCCAAGAGGCAGACAGGGGTAAGGAGCCTGTGGAGGGAAGATATACTTTGTACATGAAGAGAAGGAGAATGTGGTTCTTATTCTAACTAAGTCCTTGAGGACATCTACTAACCGGGGTCAGAATCTGCAGTTACCATCAGCTGTATGCAGGAAAATTTCTGTCTCAGTTGCATACTGTGTCCTATTTTTAACTGCAAGAATGTCATATTTTAAGTGCGGTATTGATGGACACAGAAATGGAGAAGCTAGTCATGGCCTGAAAGAAGTTTTTAAAAATGTCAGTCAGTGGTGCAATAGCTCCAGTGATAACTAGCAATAAACAAGCCTTTACTAGAGCCTGCAGCCATGCTAGCAGCTCTGTGAGGCTGTGCAGTGGTGCTTTGAGCTAAATGGTAGCATTAGCATAAACCAAAGTATTGGACAAATTAAAATTAAATATATTTTGACATGATGATGGTGCCATATGCATTATATCACCCAAGGCAATGGGATTCATCATCTAAGAGCTATGAATGTCTACACACTAGTTGATGAGATATTTCAGTCTGGACCAAAGTGATGGACTGAGCGTCATTTCCATCTGTAGAGCCATAAAATAAATCAAAAACAAATATTGGTCGCTAACGCTATTTGTGACATATTTCATTTTTTAATTAGCGATACTTTTCTTGAAGTTGCAGCTTGACTGACATCCTCCTCCACATGCTTTACATTATGTCACATTAGTACATAACTCATTACACTAATTCCTCAGATACTAAGTGACATTGATTTGTACCCAACATGAATTTCTTGTATACTAACTGCCAAAACAGTGTGTACTTATTATTAGAGTATTATTATTCTGCAGAATTGAGGCACACTGACTATGTTTCAATTGTTAGCACTCTCTATGTACATAAAATTCATGCAATGCACTGAATCCTAGACACTGTTTGTAACACAAGAATGCTGCATGTATTTTTACATTACAGTTTGTAAGACTGATTACTATGACTCAGCGCCTGACTGTCTCTGATGTAGCCTGACAAGCTGTATGTTGTCTCACTTTGTCTCACTTGTTTTTCCACAGTGTGTGACACAGTCTTATCTCTCGGCTTTAGAAGACACTATCTCTCTCTCTCTCTCTGTTCTTTCCCTGTAGTGCAACCTCAGCGGGCAGTGGGGGAGGTCAGATGAAGCGTATGTACAGTGCAGTGCCAGGACGGGTTTATGTGGCCACTCGTGCCCACTCTGCTAGTGGAGACAAAGAGCTCTCACTTAGCAAAGGGGACAAAGTTAAAGGTGAGATTCAGCCTAATTATACAAATGGTGAAATATGAGAAAAATCTGCCCTGCAAGATAAAATTACTGTTATCAAAATGCAGAAAACATTTAAGCTGTTGTATCATTTATTCAAGTACTGTACCAAGTACAAATTTGATGCTGAATCTGTATATTACTTTAGTCTTTTCTTTTCATGCCACTTTCTACTTCAGCTTTGCTAGATTTCAATGGGATATATTGTACTTCAGTTACTTCAGTTACTAGTTACTTTGCAGATTAATATTTTTACACACAGTGTAAAGAGCTTATAAAGTATGTACTGTATATATTATTAAATGAGATATTTTGTTTTAAATGAAACTATCCAACAGTATATACAAGTACAGCTGTAATGATTGGTCAAAAAATCAAGTACCCAGTTGACAGAAAATTAACTGGCAACTATTTTGATGATTGATTTAATGCAAAAACAAGCACTGTGGAAGTGTTACTTTGGACTCTTATTGTGATAATATTTCTCAATATTTTAGGATTTTTTACAATTCAAATAATCAATCCATGAATAGAGAAACTTATCATATAATCATTTGCTGCAGCCCTATACATTTTTTTAAATAAGCTCCAACTCAACCAACCGCAGCACTAAAGTCCTGGTTTTACAGTACATTAATGCATGAGTAACAATAATATAATGATATTGTATAATAGTCACAGAGGATGTCTTTCTACATTGAGTACTTTTAATACAATACAAGTACATTTTCCTGATTATACTTGTATAATTTTACATTTTCAATGCACTGCTTGTGCATACTTGTAACAAAGTAGTTTTACAGTGTGGTTTTAGAGCTATAACTCTATCTGAATACTTCTTCCTTTCACTCACTGTCTAAAACATCAGCAGCAAGGAGATGATTATGAGAAGAGAGGACTGTAGACAAGAGAAATGAGAAGCACCAGCAGACGCATCCAGTTATCACAAAGCAATGCATGTTCCTCTTCCTATCCATTCTCAGTGGATTGTATGATGTTATTATAAAGAAGGTAGCTAAAGGTAAACAATGAATGCGGAGGAAAGGTATATAACAGTGTTTGTGACAGTGGATTTATGATCCAAATTAAATTCTGTCTATCTTTGTCTGTCTGTTTATCTGTCTCAGTGCTGAGTGTAGGAGAGGGAGGATACTGGGAAGGAACGGTGAAAGGTCGCACTGGCTGGTTTCCTTCAGACTGTGTGGAAGAAGTGGCAGGTGCCACCAAAGACAGTCGAATAGGTAAGACATAACTGGTGAGAGCTTCACCTCACTATTTTATTTTAAAATATTGCTATGTCCATGGCAAATGTTTGGCCTGATTTTAAAGTCCCTTTTAGTTTTGTGGTAAAACATTAAGTTATATTTTAAAATGTGCCTGATTTCTTTTTTTTTAATCACTCACTTTATTGTTAATAATTTTGAGATCATTCTCATAAGGTTAGCAATGTCAAGAGCTGGGTTAACAAGACACGTAAGAATCATACATAGAGTAACACAGCTTATAGAAAGGACATGCTGTAAAATAGGTTGCATTCTCCCTCAGGCTAGAATTATCCTTTAAGTCACTGTAACACCCAGCACATGTCACACTCATGTTTACCAGCAGGCCCTTTTAAACAGGATGCAGTGACACATGCACAGCACAGACATTTACTTTTCTCCTATTTTCACAGCTGCACTGTTCGTGCAGCAAGCAAACCATATGCCACGTGGAAGACATAAAAAAATAAAAAATGGGGTGTAAATGTATTTGATTCATTTGTGTGTTGAGCTGAAGAACAACACTTCTGCAAAAAGACAGAAGGTGTCGTGACGGAAGCTGAAAGTTTAAATTGAGCATATGTTTTGTCTGCATGTGTCTTGCAGAGACGCGCAGTGAGAAAGCCAAGAGGAAGCTTTTTCGTAACGTTACTGTCGGAGCCTATGATGGCACTGATGGCCCCAGGTAAGATGATGATGAAGATGCCCTGACCCTTACAACCTGTGATCAGTTGATAAGTAAGGTGGAGCAGAAAACAATAATCTTTCAGCTTCAGTAAAACAACACTACTGCCTTTAAGACACACATGGAAGTCTAAAATCCTGAAAAAGTGTAAATATGAGGGTGCATGTGTGTCATACTGTCCCTGACTTGTCTCCCGATGCCTGCTGGAACAGGCCCCAGCCCCTCACAACCCTGAACAGCATACCAGTTTAGGAAATAGATGGACCAATAAAACTAAAATAGACCTGATTAGCTGCAGCCTCTGATATAGTTCTAGCTGTGGATTGTCACATGAGTGTGGGCAGAAACTGAAGTGTCTGCTCTCTGGTTTATTACTGTAAGGTAAGACTGCAAGGCCAGTCAAGGTGATTGAAATAGTATATGTGTGTGTGTGTGTGTGCAAGTTCACTTGTTTCACGCATTGTGCTTTCATGTCTTCCTGTGTGCCTGTGTGTGTGTGTGTCTGTTTTCTGCTGATCCCGAGCACCGCTTGTTCTCTATTGTTTTGCCATGTGAACACGTCAGCGATGAAAGCACAAAGAGCAGCCATGTCATTTTCAGCTCTGCCCCTTTTTGGCTCCTCCAGACAAATGCACTTGTCTCTTTGATACCTTCATCCACATGCCTCTCTCTCTCTCCTCTCCGGTTGCTTGTTTACACTGAACACAATAATGCCATAATGAAAGGTAGAGGGGGGTTGTTTCTCCTCCTCCGTGGCATCTGTCTGAAGCTGCAGCTCAGCCCTGGGCAGCTGCAACTGTGTATCATGAAGCTATGCATGTTTGTTTGAGAGTTGGCGTGCATGTGTGTGTCTTTGCGTGTACATACATCATCCTGCTGATGAGTCATGAGGAGGCTGAAACACCAAGCGTTGCTTAGGTCCCCAGGCTTGTGAGAAGGACTTACCAGTCGCCACCCTGGGGTTTTACAGCCTCTTACACATTGTAGCTGGCATTACCCTTATGCCGAGAAGCTCTCACTGTCATTCAAAAAAGGCATTCACTTTAATGCAGCTACGCTTGTGTTCTAAATGGAAATAGAAGCCGCTGGGGTTATATTACCTGTGCTAAGTTGGTTAAGCGTAATTGTAGCACCGTGGTGAAGTGGTGCTCAATTAAGAGCAAGGTGATCCGGAGCATGTTCCCTTACTGCAGGGAGAATGTCAATTACTATTTCAGAGAGGAAGAGTGTTTGTCAGCCTGTGTGGTGATGACAGCTCTGCTTTAGAGGAGAGGAGGGAGTGAGGGAGGAAAGTTTGCAAATGTGTGTGTGCGTGAGTAAATCCAGGGCGAGAATCAGCTGTTAGTATATCTGTGATACACCAGTCAGTGGATGTGCAAATGCACTGTCTCTCTCTCTGTCGTCTTACATTTATACCCATCCCCCGCATCCCCACCCCGCAAATCCAGCTCTCCATCTCTCCTATTTTGCAACCAAACCCTCTTCCTGTCATGTACCAGCACCCTCACACACACCATTCACCCTCTCCCCGTTGTGATAATCGCTGGTATTCTCTCTCTCCTTCACATTGTCTTTCTCTCGTCTGAAGTATGCGGGGTGCAGACCAGCACGCTGTCTCTCTCCCTCTCATTCCCCACCTCTCTCGCTCTCTCTCCTCCACTCTCGCGGCTCTCTCCGGCTGAGCTCTCGCTGGAAGACCGGGAGGAGGAGGAGGAGGGAGGAGGGGAGGAGGAGGAGGAGGAGGAGGTGGTGGAGAGCGCGCGATAGAGAGGAGGGGGGGACATGGCAATGGGGGGATGCGGAGAGAGAGATTTCTCTCTCTCCCTCTCTTCTTCGTGGCCGTCACTGGGCCCCAGAAACAGGAGCGTGTGGTTCATTTACAGGTAGCGGCTGTTTCCTCATTCATTGGCTGGCTATGGATGTGAGGAGAGGACAATGGAGAGAGGGGAGAGGTAGATGATGCTATTGAGAGGCCGTGCCTTTTCAAAGACAGACTAATAAGCTATGTATTCTGTGCGCGTGTGTGTCTCTGAGTGTGCGTGTGTGTATACATGCGCGTGTCTTAGATTTGTATTTTTCCTATGCATGTGAATATTGGAAGTGGCTATTGAATGGAGACTCTGCAGCATGTTTATTTCTGTGTCTTCCTCTCGTGTCTCTCTGAATGCTGTGTGCGTGTGTGTTAGTGCATGAAAGGGAGCACATATTGATGTATTTCAGTCAGACAGTGTGGGTGTATTTCATTCTCTTTGAGTCATGATTTCTTTAAGCAGATATTTTTCATTCACCAGCACTTCCCATTTATTCCTGTTCCTTTAAAAAAACGTTACTGTCACATCCCATTTTTTTTATGTGTCACATTGTATCATTAAAAACGTGAGCTATTTTGACTGCACAGAAGGATGAAAGTGAATAAGTCAATAAGTGGCAAGAGTGCGATTTATCAGTTCCTCTCTAGCTCTAATTTGAGATACCGGTCATTTCTGTGCACGTCTGTGTGTGCATGCATTAGTGTTTGTGTGTGTGTGTGCATGCGACTATATACACTGGATGAAATATATGTGGTTTTCACATATGAGTGTATACGTCATAGTGCTTGATTGCCGTGGGAATATCTCTCCTGTACACATATTTATGTATTATGTATATGCACTGTACATCTATCTACCACATCTCCATCCACAGTGTGTGCCACTAACATCCGTCAAGTGCTTCACTTGTGGTGTGTGGGTATTGTCCCCACATAGCCGGTCTGTCTGCATGTTCTCTCAGCAGATGAATGGTTAAAAAGCTGCCTTTTTCTCAGTAATTGTGGATAGAAGAGAGGATGACTCAGGAGGGTACATAATAACTCTGGGCTCTAGTAGGCTTCCAGCTTCAATGCAGCCAGTTCAGAGAGAGCGTATCCTACAAACCAACATAGATTAACCAGGGACATTTGCGCTTTTATTGGCCCGGCAGTAGTTGTGTGGTGACAGACGAGTTAAATAGCTTCAAGTATGTAAAGGAGATCAGGTGTGTTACTGCAAGCCAGGCTGAAACACAACTTAGAACTACCTGGAGAACCAACACAGGTTATGTTTCCCCCCTTTGTAGAAGTAGATGGATGAAGAGCCCGATGGATCCGTCCACCCACTCCGTGTTACTTTGATCCTCAGAGAGGGAAAGCATGATGGAGGACAGGGTGAGAGAAAAAGGAATGAGGTGTGAGGAGCAGATGGCTGGAAGGCGGCTGTGCGTTGGCGAAACAGTAACATTGATGGAGAACACACAAGGGATGGACCTCAGTAGGGGAAAACTAGCGATCGTCTGTTCAGTGCTAAAGTTACGGCTTGGTGTCGAAGTCTGGATCTTCTGGCCTATAGGCCAACGCTCATGACTCTGTTGGACCTCTGTGATTCCACAGCCAAACTTTATTAGATGCTCTGCCAGATTAAACACACAAAACCTTGCTGGGTCTGTACTGTAAGAGACAGTGTGGAATATAATATTATACTGTTATTGTTATTTTAGTGCCAGTATACACATGGGTGTTTCAGAAGTGGTGGAGGCAGAATGAAGTTGGAGTGATGAGGTCCTCTGCCAGACCTTAAAAAAATTCTAATATACTGTCTAAAACCTAAAAGTAAATCAAAATGTTGGCATTTTTATATGATACATTCAAGTGGTTACACAGCCAAGCTACCCTGATGAATGTCTGGCTGCAGACCTTATTCCCAGACAGCCGATAAAATGGTTGTTTAGGTTACAGATAGTTAAGGTTGGATTTAGTGCCACAGTTTGGGGTCAGACTCAAGTGAAGGAGGCAGAATTTGTATGAAGCCTGAGTGTAAGCCTGAAATCTTTACTTCAGCCCAAAAATGTCATTTACAATTGCTGGTTCTCCAGAAGTTCCCACTGTGAACAAACTCACAATTCACCTTAACTTCCCGTTTAAAAAGGGGAGGGACAAAAAACTGTATTCCCAGTGGAAATGATGTCCTTGAGTATACCCAGAGCATTTTTACTGCATTGTTTTGGCAGCCAGGCTATCGCTGTAAATAAAGATAATTCCTCAAACAGGCCACTCATCCTGTTCACACACAGCTTAGCCCTTCTAGGATATCAAATACTTTGATTTGTCAAGTGTCAGTGTGACTTAAGTTGAGGAGCACAAACTAACACAGAAATGAGACGCCTAGGAAAGAAATGTCTGGAATTCCTCTTAAATCATACAGCTCTGCTCGAGCCCCGGGCTCGCTAACAGAATCAGGGTGAACTGACATTGTTAGAAAGTCAAGTCCAGAAATGAGTCATGAGATGTGGCTGTGTGTGGCAGTGTGGAGTCCATTTAACCAGTCCTATATTAGAGAAAGGGTTATAAGGCTGCTTGGCCAAACGTCCCAGACATGGTAATAGAATAATGAAAGAGCATACTGAGCCAGCTGTTACACTACTCCAACAGTGTCATAATAAGATTGCATCACCAATGTCTGTGATCGTTGCCCTCCCAAGCGGTAGTCTTTGAGCAAGAGGAGCTGTTTGTGTAGGGAGATTAGAGGCCTGTCCAACTTCCTCTTACATATAATTTGAAGTGCCATGTATGACCGGTAGCGGTGCGCTGGAGTTGGTGAAGCAGTATCCTTGCAAAAGCTGCCAGAGGCGGTGAAAGCTAATGTAGCGATTTAGGTGCATTTGGAAGTTTCCATTATCAGTGAAGTGTATGTGCACATTTTTCTAATGTGCTGTCCCCCCCCCCCCCGGCCCAGTGCTTGTCAGCTCTAGCTGGATTAGTTCATAGTATGGAATGTCATCTCATATACACTTCCTCCCATTGTGACACTAACTGTATCCCTGCCATCAACCTTTTTGTGCACCAGTGCTTCTTGTATGACATTCTCAAGCCAACCTATCTTTTGCTGCAGTGTGATTTCATAATGTGATGCAGTATAGCTGTTTTCCACATTCAGAAAATGCTTTATTTGCATGACAATAACACTTTTCTGTTGCTATAGAAGTCATATAGCTTTCTTCCTCTCCGATTCTCTCGCTCTCTTTCTCCCCGTCTCTCTCCATACCCCTTTCCCCTTCCCCTCTGCTCCTTCTTTACTCTCTCTAAGTGACTACATCATTAAGGAGAAGACAGTGCTCCTACAGAAGAAAGACAATGAGGGCTTTGGCTTTGTGCTTAGGGGAGCCAAAGGTGAGTCTCTTCTCCCAAATTCACCTCATATTTTTCCGTCTCTACAGATTTTTCAGTCTCATACGCTCTTTTTCTCTGTTTCTAATCTCTCCTTCCCCTCCCTCATTTTCAAACCCATGTTCTTGTTATCTGTGTCCACTCATGCTCATCCTTTTTTGTCTTGTCCTCTGCAGCTCAGACTCCCATAGAGGAGTTCACTCCAACACCAGCGTTCCCCGCGCTGCAGTACCTGGAGTCTGTCGATGAGGGGGGCGTGGCCTGGAGGGCGGGCCTGAGGATGGGGGATTTCCTCATCGAGGTAAGGACAACATGCGCTTTTGGACTGACGCACAAACTAAACCCTGAGGGATATAACATGCAGTATCCAGAAGCCACATTCAGGTGAAACATTAAAAACAAATCACCATTACTGATAAACTGTGTATGTTTGGGTCTATGTTCTTGTTGGATGGTATATTGCTTATTTCCAAATAGTCAAATAAGTGTTTGCTGTTAGAGTTGCATGCTGGGAAATGTAGGAAATGAAGAAGACATAGACCAGGCAGGCTGAAGAGAAGTGGGTACACCAAAAAAAAAACTACACTTCATTACAAAGTAACTTTGAGGATGCACTGAACCAAACATCACAGATCGATGATATCTCTAGGGTGGACAACACAAACAAATATACTATAGCCCTGCAGTTGATACCAATTTGATAAAACACACTGGGCCACATTTACTAAGAAAATGCAATCGTGCGAATGCGCACTGCATTTTTCATCGAGTTTGCAGCCACAGTCTGAGTGTATTCAGTGCCTGATTTACTAAGACCACAACTCATTACCTGGCTCATTACTTGGTACTGAACCTCCAGACGCACTCTGCAAGTAAAGGAGCAGCTCAGAGGCTGTTCAGATGTGGGATTTCTATGAGATCACTAAGCTCAGAAAATAAATGACAATGTAGTGATCGTAAACTTTAACAGTTACTCAACATATTACTCATAAAATAATATTATAATCTTTTGCATCTGTATAATTATGAATACATTAGAAGCCAATAAACACATCCATGGTAAACAAACACGGGGAAGTGGAGGTTGTGTTGATATGGATGTTAATGCAGAGGTAAATGCAGCCCAAGCCACGAGTCATCAGATACTGTGTTAATTAATAACAGAGTAATAACAGCATTTTTGTTTTTAATGATCGGCCTTTAGTTATGTACAAGACTTAATTTAGTGCATGCTATTCTTCCTTCTCTTCTCATCCCATCTGAGCTATGTTTATGCCTCCCTGCAAAACTGACCACAAACAGCATGACCTCAGTAAATCCAGCAGTTAACATGTCTCCTCCTATTATTTGCGCAATCCTGCCTTTAATGCAAATGCAACAAGAAGAAAGGTGAACCTTACAAACAGTCGCACAAATGATTTATAAACTGCAACTCCTGTCTGGTGAGTCCACTTTATAAATACAGTATGAGTTTAAGGCAGACTGCGTCACAACGGCACCTGAAAAACAGACGCAAAAGCCTCAGTAAATCCGTAAATTTTTAGTAATACATAATTTAATAGATAGTTTTTACACTGTGTTTTGTATGTGGTATATTTTAGTCATGAAGAGTTGGTGAGGGATTGCAGTACTTAACTGGTGGTCATCAACAAAGCACCTGCAGTTCAGCCGGCACATTTCTTGCCATTTTCTACCTTTAAAGGTTCCTGTATTTTGCCTTGAAAACTCAGTTCTAAAAATGGTGATTGTCAGAGCTCGATTAAAGCTGACACATACTTGTAATTAGTATTCAACCTAATATGAGTCACTTATGTAGCTGCCCGAGCCTTTTTGATTTATTGTAGTCGCTGCCTGAATTACTGGTGCGCTCGTCCAGAACAGTGCAAAATTATGTACAGTATGTTTGAAGCTAAATCTGAGAAAATTGTAACAGCAGATGCTAAACAAGGGAAAGTTGCATTACCGAAGTGAACTACAAGTTGACCCTCTTTAGCAAGGTTTTAGTGCCCACTCCCTGTAACAAGAACTTGTTTGTTGTTTCATCTAAATAGATATTAATACAACACACCAGCTCATTCAGTCTTTCCGTATTTTTGTGTCTGTCAGGTGAACGGCCAGAATGTGGTGAAGGTTGGCCACCGGCAGGTGGTCAACATGATCCGGCAGGGCGGCAACAGTCTCATGGTGAAAGTTGTGATGGTTGCTCGAAACCCTGAGCTGGAGGACACTGCTCGGAAGAGAGGTAAGAGAGTCAAATTTTCCTTTTATGTCATTTCCATCTATGTTTATAATGTGACGATAAAGCTGATTGCATGTTTACATCACCCTAAAAGCCTGTAGAAATGTGGTTGTCATTGGTGACTGTGTGTTTATACGAGAATACTAAACATTAAGTCTGCATTTGGCTGGCTTCCCTTGGCAGCCCCGCAGCAGACCAAAAGACTGACTCCTCCTGCCATTGCCCTGCGCTCCAAGTCAATGACATCAGAGCTGGAAGACATGGGTAAGATGATAGAGGGGGCAAAGGACTGAATGAAAGAAAAAAGAGGAGGGGGGGTCTGGGAAGAAGTAAAAAAATATATTTGAGTCCCTCAGTTTTTTCTAGAGGGTTGCATTTTAAATAGCTTTGTAGCAAAGTTAGCAGCTTCTCTGCAGGATGATGGTATAGTACCATGGCACTGTTTGGGAAACACAACATTAAATATTAACCAAGTTGATGCAGAGAGTCAAGAAAATTATCCACTATAGGTGTGATTTTATTTTTTCATGAGCAATAGTTTGATGGGGAATTTGATGGATGATTCATGTTAGATTTTACAGAACAGTTAAAAGATATAAAATACATGCTGTGAAATGATACTTATGCCATCAAACAAACTGCTCTTTGTTTCTTTTTCTTCTGAACCAAACGCGCTGCACAGTGGACAAAGGTGGGAGAATCATGGATTTGTGTTCTCTCATTCTCATTTACGTCCCCATCACCATCCCTCTCATCACATCAATATTCACACCATCACATGCGTCTGAGTATGTATTTCATCCTTTCATCTGCTTAATACACACAACTACAGAGCAGTTCTAGTCACACCTAATTTCTGTTTTCCGAATTATGTATGCCACAGCTGCCTCACCATGGAAAAAGAAAGCAGGTGAATATCAGCCTTTATCATTACCCCCATCAGCCCCTGAGCTTTAATTAAAAGTCAGCCTGTTTGATGCTCTTTTTTTCACCTCCTTTTTCAGAATACGACTCCTCTCAGGGTCCTGATAAGAAGAGGACGGTCTATCAGATGGCACTAAGTAAGAAATCAGTCTTACCGCTCTTGTCATACTGTAAAAGGGTGTTTTTGAACCTTGAGGGGAGGGGAGGGGGCTAAGTGACATCCTCTTTTGTATGTTTCTGCCTTTATTATGTGCTCCCTCTCACTACCTCTCCACTTGTGTTTTTCTCCCTGCCCATGCTCGGTGCTTTAGATAAACTGGATGAAATCTTGGCTGCTGCCCAACACACTATTACATCAGACAACCAGGGCCAGAGGGGTCATGGAGGCAAGAGGGACCGGAGCAAGAGTATTGTTCCCAATGTCTCCAATGAGGTACATCTGGGAAATGGAAGGAAATGGTGCTACTTTTGCATAACTTTGGGTCCTGCTGGCTTTTTAGACACACTTTCCATGTCTGTTATGGACCTGTCTTCTAGCCCTGCCATACCAAATTCACATCTACAGTTGTACAACAGAGCTTTTTCTTCACTGCTTTAGGAAGTATCACATATTTAGTCATGAAAGTGACTAATACGAGCAAAAAAAGATCCCTATCTATAAAGCAGTTTGTTCTTTAGCTTCTTTTTTTTTAGCTCCATGTGCTCTCCTGCCCTCAGTGCACTTACAGAAAATGATTGACAATGGACCACCCACACCAAAACATTTGTTTAAGTGTGAGTCAGGTTGCCTCCATTCATCTATGCTCTGCTGCCTGATACACTAATACTGAACTGAACGGTTCTCCTATTTTACATTATACATTATTATATTTAAATCAATATTAGCTTAACAGCCAACATCAGTATGACTTGATTATATTTGAGTAAATGTTTCCTCTCTTCCTTTCAAATTGTCCTTTGCTCTCTTTTCAAAATGTGTTTCGACCCCTGAAGCAACCCTATGAGCAGCAGACACCAGTGAGTATGGTGCAGCATGGACCAGGTTTTGGCTACAACCAAGCTCATTTTCAACCAGGCCATGGTCAGCATGCAGTCATGATGCGTCAAAAATCTATTGGTAACAGCAACTCTCGTGGAAATATTTCTGCCTGTCAATATATGAGTGTGTCAGTGTGTAACCGCCTGTGTCTTTGTTCTCAGGTGTAACAGAGGAGGAAAGGCAGTACCTTCACCCACCTGCTATGAAGCTGGCTCGCAGCCTGTCAGTGCCGGGACCAGAGGAAATCCCCCCACCACCTAACACATCTGCCCCAGAGCCGCCTTTATCCGCAGGGCCTCATCCTGGGAGAGGGCCTGCTATGCCCATACCCCCAGTATCTCAAGCCCACTACCAACTCCACTCCCAGCCAGGTCACCCTACTCAAGCAGGCTGGGAGAGGGGAGGACCTGGTGGGGTGAACCAGCCAGCTATGGTCCCCACCCTCCGCAGACAATCGGAAGGAGTATGTGTCAGAGAGCCAGAGGCGCCTAGGAGAGGTGGTGGCAAGATGGGAGGTTTAAGGAGAGGCTACAGCAGTGCTACACCACCTACAAGTGCTAAGCCTAAGGCCCCGCAAGCGCCACAACATCACCCGCACATGGCCAACCGGGAGCAAAGTGGAGGAGTGGCCAGGGGGGCGGCCAGGAGGGGCGGTCGAGGAGCTTTGATGAAGCAGTCGAAAGTGGAAGATGGGCTGAGACAGCACAGGGGAAAAGGAGGTGGAGCCAAGGAGAAGAGCTCCATCCCCATTCCCACCATCATTGTCAAAGCACCCTCCACCAGCAGCAGCGGCAGGAGCAGCCAGGGAAGTAGCATGGAAGCTGAGCCTACCCACGATGCGGAAGACCACACCTCAGCAGACACAACCACAGACAGCCCCAATGCCAGTCTACCCTCACCACTCACCCCCTCACCACCTCAACCCCCTACATCCACTTCCTTGCCTTCATCAACTGTTGCCCCAACCGTTTCCTCGCAGCAAAACCTGGAAAACTTGGATTATACTTCGACATACGGTACGTCCTATGGAGGAGGAGGAGGAGGGGGGGCACGCAGAGAAAGGGAACGTTTCCGAGATATGAGAAGAAAGAGCGCTTCTTTCTATCTCTCATCTGAGGAGGACATCCAAGGAGAGGCAGGAGGGGGAGCTGGGGAGGGAGGAGGGGCACTAGGGACAAGAATTCAGCCTTTACAGGGCTCACAAATGGAGGTGCCCACCCCTCGACTACGGCCCTCCAAATCTATAGATGAGGGCATGTTTTCTGGAGACAGCTATGTCAACTATTCCAGCAGCATGCCCCCAGCCTTTGGCCTGCCTGAGTATTCCTCCCCTGTCCTCGTTCAGGATGGCCAGCCCAAGTCAGCGCCCTCAATGTACGGCAGCCAGCCCACTACTACCTTCATCCACCCACTTACAGGGAAGGTTCTGGACCCCTCGTCCCCTCTCGGCCTCGCCCTAGCTGCTAGAGAGAGGGCCCTAAAGGATGACCGCCGGACACGCAGAGAGGAGAGACACTTTGGTCGGCAGTTGTCCACAGTGGGAGCGTTTCCTACCCCCGTTCAGACCCCAACTCCTTCCCTCTTTGCAACTCCTACACAATCAGCCTACACTTCCCCGGTGTCTCTCCACCTAAGCTCCCCCACCACCACCACTTCGCCTGCATCTCTGAGTCGGCCACAGTCACCAAGGATATTACGTTTGGGAGGAGGAGGTGGAGAGAGGGTTGAAAGAGAAAAGGAGGGAGGACCAAGGGAGGGTCTCAGAGTTCGCTTCTCAGAGGACAGAACTAATCAGTATTCAACCCAGTATTACCCACAGAACACCCGGGAGAGAGAAAGAGAAAAGGAGGTGTACGACAGCAGACCTGCTCCACCCATACAACCTCCTCCACCGCCGGCTCAACCTGCACCCCGCAGACCTTCCTTTTTGCAGATGGATAGCACTCCCCACACCAGCTACATCCCTCAGTACACTGTCCCCACAGCTCCAGCACAGACACATGAAGCTATGGGCGAAGCAAGAGCAGGGGCAGGAGGTCTAGGACTGATGGTTCTCCCTCCACCAGCTCCATCAATAGATGCAGATGATGAGTTTGTTTTTGCAGATCCCTTGCCCCCTCCTATACAGTTTGCTAATGGTAAGAATGAGAGAGTCCAGGAGTTCCCTCGGCAGCAGCACCCGCATCAACACTCTGCTGATGTTGCTCCACCTCCTCCACCACCTCTTCCATCTAACAAGCCCTCAAACCCTGTTCAACCCTCTTCACAGGGTGGTGACTCTGCTGCCTCCAGCCTTACCTCCTACGACAGCGAGGTGGCCAACCTTACACAATCAGCTCTCTCTCCATCTTATCCGTCCCCACAGATATTTCCCCCTTCCTCCTCCTCCACCACCACCACCACATCTGCTGCGGCTATGGCCGCCACATCACTACACAGACCCCAGCCTGTGTCCCATTCTCACCCCTATTACAGCAGCTCTAATGACTCCTCAGTAGGTGGTCACACCCCGGCACAGGACAGAGGCACAGCCGCCCTCACCACCACAATGACCTACGCTACCACAACCATGACAGCCTCTGCTGCTGCCTCCACCACCACAACCTCTCCATCATCCTCTGACTACAGCATGACCATGGCTGGCCCCAAGGTTGGCCTCAGCACAGGGGGTAAAACTTCTGACCACACTCATCACCCTACTATTATACCCAAGAGCGGAGACTGGCAAGACGCCGTGGTGGATTCTGGGATTGAGGAGCTGGACAGTCACAGCAGTAGCGACCACCATTTAGAAATGTTAGGACTGAGTGGGCTGAGAGGAGAGAGGGGAGGGATCGGAGGAGACGGGCGAGGAGGAGAGGCAGAGAAAGGAGTTGAGCATCAGGATCATTGCACAACCTACTCAGGTGGGCAAACATTTGAGGTGCACAGCGCCAAACTGGCAAACCCTGTGTTTCCAAAGATGACTCATTACAAGGAAGGGGGAGGGAGGGGCCCGGCTGTAGCACTACGTAGGCAGAACAGCACCAACCCTGCTCCTTTACAGTTGCAGAGACAAAGCAATCCAGAAGATGCCAGGTTAGATGGAGCTCTTGCAGATGAAAGGAAGCACATGCAGAGTCGATCTAAAATGGAGGACGGCTTCAGCTCTGCTCTGGCTGCCTGTTTAGAGAGGCCCATGGACCCTCGGTCTGTAGGCTGGGTTGAGGTCGGGGAGCACGAGCTAGTTGGAGGCGGACTGCAGAGAGATGGTTTGGTTTTGGAGAGCCGCAGACTTCATTCACCTCTTTCAGGTGTGAAGGCCAGCATCATCAACGAGCTGAGCTCCAAGCTGCAACAGATGGGTAGCATGAAGAGCATGGATGACTGGAGCCACACTCCAAAGTCTCCCACCATACATAGGTTTGTTTCTTGATATAATTACAATTAAAGTTTCCTTATTTTAGCTGAAGCTTGTTGTTAGAGTTCACAGTTTTTTTGTGTCTTTCAGGTATTCGGCAGATTTCACTGATGCATTTCACAGCCCCCCTACTGGCCGCTCCACCTCGCCTTTACCCACCTCCTCTCCACAGCATCGTCAGATCCTGACGCCGAATCTGTCAGCCACTCCTTCTGTCTCTCCTTCCCCTCAAGTCCCAATCCAGCGCAACTGGACACGCTCCCCATCTCCACAGATGCCTTCCTCCCCAGTTCATGCACACCCTCCCCATTCTCCGACTTACTGCCCGTACCCAACATCACCGAAGCATCGGTCCAAGATGCGCAGACAGACTTTTGATTTTCAATGCAGTCCCACTAAGGAGATGCGTTCTTCAGTCTCACGGCGCCGGGCTCCCAGCCCTCTTATCTATAACACCGAACAGCCAAACCCTACCCCTCCCAGACCTTCCTCTCTCCCCATCCTCCCCAGTACACCTGTCTACAACAACCCCTTTGACTTCCCCGGGCCTCTTACTCCTCCTTCGCCTGGCCTCCCTCTAGGAGATACCTACAAGGCTTCAACTCCTCCACTGTTCTCCCCATCTGGTGTGCCAAGTCCAAACCCCCTACTTGTCTCCCGCTCTCTCTCCCCCACCCATTTCCTCTCTGGCGCCTCCTCCCCCATGCACTTGCCCCCCAGCCCATCCTGCCTCAACTATCCCCATCTCACCCCTCCTCCGCCAGCCAAACCTTTCGCCGTGAAGCCCCTGCCCTTCTGGACCAAGTATGATGTGGCCGATTGGCTGGCTTACCTGAACCTGGGTGAACACAGAGAGCGTTTTATAGACAATGAGATAGATGGATCACATCTGCCTTCGCTCACCAAGGATGACTTCTTGGACCTCGGAGTGACACGTGTGGGACACCGAATGAACATCGAGAGGGCGCTGAAGAAACTCACTGACAGGTGAGGGAGGACTAATAGACTCTGGAACACGTAGAGCCAACGGGGTCAAAAGGTCAAAAAGGAAGCACCGGATGGTGAAGGAAAGTCAAAGTGTCTCATTCCTTCCATACTAGTTATCTGGACCATCCCCCTTATTGCTCATTAGATGCATATAATTTGATAAGTTATCTCATCTTCCCTCCACTACTTTCTCTTCACTGACCTGTTTTATCAACCCGATTTAGTTTGCTTCATCTTTATTTAATTTCCGCCCATTCTTATTCTTTCATTTGCCCTCCTTCTCTCCCCAGGCGGCTCTCCTCTCCTTTGCATGTCACTACTTCTCCCCGAGACACAGACTGATTGAGTGAAGGGGTGATTCAAAGATGAAAGAATGGGAGAGACACAAATTGACAAAGATGAACAATAACAGAAGATGTGCAAGAGAAGAACAGTGGACATCGACAGGTTGTGTTGAACTATAGATGTGCAGGGGGGGAAGGGTTTCTTGCAAATTTGCTATTCATGTAGAGAATACTGTTTATGAAATTTGTGACTATTGACCGAGAACGAAAGGGTATGAGGAAGATTGTCATGTGAAAATGACAACTGAAAATATACTTTAAAAGGTTTGACGGACAGGCATTTAATTAACACACCGATTTGTGCTGTAAAAAACAAACACACACACACACACACTCATATTCTCATACACACTGACAGATGGATTCTCACACCATCTGCTGCTTAGCAGCACTGAGAAAACTTCAGTCTGAGTTCAAAGAAAAGTTGAAAAGTTGCTGCTTAAAGGGTAAACCCAGACCAAATGTTACTGGTTGTGAGTGAGCCAGAAACTCTGGTGAAAGCAAACACACAAGAGTCACATCCTAACATCAGTTCTTGTAGCTTTAAGCAGGTCAGAGTATCAAACGGCTGTGAATAGTGGAGCCAAAGTCAGATTATGAGAGAAAGGGTGTTTGTTTGTAAATGATTATAGAAGAAAATGGTAGACAACAATAGTATTCTTTTTATATATTTGCCATATTCCCCCCAAAGGATGCCCCAATAAGCTTTGTATGTATGTACTTTGCGAGCACTAAATATATCTTACATGTTAAACAGGATTCACTATTAGTAGAACCATTTGTTTTGTACCAAGTGCTGATCGCAATCATTCATTTCAAACTGGTCAGGGTATTTATAACTGTTGACTTCAAGTTGTGCTTAATGAGGAGCTACAAATATTGTTGTGAAATAACCTTTTTTTGTTATTTTCCTGATTATTCTATAGAAAGCAGAGGAAATATTGAAAACAGAAAAAAGGGTTTGCGTGTTGTTCAAAACTGCAAATCGTCTCTCTTAATGGTGTTTATGGCCATAGCACAGGTCAAGGAATGGATCCGTCCTCTTTGATGCCATAATGTTGACCGCTCTCTCTCACACAGCAGGTGCAGTGATCAAAAAGGGCTTTTACTGCTTCTCTGTCTGCCTGACTTCCTCAACCTTCAGCCTCTTTGAGTCCGTGTGTCTGATTTTGTGCGTGTGAGTGTTCGTCAGCCTGCATTGGTGGCCAAATGCTTCTACCCCCGACCTACACCTTTCTCTTTATAATGCCTTTTCCAAAACATATTTATAACGCTCACAAAATGTTTTTTTTTTTCTCACTAGTTGACAATCCCAATGGTTCCCTGTTCCACACATCAACCCTCTAAAAGAAGTATTCTGACCCACTTTTCAAAAGGTTTTTTCAGAGTGATAAATTTAAAGTAAATATTGTGTATGTTACATAGAGGTGAACATGAACGCAGTGGATTTTTTAAAAACATGCCCGTTTAGCCATTTCCCTGCAGTGAATTCAACTGTAAGGCAAAAACACATCATTTGTAGATCTATATGTAATGATGATGATGACAATGATAACATAAAAATATAGTATAATAAAGATAATAATATTAAGTATGTAAACATTTTTAAGAATCTGCGTCTTCCAAATAGTGTGGACAAATTCTTTGACGCTTTGTTTTGTTTCTGTTTCTTTTTTTTTTTGGGTTTTCCTGTAAATGCTTTCTATACTGCTGGCCCTGTGGTGACCCCAGTGAAGCTGACACATGTTAGTTTAATGCCTATTCTCTTTATGTGAGTTTAAAACTATAACTCTGTATTCTCATGCTGAGTTGCCTCAATGCTCATGATGGACTATTTTGAAAAGTGAACGGACTGAGCAGTAGTGTAGAAAGCATTACATACTATGATTTAAAAGAGTATTTTAGGTCTAGTGAAATGCATAATGAATCTGACTACATACAGTATGAGCATAAGTATGCAGAGATAAAAGGTATATATAAAATATATAAATATATATATATATATATAAATATATATAGAGAGAGTTTTGCTTTAAATAAAATACAGTGTATACTGATAAACAATATGATAGAGGTACTACTAAGGTGTTGAAATAAATGCTAAAATAAACCTTGGCCCTGGCCCTGTCGTGATTGTCATTTCTCCTTGGACTCCCTCTTCTGACAGATTCACATAATGATCCAATTTAAAGTGTTGTGTTTGAATTGAGTCATTTGGCAGCAGCTCGTCTCAGCCCCGCGGTGGTTGAACACAACATTGTTTTCAGGTCCAGGATTATTTTCCCATTAGGCTCGGTGAGCTAATAGGACAAAAGAGTTGAGCTCACTGGGAGAGAAGATGAGATGGCTTAATTCAAAGCAAGCAGTGGCTGCATTCATGCAGAAAAAACCAAGAGACGAAAAAAACAAAACAACGAAAAACAACAACTTGGAAGGAGGCGAATGTGGCATTGTTCACCAGCAGAGTGGCCAGGAGAGGAGTTAGAAAACTGTAAATATAAACCCGATGTTTTTTAAAGTTTGTGCCAGTTGTTCAGGTTGCCCCTTCTTGGTATGTCTCCAGTAGGAGTCTCCCCAAAATTACAGATGTTATGGCTTGTTTTTCTCTGTGGGGATGAACCCACAAAGTTGCCATTTTTCTTCTCACAGTATGACAAAAAAAACTTTCACGGAGAAAAACACTGCAGGGATAAAAAGATGTTCCTTCTTTGAGTTTTTTGACGAGGCTGGTGGAGAGTGCTGTCTTATATGTTGGTCCAAAATCTATAGGTTGGGTTGCGATCTGCTGACTTAAAAGGAGACAGCATAATATCATGAAACATCTGGATTTGTTACGATTTTTTAACTCATCCAACCAGGTTTAATTTGACACCCATCTGTATTTTCAATGGAGGTTGCATACAGTTGCGACACTGATTGGATTGGGTCCTGACTGGGTCAAGGCAGGAATCTTAAAGACTGATAAAAACCTGGGCATAGAAAGCAGAAATCATGTGGGGACATATTGTATCCCTTAAAGACATGTCACCTTAGGTTAACTGACGTTATGAGAAGGGAGACATTAAATAACACTCCATTGCTTTCATGTATTTCCACTGTGGTCCTCTGTGTGAAAAGGGTAAAGATGCAGAGTCTAAGATGAACAAACCAATATCAGTTTAAAGTTTCACATAAGACACGATCTGGCCTTCTATTTAACATATAAAGGCAAATTATTCCAATGTCTGGCGTCTTAAAACCTAAAGGAACAAGTACCCACGTTCATATTAAGCCTCTGCAGCCACAAGTGAGAAACAATATCTCTTGCATGGTGGGTGGTGAACGTGGTTAAGCTGTTAAAAATAAGTGGATGTTTGAAAAGTCTAATTATACACGATGCGTTTATCACAAAAAGACTGAGAAATGTTAACCAAATCGAGGCCGCAGTAAGGGAACTGTAACTCTGGATGACACTGGTGGTCTCCTTTAACTGCTGGCCTTCATATCCAGAGTAAGAGTAAATCCCAGAGTTCGTAAACAGTGTGTGAAAACATGCTCTTTCTAGGCCCAACCACACAGAGAATGGCAGATCACAAAGGGGCACGGGGCTAATGTGGCAGTTCAGGGGACAACACCACCCCCCACACACCTCCCCTCACTTCTGCTGTCACATACACTCACTAATAAGCTCACATGACTCTGTGCCACACTGACACGTTTCTGTGACCAAGCGGACGGTCAAAATGAAGGTTCAGCATCTCATTAGCACCATATTGAGAGAGACAGAGGGAGGGACGGGCATGGAGAGGAGAAGGAGGGGGATTCTTCCAGCTGTTTTTCTAATACCAGAGTGCAGAGAAAGTGAGAGGAGAGCTAAACAGCCTGACAGGAGAGGAAGCCGGTGAGTTAAGGAAGCAAAGGATGGGGTTAAAGTAGGGAACAGAAGAGAAAGAGGAAGAAGAGCTCATCCTGGTATGACTGTGAACTAGAATATCACAGCTGAAGGGGGAAAGAGAGCAAGCAAGGTGAGTTTCGTCCTCCCTGTTTGTTTGCCCTGAAGCCAATTAGCAGTGGAGTGATTACCAATGCAAATGCTCCAGTTTGTTTAATTATTTTTATTTTTTTTGCCTCTTCTGCTTGCTCGAATTGTCTCTGTGTCTCACGCCCACTTTAAGATCAACAACGTGTGTGTGTGTGTGTGTGTGTGTGTAACTTTAAGTGCCAAGGGAAAATTGGGTCAGAGAGAGAGGAGAGAGGGAGAGAAGCATGTGTTAGAGGAGGAGAGGCACACTGGGAGAGGGGGAGACGGACAGAGAAATGGAGAGAAATCCTCAGCAAGCCCTTGAACTACAGTAACAAGTGGTCACTTGAGTAATCACTGGTGATTCAGAGATAAATGTAAGTGCTGGTTTCTCCCAGGCATGGCTGCTCTGTTGCCACTTTTTGCTTCTTTTACTGGCTTGTGGATGGCATTAAAATACTTTAATAGAAATGCTTCTGTGTGAAAAATAGAAGATGTTTCAAATCTCTTCCCTTCCTGTGCATGCATGTAGCGAATCAGGCACTATGTTTCCACTTGCAGCAAGTGAGAAAATATAAAATAACACCATAGATCAGCTAGCTGAGGGAAAGAAAGTCCTAGATGAGCCTGACTCTCTGTCATGCTCAGTCTTGTGATGAGGTGTGGTTAGTCATTTTCATGTTACTCAGCCAGCAATGTGTCACTGTGTTGCCCAGACAGAAATAGGCCCTAATGTGACTGCGTCCTTTGCGTGTTTGTGCATACGTCTCCCCTCTTTTGTTCTGTCTCTCTCTAATGTATCCGCCACTTGTACTTCTCTCTACACGCTGTGCAAAAATGTCTGCTATCTGCACAGTTTATTCCTTTCAAATCCTGCATTCCCGCTTCAAATCTGCTCTCCCTGTTGCGTTCCTGTGGTTGCGAATGGCAGGAGGAGTCAGAGTGTAAGACAGTTAGTCCTAATAGGCCTTGTATTAGTCAGAGCAAAGGGAAAGATGACCTTTCCCTTGCTGTTTATTTTGGGAAAGCAACAGGAAGAATGCCGGAGCAGCTGTTCTATTCCTGCTGGCAGATCCCACCCTTGTGAATTCCAGTCTGCCATTGCAGTGACACTCCCCTTACTCACGCACAGGGTTTGGATGTATCCAAGCACAGTACAGTGTAAATAACAACTCATCAGTATCATCTAAGTTGTTATGGCAATAAGCTGAGCAACACACATGCACTGCCACCAATTATTCCCTATCAGAGATGCCTGCCATGCAGGGGGAACGGCTCTGCTTATGAGGAAGTCAGCCTGCTGCATCTGCACATTACACAGTGTAGACGTCCAACCTGTTGCATGCTAATCAGTGTCACCTGTCTGCCAATAAAAGCTGTCTGTCCTTGCTTGTTATGCATTGTAACCAGTCGAGCAACTCTCTCGTGTAACACAAACATCTATCTCTTACTCTCTGAGTCAGAAACGTTCCCAATAATGGCAAGTCTTCCAAAAGAGTCGCCCGAGGATGCCAAGAAACAGAGCTTCTGGATGGTGAGTATTATATTTTTTTTATCAAATCTAAGAGAACTACCACCCGAGGAATCGCAACTTAATGCGAAACAGTGCACCTGTGTGTTTGTGAAGGTACAACTCAGGCCTGTTATTCTGACACATCATCATCTTTCTTCCTCGCAGCCGGGGAATTATGTGCGTACAGTGCACCGAACTGAACAGTCCTTTCAGGCGTGCAATGACATTGTGGCCTGCTTCATGGAGAGAGCAAAGGTAGAAAAACAGTACGCCCAGCAGCTCAGCCAGTGGAGCAGCAAGTGGAAGTCCATAGTGGATTCTCGTGAGTATGAGAAGCTGTATGATGGGGAACCTTGGTGGTCTAAAAACAGAGAACATGCATTCCCAGGCCTTTTTGATCATCAGGTTAAAATAACCGCTTGATACTTACTAAATGGTTTCCTCTGCTTGTTTGAAACTTTCCAGTAGACAAATGAAGGTCATTACTTCTCTGCTGGTTCCATGACTCACCTCTGTGCTTTCTGTTACGTCATTCCTCACTTTGTCCTTTTTTCGTTTCTCTTTCCTAAAGGGCCACTCTATGGTTCCCTCATGAGGGCGTGGCAATGTTTCTTTACCTCCACTGAGCGCTTGTCCGACCTCCACTCCTCCATCTCTCAGTCACTGGTCAAAGAGGAGGGGGACCGGGTGAAGACATGGCAGAAGGAGACCTTTCCAAAGAAACTCTTCTGTGGGTTCAAAGAAAGCTACGACAACAACACAAGCTTCTCACGTGCGCAGAAACCCTGGTCCAAAAAGCTGATGAAGGTCCGGCATGTTTGTGCTTTAGATTCTTCTCTGTGTGTGCAACCAAGCTTGTAATGGTGGTGGAGTGGCAATGGTAGTTAGACACAATATCATTATTCAAGGTCCATTCACTTTGACTGCGAGATGTAATTGAAAGCTCAGAAAACAAGAACAAATGTCAAAAATTAACCGCAGTTCATGGCAGCTTAATTTCCCAAAATCCCCTTGGAAGTCTACCTTTTATATGGTTTAACTGCAACTGACAACAACTACACTTTATGCAAATTAGTGCTATGGTCTCATCAATATGCACATTTGTGTATGACTTCATCTGGTGATTTGTAGTTGTGCAAGCTACTATTGCTGGAAATAAGTTGGCAACACAACTGAGAACAGGAGTAAACAGATAACCTGGCTCTTCCCTACCAACACCTCTAAAGCTCTCTAAATAAATAATATCATAATAATAATAATAGTATCTTATTTGTTTAATCAATACAAAAGCGTAAAAAGTGTATGTGCATTTCATTTGGTCACTTGTCAGTGCCATCATATCCCCTATACTTTGGGGAAACACGCAATACATCAGAAAGTGAGGAGGGTAGTGAGCAAAGGTGAAGAAATGTATCATGTTTTGTGCCTGAGTCATGTTAGATGGCAAAAGTGATTATTTAACAATGAAGACAACAATGTAAATAATAATAATAATAATAATAATAATAATAATAATAATAATAATAGTGCTCGAGTTTATCATGCACTATTTTGGGAAGTTATGTGCCAGACTTTTTCTTTGGCTGGACTGAAGACTCAGAGAAGTCAGTATGTTTTTTTATGCTAATTCATTAAACATATAACATTTTATCAGTGAGCTTAAGAGGTGGTGGTTGGTAGATCTTTTTTGACCTTTTGGATAGTCAGACTGGCTGTTTCCCCGTTTCTTTTAGCTATACCAAGCTAGGCTAGCTAGCGACCTCCTGGCCATAGCTCTTACCAAAAGTGGAATCAATCTTTTCATCTAACTCTGAGCAACAAAGCTAATAAGCACATTTCCAAGAAAGTAAAACTTATCCTTTAAGTAAATAATACGTGTGTGTGTGTGTGTGTGTGTGTGTGTGTGAATATGTACTCAACAGCTAGAGAAGGTCCGGGTTGCATATCACAAGTCCTGTCAGAAAGAGCAAACAGCTCTCGACAAAGAAAAACAAGCGAACGAGAACTCGGATATGAGTCCAGAGAAGAAGCAGAAATTTGCAGATGCCAGAGTGAAGGCCACAGAGGAGAAAGAAAAGGTGAGGAGGCATGTTAACACACTGCACCACTTCACTCCAAGTAAGCCATGCGTGCTGAATAATCATTCACAGCACATTTAAATTCACAATTTTTGATTCAGGACATGCACGACGTGGGTTAAACATGTTGCATTCCAGTAAAAATTTGTTGGCCTACAGCATGTGGTGTTATTTATTCAGTTGAGGAATTATCAACTCTAAACATGAGCCCCAGCCTTAAATTTCTGTTCCAAGCGTTTCCCTTGTATGGAGATGTGTTATTGTTACTCTGCTCAGTGTTTATGGAGCCCAGCATGGGAACAGTAAGGAGCACCAGATGATTTATACATTTTAGATCATCCTCCATTAAAGAAACACAGTAGATGTATTTCCGTGGGAGCGTACCACAACTTTTTCATCATAAATCTGTTCTCGTGAGCCTGCAGTGTCGAGATCACTACGAGAAATTGCTGGAGGATGTGACGTCCTACACCCCTCGCTACATGGAGGAGATGGAAGCCATTTTTGAGGAGTCACAGGAGGAGGAGAGGAAGAGGATCAGCTTCCTGAAGCAGGCCTTCCTCTCCATCCACAGACATCTTGACATCACCAACAATGAGAGGTGAGCAGCCCTCAGGTGGGGGTTAATGTGGAGAAAATGCATTTATTGTGTCATGACAAACCAGCTGTGTCTTTGTGTCAGTGTGAAGGCGGTGTACAGTGAGCTCCACCACACTCTGATGTCCATCAGTGAGCAAGATGATGTCAAATGGTGGAAAAACAATCACGGCCCTGGTATGCCAACCGACTGGCCAAAGATCGAGGTGTGTTCTTAAGTTTCACTCCTATACAAAGAGGAGAAAAGTACATAAATACTTTATTTGGAATAGGTATTCTTACACTAGAAACACGGTGAATTAAAGCTGGAAATATATTGTGAAATTAATATTGTTGCTTTTGTGTGCAGGCCTTGTTTTTCTTGTTCTTACCTCATGAGAAACACATGATCTCACACATTGTCCAAAACCCATAAACAAGTGTTTATATCACACTATAACATTTATAGATGTCTGGTATAAAAAGGTTTGCACTCAGCCCCAAAATAACCTCAAGTTGTGTGAATATTTGCACATTGTAGCTGTTTTATTTGATTAAAGAGTTGATTAATTTGATACCCAAACTTTTATCTCTTCCGATAGGAATGGGTCCCACCAGTAAAAAAGCTAAATAGAAAGAAGAGAGACCAGAAAAGAAAAGAGAGCCGACCGTAAGTTATCCAGTGTACTGATTTTAATATATGTTAACTACTTTAAATGAGCAATGTACATTTAAATGTTTTTGACTGTTAAAGCATTTATTTTCTTCTCCTGTTAGTGTGATGATTGGAGGTGTGAAGGTGCGAGCGCTGTATGACTACGTGGGAGAGGAGGGTGATGAGCTGTCCTTTAAAACAGGTGACACATAAAGTGTGATGTGACGACACTCAGATGTATTTAGATGGTAGTGTTATTCTCAAAGTTAAAGCTACAATAGGCTTTAGGATAGGATTTTAACAGAAAGTTACATCCAGCTGTATCCGTATAAATCTGAGTGGGAAGACAGAAATGTATCTCTAAAATGATGACAGACGGCTTATTGATGTTACATTACAGGATTTCTGTGTATTGAAGTTCAAATATAATGTTACTCAATGTTCACCTTATAATCTAGACTGGCACCAGAATCAGAGGTTTCTTCATTACACACTTTTATCTTTTACAAATGTTACTGTTTCATCTTGCTGTATGATAGTCTTGTAGTTTTATCCAAGTGTGAAAATCGATGTTTAACTTATGCAGATAATATCTGTTGCTATAATGTCATTCACATCCTGCAAAAACAAAAAGATAAATTCAAAACTAGCTTGAAGAGAGATATTTTGAAAGTGAAATCTCTTTAACTCTGTATATCTAAACAGATAAAAACATAAAAGTACAATTTTTAAAGGCTTCTGTAAGATTTATAGCCAATGAAACACACTTCTGAGCTCTAACTTTTCAGATCTTAACCTATAAAAATTTGTAAAATAAAAAAAAAGCTTATTTAGGCTGCATTTTAGAAGAGAGTAGGGGATTTTATTTAGAGCCGACATCTAGTGGCCTTGACAGGAACAACATCTTTAAGACATTTTACAAAGGCTTGAACCTGAAGTTGGACTGTGTTACTTGGATCTGGAGGTTATTCTAGATGAAATATAGTATAGTCAAAGTGTTAATGAATGAGTAAGGAGCCAGTTTTAAAATGAACTAAAAACGACAATCTGCATATTATGACACACATAACTTAGTCTTCTTTTCGAAAAGGGTTAAATCTAGGGCAACTGGACTTGGTTGTAGATCCGTGAAGACGCTTTACCTCTCATCCAAGAGGCTTCAGCAACGGTCAACAATCAGTCAGGACTGAATAAGCCCCTTGGATCAGAGGTGAAACATCTTCACAGATTTACAACTAATTCCAGTTGCCCCAGATTTAACACTTCTTGAAGAAAGATGATCTGGATGACTGAGCATCTTTACAGATAATTTAGTTTTTATTAAAACATTTTTTTAATATCATCATTTTATCCCTTTTAATCCCAGGTGAAGTGTTCCTGAAGGTGGAGGAGGAGGATGACCAGGGTTGGTGTCGAGGAGTCCTCAGCGGAGGGAAGGAGGGCTTCTACCCAGCAAATTATGTTGAAGTTGCCGAGTGACGTCACACTGTCGAATATATTATGTCCTAAACTTATTTCTCACAAAGAGTTAGTTTTCAGATCTTTTAAAAATAACAATTATTATTATATTCTGTGCTGTTACACTGATTGTTGAGTTAAACGTTTATCTTTTCCCAGCCATTTTTTTTTTGAAATGTCAACTTTGCTGAGGCCTTAATACTCTAACCTCCTTGGGTTTAGTACTTCTGCAATATGAATTAACTTATCTAAGACCAGAATGTACTGTGTTTGTGCAGGAGCTGTATGTGTGAGTGTGAATGTGTGTTTGCATGCATGTGTGAACGTTACGACTAAAGAAAATATATTTAAAAAAAAAAAAGGATATTTATTTACCGCCAACATGTCTGAGTCATTTAATTTTTGGGTCACTTAATGAAGATAGCCGATATCGATACATGAGGTTTACCCAGGCACAGGTTTACAATGATGTGTGCACACAAGGTTAATGTTTACTTAAGAAGTATTATGTAGAAACATACATAGAAGTTACTTTGACTGAGGGAATAGATTTTCAAAATAAAAGTACATTAAATAAAGGTCATTGTTTTGCCTCTAATCTGTCTTGTTGATGATTGTTTTTGCCGTGCTAGCTGTGTGGCTCTATGGATGGCAATGTCGGTCAGTTGGTTGGTCTGTAACTTCAGTTTAGAGACTGAAATGCTGATTCATGGTCCCCAGAGGATGAATTCTACTGACTTTAGTGACTTTTCCACTATGAGTTAGTGAAATGTCTCTTTATCTGTTTGATGGATTTCCATAGAATACCAATGGTTCCCTCAAGGATATACTCAAATGACTCTAGTGATCGCCTGACCTGTACTCTAGCGCCACCAGCAGGCCAAAGTTTTCACATTCAGTGAAATCGCTACCTGATGGATTGGTACAAAATGTTGTACAGACCTTCATGGCCCTCAGAGGATGAATCCTATCGATGCTGGTGATCACCTGACTTTTATAGCCCCATTATGAGGTTGACATTTGATTTCGATAGACTGATGTAAAACGTGGTACACATTTGTGTTCCCACCCGGATGAACTGTAAACACTGTGGTGTTTATTTCTTCTTTCCTTAAGTACAAAAGGGTCTTGTAAATTGGGATTGGCATTGCTAAAACAGACTCTATTGTCTTAAGTGGCTTCTTTCCTTCATGTATACACACATATATGAATAGGAATGTTGTGCGCTTCCCCCATCTGGTGTTCTTCGCCCTCTCCTCTCTCTTCTCTCTCTCAGATGTTCCTGATTGGGGCGATTAGTGGGTGGCCCTGGCCCCATATTCAAGGGAGGCTGGAAGACGAGTTCTTGCTCTCCCAAACAAAGCAGCCTTCTGGTCCCAGCAGATCTAGCTTCTTTTGCTCCTTATTTTTCCTGCTGGTAGTCCAGTTTTCAGGTCTTTGTTTCTTAGTTACACAATGTTTTTGATAGTTTAGGTGGGAAGGCTCTGAGGTCCTATGGTCCATTGCCTGACTGACCCAGACCTCTTTCATCTCTTTGTTTCTTTTGGCCTCCAGACTCCCACAGATTTGGTTAATTCATGGCATCATTGGTAAATAAAAATAATTTTGCTTTAAAACTTTAACTTTAAGAACATAAAAGCATAGCTTGCTAACATATATGTCACAAGCAAGGTGTGTGTACGCTGAAGTATTTTACAGGAAAGTCATTGTAGAATGTTCCCCTACAAGTCTTTGAAAGGCTATTATGCAGATGAATCATCTTAACCTTCGGCATTTTACTGCCCTGCTTTCTTTATCCACTGATTTTTATTTCCATTCATGAAATGTTTAACTAGAGTTAGGCAATATGTGATAAATATCTGACTAACAACCCAACCTCACAGCTTTGTGAACACACCACACACAGTATTAGCAGGCTTCTGAGGAGATAAACCTGTTGGACAAGATGCCGAGAACACACACATACAGTGAATGACAAGACGTCACACAGGAAACACTGGAAACACTTTTGAGATCTGAGAGGGTTCCAGGTTTATGGCTATACAGTACGGTCAACTTTCAAGAGACTTTGTATATGTAAGTAAGCCTTAGATACACTTATTTTTAGAAGATTTGTTCATTTGGAATTGCCGATATAATAGATACATGTTGTCTGGATTAAGTTTCTTTTATTATAGTGGTTCTTAAAAGTGTGTCAACATCTAAGATACTGAATGTCACATGCACCACAGGGAAAAATCAACTGTAATTACTTTGATTACTTTGGTTTGTATTGTAATTACGGGTGTTATGCGTTAAAGAAGTCTTTTATGTGTTACTGGGTGTCACGTTCAGTTGAATAATGTCCTTCCTCTTACAGGCGGGTACACTCACCATGGAATTTGCTTGTGGGTTTGTTTATGTACCGCCATCAGTGACTCAGAAGGACGGCCAACGATCTAATGTGGTTAAACGCTCAGGTGGGATTTCTTTCAAACACCGGGAACTGAATTTATAACACTAATGCTTGTTTCAAAAGACTGATGTCACATCCCTTTGCTGTTTGGTTATAGGTTTTTTGAATTCAACAGATCACTACCCAGAAACACAGATATTCACAATGCAGCTTCAGATTGGAAACATCAGATTTTACTGTCACATAGCTTTTTTTGTGGACTCTTTCACCAAAGAGACACAAAGTTTTTACTCTGCTGTCAATACACCTGTCACCTCACCTTGTGTCAGGTAAATTCACTCTAAAGGCATTCTAGAAAATCCAAGAAGTCATTGATAGAGAAAAACTAAAAGACTTAAACAAACCTAGCTCGATTTCTTTGAATATTAAAGATTTATGATGCTGTATGAAAGGATCCGCTGGTGAGCTTTGTGGGTGACTGATTATGTATTATGATTACCATTATGTATTATGCAATCAGTCACACACATGACCTCTCCTGTCTATCTTAGAGGAGATATTCCTTTCAGATACTTTGCTTTTCACAGTAAAAGCCATCTGCCACCTGAGTCACATTTTTTTTACAGCACAAAGGTCATCACTGCACCAGTTGTTTTGCCTGTGCTCACATTTCTCTCGCAAGAAACGGCTCTTAAATTAAATCACTGTGTGTATGTATGTATGTGTGTGTGCACATTATATATATATATATATGTATACATATTATTATTTTTTTATGCTTTTTAGCTCTTCTCCCTCCTGTTAACCGAGTCCGTCCTCGCAGTCCTCCACCTCCTCCTCCAACAAACCCTGCAGAAGCCAAATCACTGAAATCCCCCCAGTCTCCACCCAAGATTATTGAACATTTGGAAAAGAGCAACGAGGTGAAGAAGGTCATGAACTCCACTTTTTATGAAAATGCAGAATTTCACAATAAAACAGAGGCAGCCTCTTCCATCAGTTCTCAGACAACACCTCCTCGGAAAACAGGTATTGTGTATGATTGAATAAGTTATGTTTCTGTACATTGATACTGATATCTTAAAGGAGTAATTCACCCCCAAATTCAGTGTTATCCTCTCAGACAAGCTGTACTCAGTGCAACCAAACATGGAAAAGTTAGTTGCTGTTCTTTCGGTTATTGAGGTGAATGCAATAATATTAAGTATTTAATCAAAATCATTTAAATTTCTTTATTTAATCAGGAAAATTGGTTCTCCTATTTCTTCATCACAAGCCTGCTTCTCAAACCTTCAGGCCATCGCTGCCTTGTTTTTAAGATGCAAGACAATATTGATTTTTAATTGCATGCTAATCAAACTTTGTCATCAAAACACTTCAGCCAAATTCCTCCAAACGTAAAAGAAACACAGAAGGATGAATGTGCCCAGAGGTGGAAAGATGTTCAGAAAAACCAGTTCAGCCAAAACAAACAAACAATGTTCAGAAAAGTGCTGTCTTATTACCGTTGGTGTCTAATCATGCGAATGGTCCTGATTTGATTTGAAAAGTGCATTTTGGGCTAGAGGCAGAAATCACAGATGCAGATTAGGTACTACTAGAAGTTTGGCATGCACCTTGTCGATCTTTTCTCTCCTAATGTTGATTCTGATACTTCAGCTCTGGGTGCTGTTACCTAAAATCTGATACTAATGCTCTATTTAAATAAAATGAACTCTTTAAAGGCCAGGGTTTGCTATGGAGTGTAAAAACACTGAACTTTGTAATGAACTTGACAAAAACATACATGTGATTTGATCATCATCATTCATCATCACAACATCATTGCTGATAGCAGCATTGGACTTGTGCATCCCAAGAGAGAGAAAATATGTTTGTTTATTTCATTTTGGGTGAGCTAGGTCTTTTAGCCTAGTTTTGTTTGTGGTAAATTGCTGTGTGTTTGGTGGTCCACTTCTCTTATGTAGGTATTTCCTTAATCTGCAGCCTACGAGATGACAGCATAGGTGAATAATTCCTTTAACACACTGCTCCACTCTGCTTTACCCAGCTCTTCTTCCACCACACATGAAACCTGCAGCAAACAGCCAGCCAGTCTCTTCCCTTAACACCACCAGTCAGACATTTGTCTATGACCTCCCTAAAAGTGAGCCAGATTTAAACATGCAACCCTGGGACCCAAACTACTCATACACTGAACCGGAGGGCACGGGGCTGCCAGTGAAGCTGCCAGCTGATAGCAGTGTGACATTAGGTAAACGGATGACACACACTGCTCTCACACTTGATTTGAACCAGCTTTGTTCAAATAGTTTTAAGGAACAGACATGTCATCCCAGTTTATTCTATTGTGCTCCCAAACCTCAGCCCCACCTCTTCCTCCGAGACCTTCATTCATGAAATCAATGCCAGATTACGTGGTTGTGTTACCCTCGTCCCGCTCGTCTCCCTCATCACAGAAATCACCATCAGTCCAGTCACGTGTGCCATCACCTACTAGTAAAGGTAACTGTATCTGCCTCTATCATGCTGTCAGAACACTGATTCAGAATGTTTTACGCCACCAAACACTCTTTCATCTAACGCTCTTGTTGATCAGCAGATACGGGGCTTCTGCCAGGAAATCCTAATGTGGTCCTTGTCAGTTTAGGGAAATTACTCACAGAGGAAAGAGGTCAGTAAACTTTAATCATCACCATAAAACCTTCATCACTGGCCATTTTGTTTTATCTCCAGTCTTACTGGCTTGTAATGACGAACATCATGTTTGCATATTTCCAGTAGAGACCATTAAAGGAGAACCCAGCTCCTGCTCCCAGTGTGGCTCTGTGCTGGACTCCTTCTATGATAATGTGGTAATTACATACTGTATTTCACATGACCTCCTAAAATGGATAAGATAAGTGGTAAAATGATTGAGAGTCATTGATTTAAAATGTGAATAATAACTGTAAATCTTCTTGTAATCACTACTGGGGAATGCACAGCATGCTAAACTCTTGGAGGCAGTTATTGATCATAAAATAATGAAACAATGGATAACTGGGCTTGGATTCATAGTGACTGCAGGGTGTTTTATAAAATGTGTCTCTCTGATCTCCAGGTTGATATGTGTTACTTCTGTCAGCCGTCTGAATTGACCAGCTCTCCCAGTCTACCATGTGAGCTCCTAACTGGTTACCAGGATGGCCTCTTTTCACTAAATCCTAATGAAAAGCCTCTGTGTGTTGCTGACCCTCTGCTGATCTTCTGCATTGACATCTCAGGCTCCATGAGCATCACCTCCCAGGTGAAAACCACATGACCGATGCCGACCTATTTACTGTTTCACAACTACAAGCTGTGGTGTTTCAAATGATCAATCTCTGTTGTTTTAAGGTGTCAGAGGGAGAACGTGTCATCCACAGATCTCGTCTCCAAGTGAGTTTTTTTTTCATTTGTCACGTGTCCTTTTAACATTGTAAGATTGAAAACAAAACACTACTATAAATCAACACTAAATTAAGAATTAAACATATCACAGTAGTTGTCCAAAGATGCTATCAAGATACTTGGTGATCAATATCATTGTATTCAAACCAGTTTGTCCAGAAAGCTGTGTTGCAGTGTGTCCAGAGACTAAATAAACAACAACCTGACACACGAGTGGGACTCATCACATTTAACCATCAGGTATACCCGACTTCAACACACCAACATCTTACATTTCCTCCTCAGTAGTTATCTATTTCTGCCTTTAAGTTTGTGTCTGACTCATATTTGATTTTCAGTTCCTCTCATAGAAATATGAGTGCTTAATGCAAGTTATTACTGCTGCTTCTCTACATCGTTTGTGTTGCCAGGTGACAATGCATGGATATGACAATTTCACGTCACGTTTCCTGAGCGGTGCTGAGCTGACTGACAGTGACTATCTCAAAGAGGCTGCAGCCGGTTTCCCCAGTCCACCTCCGCTCTCACAGACCAAGGACTACTTACAGAGACAAATTCTGGGGTAAGAGAAGCAGCAATGATTGCTGTGCAATCAACATTACCTTTAAATAATGGATGTCATTTTTTTATTTTGTTCTTGTTGAAAGGTTATCTGAAAGTGGGGCCACAGCACTCGGTCCTGCTGCTCTCCTGGCAATTGCAACAGCCTCCAGACAGCCAGGGTCCAAAGTAGGTTTTGGTCTTAATTCTTCATTCCAAAGTGTTTGTTTATATTTTAGCCATCTACAGCTCACATGCACTACATTACATTATACATGTGAGCTGTAGTAAACGATAATTTCTCTGCAGGTCCATAACAGATTTGTTGACCCATAAACAAATAATATTAACTGAAAAGGAAGCAGGAATCCTACTCAGTGATGGTCACTTGGGCTCCCTTTATTTGTTGACCTTCATCTGCATTTCTAGCTCCTTCTCTTAAAACATTTTATTTTTCCATCATCTGTCTGCATTTATTTCCATTAATTTCAATACAGACTGACCTCAAAATGTACTTGGGACATTTGTTGAGTGGAGTTGAGTGATACTGTGGAGTTTTATTTAAGTTTCTATGGTTTGTAATAAATGTGCAAAAAACAAACATATGTCAATTTTTCATTTTTCTATTTTCTATAAATAATACAATTCTGATCTGCTATCCCTGCTGATCTCGAAGGTGATTATCTGTACAGATGGGAAGGCCAACACAGAGCTCGGGAATCTGGAGGTAGAGGATAATGATGCTCGAACCCTCCTATCGTCCACCATCTTCTACCAGGAGCTGGGGGAATATGCTGCAAATCAGGGGTTGGTACACATCTCCATATCAAGAATGGAACAAGCACTAAATTATTGTTCACACTGAAATGTCCTTCTTTCATTAGTGTGACCGTGTCTGTGCTGTCCATAGAGGGAACAGACTGCAGGCTGGAAGAGCTGGGAAGACTCGCTGATCGCACTGGAGGGAAAGTAAGAGACGATTTGTAATTGTGTTGAGATGTTTCAACGATTGCCAGATTTGTATACTGATCATCAGATCTTGTCTCTACCATAGGTGGTGATATCAAGTCCCAAAAGGTTGCACCCAGAGTTTGAACAGATCATTGAAAACACGACCATAGCTACACATTGTACTGTCACATTACTGCTACCCCAATCTCTGTAAGATCTGCACTGTGTGCCTTCACTACAAATATTTCTAAATGCACTTAAAATGATATTTAAAAAGTTTTGACTTATGTTCTCTTTTGGCCCAGGAGTATGAGAGGAGAGAGGGAGGCAGGACACAAAGGGATCAGAGAGGTGGGGAACGTGGACCGAGATACAGAGATCACCTTCCAGTTTGGAGCCAATGAACAGGATGCAGAAGGTGAGAGAAAACTGGTATGCCACCACTGACTGGCAAACAACCAGCTCATTGCTTGAATTTGCAAATAACTTTGAATTTCAGTGTGACAACCAGTTTTGACTGTTCACACTAGCCCTTTTTTCTTGTGTTTCACAACCACTTCCTTATTTTGGAGACAGCGTCTAGACTCTCCCTTTAGTCATCAGCTCCACGGACTGACCATGTGAAAGCAAACTGAAAGAAACCTTCACCTTACCAGAAATAAACATTCACTTTTTTACCTTGCCAGTTTCAGTTGCAGTTCTGCTGCCTTTCTCAAGACTATCACAGGTGGTGTTGTGACGTGTGCTGCCAGGTCTTGCTGAACATTGCAAAATGGTGATTTATGTTGTTGCCAGCCAATAAAACCTGAAGTTTCAATCTACGACAGAAAAACGCCGAGAGGGAGCCAGAGTCATTACATCTGAAAACAAGAGCTAACAAACCTGGACTGAGGAAAAATGCAAAAATAGGCCCAGTAAAAAAGTCTTGTCATTTCTGGTAAGACAGAAATATGTCCATCTGGATGCACATGTCACACTACTATCTTTAATTTTTCTAAGAAAAGGCAACATAATGCAGAAAGTGTCAAGGCAAACAAAGATTTACTGGTCTGTCAGTAAAAAATAACTCACTGACATAATCCAGGGATGGCAATATCAATCAGTTTGTCAGTCGGTCCAGGCTAAAATATCTCAACAGCTATTGGACATTTTGTACAAACATTCATGGTGCCCACAGGATGAATCCTGATGTCATGACTGTTGTTTAGCACCACTATGGGGATGACATATTTGGTTTTCAGGGAAATGTCTTGACAACTTTTAGATAAAGATTGCAACCAAAGCTGTACTTTATGTGTAGCGCAAAGTAGCAAATGTTAGCATGCCAACAGGCTAAACTAAAGGTACAGTGTGCAAGATTTAGTGACATCTAGTGGTGTATTTGCTGATTGAAAATCCCTTGCTTCACCCTCTCTTTCCTAGAGTGAAGGAGAAATTACGGTGGCTGCAAAACATGCAAAAATGTAAAGGGCCCTATTTAAAGCCATTGTTTAGTTTGTCTGTTCTAGGCTACTGTAGAAGCCCTACGTGGAAGAGGGCTTCCTCTGTAGATAAAAAGCGCTCATTTTAAACTAACAAAAACATTTCTTCCTTTCAGTTGATTATACACTGATAAAAACTTAGTCATGCTTATTATATTCAATTTCTGCCATATTCTGTAAATAGAGCCCCCCTAATCTTACACACTGGACATTTAAGATGATGAATCCTGGTAACATCAACCATGTTAGTGTTGTTGTTGTTGTTGTTGTGAGCCTATTAGCATTTAGCAAAAAGCACTACTGTGCCTAATTACAGCCCATGGATATTTGGTACAGCCTCACAGAGCCGCTAGTCTGCCTGTGGACTTTTATTCATAATTCAATACATACAGACACAGCTTAGCCATTATGCTAGACATCTGGACTTAATAGAGAAATAAATTCTGCAGCAGTTCAACCTGAACTTAGATCACTGAACACTCGCTCGAGGGGAAGCCGCCTGTATTCTGAGTGAAGGTCATTAGATGGGTCAGAAGTGGCTCATCTGTTCCAGTCTAACCACTGAGTCCTCATAAAGGCCAGAGGGCGGTTTGACTCATTTGACCACCACTGCATGTACACCATACATAGCAACCTGTGATTTCTCTGTGCTAAAAAACATTCAAGTAGATTGTTGTTTAAAGAAAACTGAAACTCTTTTCAGTGTCTACACCAGCCTCTGGTAGCCGTGTGTCCATCCAGCTGCAGATCCTGTACAGGCACAGGAACGGACAGACGATGCTCAGAGTGATGACTTCAGATCGAGATGTTACTGATGACAGGTGATAATGATGTTTTCATAATTGCAGTGTTTTGAGACTGCCTCGCACACACACACACACACACACGCACACACACACACCACTGTTGTGCTGTGTGCATGCTTGTGGCCTACTTGTAAGCTTAAACAAGTCATTATCTTGTGACATCTTTAATCAGGCGTTCTCACCCTCAGGATAAAAATTTTATACCAATCTTAGTGAATCCCTGGGTAAAGTAATTCTGACAATCCAAAGAGACTAGCTGTTGCTGAGATACCAGAGCCTTCACATCATGCAGAAATGATACCATGTAAATTGCATTTTGCATCCATTCTAACATTCAGTCACACAGTAAATGAACCTCTCAACTCAGTCTGCCTGTTTCATATACTGCATGAAGGTCATGCAATTCATGGTCTGAGCAACTACAAAGTGGTCCCTGTGTGTGTGTGTGTGTGTGTGTGTGCGTGTTTGCACAGCAACACAATGGCAAGGTTGAAGCTGTAAATGTTGAGAAGCACTCTCATGATAAAAATGTGACCCTCCTTTTCAGCTCAGCGGCCCTGTCCTCTCTGTCTCTGGCCATCATTCAGCTCAACTCGTCACAGGCCAGCGCCGCTCTGGCTGTGAGAGGACGCTTTCTTGACGCCAGGAGGGAAGGCGAGCTGCAGAGGAAGCTGATCGAGAGAGCAATGTGAGTTACAGAAGGGATGGAGGAGACTCTGAGTGACATCAGTGTGTGGGCAACATGTAGAGCGAGAGCTACTTTATGCTGAAGTCGGACAAGTGGATTTAATGAGGGCTGATTCTGAACACATTCAACACTTAGAACAAGACAAAAGACAGGGAAAACGAAGTCCAGTAATTGTGTGCTTTATATTAAAAAGGAGACCATTTTGCATCAAATGCTGTGAACAAAAAAATTAATTTAGGCAGCGCAGTGGTGGAGTGGTTAGTGCACATCTAAAGAAGGTTCCTGGTTCAAACCCTCCAGCTAGGTAGGACCTTTCTGTGTGGAGTTTGAATGTTCTCCATGTGTCTGTGTGGGTTCTCTCCTGGTATTCAAGCTTCCTCCCGCAGTCCAAAAACATGCAGGTTAATTGGTGACTCTAAATTACCCATAGGTGTGAATGTAAAGTAAATGTAAATGGTTGTTTATCTTTATGTGCCAATGCCAGTTGGGATTGGCTCCAGCTCCCCGTGACCCTGATAAGGATAAGTGGTTATGAAAAACACGTGAATGGAAATATAACTGCTTTAGATTACATAACCTGGATAAAAAAACCTAATCAGATACAAAAATAAAAAAGCGAGTTAAAGGAGAACCAGATGAACTAGCATTAAAATGTTCATATTGTATTAGATTATAAAATTGTGTTCAGATATTCGTAAGTAATGGCCCCAAGACTTACGCTTGCTAAAGGCTAAACCTAGGCTTCTTTTTCAACTTAATATTATCAGTGAACTGTGTGTCTGAATGCATGTTTTTTATTCAAAAGATGTAGGCTGTTCTTTTCTAAGTGAGTGTTTCTGTTTGCAGAGAGCATAATCGCAGTGCAGAGGACAAAGAAACATACCAAGAATGGGTTAAAACCATGGAGCCAATATACAACAACATACATATCTTCACTAGGGTGAGTTTTTACAGTTTATTTTACCAGCTTTACTGCCTCACGTTGGTTAGAATAACCACAATTTAACACTTAACTTTTGTTTTTTTCCAGAGAAAATCTGTTGTCTCTGACTCACAGGTAATTCATGTCACGCCCTTAGAAAATACACTGCTCAGTACTCAAATACTTTGCCCATTTTGTTTAACTACTTTTGCCTTTCTTCTCCTCCCACCAGTCACTAACAGATGTTGGTGCAGCGCTGCTCTACACCATGAAGCACAGCAACAGGAAGTCTATCTCGCTGAAGAATAAACATTAACCCTGGCCAACTGTTCAGCCTCCACCTTTCACCTCGTTGGAAGGGACTCAAGTCATGAATGACAAGTATAAATACTGCCGTTTGACTTTGATTATCTGGCTGGATAAATATCCTTCATATATTTCACAATGTAAATAATGTATGACAGTATATCGACGTAACACATAGTCCTCTGTCATAAAGAAAAAAAGGTTTCTCAGACTTTAAGACTTTAAATCATTTGTTTAAGGGTTCCATATGAAAACTGCTGAGGCAATGTACATGGGTGTGTATTTCTCACTTTTATCACTATTTATTTATACTATTTATCACTTATTTCTCACTACTTGTGGCAGTTTATGTTTGTGCTGACCAAAATATGAGAAAAACCTGACTCAGAAACACCATCATGCACCCAACCCTGAGTTCATTTTGTGTCAGCAAAACACATCTCACAACACATGTAAACCTCCAACACAACAGAGTAGTTCATGATCATGTCATTGTGTTTTAGTATATGTAATTTATTGCAGCAGAACATTTAAGCATGATACAATATTTGCACTGAATTTTGTTCAGACGATACAAACACAGTAAATATGTCATCATATAATTCAGATATTAGAAGAAGAAGTGCCGATATTTAAAAGTTACAAAGATAGTGAGAAATGGAGTACATACAAAATAAGACTGAAGTACCAATAATCATGCCTGAGATGGAAGCCAAAGCATAAATAGACATGCGTTTCTCTGGGGCGGCCCTCACAACACAAACATGTAACTCTGGGCAGATGTCTGAGCATGTGAATTGCTCATTACTCAGTGCTGGAAGGTTCCAAGAAAGCAGAACATACACAAACCAGGCTTCAATCAGAATACGCAGAGTGATGCTGAGCAGATAGAAACCCATAGCGCCTTTGTTTCTGTGGAAATCTATGGCCATCTTGCCACTGTGGTCAGTGGACACTGCCTGAGCTGCCTCCTTCCCCTGAACCACCAGCTCCACATCAGTCTTCACCTGAGCGCTCCTCTTCTGGGAGAGGGAGCGTAGGTGGGAGGCAAACAGCTCCATGAGCAGGACAGAGAGGATGACCAGCACGAAGATGAAGTTCCAGGCCACCACCATAGGTCTGTCGAAGTGTCTATTAAAACAGCCTTTGCTACAGATGCTGTCCTTGGTGCCGTTGCAGACAAAGTCAGCGTCCAGTTTGGTGAAGGGCAGCTCAGCCAGGAAGAGGATCACCAGGCGGATGCACAGTAAGCCAAACCACAGGGAGCGGCACTTGTAGGTGGCGGTGCCATCCACCGCCGTACGCAAGATGGGGATAAGGCCCGTTACTATGGCTGCCATCGTCGCTCCTGGCTTTTGTTGGGAATCTCAACAGTGGGAGAGAAAACATTTCACTTTAAATAAAGCTTACAGAGACTGAACAGAATCTACTGAAGATTTTTGGCTTTTCTCTACACTGTACAATAAATGATTTATCAATTTATGATTTAAAAAAAGGACGCCCAAAATTAAACTAAAGCCAACAAAACTACAATCGCTTTCAAGTGATGCCATCTGTCACATGAAGTCCTCGATTTTGAGGAAGCATAAAAACATTAAGCATGAAAACTGTTCATTTAATCATTCACAAATGTCACAGTAAATCTCTTTGTGCGTATGAAATGGTTTTTAATGCACTCCAAGATAAATAGGGGTGAAATGTGGCAGATAAGAGAGCTTACCTTTAAGAGTTGCAGACCGCTAATGGAATACTGTCGTTCTCACTTTGTATTTAGTCTTTCATGGGTGCAAGATGCTGTATGTCATCAATATATGTGTTACAGTTTCTCACCATATGATGTGCTGACTCAGCCTCACTCTTGAGCACTTAAAATGTCCATAAATGGAAGACACTGCACAGAAAACAGGAGGCTAAAGAAACAAAAATAATCACTACACCATTGTTGCTTTTTACACATTTACACATTTTTTTATTGGTATAAAAATTTAAGCCCTCTGATGGAATATTTTGGAACGCCACTGACTTTTTTTTTCTTTTTTTTTAACTCAAAAATTGATAACTTGATATTAATACACAATAAAACAGTTACAAGTTGTTTGTTCCACCAAAATTCAAAGAATGCAAAGAATTTAAGACAAGCTGTAATTAAAAACACATTATAAAAACATGTTTATCTGAGATCTTAAAGTAAATGTTTGCAACACCACAGTCATAAAGAGATTACAACACAGTTTCATAGTAGCCTGCTCGTAGTACAGTATACAGTTTAAAACATGAACATCATATGTAACATCTTTGAAATATGTGACAAAGCAGTAACAATTCACATGAAGGAAACTCTATTTTGAACTTTTTGAAGGTTTTCTTGAAAAATAACACTTCTGTCAAAATCAGACCCATCATCTAAAAAGATTTAAGGCCACTGGCTAAATATTTATGGAATAAAAATTCCAAAAAATGTTTAAAGTCCCTCTTCTTTGACTAAGTACTCTGGCAGAGTCTGAAAAGCAGTCACGGGTACAGTCACTGGAACCGTTAGGGATATGGTGCTAGGTTCAACAGTGGAAGGAGACACCTCGCTGGGGGGTGGAGGAGAAGGAAGTGGGTCAGTGTGAATAATGTTTATGTCACTAAGTTGCGGGGTGGCCGTGGGAACATCTGCATGAGTCCGTAAGTGCTTGCGAAGGTAAGCAGCAAACAGAAACGCTTTGCCACAGTGGGCGCAGCTGTGTGGTTTGCTGGTGGAGTGGATCTTCTGGTGTTTACGAAGTCCAGATTTGTTAAGGAAGCCTTTGCCGCAGCTGTTGCAGACGTGAGGCCTCGGCTTGGGATGCTGCTTCTCATGCTCCTGCAAGTCTGCCAGCTGTGCAAACTCCGCCTGGCAGGTTTCACAGACATGTGAGCCCAGCGGCACAATTTTGGTAATCGGAGGAGCAGAGTCGATGGAGTGAAGATTTTCATGTGCCTGAACTTCATCCCAGCTTCCAAATGTAGCATCACAGTGAGTACAGGAGAACTGAGGTAGAGTTGTGTGGGCAGTAAAGCCGGAGGCTGACCCGGCCTCTGTCTCCTGTTGTTGTTGTTGTTGTTGTTGCTGTTGTTGCTGTTGTTGTTGTTGTTGCTGCTGTTGCTGCTGTTGCTCAGAGTGCTCAGCAAGGTGAGTTCTCTCATGTTTGCGCAGGCTCGAGGACACCACAAATGACTTCAAACACTCCTCACATTTGAAAGGCCTCTCTCCAGAGTGCACACGGCGGTGCTTGTTGAGGCTGGATCGCTCTGCGAATGACTTGTCACACTCGGTGCAGGAAAAAGGCCTGAGACCTGTGTGAACAAGCATGTGGCGCCGCAGATCCCAAGATGCTACAAAGGCCTTGTCACAGCTCTGACATTTGTACGGCCGCTCTCCAGAGTGAACACGCTCATGCACTGCAAGATCGGCTGGCTGCCGGAACCTCTTGGAACACTTATCGCAGGGGTAGGGCTTGAAACCCAAGTGGGCTCGCTGGTGGCGACGGAAACTGGAGGGGTCAGAAAACATCTTGCCGCACTGAGGGCAGAGGAACGGCTTCTCACCGGAGTGAGTGCGGAGATGAGACTGGTAGGAGGACAGCTGGGTGAAGCCCTTGCCACATTGCTCGCACTGATAGGGTTTATTCTGGGAGTGAATGCGCTGATGGCAGGCCAGGGAGGAGGATCGGGAGAAGGCTTTGCCACAGTCTGAGCACAGATATGGTTTTTCTCCGGTGTGGGAGCGTTCGTGGTTTTTCAGGTCCTTCAGCTCTGTGTACGTTTTCCCACATTCATCGCAAGCGTACGGGCGATGACCCTGGTGGTTCCTTCTGTGTTTTCTGAACACAGAGGGGTCGGCGAAACTCTTACCACACTCAGCACAGAAGTATGGCTTTTCTCCTGTGTGAGAGCGAATGTGCACCTTCAGTTTGGACAGGGTGGGGTAGCTCTTGGAGCACTGACGGCAGGAGTAAGGGCGCTCTCCGCTGTGCTGCGTCATGTGGATCCTCAGGCATATAGCTTGCATAAAGGCCTTCCCACACTCTGTGCATACAAAAGGTTTCTCCCCTGTGTGTGAGCGACTATGGTTACGTAGCTCTGTGGGTGTCTTGTAGGCCTTGTGACAGTCGGGACACTGAAAGGGCCGCTGGGCCGAGTGAGTGCGCTCATGCTTTGAGAGCTGAGCCTTGCTGGAGAATGTTTTAGTGCACTGAGAACATGCGTGTTGCTGCTGACGCTCCTTTACATGTGCAGAAAGCTTGTGGCTGCGCAGAGCCGACATACTCCTGAAAGCCTCGGTGCACGCGGAGCATTTGAAGGAAGGTTTGGCTTTTGGGGGCCTGCCTCTGCCGCGTTTTTTCGCAGGCACCAGCTCTTCCTTTTGCTGGCTCTCTTCGTCCTGTGCAGGAGGGGTGTACTGCTCTGCGAGAGGTGGGCTGCCAGGCTGAGGAGAGGCCATCTTTATATCTGCAAAGATATTTGTAATAATTGTGTAAATAAAGTTTATTGAGAGAGATGAGAGAGATGAGACTGACTATATGAGACATCAGGCTGAAGTGCTGTGACAGATATGAATATGAGTGACTAATGATGGACCTGAGACAGATATATGTATAATAAATATGTATCAAAACATAATAACACAAGTATATGGGTGTGCATTAAATCACAAAATGGCTGGCATTAGGACCTCAGGGACAATAAGCTAACAGCTTTGATGCCAGAGGAAGTTGGCGACGTAATGACAGAGATCACTGAGTATGAATGACTGACATGAGCCCGACCGGAGACAAGGATCACGGATCAGCAGTCAGTGTAACGCTGCTGACAACCGGATACGATATGTAGGTATTCATTTTCGCTAGCTTTCTTGCTAAACATTTGAACTAACTCAAAATGGCTGGCTTTAGGACCGGCTGCACCAATTTCACTCGACACTGTCATCATCACCATCATGTCCGTGATTATACGGGATGGATTTAGCTAGCTTGTCTTTGGCTCTTGTGTGAATTCAGAGAAACAAACAGGCTTTTCTTACCTGGATCAGGACATTAATAGTTCGTCGCTAATGCCTGGGGAAAAAGCGTCTAGGTACACGACTGCATTTACAGAGACACGGTGAGTGCTGCTGGCTGCAGGACGGGAGGGGGGGGGGGGCGGCTTTAGGACCATGATGACGAAAGCTCTAGGCAAGCCAAGTGTGCAACATTTTAATGCGTTTAACGGTTAAACTGTCAAGATAAGACCCAATTTATGTATTAAAACCCACACAATAAAGCATAGTGGTCCTAATAAAGTTAGCAGACTGACTGTTATAATGCCAACATGCGTATCAAGTTGAATATATATATTTTACAGTGCTCATAAGTCAACGACAGAGCTAGCTACGTGCTAAATGTGCTTTAGTAATGTTCCGGAAAGCAGCAGCAGATTAATAAAATTAACATTTGAGCTCCTTTATGTGTGTTTAACATTTATTTATCGTTACTTTAACTTAAGGCCGCTATAATATATATTAACTTTTTTTTTTTTTTTTAACCCGCCTAGGTTAGTTACTTTTGAGAGAGAGGAGGAAGGGAGGGGAAGTATTTCCGTGCTGCACATTTCCTGTTTCCTAGCAACAAGAGCAATGTGGAAATGGGGATGGAGGAAGAAAAAAAAAGACAATTGGAAAAAGGGGGTTGCCCTTTACATTAAAAAATAACGTTTATAAAAACAATGAATGAAAATATATCCTCGGAGGCTCGCGTTGAATCATTACTGCTGCAGGTATTTAATTTGACGCGTTTGCTGACGCCGTGATTGCGCGTTGAAAAAACGGACTTCTTGGCTTTTTGGTGCAATGTTTGTTTAGCTACAGCCACGATGATGCTAACGTTAGCTCCCTGCTCCCGTTAGACATATTTAACTGCCAGCTAACGTGTACGCTCTTCCATATAACCTGATGAGGGCGCATAGGTTCATACTATGTTTGCTTATAATGTCGGAGATTATGTGTGCCTGCAGTGGCTGTAAATCTGTAGAGATGGAGGCGTTGGTCTGCCCCGGTTTATTGACATAGCTAGTTCAGCTAGCCTGCTGGTGCAGATGTGTCAGGCTGGGTGCCGTTTCTAGCTAACTGCATGCAATTTAATAAGTGTGTCCATGATGCCGGCTACTTTCTGCAGGAGATGCATTTAAACATAACAAACCGTGGGTGGTTATTCGAAGATTTATTGACTTTGACAGACTTAAATCAGGGATCAACAGTGAGGGATACAAATTATGAGATGTTGATACAGGTCAAGTTGTATTTTAGCATGATTACTTGAAGAAAGACTTAAATTATAAGGAAAAATACATGCTTGATGCTTGAGTGTATGTACATGACTTATTATTATTAAACTGATTACTGTTATATACATTAATCACAGCTCTAACTGGCATCTCTTCTGTCCTCAACAGCACAATTTACCGGCTTCTCCTGAACTCTCCTCATTGTGTGGAGCTGTATCTCACTGACCTCTGCTGTGTTACCTCCCTGGAAGCTCCTCGGACCTTATTGTAAAGAACTGTCTTCTTTTTTTATCACGGACAATAAAGGCGTCTAATGCATTTCCCTCCTGCATATTCATACACTCTGTGTCCGGCGCACTTAATTCATTCGTTACCTTGTAATGGCAGTGCAAGACCCTGGCAGGACGACAGGTTTTCCTTGCAAACAATGTGGCATGGTATGTCCCAATATGCCCAGTCTGCTCGAGCACATGGATGCTCACCTTCAACAAGAGGAAGAACGCAAGTTTAAATGTGATGAATGTGGACGTGGTTACAGGCACGCCGGTAGCCTAGCAAACCACAAAAAGACTCATGAAGTGGGTTCCTTTCAGTGTAACATATGTGGTAAGGAAAACTCTAACGCTTTGGCCCTGAAGAGTCATCTGCGGAGCCACACGTCACAGAAAAAGTACTCCTGTGCAGAATGTGGGAAATCTTTTCGTCTGGCAACACAGCTGGCTACGCATGAGAGGGTTCATCTTGCCAGGCGAGTGAAGGAGCAGTCATATAGAAAGGTAGACATGGATTATCCCACACATGAAAATGAAAATGATCACCCACATCATCTCAGCGAGCAGTCGACCAGCATTGGGATTCCCACAGAAAATAGCCCAGCTGAGGAGAAGATGGAGGTTGTTTATAATGCACAATCTGAAACCTCTGATGATGCAGCAAATCGACCTTTCAGGTGTGATTTATGTGACAAATCATACATACACCATCGAAGCCTGACCAATCATAAAAAGACTCACCAAGTGGGAATGTTCGAGTGCACGGTGTGTTTCAAACTCTTCAATAACATGGCAGCCCTCTACAGCCACCAGAGGACTCACAAGGCAAGAAGCGGGACAGACCCCGCTTCAATGGGTGGGTCATACTCGGGCACTCCGCTGGATCAGTTTTCACCTCAGAGTCAGGATGCCCAAGTCAATTTTTGCCATTTGTGTCAGGTTTTATTCCCCAACGATGAAGAGTTCCAGGAACACATCCAAATGCATAACTCTTCATCTCTGTCATTTGGACTTCAAGACACCTTGTCAGAGACCCACAATATATCATATGACAACAGTATTGCTTCGCCTGAGTCCAATTTTTATGCATCTCCTATAAATAACATCCCCTCAGTATCATCAATAGATAATCATGGAGGCTTTGATCAGCCGCAGGAGCAGATCATAAGCAACGGTCATGTGTACTCCGACTGCTCCAATAATCAAACACCATCTTCCAATAGCACTCAGGGAGAACCCCCAATCATGGACACAAGCATTCTCAATCCTGCCCTGACGCACACACAAAACGCTGACAATGAAACTGAAATGGAAGAGACTTCGGCTGTAGATTCTGACGAGCGACCCTTCAAGTGTCAAATCTGCGGGAAAAGCTACCGTCACTCCGGGAGCCTTATCAACCACAAGCGGTCACACCAGGTCGGGATTTACCAGTGCTCCATCTGCAGGAAGAGTTATCCTCACCTGGCCGCCCTCAAAAGTCATCTCCGTCTCCACAAAGCTCAGCCGTCGTCTTTTAACCTCATCGCTGAGGGAGACTGGCTGTCCTCAGAGCCCCTCACTCTGGATAACCAACAGGGCTGCTGCTTCTCCTCTCAAGACGAGGAGGAGGACGGCGCTCACCCCGTGCTTGGTATGGATCAAGAGAATGGTGCTGACCACAGCAATGGGGCTTTGTATCATGAGCAGTTCAGTCAGGACTTTTCCCAGCATATGACTGTGCATCTACCTCACAATGAACACCTGATGCAGAGGCACATGTGTGCAGACTGCGGAGAGACTTTTGCGGATATTGCAGGGATTAAGTCTCACAGTTGCCCACTGCTACAGCAGCAACATGACACTACTGGTAGTGATTATGACAGTAATATAAATTTCCAGGACAGTAATGGTCACTGTGCCGTTGCAAATCCAGGGAGTAACGTCGAGTTTCACGGTCTGAACGGTAGCCACGACCAAAGTTACTTTGAACAGAGTTTCCACGACAATATGAGCAGCGATCAGCTGAACGGCGGCAGAGAAGGCAATAGCGCTGATGACGAGGAGGACGACGATGGAGATCTTTATCAGTGCTCAATATGTGGAAACAGCTACACCAGCATGAGAGCTCTCAGGAGTCATCTCCGAGGGCACACCCAATCCCATGGGACTCCTGCAAGCTCAGGGCCTTCTTCCATGTCCTCCCATGAAGAAGTAAAAGATGACGAGCCTGGAGAGATGATGATCTGCAGCACGTGTGGGGAAAGTTTTGCCAATAGGCAGGACTTGGTAACTCATCAGCTCCTACACAACAAGGACGACGTAGATAACGTCGATCACTTACAAGTAAACAACAGTCACGTGTCTGGAGGCAAGGAGGAAGCACAGAGTATCATCTGCGGCAGCTGTGGCATCTTCTGCACCAGCTTCCATCACCTCGAGAACCACGGCTGCACAGCTGAGAGGAAAGATGAGTCGACACATGATAACGAGGAAATGAAAGCGAAAGATGTTACCCAAAATGAAGACGCGAGCCGTGTCAACGAAACTGCAGATACCGAACATCGACAGTACAAGTGTGATCAGTGTGGGCGGTCATACAGACACGCCGGCTCTCTCCTTAACCACAAAAAGTCCCACAAGACAGGTGTATTCAGATGTCTCGTCTGCCAGAAACGCTTCTACAACCTGTTGGCACTTAAAAACCACCAGAGGTCCCACTTTGATATTAAGAGGTTAGTTCCAACATTACATTTTTTCTCATAATGCAAACTTTTAATGCTTTTTGGAAATTATAAATATTGGTTAAACTTAAAATACTAAGAGTTGCCTATAGAGTGTTTTCTGTGTGTGTTGCACGTGTGTTTTGTCATCATGGCCCTCTGCCTTCTGTCCTCTCTATTCCCTGTTTTGCAAACACAGAATTAACCTTACGCCTTGTCTCCTCCCCTCCAGGCACACTTGCCATGAGTGTGGGAAAGCCTTCAAAATTCAGAAGCAGCTACTGAATCACCTGAGAAGGCACAAAGAGAACCAAGCCAAAATCCAGGAACTCAACAACCAGATCCAAGCCCTCATGCAGATGAATGGGACCAGGTCAGATGGAGGAATGCAGTCCTTAACTTCAAATGCCAATCAGGCTTTAACCTCTTCTCGACGCTGCAAGCAACTGCCTGAAGGGAAGACGGGACAAATGAAGACTGAGACTGTCAAATCAGAGAACACAGGAGACAGACGTCCGTTCGCCTGCGACCAGTGTGGGCGCACCTATCGTCACGCAGGAAGTCTGGTTAACCACAGAAACTCTCATAAAACCGGTGAATATTACTGTTCTGTTTGTAACAATACATACTCCAATCAACTAGCAATGAAGAACCACTTGCGCACCCATTTTGCATATAAAAAGCACTCTTGCCAAAACTGTGGAAAAGGCTTCAGGGGAAAGAAACAGCTATTAGCCCACGTTTGTGCAGACCTCAGAAAGGATGCGACTGGAGGCAGGAGGGGCTTAAAATCCAGATCCTTCAAGTGTAAGGAATGCAAGCAGGCCTTTCTCTCTGTTGACCAACTGACAGCGCACACCTGTGACGGACCTTCAGGTAGCAGCGATGCACAAACAGAGATGTGTTCAAACAAAGAGGAGCGGCCTTTCACGTGCAACATATGCAATCGCAGCTACCGCCATGCAGGCTCGCTCCTGAATCACAAAAACACCCACAAGACCGGACACTTCAGCTGCACCTTCTGCTCCAAGCCCTTCACCAACCCCATGGCTTTACGCAATCACACGCGCATCCACACACAGAAGAAAAAGTACGTGTGTCTCACGTGTGGGAAGGCCTTCCGCCTCGCCAGTATCCTGCACAACCACCAGAGGGTCCACAACCGGGTGTCCAGTCACTTCAGCTGTTCTGCGTGCGGAAAGAGCTTCCAGGGCAGGTCGGGCTTGAAGAGGCACCGCTGCCGCAGAGGTCAGGAGAACTCGGTGAGAGCTGGAGTCCAGCAGTCAGAGAGGGGAGACAAGTGTTTCATGTGAGTTACTGTTTTATTGTGAACTGAGAATATAAGTCTTGTTTTGTAAGTTAGTCATAATTTGGGTAGTCTTTATATATTTTCTATATGTTTAACAACACCATCCTGACCGGACTGATACATTTGCACTGACAAATTTAAAATTGTCCCGCTCAATACATACATATATATATATATATATATATATATATATATATATATATATATATATATATATATATATATATATATATATATATCTTGGCTTCCTTTTTGTCAGTGTTTGTTTATTTTATGTGTTAATGTCAAAAAACAAACATCAGCCAACTGTTATTAGACTTTTAAACTACTGGTATCAATGTTTCACAGTAGTTAAGTAATATAAGATATTTACAGGTTTATAAATAATTCACTGTTGGTGTAATATTAGGTATTGAATATGGACATATCCCTGCTGCAGGTGTGACCTGTGTGGGCGCTCCTACCGCCATGCTGGCTCTCTCCTCAACCATAAAAAGACACACTCCGAAAACCTCCACCACTGTACCTTGTGTCTCCAGACATTTCCTGATCCTCTCACTCTACAGATACACTCCCAGATGAGGCGTCACTGCTGCCCCGAGTGCGGAAAGACCTTCTGTCTGGTCGCGCACCTGCAGAGCCACATGGAGGTGCACTCGAAGGACCGGCCTGTGGTCTGCAGCATCTGCCAGCAGAGCTTTCCCAATGCAGCCAGCTACCAGCAGCACCAGGACATGCACCACAGGTCTCAGGACTCCTATCAACAAGAACCTGTAGATAACGACATCTGCTGGGACTCAGGAATAAATCAGACCATGGGGATGGATGGGCTGCAACAGGAACAGGTTCCACCACCTTTATCCCATATTCCAGAAAGCATAGCCAACTCACAGAAAAGCAACGACTCTGCTGGTGCAGAAGAGAAGAGCCACGTCTGCGAGCACTGTGGCCGCACTTACCGCCACGCCGGCTCCCTCCTCAACCACAAGAACAGCCACAAGACGGGTTCCTTCTTCTGCTCCGTGTGCCAGAAAGAGTTCACTAACCTGATGGCTCTCAAGAACCACCGGCGCATCCACACGGAGCCCAAGCGTTACCAGTGTCTGGAATGCGGAAAGGCGTTCCGCGTGTCCACTCAGCTCATATGTCACCGACGAATCCACACCAAAGAGAAGCCCTTCGCCTGCCTGCTGTGCGACAAGAGCTTTTCAAGCAAGTCCAACCTGCGGCACCATCAGAAGATGCACCAGAACACCCAGACCTACGACTCTTCTTTTAGCATGGATGCTAACGCATTTATGGACTTGGACATGGGGTCTTTCCTTTGAAGTGGGAATCCAGAGTGTATCCAGAGAAGAGGCCGTGTGGTCCTATTATTTATGTTATTTATCCCTGTATCAATAATTGTAAAACAGTATTTCTTTTCAGAAAGTGCTCCTTGGTCCTGACAGAAGCTCCTTTGAAGACATGCAAATTTCATTACGGACTTCCAGTCTTACCTCCACAACTGATGGTGACATCACAGAAAGCTCTCCAGAGGGTCTGTTGGCCTCATAAGGCCTGAATGTTTTTCACAGGATCCCGGAATACGGGACGGGTGACTAAACTATTAGTCACCACTCACTCCTCAATGACAAACCAACCGACCAAAGTGAACAGAAAAGTGCAGCCCAGGTCCATGTAAGAACATTAACACTGATAACATGTTTTTGTAAGACTGTTCTAACGGTGATCTCTCCTCTCTTGCTATGTATAATTGTGTTCAGTGCCTCTGTAAGTTCCTTAGGAAACAAAATATACAAACTATATTTATCTCTGAATCCTTTTGTTAGCTTTGCCGTCAGTGTCGGAAGGACTGCTCACTCTCCTTTGGGATCTCACATAGGGCAAGCCTGTTATTATTAAGTCAAATACCTCTGGGTGTGTCCAAAGGTCAGTGGCAAAGTGATTTACTGAAATCATATTATCAAGTAAATAGTCGTACAGCTAATAATATTCACGTTGAGTGACATTGTATGCTAAAATGGATGTATTTATTAATTTATTCCTGTTATTTTATGTGCATATTTTATTAGAAAAACCTTTTATGAATGTTGAAAAAAAAAACAAAAAAAAAAAAAACAAGAACTGTCCTCTAAAACTCATGTAGCCTTCAAGGAAGTTCATCAGTCGATTTGTATCTTTTGTTCTCAGTTACAACAAGCAGGAATGAATGAGCCAAGCGTGATTGGCATCATTGGCAGCACTCAGGGTAAACCTTCAAAAGGAACACACCTGATGTGTAAAACAATTTCGATCAGTTTCTGAACTGAGCATAGCATTTATTTCTCACTCGTGCCATTGCCACACTCTAATAATTTAGCTCATGTAATAGTTGTCACTCCAACATTTAGTTGCGGCTCCGTTGGCAGCGTTATGATCCATCTTGAACCCCCTCGAGAAGCACCAGTTATGTTGAAGTGCCAGTGCCTAAAATGTAAGTCAACTGTAGCAGTTTAATGTGAACAAACCTCCTCTCACTGTACGTGTTATACAATGTTGATTTTATACTGTCATCACTAGATTTTCTTTTTTAATTTATATGCTGGTTTGTGAGTCTCCTCAGACACAAACGTCTTAAAGCAGTAGATAACAAAAGTATTGCCTACAGTGTGGTGAAAGTGGTTCCTTTTTGACTTTTCTCCCCTTACAGATACTTTATATAAATCAAATATGTATTTTTGGACATATACGTGGCCAAAATACCTCTTTTCTGCCAAGCACAAGTATTACTACAAACATGCTATACATATACGAACCAGTTTCACCTTCACTGTCGAGTTCATGAACCACTTATCTTTGAAAAATGTGCAATTATTGATTCTCTGGTTATTTTTTTTGCCAAGTTGTCTAATGTGCCTGTTGTTCCTGAAGTGGTTTCTTCTCACAGATCAAGAAATCTAGCAAACGTGAACACACGGCCTTTGTTTTTTTATAACAATATAAAATTAGATTTTCTTTATGCCTTATTCATTTCATTTATGAGTATGTTTGGCACTGGTCAGAAGTATGAAATACCTCATGGAAAGCCCTGCCTACCTAGCAACTGCTACTTAATGCCTCATGCAGCTTAATTGTAGAGAATACACTGTAATCATAGAAACTCAGTTACTAATTGTAAGACAAATAGAATGGATGAAGCATCGATTTTAAGGTTTTTATTTTCTAATTTGCTGATGCTGTTTTCTTCATTTTTTTTCTCTGTTTCTCTGCAGTTTGTTGTTTTTCAGAGTTATATTTGCACATTTGTAGATTTGTAGCCTATGGAGGACAGGAAGTCTATAATAATTCAGCCAACCTGTTGTTGTTTGTCAGAGCGTTGACAGGCAACAAGTCGGCTGTCCGATAGTTCACCTCAGCTAGTTTTGCGGGTCGTAATATTTAAGCAATATGCTGAAAGTATTGTTTCAGTGCATGAACTGAGTCCATCTCATTTGTTTTGTCTTACCATTGTATCGAGTACAGCGACATCAGATTCAGCATACTGACACTAGCCTTGAAAAACCATGACAACTCGCCATCTTTTATTAATTTGTTTGATTTCTCGTGTATTAACTGTAATGATTTAGGTGATCACACTGTAACATATTTTCGTACACCATGGTAGCCTACATGTAAACGGACACACGCACATTTGAGTTCAAACTGACTTATTTTTATATTTCCTCATCTTATCTCCTGTGGCACTTAACGCGTTCACTCCTCTGTCATTGATCACAATCACAGCCCGGTATTCGTGACGTGTGTTAAATCTCAGAGCTCTCTCTGTAAATATTAGAACGAAGATATCGCTGGGATCTCTGTACGTTCATGGCAAAGAGTTTCTTCAGCAGGAGAAAAGTGATAGATTAGCTATTGTGTAATAAAAAAAAATCATATACCACATGTTCTGATTTATTGGATTTCCAGTGCTCAAAAATGTCTGCTCACTATTTAATTCATATTTATATAACTATTTTGTCACTCTGAAACGTAGATTTTTACTTCTTTGTTAGAACTTAGTTTAGAATATAAGCAAATTATTGAACATGAAAACTAGTTGGGATTAATTAAAAGACTTGGAAAATACAAAGTGTTTGTCTCTTGTCCATGTTCTTCCAAATGATGGTGAATATCCACCGACTGGCCTCTTCATTTGTACCCTTAGCCAATGTGATTCAGTACAACAACTCTGCCATTAATCCTACTCATGTTTCAGTTTTTGTTGACACAAGATATTAATTCTACCTTACATTTATTGTTGAGGTCTTAGTGGGTGCTGTTGTTGCACAGGAGTGCAATATATTGAGGGGCGTTTCTAATATTCTGGCTCTCATGTATGTAAAAATATTAGAAACACCTCTCATTATAATGCAGTCCAGTTTAACACTACTGCAAACTAGAACCTCACTAGTAAACATAATAGTTAAATGACAGTAACAGCAAAAACTTAAACACAATTAGCTTCTTTAAAGGAGAATTTATGGCAGAGTTGTTGTATTGGATCACATTGGATTGTACATGTGTAGCTAATAAAGTGGCCGGTTAGTGTAAGTCTCTTTTTTAAGCTGTTTTTGCAATTTGCATATCAATAAGACGTGCATTATTATTGGAAATTGTCAGTTTTATTGTGAAAATACATTTGGTACACAAAGCAGTTTATAAGATTGCATTAAGTAAAAGAAGCCAGTGCATGTACAGTATATACAATTAGAAATAGAAAAGCAAGAGGAATAAGCAGAAAATGTTAGTTATTGCTCAGACATAACATTGTTGGCTGGCCTGGTGGAAGTTTAACACAAATCTTCACTGGAGTCCCTTTAAAACTGTGCTTGTCACTCGCAGTTGCAAAACAACACTGCAAGATACTTTAAAATAAATAATATAAAAATCTTTAAAAAAAAAAAAAAGAAAAGAAAAAAGGAAGTTTCTGTATTGTAAGTGATTTTGCTGCCAGGGGGCAGGCAGTTTACCCACAAGCAGACAGATCGAAAATATGACCTGAAACTTTGTCAGTCACATTAAATATGTCAGTAACCACATACTGCATGGTGTTTTTGAAGATAAAAAACATCTTGAGCTATAAAAAAAAAAAAGTGGAAAACAACAACCCTGCCCACCCTGGTTCTCGCTGGTTTCAATGGCTACAAAATTACAAACAGACATCTAGACATACATCTGTTTGGTTTGTTGCAAATCAGAAACGACAGGTCAAGAGTTAGTAAGCATAGTGATTGTCTAGCTCCACCTAAAAAACACTGTAGGTGTCATTTTCCTCACTACAGTACATTATTTGCAACATTCCCATATGTTAGCAGTTTGGGATTGTATGTCTAGTGTTTCAAACATCCTGTCCTATAAGTGCTGGGACGGTAATGTGTGAATTGTGGGGTTGTGATAAGAGAAAGATCCAGCTAACATCTCTGAAAACCTAGTAACATTAAAAACAGACAAGACAATATTGTAATGACCTGCAATACAGGGCCTGTGTTGGTCTCAGGAGACCCAGTAACAGTGAATGAATACAGTTTGCTCCCTTAATCAACAGCATTATCACTGTATGAGGCTACTAAAGAACAGGTACATGGAGGTACTGGCAGGGCCAAAGGCTACAAAGACATTTCACCTACTGTAAAAGTAGCTACATTCAAATGGCCTTAATGTGCCTAACAGTATGTCTTACTCACATGTTGATTTATCTTTAAGAGACTGTGGTGGTAAAGGACCAGCAGGTAGACCTCGTCTAACCCCGCCGAATAGCAAGAGATCAAACTACAGCCCAGCAGGCAGCAGTTGCTGCGTTACATTCATCAGAAAACAGCACGATACATCCATCCTGCACCCGCTCTGCAGAAAGGACTGTAGTTTTATCTTACTTCTGAGGATCAAAATCTCATTTAGGTGGAATATAAAGGCAAAAAATCTAACAAAAAAAATGATACCACTAATGTTGTAATGTTGTTACTATTACTACAGAGGTGTGAGAGTTGCTTTGTTGTAAGTCCTGTGGTTACTCTTGGACCTACACTGAGCATGAGAACTGAGCACATCTCTTCACTCGACAGTCTAATAAATAAAAAATGGTCCAATTCTGGTCGAGAGATACCCTGCAGTCAGAGTATACAGTTTATGGTCCAGAGGTTCATCCGTCTGGGTCTGAACCAGTCACTCCTTGGTTCTGTCACATCTGTTCCCAGAGGAAGATGAGGCTGCAGAGACAATGACAACCATGAATTATGGGCAAATTACAACAAACAACACAAACAGACAAACAGTCTGATATGGACTGGACTGAAACAACATGAATTCAGTTTTTACTTAAAAAATCAATTTTTTTGTGCAACCAAAAAGTCTCATTGCCATCAAACATTTGTAGATCAACACTTAAAGGTCCAGTGTGTAACATTTAGGAGCATCTATTAGCAGGAATTGGATGTAAATTTAAATAGTATATATTCATTAGTGTATAGTCACCTGAAAATAAGACTTGTTCTGTTTGCGTTGTCTTAAAATTAGCCCTTTATATCTACAGTGAGAGCGGGTCCTCTTCCATGGAGTCCACCATGTTGAACCACCATTTTTCTACAGGGCTACTGTAGAAAAATGGCGGTCAAATCAAACAGTGGCTCTCAATATGGCCTCCTGGTTTTTTATGTGGATTTGGCAGCCAGAGTTTTTCTTACATGTTTGGAAGGAGAGGGTGAGGCATGCAACTTCACTGCTAGGTGGCACTAAATACAACACACTGGACCTTTAACTTCCAAACTGATGCAATTCAAACATACTGCGGGTTAGCGGGTGTCACTGACAGTGACTGGTTGGTCTAACTCCTGTTATGACAAAGTGAAAAATACACTTACTGAAATGTTTAAGCTTGATAAAGTGGCCCCGCCGTCTCTTCAATGGGTTCTGTAATAAATCAAGACAATAATTAGCATTTTTTCCATCCAAGTAAAGTGGTTGTTTATCTAATTTGTCTGTAAGAGGCTTTTTTCACAGCAGACATTTTGATGTGTCATAGTAGGAAAAACATTGGTAATAACATTAATGGTTGTTCTCTTCTATTTATGTGTACCAGTAAGTCATCACAGTGAGCCAGCATGTTTCAGGACCCTGAAACTGAAGCGGCTAAATGGAATTCAGCCATCATTCGTGTAATTGTTTTCACCTGTGCTTCTCCTACAGTGAAAAGAGCCTATTGTCTCTCAATATAAGCGAATAGATAAAAGTTATTCTCTGTACCATTTTTTGATTGTTTGTGACACAGCTGCAAAAGCCTTCATACCAAAAACTTGAACCGAACACAGATTGCTCATGTTTACCAAGAATTGCTTTGCACCAGGGACATGACATGATTTTTAAAGGATTGCTCAACAAAGTAAAAAAAAATGTTTTAACAGAAGTAAAAGCAAAACACCCGTAAAATAAGGCACAGAGGAAAAACTTTCTTGTCAGGCATACACACAGTAAGAAACTAATAAAAAAAATTGCACAACAGATCTCTTTAACATCTAATTTGTCACCTCCTGTTGGCGAAGAGACTACACTTCACACTACAATCTGGTTTTGCTGCACAGAAGTGGATTACAGTCTTAGTTTGGAAACATCAAAGACTCTTTCTTTGTGATTTATGCTAAAAAAAAATACATCTGATGCCTCTGTACATGTCGGAAAATCCATGATTAATCTCGTGATTTCAAATGTAACAGATCTCACCACGTAAAGGCCGTTTGTTTGACTTGCGTCGATGCACCATGACCCCAATAATCAACGCAGCACCAACCAGCACGACAGCCAGCACTGAGAAGCTGGTGATGGCTGCAAGTTTCCACACATCAGATGACTCCTCCGTAGATTTACCTGTCGATTGTACGAGAAGGATTTAGACTGCAGCACTGATACCACCATGTGACTCAATCATGGCATTTCCAGAGTATGATTCACTGTCTTACATGTGTTGCATGATGGGGTCTTTGGGTACTGCTTGCATGTGGCACACGGCACGCAAACATCTCCATCAGAGTTCCAAAACTCTGAGTTGCCACATTGTCCTGCACACAGAGAGACATCACACATCATCTGTTAGCTATGTCAGCTTTATTCCTTCATTCATTCACTTGGAAATAATGTGTCAAAAGGTATTAGGCAGTTTGTGAGTCATTGTTCATGATTTATCAAATATTTAACACTGCAAATGAACCATAACCAGGTGACTTGCAGGAGAACCTCAGCTGAAAGCAGCTCATACAATAAGTTTCACACAACACGTGAGAAACTTTGCGGTTTTCTTTTTCTCATAAAATGTAACTGGGAAATTCCTTTGGGTCAGACTGCTGATGCAACTTAATTGCATGAGAGAATTACTTGGTAACTTCTGGTGCGTGAACGGGCAGGCAGTGTGTGAAGAGCAGGATGTGTTTTCACAGAGTGCTTCCGCTGAATTGTTTTGCTTCTGTGTACGTGTGTGACTTCCAGAGAATAAACGAATGTGTCTGTGAGAAAGAAATCGACGGCGGTTTGAGCTCGAAGAGAAAATGTCTACCTCTGTGGACACAATGGAGCGCTTCATCTCTTCTTATGGCAGCCAGACAGCTGAACAATTAAAGCTGTGCACTTCCCATATGATAAGGAAGGAATTAGCCTGAAGATGTGACACAGTAAACGCAGATAGCAGGCTCAGTGTTGAGATTGTTTTAGTGTTTTAATATTGTCCGGGTTTCACTGCAGCTTTAACATCCTGGCTTTGATTAAGAAGAGGCATGGTATGCATTGATACCTCAAGGTTATGCATGAAGAATATTGTGGCATAAAGCAGGAAAAACACTTCAGCAGAACAATAATACAGCCTATAAGATGAATGAAACAATACCAGACATGACAGAGCTACAGATAGTGTAACAAGGAAATAGTCTACAGCTATTTAATGGATGAAATGATAAAAATCTTTCTTCCTCCTCTGTGTCACACATGTATTTGCATGGTCTTTTGTACCCGTTATAACAAGGAACCAGCTCGAGTCTGAATTGAGTCATCATTTGTGGCAACTTTCAAGTTCAAACTGGCAGCCAAAAATGCCACCAAAAGCAATACCAAAACTATCAAAAGCGAGTTTGACGTAAATCAGAAGTAATTAAATGAATGTGTGAAGGAAACTGTGGCCGCATCAGTGACAACAGCAGGTAATAAATATTGTGACATTAAGCTGAGGAGCTGACAAAGCCAAGCTGACGAGATGAGTGAAATTAGAGTGGGCATGATGGTGTTACGGAGAAATGAAACGAGGAAATCATGTGTAGATATTTACGAGATAAAATGATCCGTGTGAATATTCAGAACTGGTTTGAACACAGTGCTGCACACAAAGCTACAAGTTATCTGAATATAATTGGTTTGCAGTCTGTGACGGTGACATTTAGTGGTGGATCAAGTGTTCAAATCGTTTTATGAGTTTTAAGAGTGCAACACTGTAAAAAAAAACACTCCATTACAAGTAAAAGTCCTGCATTCAAACACTTTAAGTAGAAACAAAATGGTATTATCAACAAAATATACTTTTAAAAGGTTTAAAAGTTTAACCTGTGACTGATATATTACTATATATAACATTTCTAGATTGTTAATATTGATGGATCGATGCATATGTAACATTTTACTATCGCAGCTGGTTGAGGTGGAGCTAATTTGAAAGTATAGTAATTTAGTGTGACCAAGAGGTCGGGTCCCCTCCAAGGGGAATAATGGGTTAGGAAATAAGTTATACCAAACAAATTTGTATTAATTTTCTCGACTTTTCTCTAATCTGGGTGAAATATTAGATAATTTACCTCTTTAAGCCTCAAATAGTTGTTTAAATGAAACCATCTGTGAAGTCTAAGAGGGAAATGTCTCTGTGGGAAAATGGTGGAGCCGCTTGCTAACAAATCATAGACATCTGCAACGGGACACGGGTCCCCAACCAAATAAAAGATGGGGAATCCCTGCATTGTATTTTAATAATTTTAGCTACAACACATAAGTAACTAGTAATTTAAGCTGTCAGATAAATGTAGTAGTACATCAGGATTGTATTTAAACACAGTACTAGAGCAAATGCAGCTAACGAATTGCAGCTAACGATCATTTTCATCCTTTATTAATCAGCCTAATAAAATACCACAAAATGTGAAAAATGTCCTAATGTTGAATGTTACGTGCTTGTTTTATATGACAAACACTCCCAAAAATCCGAAGTGTTTCAGTATGTTGTCACTACAGACAAAGAACATTTTGAAAATTCTCACAACTGACAAGTTAAAACCATGTTTGTGGTATTAGTCAGTCTGTGGAGACGCTTGAAAAATGTTTTCTCCGGCTCCAGAGCCCTTAAAGTGTGAGTAAGCCTGATGATGTCATATTGATGTCACTGGGTTTGTCTCTGCTTGAGACTTTAAACAGAAAGTCTGTGTTACACTCATGGAGAGTTTGAAGTTGAAGTTGGCATTTAGGAGGCAAGGAGCTTCTAAGGAAAGTTACAATTAAGTTGGATTATGGGAAATTTTAGGATCCAGTGTTTTTGAAGTTTGGTCCATGAGTAAAGTCTGGATATCTCAGACTCTGTTGGTTTGCGTTTCACTTTTCTTTTTTAAAATCTGTCTCTTGTAAGTTTCCAAATGTTATGAAACTGCAACGCTGCATCACTGGAGCGCCCCTTTAACTGACTAATATACATCACAAATGTATAGGAGGGTGTGCTGTATGTTTCTTTAGCTGGCCACATTGCACAGGTCATTATTAAACCAGCTGCAGCCAAAAAGCACCTGCTCAAAAAGTCATGTTTGAGGCATTTTGACCTCTAGTTCTCTGGTTATGTTACCGCCACATGCTCAGGCCCTCAGAGACTCTCCGACCTTCCACAGGCAGCCCGCCTACATAGCTGGACTGACTCATTTTATAGCCGTGGTCACAGTAAAAATGTGTCACAGTTCCTATGAGGAAACTTGCGATGATTTAAGCCAAATATCATCCAGCGAGTCCAGTTGGGTTCAAAAGGTCGGTGGAAGGAACTGAACCTTGACTGCTGGTTGACCTCCGTCCAAACCCAAACCACATCTGAGAAGCTTTTGTCGCTCTAATCAGACAACATCTTGAAACTGCTGATTAAACCGAAAACATTATTTCAGCCACGTTTCTGATCTTGAGTTTAAGGCCAACAATGAAATGATTTCAGTAGAGTTACTACATCTTTCCACATGTTCACTACCATCAGCCGGCATTATATTTCAGTAGTAAGAAGCAGAGGGGAGTTTCTTGGTTCAGCATCTAAAATCTGGCAAGACAAGTTTAGAGACAGTTTTATGTGTTTCTAACTAGGAGACCTTGGCAAATCTCAGCACCTAGCCTGACAAAGGGTGTTTTTGGGTGTGGGGGTGCTGTGTTTTGTCATAAGCTTGAAGGGGGTGGGTGGACCAGCAGCTGATGTCCAGATGTAGAGATGGTTTCACATTGGAGAGAGAGATCTAGATCAGCATGTTTTGAGTTTTGGTGCATTTAAAATGTATTTGGTCACTTCAGTGCCTGAGGAAATGGTCCTAACCCATGTAATTATTCAAGATTTTGTGCTCTCAGTGCAATCTGAGTCTGGTGTTCTCCACTGGGATTAAATCCAAACTTTCAGACGGCTGTGGAAACAAAGTCAAAACCTCTTTTTCTCCCTCTCTCTCTCTTTTTTTCTGATGTAAAAAATGAATCTTTGTGCAAAAAACAGACACAGGCAGTGCACCCTTTCCATGTGGCCTGTCCTTTACACCCAGGGGCACGGATGGACGGGGTGAAATAAGGCGATCGGAATGCGGAACCGGTGAGAAATGCAGCTGGTAAAGGAAGCGGCTTTGTAAGCAGACAGTCCCACTATCTGCCTCCATTATAGGGAGACCAGACCTCCAGAGTGTAATCCATGTTCACAGAGCCAAAAAGTGCCAAACAATTGCGCATGAATCAAATTCAAATGAAAGGAAAAGCAGCCACGTTAAAGAAACCTATTTATTTTAGATAAAAAGTGGAACAGATGTAAGGATAAAAACGTATTTTACTTACTTTTCTGTGCGCTCACACCATAGAAATTGGTCACAGCCGCTATAATAAGTCCGTACAGCGCGCAGAGAGCGTTTGAAGCCATGATGTCTGCGGGTGAAAAGCTGCTCGCTGTCGGCTACACAATTCCCGAAAGTTCATCTGATTAACAATCCGTGCTGGGTTTCAGCATGGAAAAGCGAGCATCAGAGTGACTCACCCGGAGGAGTCTGCGCCTTGTTTTAATAGCGAACACACCCACGCTAACAGTTCAACTCCTATGAGTCATTTCCTATGTACTGTACTGCTCGGATTCTCTTGTGCGCACTCCCCGACTCACAGGAAACTCCTCTACCATAGTAAGTTATGTGGTTTCATTGCTTCACTTCAAGTGAAAGTCTCAATTAAACCACTCCAGGTATGAGACTTACAATATTTCATAGTTTATGTGCCACACCCTGTAGGTTTTTCTCCACTTTTTTTATTTTATTTTTTGTACCCAGAGAGAGAGCGAGAGAGCGAGAGTGAGCCTGTGTAGTCTGGACTTAATAGTGTTCTCATTGTTATTACCACGCCTGTCGACGTCATTCCCTCCTCCCTGCCAAAAAACACAACTCTCTGGCATGAGATTTGGTCCCATACACAGAAAAAGAGGAACAGCAACTGAGGCAAAAACAGATGACATTCACTAGAAGAACTATCTGTTTTTTTAAACCTTTTGAAAAAAACTTCAAAGTTGAAAGTGTTATCTCTGCCCTCTGCAGATATTAAACCCACTATGATGGTCTTACTTTTATGGAAACTGACATTTGAATAGTGAGTGTCCCTGACGCAGGGTGGTGTTATTAATGTCTGGGGCTGGGTGTAGCCTGCTGCTGCAGCACAAGTATGCAATAACAAAGTCAGTGTGGACGCATGCCTGGAGTGCTATCAAGTTGGCCCCATGTCACAGCATTGTCTCATATGAAGACCATCAGTTACTATGGAAACATCTGTGCTGTGTGGCATACAAATGATCACTTAGCACCAAGTGAAAACTACTCATTTATTTATGACAGGTTATGCACATTCATGTGAGTAAACAACCACTGCCCATGTGTTATTACCGATCAAATTATTCTCATTTTGCCCTGAAGTCTGACTTAACTGTTCCCAAATGCCTGATAAACTTTTTTTTTCTCATCACGTATTCACTCTTTTCTCCACAGCCTGGAACTTTTTATGTGCGCGCTACATGGTGTGAACTGCCTTTCCCACAAGAGCTAACGTCAAACAGACGCTAACCAACCTCCCAGTAAATAGTTCACATCATCAGAACAGAGCAAAAAAAAAAAAAAAAGGAGTTTCATTGGCTCAATTAGGTTAGAAGCATGTTGTTAAACAGATGTTTTTGTACTCCACTGTCACGGCTAACCTTTAGGAAAGTGCTCTAAGAGGACCTGGAGCAGCACAGCCCACTAAGGACACCCATATGAGCCGACTTTCCACTGCAGTGATTTCATCAGTAATGAGGCACTATAAGCTGCAGATGTTGTGTCAAACTCTCCAATAGGAACCATGGCAACAGGATGAACACACACAGAGGACCTTGCCCAAGGTGATCCAAACACTCCTGTATGTGTTGACTGGATGCCAAACTTGCTGACGTTTCTCAAGCATTGTTAATGCTATAGCCTAACCAAGAAAGTTAAGACAATTCTGGCTGTTGTACTTTATATATTAGAAACATATTTAGTTTTACACATGCAATCCTCAAGTATGTAAAAGGATGGCTTCTTTTAATTTTGAAGTTTTATGTTTCAGCTTCACCGATTTTACAGGATTTCCAGCAGGACAAAACAATTCAAAGAAAACGCTTCAGGACGATCGTTTACCACGGCAGTTCCAGGTTTTTCAATACAATAATAATAATAAAAAAAAGCTAAAGAAATATTTAAAAGCAGGGCCCAGTTTGTTAAAAGAGAGGATATTTAACATGGCAAGGACAAGGACAGAAAAACAGTACAGAGCAGCTGAACATGTAAGAATATCACTGTGTGCACAAACATTTGTGTTTATTAACTACAGCACATCACTCTCAGTCAGATGTGTCACTATCTGTTTGGTCAACAAATTAAACCACCGGCTGGCAATGATGATGTGGTAAAACAAGTCTTTTTTTCCAAAGAGAGAATAAAAACGGGGAGACAAACTCATCTGATATCCCCAAAATGTCTGGCTCTTTGAATAAATCTTCAGTTCCTTTTTCTTTATTCTCTTCCCTCCTTTGGTTCTGTCTACGGTCTTCTCTTTTCACTCCTCCGTCTCTCTGTAAATTAGGTGATGTAGATGCGATGAAAGTCGTTGGCTCCGAAGGCACAGTTGCACTTGGGGCACTTCCTCTGTCGGGTGTCGTAACGCATCTTCAGACATTCGTAGCAGAACACGTGGAAACACTTGGTGAGCACCGTCTCCTTGTCTCTTGTGTTGCAGCATGGACAGCGCAGCTTGGCCTGGAGACAGACAGATACATTGTATATGGGCCAAATGTTGCCTTGCCAACACTGTTATTACCTGTTATTACTGGGTCCTGTTTGGTACCAACACTTTAGGGTGTGACATGTAAGATTCTTGATATTCCCACTGCACAAAGTGGAAGTTTGAGCTCATTTTCTGGCTCGTAGTCATGAATGAAAAACTGCAATTGCCAGCCAATCAAGCAAATTACAAAAGGTGTAGTATTCTGCATTACGACATATTACTTTTTCACTGGACTGTTATAGCTCTGTCAATAACAGTCTGCTGCAGATTGTGCCAGAAAGCTGTTGGTGTTTTTATAACTCCCTCACCACTAACAGACGTTGATTAAAGTCGTAAATTTCTCTGCACATTAACTATGTTCTCTCTTTCTCACCTTGTACTGGTTGATCTCCTCCTGCAGGATCTCATCAGCGTCGGAGTAAACCTCCACCTTCTTCTGTTTCTCCAGCTTGCGTCTCAGCCTGGACAGATCCTCCTAGAAGGCGTCAGGAGAAAGGGTTGCTTGAGAAAGACTTCTCATGATATCTTCCAACTTCAGGAGGATTTTGTGGGAGTTTGGAGAGAGTGTGGAGTGATATCCCCCAGTACTCTAATACAACATACCTGTGCTCGTTTCAGGTTGCTGCTCTCCCTCTCCCGGGCGGTGCGGTTCTCAGCCACGGAGACCTGGATCTCCTTAAGCTTGGCCTGCGTGTGCTCCAGCTGCACCTTCAGGTCCTCTGCCAGCTGGGCAGCCTCCACTGCCTGCAGCAGGAAAGGAACCGGACGCAGTCAATAAAAAAAACTTAATGATGATATTCCTGAGCTGTAATGTGGTGGTAGTACAGTAAGCTTGAACAAAGTCTATTCTTTGTGCTTCAACTTTAGAGATTCAGTCATGTACCACCTTAAACAATGGTACCACTGGTTTTTCATGTTTTATGAGATTTAGTGCAGATTGTGTATATTTTCCATCTCTGATGACCATTTTCCACACATACCATGTTTTTAGATCCCCTTCATTACTTCCAGGCAGCCACTGGTTTCAGTTAAAGTAAGCGGCCACTCTTGTGTTTTCTGTTATGTTTTAATTCTATTATTTATGGTTGTTCTGACTTGCGAAAATAAAATCAAATGTGAAAAAAAGACAGCGAGATATTTACGTAAGCAAAAAGATGACCTCACTGGCAGTGCCCTAGTGCACTCGCCTGCACAATTGCAGTCTTAACGAGGTTGGGCAAGGTTCGCAAATACCAGAAATGTGTCACACAAATAGGTACTTAACTACTTGCAAAATTGTAAGTGTGGGAATCAGGACAGCGGGTTTAATTTGCTAACAATGCAGCTCATTAATGTAGTGTTTGGTGGAGGCAAGCCCACAAATCTTGGATGTCAGAGCCTTTCTCAAAAACACCTGAACACACCAAACTGATGATGTGCACAAGTACAACTTTTGGCATGTGGTTTCGTCCGGATCCTCTTATGATGCTGCTTATGATCCTGCTGAGTTTTTATATTTAGGAACATCTGGCAGCAATCAAGCCATCCAGTGATTAGCAAATCTTAACTGACAGCATGATTGATAGCATCTCTCTTCTCACCTTCCTCTTGTTGAGCTCTAGTGCTTGTGTTCGGACAGACAGTTCTTTTTCCAGCGCTGCAAGCGTGCTCTGCAGGACACCTTCTTTTTCTTCTAGCTTTTGCACAACTAACAGCTGGGCATCCACCTGGAGAGCGACAACAGCAGTTAATACTTCAGTGCCTTGATACAAGCAAAGCAATCATCGCTGTGTTTTACAGGTTATATGTCACCTGTGTTTTGAATGTGAGAACTTGGTCGGCCAACTCCTCCTTCTCCTCTTTCAGCAGCTTGTAGATTTGGTTGGATTTGATTCGCTCACTCATCAGCTTGAAATTGGCGTCGTCCTTCTCTCGTAGCTGCTGCAGCAGCCGGCTGTTCTGTTCCTGCATGTCCTCAAAGGCTTGGCCGGTTACATCCATCTCACTCAGCAGGGCTTCCTCCTCCTCGAGAGACACGGGTGTCAGGGATCAAAAACAATCATATTGTTTCTGGGCTCTGCTTTAAAAACAGGTGGGGCCTAATTTCATCACCATTTGGAGTCATGCATGTAAAGTATGTGTTTGGGGGGGGTGCGACGCTTTTGGAGAAGTTTTAGTTCCAAGTCATATTGCCCCAATAAAGCCATGACTCTTTTTAGATAATGTTCTAAAAATGACTAAAACTAATCCATGTGTATAAAATAAAACAGTTTGCATGTTTTCATTTGTTTCCATTTTTACAGATTTAAAAAAGGAATCATCAGCATCTTTCCAACTTATTCCTCACTACTCCTACAGAAACAATATATCATCACTAAACACAGAAAATATGATATTTTGGCTCACTGATTTACTTTTTTAAATAAAAAACATGAGCACCTTATCAGCCTGAATCAATAATACATTTCAACCTCTGTGATATCTTTACAAGAATCACAGATGTGCTGTCATATTCCCAAATGTGATTAATTACATTCCACCTTCTCCGGCCTCTTTATGACTCCGCATCTCGAGGTGTGATCACACCTGGTTTGTTTTCTGTGCTCCAAACATATCTACAAATTTTACTCTGCTGCGTTTGCTTCATTTCGGTTCACGTTGCCCACTTACAAGCCGACTAGGACCTATAAACAAAAGTCATATGAACTCACAAGTAGCTTGTTTATTGGATAGTTTTGGCAATCTGTCATCGTGCTTAGTTAAATCCTGGCAGCCGGGAAATGAGGGGAACAAATCAAACACATCTGAGTCTGAAACATTTTGTAGTTGCTGTACTCTAACTCCAAACCAGATAAGAGTGCAGAAGTAAAAGAGTCGGTGAATCAGTATCAGTTAAAAATGGTGATTTGCCTTCTGTTAGTTATGTTATGCTAGACCTCCCAAGCATGAGGAACTGCAGGCTTTCAGATCTAAACAGCTGTCTGCTTTATGCTCATAAAATAGTATGGAACAACAGTTAAACAACTTAAAACAAGGTCATAACACTTTTATATTTTAGTGTAATTTCCTGTATTTTATTTAATTAGTCTCTAATGAACAGGAACCTGCATTGTTTAGGTCTTAGTGCAGTTATTTAAAGAGTTTAAAGAGTAAAGACTCAGGTGAAGATAACACGATTCATACTAACTAATGATATTCAATGCAGCACTGATGTCAGCAGCTGAATGAATAATTTTATGATAGTATGACTATGATATTATCTGATATGGATGTATTCACTACGTATGCAACTCAAGTTCTAGAATTACGATGTCATTGCTTTACCAGCATTTAACCCCAGTCAGTTATTGGTTATCTCATGACAGCCTCAACATTTACAAGACAGGGAAGCCAAGTAAGTGAGCTCAGATGTGACAGTGTTTGACATACTTAGAATTTATCAGGGTGACTCACCCAAACAGATTTACCCCACCCTAAAAGATTTTTTTGCCCATTTTTGCATGTGTATTTTTTACTTTAAATGTCAACATGATTGATTTAGAGCACCTCTCTGTTTCTCTCTAATAGCAGATTAAATGTAAATTCATTTGTACCAAATAACAAGATGTTAAAGCTGTTTTTCAAAATTATTTAAAAAACATAAAACTGACTCATTCAACTCATAAAATTTTTATCTTGGCAAGACTGCAAAGATATATATACGACTTAAAGCAAAACAAGCGTTTTCTGAAGTGTCAGCCCTTTCATTTTATAGATATTTCATTAAAGAAAATAATAATAATTCAGAGGAACGTTATGTAAGATATGTTTGTGAAAAATGAAGATAAACAAACATGGACAACAAAGATTGATTGTGATTATGGTTGATTAAAATTAAAAGAATTCTGAAGAATGTTTGTGCAAAGACAAACCAGTGGAGTGGATTTAGGGGACGATTTTTCTTTTCCACTCGTTTTAACAACACTGCTTTAATGCTTACAGCTTTTGAACACCAGACAGATTTCAGACAGAAACTGCACTTTTTTAAAAACATCAAATGTTTTTGAAAGAAAGAAAAAACAGCGATAATACATGCTAGCATTAAATAACCAGCTGATCAGCTGGCTTTCAATTCCTCTTCTGTCGTCTAAGATTAGGAGCAGTTCTTTGTTAGGTAAATGAGATACTCATTGCACTACTTTCATTCTTAACACAGCTGTCTTGTTTATATTCATATAAACAGTCCTGGTGCAGTCCCGAAGGTTTATATCTGACATTTCTCCAAACAGGCCTGATGATTCATGTCTCGTTTCTTGCTGAACTAAAATTCTTAATAGGTTTAAAGTGGAAGAGGTATCATAATATTATATTCTTTCTTTTTCCTTTTATTTATTTATAGTTGTTTTTTTAATTGTTTTATCTATTTTTTTTTACTTCTGCTGACTAAATTGTGTTCCCAGAGTTTGTGATTGGTGATCAACAATTTTGGCAACAATCGATCAGAAAAATGAAGACATTTTTCGACATAGACAAACATTGATATGTTTGTCTATGTCGATTTGCTGCTTTGACCAGTGAATATTGGACATACTGTATGTGTCGGCAGCATTTTAAAAAATTGGGGAAAAGCTGACAAAAAATATTTTTTGATAGTTACGCACTGCTGAAAAAAATATGGAGGCACTGTTGAGTCTCAAAGGACAGGTGGTGTACTACACAAAAGAGGACAAAAGTGGCAGACGTGTTTGGGCTCCTGCCTGAGCCTGCCTTTATTTTGATAGGACAGCTGAAGATAGACAGGAAAGCGGGTAGAGCGTGATAAGGGCCACAGCCTTTGTATACGCGGCACACGCTCTACATGCTCCAATATGTTTGAGGAAAAGAAACATAGAGATGCATACCTGTTTAGTGGCAGCCAGTTTCTTCTGCAGATGCTCAATGGTCTCTTCTGCCACACGGATCTTCCTCAGTGCATCTTCGTCGGCCAGCTTCTTGCTCTCCTTCCTCTCCCTCTCCTCCAGCTCTCGTACTCGCATCCTCAGCTCATCAACCTGTTGTTTGAGATAGGGGGTTGGGCAAAGTATTTAACTTGCACTTCTGTTTCAACATTTTGTTATCAGCAGGTAAGAAAGATTTTTGTAACATGCGAAAAAGAAATGTGCAAAAGTATGATGGAAGGACAACACACCAAAGAACAAACCTCAGCTTTAGATTTGCGTTCAGCTGCCATGAGCTGCACTTTGTCTCTCTGCTCTTTTGGAGCAGACTTATACATGTCCAACAAGAGCTTCATCTCTTTCTGGGACTCCTGGGCTTTTCTGGTGGGTTAAAGAAGACAAAGAGGGTATATTACTGTCAGCAAATGTGTGATTAGGGACAATATTTTGCTATTATAGAACATAGTGGACTTGTAGACTTGATGTAGAAAATGGATGTACTTGAGCTCTACTCGGAGCATCTTCAGTGTGTCTGAGTCCTTCCTCTTCAGCTCGTCGCTGCGCTGCCTCTCTCTCTCGCGCTCCCTCTCTCGTTCTCTCTCGGCCTCCCTCTCCCTCTCTCTCTCCCGGGCCCGCTGTCTCTCCAGTTCCTTTCTCCTCTCCTCCTCCTCCTCCTGGTCCTCATCCTCCTCTTTCTTCACGTCGATGCTGTCACTCGTCGTCTCCTCTAGAATCAGAACCCCCGTGTCGCCACTCTGACAGCGCAACTGTTGATAAAGCAAAATGTTTTCAGCACTACTATACTTCACTGACGCAGATAAATGACATTGGTTAGAGAAAATATGTCACATATTTATTTATATGAGTCAATCACTACTAATGTTTCTTTTTTGCTTAAAACAGCTCTCCAAATCTCACTGAATGAAACAACAAATGCTTGTCGTCTTCTACCTTATTGATCTCCATCTGTGTTTCCCGCAACTTCCTCTTATACCGCTGAACGTCACCTTTCAACTGCAAGTTGTGGTTCTGAAGGCTGCTGATTAAGTGACGCATCTCCCTGTTGATTGGTCCTGAGATAGCAGAGACAAAGGACAAGAAACAGAAATACTGTTAGCGTGTGGTTTGGTTTTGAGTCATTCAACGTTACTGTTGCTGTAAATGATGAGCTCAACTGCACGGTGCACACGAGTGACGTCATGATATCTGTGACATTCTATGCACTGTTCTTGCAATAGCAACAACTGTGCTAACAGGTGATAAAAACATCTTACGCTGCTGTTTAGTGTGTTGCTCATTCTTCTGTATCGTCCTAAAGTTACCGTAATTTACGATAATGACTTTGCACTAATTTAATATACAAGCCTTGCAGTGCATCAAATATAATCCATCTCAAAAAGTACCTGCTTGTTCGTTGGCTGCCAGGTTCTGCTCAAACTCGATGCGCAGCATCTCGTACTCTTTGCGCACCTGGGCGAGGGTATCCTCCAGCTGGATGACCTCAGTCCGCAGCTTCTTCTGAAGGGACAGCTCGTCGCTCTGAACAGTTGGAAACAGTAAAACATTGCTGATCGTACTGCCAAGCAGTGGTAATACTAGGCACGTCAAGGTTTATGTTGCTAGGACAAAAGACAGTAAAAACAAATAAATGGAATGGAAACACTGGGCTACAGTCAAGGTGCAGTGATGAAATATATCAGGGATCTTCTCTGATGAATAACACTTTTTTTTTCTTCTCATGAGATCAACTTTGTTCTATGAAATGTACCTCCATGTGCTCAATCTGTCGGAGGTGGGCGTTCTTGGCAGTGAGCAGGAGGGCCCGTGCCTCATCCAGCTGGGTTTTTACCCCGAGAGACTCATTGTACAGCACGGAGAATTGGGACTGCAGACACTTATACTCTAGAGTTTCCTTCACAACCTCTTCTGGAATATTCCGCAAGTCCATCTAAAATATATCAGGAGATTAAAGTAAAGCCACAGATTTTAAAACAAATGTCTCCAGAATATGATAATATTTATAGTTATCTTTACCTTGAGCTTCTCGCTCTCCCTCACAGCCTCCTGGAGCTCCACCTGCAGTTTCTCCAACTCTGCCATGCGGCTATTGGCCAACTCCTGGTTGTGCTCCAACTCTGCATTGAGACTCTCAAACTAAAACATAAACAAACGTGTTATAGATAGGAGAAACGTGATTGGTTTAAAAACACTGTTTCGTCAGCACAAACTGGCCTCTGAGATATGAGGTCAGTTAGGTGCAGAGAAACAAACATGTCACACAAAATAAAGTGCAACGAGTCATTTATGAACGCTCACCTTCTGAATGTTCAAGGTGATTTGACCTCCAGGCAGCCCACCTGAGCTGCCGGTGCTGCTGTAACCAGACTTTAGCTGCAGACAGAAAAAGCAGAACAAAGGTCACAAAAAATAACAAACATGACCAAAAAAACAACATGAAAGCACACAACACACCTACACACATCCTATGACATCACTCAGAAAACGCTCTTTTTTTTTTTCATGTTCAAATAGCTGATGCAAATAACACCGCTCCATCAAAGCACGCATGGACAGCGAGATGCGCATCAGCAAGAGCAGCTGGCTTGACAGCTTGCTTGGAGCCTTATCGCTGTCAACTCAGAGAGATACAACAACATGAGCCTACGCCTTAAGACAGATTTTTTAAAAAAAAAAAGCACTCACACACACACTCGAGACAGAGGCCCAGTTACACAAGTCACACACAGATCATTTCATACAAATGTACCTGCTCCATGGCCTCTGCCAAATGTTTGTTGAGCTTTTGTTCCCTATTGCGGAGTTTCTCGATGTCCCACTGCAGGTCCTCCACTGTCGTCTCCATCTCAGACACCTTGGTCTCAGAGCTGGTCACCTTGTCCACTAACTCATTGTACTGCAAGACGGGCAAAGACATGACAAGAGCTGTCATCAGTGACAGTTTACAGTCCACCAAAAGCAATGGCTGCATACATACATAGACGTGTTTTACAATTTTCTCATTCACATACTCCAACTAGTTGTGATGCACACTCTCATACCTACACATAAACACAAATGTTCACAATACACACACTGACACCAACTAATAGTGCGAAGGACATTGTACCTCCATGGACATCTTATGATGTCGGCCCTGCAGAAGAGTGGCCAAGTCTCGCAGTCGACTGTTCTCCTCCAACAGAGTGTGGTTCACACTGACGATTTCAGACTGGCTATCGTCTTCACATGCTGCCAATGAGAGAATCAAGATAGTGAAAGTGTCAGAAAAACCTCCTTACGTTTACGTACACCGACATCTTGATAATGAGATACAAAACCCAATTAGTAGCAGGTAATTGGTTCTAATGTTGCAGGTATTCATTTTCTCATTTTGCATGTTTGTGTGTCCATGGCTTATCGTATATGAATATGTCAGTAACAAGCATGTCTCCGCAGTTACCTGCAGCCTGGACCTGCTTGCACATGTCATCGATGCGGCTGTGCAGCCTGTCAAAGACACAGACCAAGCAGGCGATGGCCTCCTTGCTGAATTGCATGCGGTCTTGGAGGTGAAGGCTTAGTTCCTCCTCGCTGCTATGCTCCAACGTGGCTAGGAAACCCTTGGCATTCTCACTTAGGGGAGGAGGCGGTGGCGATGCATCTAAATATAAAAGGAGGTGGTTATGTATGTACAAGGTTGGAATTGGCAGAACAGGAAATATACGATCCAACGCATTAAACCTCAATATTTAGGTAGAAAAATGGAAACTGTGTGTGCAACAACAGATGAGGCAAACACTAGGGATGCTCCGATCGATCGGCCGATATGGACCCTAAAAAGGTTGATCGGTGAGCTCTCAACGTGCAGATCAGAAAAGCCGATCGCGTAACGAGACTTTTTTTTGACGTGACGCAAGTTACCTGAGACTGTTTTTCAGTGCATGAAGTAAATTACACGAGACTGTTTTTCGCTCTCTTGGCAGAGGCTGGCAGGACGAGTTCTCCGTTCTGGAATTTTGTCATGTAATGTTTACTGTTAAACAACTAAAAAGTTGGTTGTGGTACATAAAGATCTTGATTGTATTTATTTATTTTAGTACAAATGGTTTCACCACTTTCAGTGGTGAACAAGGCTAGACTCTAAATACAGGACATGGAGAATTATTATTCTCCCATCCATTCTGTGAAAGGTAATCGGATCGGCCCCAAAAAATGCTGATCGGAGCATCCCTAGAAAACACAGATTATAGAAGTTAGCATTGCTTTCTACAAGCTTTGTGTGAGAAGAATCAATCAAAACATAAAAGGGAAGCCCAAACAGCTACCTTTTTATTTTTACTTTTACTTTTCCAGATCCATTAATACTGTTGCTGCCCACTGCCTTTTCCTTTATTTTCAGAGCAGGTGTTAAATTATGCCTCTGTCAGGTATGTTATTGATATTTTCTGAAACATAAATATTCTATCAAAAATTGCACAAAGTTAGCAACAAGTGTCAACAGTAGCAACATGATACAAAGATAGGTTTTAAGTTCAATACAGGATACTGACACTGTAACTTAATGTGGAGTCATACCCATGTAAACGCTTTGATCCAAATTCCATAAAAGCAACATTATGTAACTTTTCCACTTTAAAATAACACCTTACACCTTCAGGGTGAACGGCGTCTCCGTCATTCCCACTCTGTGCCCTGCACGCCTGTTTTTGCACAATGTAACTTTGTACTCAGTGTCAGGAGGGCTGCGTAACGCATTACACACCACCAACTATTTCACTGATTTTGGTGAAAATGGATAGTATTTTATGTAGCAAACGTCTTCTGGTTTTCCCTCTGATGTCCTCCTGCTGCTCTGCTTCAACTCTCTGTGATTTACTGAGAGTTTCTTGATGGAAAGTTAAGTAAAATGCTGCAAATTGTAGCTCAGTTAGCTGTTACATTTCTGCCCAGACTCAGAGCACTGGGGGAGTATTAGTGTTTACGCTGCTAGGGTGGAGGACATTTTCACGTACGGGATAGGGGGGTATGTTGACACCGAGCAGTGCTGGTGTTGTGCAGGAGCCAGCCAAGCAGACAATGTAACTGGGCTCAGTAGCTTCTATGGACATAGCTAATGGCAGAGACGAAGAGACCTAAGAGGACAATGAAGGAAGCTAAGAAGAGAGAAAAAGAGAATGACCAAACAAGAAGCCACTGGGCAAGAGTCAATTATAGCAGCCCATGAATGCAGTTAGTCAAGGAACATCTTTGCATACCTGCTGTTGACTCCTGTGGGGGCTCTGTGGGCGACAACAACTCTTCTGACCCAGTAGGAGGAGGAGGCTGCTGCTGCCGCTGCTCCTCCTCACGTTCTTCCTGACGGTCCTCTTGCTGCGGCTGCTCTGACTGCTCCCCTTCATTCTGGGCATCTGGGAGCGGAGGTGGAGGCACGGCGGACGTTGGTGATGCCAGATTGACCCCATCTTCCTCCATCGGCGTGGGGTCAGGTAGAGGGGCTGAGGGTGGGGCAGGGGTAGACGTCACCGGAGCTTCTGGCTCAATTTGTTTGCGTAGAACGTGAACACACTCTTCCAACTGCAAGGATTGAAAGAAGTGTTAATTCTCTAGAAAAAAGCATGAATGAATATAATATTTGTACAATAGAAATCTGAATTTGTGAGGTCTTTTGACTATCATTATAGTGGACTTTCCACAGACTGGGCACTATGCATAACTCAGTTAACCGGCCACGTTTACAACAAATTACATATTTCTATCAGGTTAAGGCAGGCCATCGAATAACATTTGTTGTGGTTGTATGCCTGGTGGCTTTGAAAGAATGAGACCCTCCTAATCTTGTGTTTACATGCACATTGTTTCACATTAAAATGGCTTATAATTACATTAAAGAAATGTAATCAAATGTGCAGAAGTACCTGTGACCAGTAGCGGTTGACAATTAGCAGAGTGGTGTCATCAGTGGCTTGTCTCTTCTCCAACTTTTCGATTTTCTCTCGTAACTCATCCTCCATCGCCTGCCTCTGCTCCAGGCGTTCGCACAGCTTCTTATTCTTGAACTGGAGGACCTTCATGTCCATTTCCTCCTGCTCAGGAAACACAAACAGTGACAGCGAGGTGAGGAATAACAGAGACTCTGAATGTCGTTGGACAAAAAAAAACACTTGCGATGAGCTACAACGTCAGATTGGTGAAGTCATCCTGATATAAAACTAACTATCACATGACTGACCGTAGAAGAGACTCCAGCTATGCGTATGGGTTCAATCAGAGTGGTGGTGGTCTTCTCCTCTTTTTTGCTTTTCTTCTCAGGTGGGCCAGGGGGGCTGTCCCCTCCTGAGGGACGTTTTCCTCCCCCAGCACCTGACATCGTTCCTTCCCCTGGAAAAGAGATCAAACATGACGTGAAATCTTCATTACTACGACAGCAGATGGAGAACTCATTCATTTGAAGTCAGCTAGCTTAGCATTATATTCGAGGCGCAGGGCCTGGTTCAGAATACTGCTCTTGTTGTGTTCATATGAACATATATGTTCCTTAACGGCCACGGTGACCGTTATGGTACATGCGGCTGCCCGAGAAGCTGCCGACATCTTTAATTTGGCAGCTCTGCGAAGATTAACGAACATTAGCGAGCCAGCTAACGGTAGCTATGCTAATGCTAACGTTAATTCTGCGGGACCTGCTCGGCTGAACGGCGCTCTTTGTTCGGCCTTTTTAACGACCGGTGGTGTTTTATTTTTTACCCACTGACCACCAATACACGCGCAATATGTTACGTAAAGAAGCTCTAATTGCACAGACGCGTTTAAGGCGATTTCTGTCAAATATTCGCGATACAAACCTTCACAAGGAGCGATTGAAAATGTAACTTAGGGCATCTAGCAGGAAGTGACGACAACGTACTTCCACATAGTAAAAAAAAAAGAAAAAAGCAAGATAAATTGGGAATTATATCACGAATAAATCATTAAAAAACAACGTCAAATCAACTAGATTTTTTTGAGTAGCTTGCCTTAAATTTTGTTTATTTATAATGCCTCGAAAATAAACTTTTAAGATATTATTATTTTTAAATCAACCATGCAGCAATTCTCACTCCGGCCTCACGGGGGCAGCACTGCCACACTCTGTAATAAGCAAGCAACAGACAGTTTCCAGGAATGTAATCAGAATGTAAACAGTGCTCAGGTGCTAGCTGACGGTTGTTAACGTCAAACTGACTTTGATACTGTCTCTAGACACGGTTATGGCTTCCAGGTAGATCCCTCGAGCTGAGATGGCACCATTTTACTGATTCCTCTTATCGTCGTGTCCTTCTTCCTCTTGCCGTTTTGACTGCATACATGGTGAGTAGTTTCCTGCACGGTCAGTGAACCTGCTGCAGCAGCAGCAAGGCCAAATCAAAGACGAGGCTGGCTAACTGACATGATGGACCAAGGGCATGTGTGTGAATAACTGTAGATTTGAATGTCATAAGTAAATCCCAAGCATGTCCTGCAACTACAGCTAATCTAAAGCAGAAACAAACACTTCCTTGTCAGGAGTTGGCTCACTAGTTCCTGTTACAAATCATGCAGCACTGTAACAAGGTGAAACATGTGACTCACACATTGTTTTTCTTTTAGATAAATAATCTGTCACCATGACCAAAGACATCGTTGTTGGAGATGAATTACCAGACTGGGTCGGGGCCAAGGAGTTCTACCAGAAATATGACCCCAAGGAGGTGATTGGCAGGTGAGTCCAGTAAAATGACCTATTATGTAATCTCAGTTGTCCATTTGGATTATAAACACGTGCTGTATTCTAAATCGATGATATATAGGGGTGTGAGCAGTGTGGTGCGCAGGTGTGTGCACAGGCACACAGGTCAGGAGCTGGCGGTGAAGATTATCGAGATCACGGCGGAGAAGATGACTGCTCAGCAGCTGGAGGAGGTGAAAACCTCTACGCTGAAGGAGATCCAAGTCCTCAACATGGTGAAGGGACACTCCTCAATCAGTATGTCGGACTTCTGCTCATTTGGACACTTAAATCTTCTCTTCTTGGAGATTCAAAAGTGTTTACACTCTCTTCTGTTTTGTTTCCGTTAGTTACTCTGATTGATTCCTATGAGTCCACAACCTTCATATTTTTGGTGTTTGACCTGTGAGTATTACAACAAGTAGCTACAATGCAATGGTCTTTACAAGTCCTCCCTAAAATGTGAATGTTGTAGGATATTATCAGTCTCCTGTTTTTATTTACAGCATGAGGCGAGGAGAACTGTTTGACTACCTCACAGAAAAAGTTACTTTGAGTGAGAAGGAAACCAGGTGAGCTCCAGCATCAACACACCCCATCAGATAATTTAATCTGGCAGCACTTTGAGTCTCTGTAACAGAAGTAAACTTAAGTTGAGCCTTATTGAAGGTTTACAATTGCGTCTCTGCATGTTTTAGCTGCCTCTCATATGCCAAATTGTATATACTGTATTTTATGGTGAAATCAATGTGTTAGTTTTAGCTTTAGTGGTTAGAAGTTGCTCTCCATTTATTTTAGTACAAATTATAGAGTGTTTAAACAAGCTTCAAGCAAAACACAGACAAGAGTTGTCTTTAAAGTTATCTGCTGAACATCTCTGCAAAAAAATAACTAAATAAATAAAAATGACAAAGCTTGAAGGCATAATAATATTCACTCATATTCACATGACAATCCATGTTTCCATTCCATGAGTTCAACATTTTTTTTATACTTAAAATAAACCCGTGGCTGCCTGGGAATGAGAACATGTAAAACTGATGCATTTTGTAAAACCCCATTAATCCACAGGAGTATGATGCGCGCTCTGCTGGAGGCTGTGCAGTACCTCCACTCCCTCAACATCGTCCACAGAGACTTGAAACCTGAGAATATTCTGCTGGATGATCAGGGACACATCAAACTGTCTGACTTTGGTTTTTCAGTGCAGCTACAGCCTGGAGAGAAACTCAGAGGTGCTGGAGCATAAAATGAAACAGATAATAAAAATTAAGGTCAATGTTAAAGTTCTGTTTAGACAGAGATTATAAAATCTGATTTCTCTTTTGTTCTAATTAGAGCTTTGTGGGACACCTGGTTATTTGGCCCCTGAAATACTGAAATGTTCGATGGATGAAATGCACACAGGCTATGGCCAAGAGGTTGATCTGTAAGTCTTTCTATCGTCAGTAACATTTACATAGCGTGATCTTGCGTGTTTTTTCCTGAATTTTATGTCAAATTCTTGCTCACTTGTTTTGATGCATGTGTTGTAAAGGTGGGCATGTGGAGTGATCCTTTTCACCTTACTGGCCGGCTCGCCACCATTCTGGCATCGCAAACAGATGCTGATGCTGAGGATGATCATGGAGGGTCGCTATCAGTTCAGCTCTCCAGAGTGGGATGACAGGTCTGACACTGTGAAGGACCTGGTAAGACTGGTGAAACCTTAGAGTTTCAATTTAAATAATATGTGCATTTTCACCTAGCTGTAAGGAAGATACAACAATTCCTCAACATAAATAGAATAACTATAAAGTAAACAATCATTTTGCTGCTCAGATATCCAGACTAATGGTGGTGGAACCAGCTGCCCGTCTCACTGCAGAGCAGGCCTTAGCACATCCTTTCTTCAGACTGTATCAGAAGGAGGATGTGCGGCTCTTCAGTCCCAGAAAAACATTTAGGGTGAGTCTCAATTTCAACTTTTTTATGGCAGCTACTTTGGAAAAAAAAAATCTACATCTCATCTGCTCTCCTGTCTTGCCCCCTCAGGTGTTGATAGTCACTGTGCTGGCCTGTATCAGGATGTACAGCCATTACCGCAGGGCTCGTCCGCTGACTCGTGAGGTGCTGGCCAGAGATCCCTACTCCCTTCGCGGTGTCCGCAAACTCATCGACGGCTGCGCCTTCCGCATCTACGGGCACTGGGTGAAGAAAGGGGAGCAGCAGAACCGAGCCGCCCTCTTTCAGAACACAGCTAAGATTATGCTGCTGGGCCTGGAGGACTTTGAAACATAAAAGCTCATTCCTAACCACGATGATTTTTATTTAAACATTTGCATGTGTCATCATGTCTGTGTCTGTCTCCTCGCATTACTGTGTTTTAATTTTAAGATGGGGAATTCAGGGACCGGGATATTTTTATGCCTTCATGCGCGCTGTGGTTCTTCAACTTAAAGATAAGCATGCACAACTTAATGTTCCTTATCTACCCTCTGATCCAAGTTTGTGGCTGTTTTAAACTCTTCTCATCAGGTCATCATGTTTTCAGTCCTACTTTCATGTAGAGAATACATTGCACAATCGTTTGATAAAACATCACATAAGTATTAGTATTATGTATATTTAGGATGCGTTTCTAAGCACTGTGTGGGTGAAGAGAACATAAAGCACTGTGATTAATTATTTAATAGATGATTATGTATTTTAAATAGGTTCAGATATAAAGATGTAACTTGGTACCAGGAGGTGTAGAGAATCTTGTGGCTGTCATGCATGCACACATTCCTCAATAGGAAACTCACACTAACTGTGAAGACCGTCTGTGACTGTATTTCCTATTAAAACTAACCAACTCCATAGTCAGTTCAAACTTCAGTTTAATGAGTGGCACTTTTCCTGAAAGTGCCTGTCTGAGAAATGTGCAGTAACTGTACAAATGCAGATATATATTGTATGTGAAAAAAAGGTTTTATTGATAATAAAACTAATGTTTAAGTTTGAATTGACTTATTTTGTGTGAGTGCTTCTGCAAAATTCCTTATTTTTTGGCTTTGTGGTTGAGTGGTGGAGACTTTAGCACTCTGCTGTGCTGATCTACAATTTCTTTCATTTGCTGATCTAGCTGTCCAGACACAAGCGACATCTGCTCTCTGACCTCTTTCTCGATCAGTGACTTCAGCTCTGATTTTGAACCTGAAAATGAAGAAATTAAGTGGTTACAATACACCGTTTGGGGTTCATTCGACTTATTTTTACATAGTCCTTTTATGATTTGTGATCGTACCGAGCGTGTCTCCCTCTGGCTCGGCGATGGATGCTTCCTGTGTTTGAGGAGAGCTGTCAGTCTTTCCTGGTACTGCTTCTTTTTCCATCCCATTTTCAGCATCAGGTTCAGCAAGAATACACAAAAGTATTAGTAAACCTGGTCCAAGGTCCTCTGAAATATCAACACTATTCTGTTCTATGTGTAAAATTGAGCATATCTGTTAAGTGAAAGGGGGTGGAAGTCATTTTTATGTTTGTGGGATTTCAAAAACAATGAGAAGTTCTTAAATTTAAAGTACTGACATTACAAGAATGTAAAACATTTTTGAATGTCTATCAACATTTACCATTTCCCCTTTTCTTATTGTACTTATTTACAGCTTCAGAACTTTCACTTGCTATCTTTTGTGTCAGATGTGTCAGATTTTTCAGTCCCGGGTTGCATGATACAAGTTTTGAAAAACCTTTAAATCTTTTCCATGCTACCTACAAAGTTTGTGCTACTATAACTGTCGATACTCTGTAATTATTACCTGGAGCAGAAGAATCCTTTGTGGTAGATTCATCCTGGTCTGGAATCCCAGAGTAAGTCAATGACAAATCAAGTCTGACCTGTGAAAAAAATGATAGACACTCATTATTGTCCCCACATGTATTTTCACTGGACTACAATTAAATATAATAAAAAGTACTGACAGCAGAACTTGCTTGAAACTGTTTGAGCAGATTAACTCATTTTGATTCTTACCTGTGGGGTGAAAATATATTTGTAGAGTTTGTAGTGTCTCACATAGCTGTTATGGATGTAATTTAAGATACAGTTCACCTCCTCAGAGCTGAAGAGGTTGATACTAAAGGGAGGTCGCTGTAGTGGGCAAACACAAATAAACGCTACATTCATGAAAATGTACAAGTTTTAAAATGATATTGTGAGTATAATAAGGCTTTTTATTGATTCACAGACCCTGACTGAGTGACAGAGAAGTAGCTCCTTGCAGTATTTGAAACACTGGTCTATATTGTTGAGTGGAGTTTCTGCAAGAAAGCATAAAGTTAAGGAACATTTTAATCAATTATCTAAACAATTTAATCTGTAATATTTGCCCAGCAACATACTGTATTTTGTCTTACCTTTGTCTTATCTATGTTGTATTTGACTATTGACTTGACATATAATATATTAGATATTTTGGTACAGTATTTACTGTAAATATACTGTGTCAGCTGTCACATAAGTGTTACGATTGATGTGATTTTTCACATCATCCATGTTAAAAAAGCCAGTTCCATCTCAAACTGCTGACTACACAGCAGTCATAATGATAATACCACTAATTATACCAATAATTATATGACTGTACTTACCTATATTAGCCTCATGGATGGACTTGATGATGGACAAGAGTGCAGAAGTTTGTTCCTTCTTGAAGCAGCGCTCTCTGCAGAAAAGCACAGCCTGTACATACAGCTCCAGCAGGACTCCTCTTTTTGGTTCAGGGAGATCAACTCCAAACACACTGCAGATAGCACTGTCACACAAAGAGAGAGAAGAAGTGTGACACAAAAATATGTCAGTGTTGTGTTTGTGGTTGTGTATAAATATATAGATGCATTTCTGGTCATGATCAGGGGCAGAAACCTCTCTAGATCTGGAATGGACTGCATTTTGTCGATTTCCTCCATGTCATGGTAGCTTACATCTGTCCTGAAAACACAAGGGATTCAGTTTTAGACATGATGTTTAATTGTGGAAAATGCAAATAAAACAACAAACAAACAAAATTAAAATAATCTGGATTGTAGACAACAGCTCTTACCATAGCATCACTTTAGCTTTCAGGGCCTGTGGCATCTACAGAACAAAACATCATTTTTCTTACATGGCAATAGCTATTTAAGAGAAGAGTTGTATCCAGTAAAAGCTAATATAAATATTAATATTGTAATTATATGATCAAACCCAAAAGATAATAAAACGAACAGGTAGTAAAGTGAACTTATCATTAGAATTGCAGTGCCTACCGTTATTTTAGTGTCCATGTTTTATTTTTTTAGTCGATTTTTAAATTTGTCAAACTGCAGAGCTGAAAAACAGAAATGTGATTTATAAAAACACAAAACACACTTTAAAAAAAAAAGATTTTGTAGTTTATATATATAGTATATATATATATATTTTTTTTTTATCACGGAAAAGTAAAAGTATATAAGTACCAAAGCACGGTTGAATGAAGCTGGATCATTTCCTGTTTGGCTACCTCGCTGTATCGTAGCAACACATATACAGCTTTTTTTCTGTTTCCGGTTTGGCGTGTGCACCATGAATAAAATCTAAAAAAAATAAAGGAATAAAAACAAAATTAAAGAAAAGGAACACATATAAAAAATAATAATAATAAAAAAAACCTACATTAATATACACAAACCCTGATCAAATAAAACATTGTAAAAGAAAAATAAATTGAAATGTCCACTATTTATGTTGAGTCAACGTCACTCTAGATGGTTAAACCTATTTTCATTTAATTCAATTTGTGAGACGAAAATTGTCTTTTTAGGTCAAATGGGAAATCACACCACAACTTTCTCTGCTATTTACTATTACATAGTATTACAATGACCTGACCATTGTTATTACTATTCTGCAACTAGAATATAACCACTCACTACTATTACTATTACTACAAGTTAACTTTGGGTATAGGCCTAGCCAAAGGAGTACAAGTACTGTGAGTTAATGTAGAGCATCCTTCAATACACCTAAAAACAACAAATGCATAAACAAATACAAATAACACAAATACAAAGCTATTGCTAAAAATGACAAATATACAATACAATAAAACAAGCTAGGCTTAAAAATAGTGTAAGAATAATGTAAATCTTAGAAACATAAACACAGCTGAACAAATAACAAATACATGAATTATGTTATTTTCTGTATAAAAAGACACGGTGATTTCACGGCTCTCCGTCGCTGCTGCAGGGCAGCTGTATCCATGGCAACGAGATAAACCTGCCTGAGTGATCCCGCCAACGTCTACCTTTTGTTTACGTTTTCTGAGACTTTCTGGTCATTTTATAGACGCTCTGTGTGACATGTTGTGTGTCGGTACAGCCACCTGAGACACGCTTGGTAATACTGGAAAGCTTTAGGGCAATTAGGACTTCCGTGTTCGCCTGTATACGCCTGGGTAAGTGATGCAGACTGCTGCCTTGTAGTAAACGGAGTGACAGGAGCAGGGCATCACCTTCCTGTGCCTCTTGTATAAGGTTTCAGCGGTAACATTAGGCCTTATAGCATCTCCATAAAGCTCGCCTTGCCCCAGAGGCTCCTTGTCCAAACTGACTGAGCTGTGCAGCGCAGTTTAAGAACATTATCCCCCTATAATCCACTTTGCCTTCTGCTGCATGCAGGTGGACAGGCTGTCAGATGGGGCTGGGTGGCACAAACACCCGCTTCCATATTTAATTGCCCTTTTATTTTGGAAACTCAACCATTTCTTACACTGAACTTTGAAGCTGGATTTCATCTATATCCTTAATTATCTACTGTCTACTTTGTAATTAGCAGCACGTCTTTGCTCAGACATGGAGGAGCCCGATATACGACAACAGAAGCTGGATAACCAGGTAAAGAAATAAGGATTTTTAGTAGATTATTTGACCCATTGAGCACAGATATATTTTGATTTATTTAAAACTTGTACAAGAATTATGATTTCACTTTCACTTAAAATAACTTTAAATTAGATGTTAGTAGATTTTTAGCTGTGTTTATCAGAAACATATGGTTATCATATGTATGCCTGTGTTGACAGTGGAGCAAAGACGGGAAGATATTATTTGTTTAATTGGCTAACAAATGGTTAAAACTGAGACAGAGCTTTGCAAATAAATAAAGCTTTTCTTGAGTCTCATGAGGTCATGGCTGTCAGTACCACCTGCTGTTTGGAGCAGTCTTGTTGACATTGTACAGTATGTGATCTAGAAGCTTATCTCCGGTAGAGTAATATATAAATAAATACATAAATATACATTTCACTGTGATTGTACCTGTATGATTATACTGACAGTTAACTTTGATTTGATACAAAAAATATCAGCATAATAATATTTGCACATAATCAGTAGTATAAGTACTAATACTAATAGTACCTGTCGCAACCTAATAGTACAAATACTAAATTAATACTAATAGTATTAATAGTAATAGTATAGTAGTAGTAGTAAACAGTAACAAAGATGCGTGGGCACCTGCATTTAAAATCTTGCATCCAGAATCAGGAGTTTCATCATCTTCATTTGGCAATAATTTCATTAGTCAACCAATTCATTAAAATAGTACAACCAATATACACTGTATTAAAAATAATAATAAAGCTTATTGTCAGTTAAGTTTAGTTGTCATTACAATGATTAAAAGAGCAGTAGTACCTCTAAATGTAATGAAATGTCCTACCTAAACTCTTGTGCAGCTTAAAGTCTAACCAACAATATGTAATGTAAACAAGTATGAGTAAAAAAAGCCCTGAAAGTATAAAGATAACACATTCAGAGTGAGAAGAAGACTTTAAAGAGATAAGAAACACTATTAAAGTTTCATACTCATGTATGAATACTGTGTTTTAATGTATATGAACACTGACAGTTTGACTTCAATACTCAATTTTTCCGCAGCGAACCCTTTTGATGAAAAAGCAGCAAAAGAAGAGGGCTGATTCTCAGATGGTGGTAGCCAATCGAGATACTCGCCAAAAGAACCGAAAGCACAAAGCTGCACGCTCTGATGAAACACCTCTGTTGATCAGCCAGTCCCTGAGCAACACTTCTCTGAGTGGTTAGTATTATAATAACTGATTATTGTATGTAGCAGAAGTGTGTTTGTAGATTTTTATTCCAATGTTTAGTGCAATTATATTCAGTTTCTCAAATAATATTAAATACGAGTTATTTTTCTTTGTTTTTCCTGGAGATCAAGTTGAACATGCCCATGATAATCCATTGGATGAGATCACACTGGGTGAATGTGACATGACAGCGAGCATGATGTTAGATGAAATGCCTTCAGAGAAGCCTGCTACTCCCAAGAGAATGAACTTGGATATTGAGAAAGAGCCAGAGGTGAAGTGTGAAGTGGAGAATGATGCCCCACTGGAGGGAAAGAAGATGAAGAAGAAAGAAGTGAAAAAAGAAAAAGCTAAACGTGAGAATATTTTACTCTAATATGAATGCATTTCAGTGTGGTCTGGGACTTGTGCATGTGTTTCACAGAAACACTTTGCTTTACTAAATCAGCAACTCACTGCTTTTTCAGAGGTGGAACGGAATGATGAAAAGGAGATGGAGAAGGACAAGGAGAAAAAAACAAAGAAGAAAGACAAAGTGAAAGAATCTGAAGACCCACAGAAGACAAACAAGACAACCAAACAAGAGCGGAAAAGTAACATCAATGTTCAGTTCATCATAACATACTGTATCAATACCCTGTGCATAATATTCTATGTTTGGCGTTAAGCTTTAACATTACTAGAGCTGTTGATTTCAGTACTACTATCAGTATGCACACATAATACAACATATAGCAGCTTTTACAGCATCTTCTCTTTTACAGAAAAACACTTACTGGAGGTTTCAACCCAGGACATAGAGTCACCAGTTGAGGTGGCAAGTCCAAAGAAGAATAAATACAATGAAACTGACGATGAAGAGGAGGAAGGGTCAGAGAGGCCTGTTGTCACTAAATCGCCTAAAAGGAAAAAACAACTGGACACAAGTGAGCAATAATCTAACCTAATGCATTTTATAATGAACAATACCGTAAAGTTGAAAAGCCTAATGTTGAGTGTGTTCTCGCCACAGCCAGGTGCCAAATAAGTGATGACAGTAAGGATGAGGAAATCCACGAAAAGGAGAAAAAGGAAAAAAAGACAAACAAAGCAGAGAAAACTACGCCAAGCATCGCTTCCCTCAACTCAAACTACAGGGAGGGTTCATCTTCAGGCAGTGAATCTAATGAAAGAGTGAGACATTACAAGCTGTTTGGTGTATTGTCAAAAGCAGCATATAACAGTGTCTGGTGGTGAAACCATTCTCACTCTTTCTCATTGCAGTCAACATCTCCAATGTCAGTGGAGGATCTTGAGAAGTTTGCTTTGCGTCCAGCCCCAAGAGATGTGACGATCCAGTGCCGGGTCACCAGGGACAGGAGAGGCATGGAGAAGGGCATTTACCCGACTTACTACCTCCACATGGAGAAGGAGGATGGCAAGAGGGTTGGCACTGCAAAAACTTTCATCTAATTATTGTGCATGTTGATTGTAGTCTATCTCTGTCCGTTCTAATATTTGTTTTTCATTGTGCCATCACCAAGGTGTTTCTAATGGCAGGCAGAAAAAGGAAGAAGTGCAAAACATCCAACTATCTCATCTCCACTGACCCAACGAATCTGTCCAGAGACACAAACTGCTACATAGGAAAACTAAGGTAGAACTCTCTTTTATTACCACTAAATCATTTTCATTATCTAATTTGTGATTTTATTTATTTTTTTTTTGTATATACGGCTCCAATTTCATGTGGTCACGTTTGTAAGATTTAGGGAGCTCTTCTTACAGAATATGGCAGTAATTAGAATAGTAAATAGAATAGTAAGATTTCATCAGTGTATAATCACCTGAATATAAGAATAGTTAAGTTTTTGTTACCTTAGAATGAGCCTTTTATATCTACAGACACTGCAGGTCCTCATCCTCGGTGTCCGTCATGTTGCACTACCATTTTTCCACAGTAGCCTAATCAGGACAAACCAGTACAAACACCGGCTCTAGATAGGGCCTTTCAAGTTATTTGTGCCACTGTAGTTTCTCCTTAACGCTTGAAACAGGAAGGGGAGGAGTGGAGGGGGTTGCAATATGTATCTACACCTCTAGATGCTACTAAATCTTACACACTGATCCTTTAAAATATTCCAAGCTCCAGTTTTTATTAAATTCTCTGATATCTTTTATTTATGAAACCCTTTCAAAATTCAAAAATGCATTGTCATCATGGCTCTTCAACCTGGACCTGAGACACTTTTTCATGGCAGACATTCTGACTTATAGCAGGTAAAAGCGCAGGTGTTACTAATAACCCTAATGAAAGCTGCATTTAATTTATGTGTCCCGGTCTCAGGGCTCTGGTAATTGTGCCTGACTCAGTGGTGAGGTATGGAACAGAGCCATTGTTAATGTTATTAGTAACACCTGTGCTTTTTCATTATGGGAAGTGAAAACATCTGCTGTGAAGAGGGCTCTGTAAAAGCAAATGCTGCTATAATTAAAATAATTAAACTGCTTTAGAGATTCACTTCCACCTGTCCAATGCAGCAGGAGACAGGCAAAAAAAAAGCAGAAGATTCACAATAAAACCTGATTCCAAAAAAGTCAAGACACTGTGTAAAATGTAAATAAGAACAGAATGCAGTGGCTTACAAATTCTATTGCATCTATAATGCAAGTTAAGATGCAAAGAGAAAGACATTTATGAACAACACTGCTGACATCTCTGGGCCTGAGCTTATCTGAGATGACTGATGCAAAGTGGGCTGACGAGTTGGGCTAAATTTGCTTTTTTACACAGCTTTACAACTTTTTTGGGATCAGGGTTCTGTTTATACTGCACCTTATATTTGTATTGTTGGATACACTTCATGCTGAAGCAAACATTTAACAATCATAGGGAGAAAAAAAAAAGAGGAAGGTTATTATTACAACTGGTTCAGAGAAATTCTGTGGAGGAAATGATTTCGGCACCTCTTGGCTGTTTTTTTCTTGATTTTTGCAAACTTGACATTTTCATCTCCAACCTGTATCTGATAAGACTCCATTGTTTCAGGTCCAATGTTCTTGGTACAAAGTTCACAGTTTACGATGGAGGTGAAAACCCAGAGAAAAAACCTTTTATCAAAGAGTGTGAGTCTGTGCGGCAAGAGCTGGCAGCAATTTGCTATGTGAGTCTAAACTTACTCTTCATCCCAATACAACACACTCAAAATCCCAGTTAACTCAGTACATGAAGAGATACAAACCTGTACTACAATGGGCTTTTGTGTTCTAGGAGACAAATGTGCTGGGATTTAAGGGTCCCAGGAAAATGACAGTGATCATCCCCGGCATGATGGAGAATGATGAAAGAGTGTCCATCCGTCCAAAAAGCGTATGTTTGAAAAAAAAAAAGAAAGAAAGGTGATGACTAAGTGTAAGATATTTCAGAGGTATTGACATTTTTGCCTCATTATAGGAACTTGAGACTCTACTGGTCCGCCATGCTAACAGCAACACAGACAAACTGGTCACTCTGGTGAACAAATCCCCGAGCTGGAATGAACAGACTCAGTCATATGTGCTTAACTTCCATGGACGAGTCACTCAGGCCTCTGTCAAGAACTTCCAGATCATCCACCCTGACAATGGTAAGATGTGACTGACTTGTCTCTCTTCTTCTATCATCAAACACAAGGAAAATGGCTGTCTTTATAACATGACCAACTCTTGCTGATGTCTTTTTCAGAGGATTACATAGTGATGCAGTTTGGCCGTGTAGCAGAGGACGTCTTCTCAATGGATTACAGTTTCCCCATGTGTGCCCTGCAAGCCTTTGCCATCACCCTGTCATCCTTTGATGGCAAACTAGCTTGTGAGTGACCCGTGCTGGTGCCTCAGGTGCTTAACAAGATTCCTGATCCGGATAGAAACTTACGATTAAAGTTGAAACTATACCCAGAAATTTCCACAAGGTCATTTTTCATGTTTTGTATCCTGGTGCAGAAAAAAAAATGCCATGGACCTAGACTTGTTTTATAGTATTATTTCACCACTGATTTTATATTGAAGTGGAAACAAAGTAATTTCAGTTAGTATATGTCAATTTGTCTCTTTTTATATTTGCCAGATGTGTAAAAAGGACTTGTGCAATTAAAATATTGAGAAAAACTGTAAACACCACTGGAGAAATATTAAATGATGATAATACACGATTTGCACATCAGCATGTGTTTTTTGTTTTTTTTTAATCTAACATAACATGCTGTGCTTCCGCAATCATCACCTCACATCTTCACCAGTTAGATTACATGTTATTCCCGCTCAAGATATATCTCTAGATGTTTGCTATCATCATAAGTCTTTATCTCAAAGATGAAAACATTTTTATCAAAGTACTAAACACTGAAAAAAAGTACTCATATCAGATGTTGCACAACTGCAACATGTTGCAGGTAAAGATGATGACTTTAGGAGTTCTGCCATTGCACAATATCGCATAATAGAAAACTTGAGACTCTTGAGAATGACATTGCTGGTCTCATGCACATTTTCAACACAGGTTCACACACAGACATACAGAAAGTCTATCTTCTGGCCCTCAACAAATAAAAATAGGCCTCCTTTATGCTCTGTGGTAAAGTAAGGTGATCAGATGTGCACAGATATTTTTGATAGCAAAAAAACCCCAAATTAAACTGAAACCTCTGTTATCACACTGACATGACTTTCTGTGTGATAATGTGCGTGTGTTTACTTGTTTCCTGTTCAAATGGTCTTCAAGTATAAACTAGTTATATTTAAAAAATGGAGCTCAACTTTTAACCTTTGCTATATTTGTTGCAATACACTTCCCAAGTGATGAAGTTCACATGTTAACAGAACCTTGCTCCCATTGGACTATAAATTAACAGTCTTATAAAATGCATTTAACTATAAATCACATTCTCTCCTAATCAAACTGAAAACAAACAACTGTAAGCATGTTTGCCAGTTCAGTTGAACAAAACTTGCATACCAGTGACAGCTTGCCGATGGTGACTTCCTCTTGATCTATTGTAGATTACTTCAAGCACAACTGTGTGTACAGCACAGACACACCACTAACTCAGAGTGTTTCCAGACTCTGAATCAATATATTTAAGTCAGAGGAAGAGACTGTCAGTGCTCTTCTTTTATAGACTTACCACAACATGACAACAACAACAACAACTGACTGCATGACACTTTGCACAACACTTTTGTGTTTTGTAAAATAATTGATATTTTCCAATTTCTTGTTACTCCATGTAAAATTAAAGATGTGTTTTGTCTGTTTATTGCATAAATAATGCTGCTTGGACCATTTTAGATATCCAACAGTAAGGGAAATCTTTGTTTCTGCTATAAATAATCTATTTTAGTTTACTTTGCTATATTTAAGAAATTTGAATGTAAATGTTCGTTGTAGTTGAACGATATTGATGTATGAATTGAGCCTGTGATGGATGGATGATGAAGACAAAGTTGCCATACAGTGTGTACAGTACAGGACGATATTGGTGATTGTTTGTAGAGCTTGACAGAGAACTTTGCTTTAATGTTGTTTCAATTTCACTATTACATGTGTATTTTTGGTGTCTTTTCGACACTTCTAGTCTTCAAAGTGAAGACATGTGACATGAACGTCTTCCCGCTCAAGAACACTGAAAGATCAGATTTTGTATTTTAATCAGCTTCCAAAGCACTTATAATAAAGTCTGATCATGAAAAAAATGTAACAAAATTTTATAAAAATACCAAAGTCAGAATTATGTTGTTGTGTGACTCGAGCGTTGCCCTTCGCACTTTCCATTTACAACTGCTCTCTTAAAAAAAACACATCCTTTTTCACTAGACACGTGAATGATAGTGATCAGTGTGAAAAGACAGACTGAAACCTCCCTCCCAGTCTATATTAAAATCAGTTTTTATGAGAGCTTCGAAGCAGCATGACTTAATCGAGACCTCTCTGGGCTGAGCTTGATGTTTGGACCGTCTGGTGCCATGGATTGGTGCTCTACACCAAGGCTGAATCTGATGCTGCTGACCGTGTTTCTGCTCGTGTCTACCAACATTATCTGCCTGCACGGAAATCCTATCACAGGTTATGTCTCTGCAAGTATTTTCTATGATAAAAAATGAGAAAATATTATACATGCTCATCATGGTTGCTTGGATTGTAATGAATAACTGAATATATAATACAACATACACAATAAAAGTTAAATTGCACAGAGGCTTCGTTATCAGTTTAACTTATATATCTAACAGCTAGATCTGAAGAGCTCATGGCTTACTGTTAGGTGTGAAAAAACTAGTACATAATTATTTATTATTTTTCATTTCACAATACACCAATACACATGCACTTTGAGACGACGGGGAGTCATTAATACATGTTCTTTTCATTTTACAGTTAAAGAATAGGGTCACATTTTTGCCCCAGAAAGACAAAATCCAGACTTTTTTCTCATAAAAATGACTTCTGAGATTCAGATGAAGTTAATATGACGCTTCAGCAGCCCCACTAAGACAAATCAAGTGGTAATCTTCCAAGATGAAAGTCTTATTAGTTATTAGCTATTTTGCACATACACACACATATATGTGTATATTTACAGTAAAGCATAAAGCCTGTGGCTTAAAATGCTATTAAGCCCTTCATAATGGGCTCGTCTTGGTCGTCTTGGTATGGAGTTGTCTTCCAGAGCAAAACCAAAAGAAACTTAAACGAGGGTTCACAACCTCACATTATTTTTTTAATGTATAATGGTTTGTTACTGAACTAACTAAAACATTACTAAATGATTTATCAAATGTATCAATTAACTTAGTATTAAGTAACAACACTGTATAAATCCTTATGAAGCAGTGCATATTTTAAGTGGTATGATGGGTTAGAGTTCACCATAGGGTTAAAGTTATAATCTCTGTTTTGACTTGTGACACAAACAAATAAAACATTGCCCGTATATTCTACAGGTGTGGATCACAATCTGCACTGTGTGAACGATTACCTGTTCACCATCAACTGCTCCCTGAGCATCGCACCATCAGAAAACCGCTCAGACAGCAACAGCTCATACTGGCTCACCATCATGGAAAATTATGAACAGTAAGGCACTTTTTTTATTGGGACATAATAATCATGGATGACTTTAAATGTGATGCTGACAGTGTGTTTCATTACTGCGTCTCCTCTTTTCACTGTGCAGAGAGAAGTTTGTGTGTAAGCTGACAAACGTCAATGGGGATTACTTCTGTTCTGTTAAAATAGCCAATCCAATGCCTGATGATGATTACCCAGACCACTTAGACGACTTGGATGAATTTGAAATCAAACTTTGTCACAACAAAAATGATGGGTCTGAAAACTGTGAGCTGCTGATTGATGCATATAGACCTCAGAACAACAGTAAGGAGCATACTGGTCTCATATCCAGAAGTTTATCATTATCCAGACACTCAACATATTCATATATACCGTTTTTAAAAACCTGCCTTTGGTGTATGTTTGTCTTCAATGTGTCCTCTCATCAGTTAAACCAAACACACCATGCTGCCTCACAGTTAGCCACAACTCAAGTCAACACCGCTTCGCCTGGAAAAGTACCTATCAGCGATATAGTTCTTTCTCAACTATGGGCAATAGCCTGAACTATCAGCTCCAGTTCTTCAAGAGAGGAGACAAACACAAAGTAAGAATGAATTAGAACCAAGCAAGAATGGGGTGCTGTTTGTTGGTAGGAAAAAGAGAATAAAACAAACAGTTGTGGTCTGTTGGCAGCAAATCAGTAGCTGATTAATGGATTAAATACAAAACATGGAAAGTGATGTATTAAAGGATAAAACAGAGCAATGTACAAAGTAATTCAACTGTAAAATTTAAAATAATTTCATAATTATCGGCGCATTTTGCTTTTCTTTGTTGAACTGTTGTCTATTATGATTTTTTTCCACTGTGCCCGTGGGTTTGCCTCAAACTACTGTCAATAATATAACAGATTTTACAGATTTCAAGTAATTTTGCTTTCACTGAATATCTTCTGGTAGCAGCAACTGCTCTGAGTTGCCATTTCGTTAAAATGAGGAACTAACACAGCGACTTCATCGGTGGCTGTGATAGTCTGTGGGTGAAACTGTTACTTTATTTGACCCGTAGTTCTGTTGTACCGCAGACATTTTGAGTCATCATAGCAAGAAAAGGGCACCTTTAATATATTTATGGTTTTATGGTTCTGCTCCTCCCCTTTCAAAGAAATGCATTTAATCAAATGTTAAAAATTAGTATACTAACCAATGAAGCAGAGAGGCTTTGGAGGCTCAGGTAAAGGGTTACCGGTTGTTCTTTTCCCTCTGTGATGACCTGTCAAAATATTTGCATTGAAAAAGATGATGATAGGATTTTGTATGTTAGAAATGGCTACACTGCAAAGGTAATAGATACATTGAGATGTTGTCTCATTCATATCTTGTAATAACAGATTGAACTTTTTGAGACATTATTTTTATATCTCCCGTTACAAAGTTTCATTACATGCATGTTTATTTCTTTCAGGTGCCATCGCGTAAAATTAGCACCACCGACAGACATTTTTCTTTGGGTGATGAAAATTTTGCACCAGGCACAGAGTATGCTGCCAGAGTACGGTCCAGTCCTGGTCCTTCTATTTACAAGGGAGAGTGGAGTGACTGGTCCTCTGAGGTCTACTGGAAGACTTTGGGAGAGTCAGCTGTGGATGGTAAGTCATCCAAGCTAAAACAAAAGTTCTCATCTTTAAGGCGACTTGTTGAGAAACTTAAACTGTCTACTGTATGTTAGTCCACACAGATAAGATTGGGCTGGGTAAGGTGCTCATCCCCATATGTGTGACAGTCCCACTCCTGTTACTTCTGTGCTATGCTCCAGTTAAAAAGTAAGGCCCTCCTCCTGCTTTTCACCACAGTACAGCAAATGTACAGTATTCTCCACACTAATTATTATCTTTATATTCCTTACAGGTGGAAGCAAAGGGCCTTCATCCCAACTCCAGCACCCTATTTCCAAACCCTGTACAGTGACTGTCAGGGAGACTTCAAGGTAAGTTCAGCTTGCAACTCAAAATACTAACAATCGTCTCATGAGACTGTACTCAAACATGTCTGTGTGATTATAGAGCTGGGTGATTACACAAGAAAACACGGCAGACATGCTGAAGGCAGAGCAGACGCTCCAAATTGACGTGCTAACCAAGTTTCAGGATATCCACGAGGAGGTGAAGGAGTGTCAGCCCGAGTTTCACCACCAGTTAATGGAGGGCAGCACATACAGCAATATAATTGACCCAGGCTGCGATACTTCCCTCCTGGGGATCCCGTACGCTGTGAGCACCATGTCTCCGCTGTTGGCTCAAGGGAACTCACTCAAGAGCTTGACCCTCAGCTTGCTGCCGGGGAGCCCTGCTGAAGGAGACTCAGGGTGTTGGCTCTGTAGCCACACATCCCTGGAGAGGGACCCGCCCTTTTACTGCAACGAGTACTGCACCCTGAGCGCCTTCCAGCAGATTAGTCCGATCCCAGCAGCGCTCCAGGGGAGCCCGTCAACAAAACCCTGCCCGACAGAGCTCGTAGGGGTGGAGGACGCGTTCGCTGAAGCATAAGTTGATGTGTTTACGTAGTGACTGGACAGTTAAGACATTGTCAAGTTGAACTTATACAAGGAAATGTAAAGTGTCAAAACATCAACTGCTTCAGCTGCAAGTAACTTGCATATAAATAGAGCGGTACTTGGCCTTTATGTTATTCGGGGAACGCTTTTAAAATGGTTCCATAGTGTTACGCATAATGTACATCATGGAGAATTAATTGCATAAACTTTTGATTGCTTTAAATGATTTATAAAGACAGCTGTTCTTAGTTCAGTCATCATCGTCGTCTGTTTTGTTGCTGAACCCTAGACTAAGTTGTATATTTTACTCATTTAATAAAGAAAAGGCAAACCTTTTGTAGAAAGTTTTATTTACGCCAACACATACATGAACAAAGCACCATATAACCTTAAAGTCTGATACAGAAGTAAGCCTACCTGCCTCAGTCATCATGGCCATTTTATTTATTCCATAGCAAACACTCTGAATAACAAAAAGACAGCCAAGGCAGCAGATTCTATCATATATTACAGCATGCTGAATAGAAAACCTGGGAAAGAGAATTAGACAGAGCCATCTAGAGACACTAGTGAGATACAACAGTATAAAAGTGCCATTCATTATACAGCAGTTGAAATACTGACAATGAAATAAGCTAATTTTACATTAAATTTATGGAAAATAAAGGGGGGGGGGGGCGACATAAAGGAATAGACCCTGTGAAAGAGCAAAATAAAACAAAGACATTTTCTTCCTTGAACACTGATGAGAGCCAGCTTGCATGGAGTTGATGAAACTGGTACCGAGCTGTGTCCCTTGCACCACATAAGACAATAATGTTTAAAAAAGAAATGACCAGGGTGCTGAAGCACCCATCCCCTCCCAGCTTTATGCGCCAACTGGCAATTAAGAACAAAACAAAAAAAAAAAAAATGATAGGTCAAAGAAGAACGGATGGCACAGAATGTGTGGAGTTTAAATAGAAGTCTTTAAGCAAGTCCTGGTGTGAGAGGAGCACATTCATTGAGAGACTGAGCGGGGAGGTGATTCTTGTTAAACCCATTCCTTCTGCCGCAGCGGAGCAAGTCTTCGCCCTTACGAGGGGGAGAATTTTTTGGCTTGTGCTCGAACTCTTTTTTCATATTCTACTCTGTTTTGGCTGGAAAGAGGTTAAAGAAATAATAGCCGTTATCATGGTTCTCTGATCACTCAAGTAAGAAACAAGAGTAATAAAATCATATTTTGACCAATGTGACTGAATGAATCTTTTCAGAGCGGTACTTCTGTCAGATTTATTTTTCAGCTTGTAAAGATGGACACCAGTTTAGACAGGTTTGTTACTGTTCATAAGAGATCTTTTATCAGATACTTTTGCATTTCAGCGTCATGTTTAAAAAGAAGAAAACAATGAAATCTAATGTCACTCACCAGTAGATTGTGTAAGCCTCTGCTTGGGCTGGATCCTGGATATTTGGTTCATTTAGGAGTTCTTGGATACCTAATAAGATCTGCAGAATAAACGAACCAATGAGACTGATTGATGATTTCAAACTCAGCAATTTATCTGTTTTGCATTTCTTTATAGGGCTGCTTATAATTTGCTGTTTAGTTATAGGTCTTCTTTCTCTATATTACACATTTATTTGGGTTAGATCTGACTGATTTCAAGGATTGAAAAAAAAAAAATGTTCAAACTGGTTTGATATTAAGCCAAATACTGGACGAGTAACAGCAAATTATACCACTAGGGGTCGCATGTGACTCAGTCTCAAGTTGAACATAATGAGGCTTGAATGAGTGTAGCAGCGCCACAATCAGGACCACCAAGGGACACTTTGGGTGCTTTTCATTATGCTGAAGATGGAGACGCGAGGACGGAGGACCTTTTTCACAGCAGCCATTTTGACATGAAATAGTAGGGTCACACAGGTGTTTCCAATGATGCTAATTAAGGTTCTGTTCCATTTAGTGCAGTAGAGACTTTCCAGTGAGCCACCATGCACCACAGCAGCACCCTGACTCTGTTTGACCTGAATGGCACTGAACCATAATTATAATAATGTTGTATTGTAAAATAAAATACGAAAACTGCTGCTTTATGTGATGCCACAACATTCTGCAATTAAATGATCCTATACAAGTGTTTATCACGCACATGGGAACTGCACATTATTCTGCATCTCACCACGCAACTGTTGTATTATTGTACATTATATGTAGATACGTAAGTTTTTCTTCTAAAGCAGGGGTACTTAATTAGAGAGGAAAAATGTTGTTAAGCAAAGGTCAAAACATCGTGTTGTATATTCAATACGTCAACAATATATAAGGAAACGTTTGTGAGCACATCGCATTGATCGTACGGGGCTCGTAGATGGTTTATTTTCTGTGCGCACGTTCAAATAAGAGGGTATATTTGCCTAAAAGATGCTCTGTGCTTTGCTCATGTAGTGGCACTTCACACGACCACTTTTAATAATCGGCAGTCTCAGAACATTTGAGACATACCGCTTTTGAACCGCGTGTGAGAAAAATGAATATGTAAGAGTCCATTCTTGATTAAAAGCCGTATTCGCTGTCTACTTTGTCTTTTTAAGAGTACGCCATGTGCAATTACTTTTCTCTGACTCACTCGGTTATCTCTCCTTTTGTCTCTTCTGTCGTGTGTGCGTGTCTCACTCACTGATTCGAGTCGCAATACTTATCAGAAAGCACAGATTTGCTTGGCTGATTAGCATGATGTCAGACGACTTACAACGCATGCATTTGATCCGCAAGTTTCATGGGCAGCCAAACCAATTCCATAAAGGCTAGGAAAGCTGATCCTGGTAAAACCAGAAACGTGCCGTCTCATATTGATAAATGCTGGTTCAGCATAAAATCTAACTATTTAAGCTTGTACACCAGACCGGATCAGCAAAACGACCCAACCTAGTGACGTCCCTCCTGTTCAAGCAGAGTCAATAAAAATTAAGTAATCAATTTAAGTGAAACAGTATAAGTTGAATTATCTAAATGATTATATCAAGTTAACTGAAAATACTCAGATTACTGTTACAAATGAAGACATTGAAACCAAAGAAAGAAAATAAATAAATAAAATAAAAAATAAGCCCTGTAATGTAAATGAGGTGCGCTTAGCAATCCAAACCTGCTTTATTGTGATGGCCGGTCTCCAGTCCTTGTCCTCCTCTAGAATAGATAGGCATACTGTGCCTGATGGATACACATTTGGATGAAAGAGTGGAGGCTCAAATTTACCTGAAACACACACATACACATAAGTGCACTTACGTTTCGGATCCATTACAAATGTCAGACAAGATGAACAAATTCCACAAATGTCACTCGGCTTTTTCAGAGTATAAACTGACTGAATTCTTCCACTGAAAGGCTTAATGTTATTTTAATGTGACATTCAGACAACACCAAACCTGTTGCTGGATATTAGAAACACTGTACATCACAGTGCCCTGAAATCGTAAGTATCACACAGTGATAATGTAATGATTTTATTCAATACAATAGGCCAGTGTGGTATTCTCAGGTTTGAACAGTTAAATTGTGACAACTGGTTTGGCGCCACGGCTGAGTCAGCGCTCAAATCATTACTGGAAAACGCTGCACAATGCTGTAGAACTGGAGTAAAGGATGCATGTTTAGAGCATGATTATGAATTGGTTGGGGCAACCAATCAACATCCAAAACATATCGTATGAACTGAAAATAGATGGATAAATTAAAAATGACTCTTTACAATGAACGAGTGGTGTGCAGTGACACTATTGGATTAGTTTGAACACAGCCTACTAAGTATAATTACAGCATTACTGCCAGTGTCAAGATAGAAACCATGCTTGATAATGCAAAATTTGCTTATATGATGTGGTGTGCACCTGACTGATGACAAACTGAATAATGCAGATAGATTTCTACGAGCATCTGCTACAGCATAATAACAGCACATTTATGCTAAACACAGGGTAGACACAGTAACTCACATTTTGGAGGTGAAGAAGGATAGTCATCCTTGAACAACATGCGCAGTTTGAACAGGCCACCTTCCCACGGAGTCTGAGGAGACACACGATAATTAGATTAAGTTCTCAACAGAACGTCATGTCATATTCACACACGTTTCCACTAAGTAACTCTAAAAACCTTGTTAAAAATTTTAAAAGCAGTTTTAAGACTCATCACTGTTACTAAGAATTAACCTGTTTTGGTCCCTGAAATTTAAGGTCAATACTCTTGATGGCATTCACTACAGAAGATGCAAAACAATACATGCTCTTTTGAATCTGATAAAGAAACGCCAGTGCCTTATAAAGCTCACTTATGCAGCTGTGGTTTGCTTTGCAAAGCAAAATATGTACTGTATGCAAATAAGACTAAGAAACAACATTACCCCTTTCTTGCCAGGAATAGCACATTCCCAATTCATGAGATTCATGGTTCCATCTGGATTTTTTGTTGGTACAGCAACAAATCCCTGAAAAATTGAATAAGAGGACACACGGTTGCAGTTACGACAAGTTAGCAAACAGTTAAGACATCAGTGTTTACTAAAGGACTTGACACTATATGAGACGTCAAAAAGATCTTCACAGTGAAGCAAAAATCAGGTACGTCTCATAAGATGCTACTTACAAAAGGATGGTCCTTCCGCCATGCCTTGCGCTCCTGGGCAAGCCGGCTCAATGCAATGCCTGACATGATGTGTGGACTCCTGTAACGAGAGAATGTCAAGTCAATTACATGAAACCATGCCCAACATCAAGGTCGGTCCTGACAGTGAGGTCTCTGACTTAAAAACTTGAACTGACCTTGTAATAATAAATTTTAAAAACTTAAATTATGTCATTTATCAAGCAAAAACACCAGGGAGAACATAAGAATTTGGTGCTTTTCTCCTCTTTATAACCACTGTGAATGAAACATTTTGGATTTTAGACTGTTGCTCTGACAAAAACAAATTAAAAAAGGCATGCTGGGCTTCAGGATGGATGGCACTCCTAATTGTTTTTGTCCAATCTTGGAGTTGCAGGCAGTTTCTGCTTTTCGAACACAAGCAAGTACAATTGCCAATAATGACAGATAAGCTCTTATATGTTGTAATGTGATCTAAAGTTGTAATATTACAGTATTATAAGTATAAAAACCTGACATTATCCATATGGCGAGGTCCAGTGATCAGCTACAGTTGCTTATGTACACAGTAAAGAGCCTCCTACACACATTTTAGTATACACAGGTGAATTAATTAATCCATCCTCTAAAGATGCAGATGTATTAATCAGTTAAGTCACCTGGATACTTCACCCTGTCTTCACTTTTACTAGCTCATCTTATAGCAGAGGTGACCATACACCAAAGCTAATTAGCAGTTTTAATTAAGACCCTCCATTGGAATGTCTGATCTCTATAGCAACGATGCTCTAATGACAACGAGGCACAGCAACAAAACAGCAGCTACTAGCAGTAACTAGTCACTGCCCACGCAGTATTTACTAACTTTGCAGCAGTGGAGTTGTGCTCTTTATTATACAGCCAACTCGAGGTGTTAGTCTGTTTTTATCAGCATAACAGTAATGTGTTTTTAAAAGTGTCTTTTAAGCCGACACGTCGGGTGTAGGGGTTAGCCAAGTAAACGTTAGCCGGTGGTGATACAGGTCTCCTGCTACTCTTTCGTTTGCGCCTGGTGTTGAAACTTAAGGGCCCCGAGAAATGAAACCATGAGCGTTTGATTTCTTTCGTGTTCGTTAAGCTTTAATGTAAACTTACTGTCAACACAAAACGTCCACAAACTGACTATCAAAGCTGCTATTTGATTAGCAAAGCTAGCCGGTTAGCTCGATAAGCTAACTCATGTGCGCCAGAATCGTGCTGTATCTTAACAGGCGCTGGCGCTGTTAGCGTCTGACACGGCCTGATGCAGCACAAAAATGCGCAATTGCACTTGATTTGGACACAATTTTTGGATGAGAGAAAAGTCATCACTGCGTTCCTTTAAACGCTTAATAATATCTGCTCTGCAATGGCAAACGAGGATGTGAAATATCCCACAGGAGTTAACCATATCATGATCCATTAAAGAATAGGGACAAAGAACGCCAGAGCTAAAAGGCGCACATTTGTGCATTACCAAACTAGCGAAAATGGCGCAAACTGAAGCGGGTAAAATATCATAATACACGACAAAATTAACACGTTGCTTAATTAAGGTGCGCTCCTACCTTTCAGTATGGCTGCACTGGCTCTGGTAAATAAGCGAAATGTATTAATCGTGCCCAAATCCCGTTAAACCTTGCAAAGTTTCCCTCCTGAAAAACCACCCGCTCCGACTCAAGCCAGACACAGGAACAGCGAAGCGAAACGGTCATCCGTCCTTTACTTCCGTCTTCGCTTAAATACCCCTAGGAAGTAAATATTCTAGCAGTTTGCGTTTTTGAGTGACTTCTTAACTGTAAATCACAATTTTAACTGGTTATTTGTTTTTTTTTTTAGTTTCTATTTGAACAGCAACGCCTGTGCTAATAGTACACGGTGAATCTTTAGCGCCTTTAAGTTGTTGGTGAACATCTTTGCTTCGCGGTTGTTGCTCTTTGCCTGTCCGCTGGCTAACTTTACCTGTTCAGAGCGTAACACAAGCCAAGGAGTGATTTTGAAAATTCACAAAAAAGACACATTGAGTTTATTGGGATTATCTGCGTACTTCCTTCTGTTAGTTTAAGTCGTTTATATGAATTTAAAATAAAACGTATACCCAAACGCTAACGTCCCATGCTAGCATACGCAGACGGATTTCTATCTCACCAAATATAACATCTTTGTCCAGACCGAAGACCGTTAACCCAAACGGCTACGTTTGATAAATCATTGTAACATCATGTGTTCAACTGCAAAAAAGTTGAGATAAACCTAACTTGAGATTGTTGGCTGTAAGACACATATTTTCCAACATTATTTTATTTCCCCATGTAAAATACAATAACAAAAATATATTTTCGTCTACATTTAAACAGGCACATTTAAAGGCAGCTATGCCATTGAGACGTGTTTTAAGCAGGAGGCACTAGAGGTCGCTGTTCATCAAAAATGAAGACTTGTTGGCTTACTACTGTAGTCCACAGGTGAATGGACGCTTATGTGCAATGTACACGTCTGGTGTGATTACTCATCATTATAAATAGTTAATTGTGTACTATTGTGTATAAAAACAGCAACAGGAATTAAAGCGAATCATCATCAGGACAAAAAACAGGCACACACACACGTGAATGACAACATTTTTATTGGGTTTACCTTATGCAAGACCATATAGATCCCCTTAACCTCATACTTAAGTTTGTATATTTTTAACATTGCATAAGACCATATAGAAGTGATCTATGTAGTGATATGAGAACCTTATTTGTTGATGTAATTGCTAGATTGAGGAAAAAATGACACATTCATTCTCTGTGATTACAAGTGTGATCATATTCAATCATGCATTACAGTGGTCTGTGGCGTATGACTTGAATGCAAAACAAACTGGGCACTTATAAGTATTAGGCTACAGATTTGATAAGTTTGTCCATCTCATGAAATGATTATCAATGCCAAATGCTCAACCAGACGACCTATTTGTGAAGGGAATTAAAGGTAATGTAGCTGCTAAAGTAGAGGGGTTAAACACCTCAGGTCAGAGTATATCAAATGAGGTTACAACCGAACCAAGCAAATCAAAACACAAAAACACGTTAAATCTCATTGCAGAACATGAGAAGTCTTAAAAGAAGACCCATATAAACCTTTGCTCTGAACCAACACCGGCAAGTTTCATCCTATTTAAAGTTAGCATCTCTGCCACCAGAGAAGGCGGGGAAAGCAAGATTGTCTGCAACGCTCAAGCATAGGCTGTCAGAAAACGGATGGAGTGTCTCATCAGTCAGCACGTCCGTGTGAATATCAGTTCATGTGGGGAGTGCTAGTTGCCATTGGTGCGGTCACACAAGTCGGATGAACGTTAACGTGTGTGAGGGAGTGCAAGACAGTACATAATTGGAAGGCTTCAGAATACTATAGCAAATGTAAACATAGCCTAGCTCTGGCAGGAAATCCAGTCTACTTTGATTGAACCTCTTTGCAGATGTCAAATTTTGCACTTTTAAAAGCCCTTGTGTGTGTTTTGTGTGTATACGTGTGTATATCTATATCAAAAAACATGCATCCATACTTGTTTCCCCGACAATATAAAAACGGTTTTAGTCAAGTGTATACGTGTACATGTGAGTAAATGGAGGTTTGTGTGTCGTTAACAAGTCTATATATACAAAGTGTGCCAGCATTAAGAAAAGTTTACTCATCCCTGACACTAAGATTACTGTGTGCAATACACATAAGACATTGGATTTTGGTCATTGGGAAAAAAGGCAACACTAAATGATTATTTGTGAATGAAATATCCAACCTATCAAAACCACACATCAAACCTGAAAACAACTTTCTATAAAAAAAAAAAAAAAGTGTTCTAAAATGCAGTATTTACATTAACAACATTACAGGCTTGTAAGCAATGTGCACAGTGTTGTTTTCCACTGTAGTGCTTGTAATGCTGTGTACGAAATCTACACAATTCAAAATGCTTAGAAGAATCTATCACAATGCAAGAAAAAAATACATTTGTTTTTTTGTTTTTTGTTTTAAATGTAACAGTCAACTTCATAGCCAGCCAAGTATAGCTTTGTTATTGGTTATCAAAACATGTTCCAGGCATGTTCTCAGTGAAAGACACCATATTTCAGCATCAGCTGTTTCAATCCTAACTCAGAAATTTTCTAGAGTCCTGTACAAACAATGCAAAACAGAAGTTAACATTGTCAAGATATTCTCGTTTTTAAAGATCCAGTATAAACAACTTCCATTCGAAGCTGTGTTTTCTATACAGTGTACAAAACGTGCAGTTTTTGTTTTTAAGAGTTAAATATTAATATTGAATTTGGATTATTTACATCAAAACAAACAAACAAAAAAAAAATCCTCTGGATATGAACAGAAAGTCCTTCACCACTGCCTTCAAACAGTTCCAGTCCCCCAAAAACCTCCCCTCAAAAATAAAAAAAAAGATCTTAATCAAACAAGATGTTCCCTCAAGCATACAAAATAAACTAGTTAAGGAAAACTCAGAAAGTCAGTGGAAAAAAAATAAAGACGCCACTGTCTCGAGGATGTTTTTCCTGACAGGAAACTTTTGGAGGACACTGACGTTTTTAAAAATATCATCACTCTAAAACAGAATTCACATTTGAAAACACCTTTGACTATTTTGGCAGTTCACTTTAGACTTATGAACATGAGGTCTCAAACTAAATTCAGAAAAATAAATATCAGATTAAACTTGATATACACTTAAACATTACAACATTTAGGGAGCAATTTTTTACTTCTTCACACTACTACAAGTCCACGTCTGTAGAAGCAGCAGAACTCTTAACACAGTTTTGATGAGCATGTGGTGTTAAAGGTGTGTCCAATACTTTAAAGTTTCTTCCTTATAAACAGGTGAGTGGACTTCCTGAAAATATAATAAATCGCTTAATCCCAGAGCACACAATGGCCGTATCTGTGGGTTAATGCGTTACTAAGGTTACGAGATAGACTACATGGTGCCACAAGCAGCCACACTAGAAACACATTTACTTCAAGCCAAGAAAGCAAAACAAAGTATCCTGCATCGTGGCACTTCTGCTGTATCACTACTACAGTTAACTTATTTAGTCTATGTGAAAATGGGACTCTGATGTTTTTGTTCATTACAGGTCACTTCCTCACACTAATAAAAAGGCCTTGTAAGTGATAAATTACCTAATGCCCCTTTACTTACAGTATTAAACAACTGACATTTTTGTTCACGCCATTTTCAACCCGGTCTGTGATTGTTCTTTCTTTGTGAATAGTTGAAATAAAAAAGAAAAAAAAAAGTGAAACTGTTTCAAAAGTGTCTGAAAATGTGTGTTGTCTAGCTGGGATCCTCATGATCACAAATCTCAGTGTAACTGGTTGAAAAAAAAAAAAAAATGTCATTGATTTGTTTTTGGAGTGAATTTCACATTTAATAGCCTAACTCTTTAACATGTGCTAAATAAATGTACAATTCCCTTCTTAACATCTCTAAACAATGATTTTGAATTTGATACTTTTGACTTATAAAGACCACACTGATCCCTTAGCAGACCCTTGAGTTGGAGGATATAAGAATTAACTCGATAGATGACCCTGAGTGAATCATTGGCCTTATATGATGATGGCCATATTTTATAGCATATAACATATGTAGACTGCAATTCCTTATGTTCAATTAGAAAAAAATAATAATAACTTGCCGCTAATTCAAAAAAAAAAAAAAAAAAAAAAGTCCAGTTTAAATGTACAGGCACAAATTGTCAGTAAACAGACTTATTTACATCAAGAAATAAAAACAAAAATGGAGGGAAAACACAAAATAAATGCACGCCCCTCCCCTTTAAATCTCCATTGTGCCAAACGTTCTTCCACAAAGATGATATGTTTGCATCATAACACCTGGAGCTCATAATACTGAGTCCTCCTCTTCACATCCTGGAACCCCTTTCCTGAAGAATCTGCAGAGACAAACCAACAAGTCATTTGGTATCAGTCCCGAGCATTTCACTCGTCACACAGTCACTTTATATGTTTTTATTGAAGCACTTATTCCTGTCACAGTGCATACTCTCGCAACCAAAAGCAGTCTGCATGTTGGGTTTAGCAAACACACTGAACAAGGTGCAGAGAAAAGGGGGAATGCTTGCGCGAGTGAGGAAAATAAAGCCAGAGACTAGAAAGCAGAGCCAATTCTGGGTGAACTCAAAGCAGAGAAAAAAAAAAAAAAAAAAAAAGGTGAAATCAACCTTGGTTCTGGAAAGACACGCAGCTGAAACCAACCGCTGCTCCCTGAAGGGTTATGAACTGCCAAAGATATGAAGGGCAAAACTCAAACCGAGAGCCTTATCGAGGCAACAGCAGCAATTATCTGGTCATAAATGAATCGTTTGAGTCAGAAAAGTCAACAATTCCCTGGATACAGCTTCTGAAATGTGAGGATTTGCTGCTTTTTCCTGTTTTACATTTAAGTAAACTGAATATCTTTGGGCTCAGGCGGTGGAGCTCTGGAAAATGATATAAATATTTACTATTTTCTCATGTTTTATGCACAGAATCAGCAGATTAATCAATGAAAATAGTGTTACTGAAATGCTTAATAGTGAAGTTCACTCAAAATGTAAGCGCACATCAAAAAAGAGGCAGAAACCTGCTGATTTTTCTGCTGAAGTTTCGTTTCTTCTCAAGTATCAGCTTCAGTTTAACTGCTACGACTAGGGACAATAAAACGGACAAAGGGAGCATAGTAACCCTCCCCTCCCTTTTAAATGTCATTGAATGAGGGACAATGAGTCAAACTGCAGCAGCTGATGATTCAGCATGCCCTCCATTAACCAAGGCTGTGAGCGTTACAATAATTACAAGGGTCTTATTTACACTACTGAAACAAATGGAGCTCTTCCCATCTGGTTTCAAAGAGAGCTTCACCTGCAAAGAAGTGTCCGACCAGTCTCAGCAGAAACCATCTGGTTTTTGATCTAGCTTTGGCCCGTAGGAGGCCAAAGCTGATTTTCAACCTGGATTCAGTCACCTTAGTCTGGTTTAAGTAGATTATCAGCTTAAGTTGTCTTTGAAAACAAAATGTGAGCAAAGTTTTCAGTAGCGTAAACTGCATCAAGGAGGCACGGGCAAGGAAGAGAGGGACAAACTAGAGGTGTGGTGGAGGGACTACGAGCACTTGAGCGCTCACCAGTGAGTCATAAGTGCTCAACCCTAATCAGAGTCATTCATTTCATAATCCGTCTCTTCGTCCTCGCTCTGAGCAACATGCAGCATGCAGACGGCACAGAAGAAGACAAGAAAGGCATGGTGTAAAATAATGGAAATGAATGGAGGTGTAAAATGTTGGAAAGGAGAACACAGGGTTATGTTCAAAAGGGGATCACATTAATAACTACATTTAATGTCTATAAAAACACAAGAAAACAAGTACAAATGTTATCCAAGGGCACCTTTATACCACCGTTAATTCACTTGCCATAACTGATTCCAAATTGAGGGATTTATTACAAATAAATAACACGTTTCTTTGAATGGTAACATTAAATTCATCACACTCGAGGACCCAGTTTGGATGTGGTGCCCCTGGAAACAATCACAACAAAGTCTGTGCGCTCTCTCTCCCTACATTTGCTTGAAAGATGCACTGGTACTGTTTAATTGCCACAATTAAAATAAGCAGCAGCATGAAGATAAGTTGAACGGTGTTCTTCATGTGTGGTTGCCTTTAAGGAGTCGGGGCCCCCAGCGGGGATGAGCTGATGGGAGTTTGAATTCCTCAGGGCGTGCCTCCTGCTTCGCTCCTAAAGCCCCTTGAGAAAATGACAGACCTTGCCCATAGCAGCACTAATCTGCAGACCTGTGCTCTCTTAATGCCCCACAGCACAGATGATACTGTTAGGACAGCTTTTTTAAAATTTATTTCAGGGAACATCTAACATGAGTATGTGCTAGTTAGTTGCTTTATTTTATACGTTTTATCTTCTTTTTCTCTGCGCAGGCTGTCTTCAACCGAAGGGCTGAATATTCACAATGTTCTCCTTCATAGAGATTTCTCATCAATAAACCAGAGGTGCTTTCAGTCCCCTGGTGGCATGTTCATAAATGCAGTGCATTTAAAAAACATCCAGCACAGGCCATCACTCACAGATGTTTGCTATGGATGGATTTTCAGCCGGCCCCCCTTTCGCCACACATGCACACACACACACTTACCTTAGCCTTCTCACTGGGCTCACTGTTTGTCCCGTATGATTGATTGTGCAGCTCCTTGGAGACTACGCACAGGAACTCTGCTTGGTCCTCGTTTCCGTAGTTGTAAGAGGAGCCTATGCTGACCAGCTAGAAAGAGACACGAGAGCAGAGAGGAAGAATTAGCCTTAGACTGATGGAAGGAGAGGCAACAACTGGGTTACTCACGGCGGGAAAACAAGAGGTAAGGAGACGTTAAAAGAAACGTAAAAGAGAGTGACAACCAATCAAAGAGCACAGAGAGTCTACAGGTTCCTGCAACTTCAATTTAAGTCTTCTCAATATATTATAACTGGTTTCACTGTCAGTTCATACAGAGAAATTGAAAGTATGGTCTGACTTCTGCCACATAAAAGGGTCCTTTAATCAGATATAAACCCACAATTCCATGATTGCACAATTACATGGTACACTGAGACCATGAGGCCAACAGGGCACCTCCTTTAAAACTAATACACCAAGAGAAGATAGAAGTTAGAGGCTTTAAATTATATTTAAAGACTTTAAGGCTACATTGAAATGTGTCAGTTTTAAGTTATTACATCTATAAAATGCAATGCAAACTTTATTTTCAGGACCTGCAGACATGCCAGCACTGAAAACACAAATTAAAACGGGCAAACTGAAAACTGAAAATAATTACACCAAAATCAAATAAGTGGTGGTCTACAAAAATAAGGAAATGAGAATCAGTGCAAAGACGACACGGACAGAAAAATAAATACAATCAGCTGATAGTTGTCAATACAGCTGCAGGGACTTGACCACAGGAAGCAAACATGCTGGTTGAAGTTCGATGGAGAATGATGGATCTGACTTGATCGGACCAGGCTGGTTTTAAGCAAACAGTTGTCAAATCGAATCGATGCAATCAAGTTTGGAAAGAGTAACTCACTGCCATCAAGTAACAACGGTGCTATTCTTTAGCTCTCTGATTTGAATGTAAGCATGACACAGACGATATGCAGGATTTTCTCAACCGCTTTAAATGCCATATTAATTAAGATCAATACCATCAGTACTAGACGCTATGAGCTGCATCCTATAATGTACTTTCTCTGAGTCATTACGTCTTGCTTTAGCTGCATGGCTTACCAAGCTACCACTCAAGATTTGAGAAGAACTGAGTGCAAAACAGCTCAAATTTAAATATCAGTGGAGGAAAGGAAAGATTAAAAAAAAAAATCACTATGAGAAAACTCCACACGGCATCTTTAAAAATATATTTTAAAATAAGCATTTCTAATGTTCCTGTTCCCAGTCACGTCAGTTTAAATAAAAAGACACAGAGGACACAAGAGGACAAGTAAAAAGACGACATCTTAATAAACAGACTGCATGCACACTCGGAGAAAAAAAAAAAAACATGAGGGGGAAAGAAAAAAAACAAACAAAAAAACGGGCAATTCCTGTTCTTGTATAGCTGCTTTTGCTGCTGAATGTTAAGTGTGTGTACACTGCAGGCTACATGTATACCGTCTGTACCCAGGTGTGCATGTTCAGACATGCATCGCCTCATTAGCTGCTGCTGCCGGAGACTTGTTGTTGTTAAGAGTTCTGTCTTACATTAGGCATCAACACAGCAGAAATAAAAAAAACAAAAAAAACCCCATATAATCTCAAGTAGCTTATGTGGATTTTACTTGTCACACCGCTAAAGACTCAACACGCACCAAAACCTAAGACTTTCAGCATGAAAAACACAAAATGTCAGCGTTCATGGAGGTCTAAAAGACGGCAGTAGGTCATTAAAGCTCATCTCCCCAAAAGACTCTCTTGGGCTGACGACTGAGCTTTAGGCTTTGCATGAGGAGCGTTTCTAGGAGTTTCCCATCTGACCTGTGTAAGGAGATTAGAGAGATTTCAGCTCTAATGGGAGATCCTCGTCTCAGAGAGATTCATTCACACATAATACACGCTCCCAACACCCAAATGTGTGGTTTCTATTAGAAAAAAAAAAAAGCCTTTAGCACTTCCAGCTGAACACAAACTCTCTTGTAAACTTGGATTATTCTGTCTTAATATATAAATCTATTTCAAGGACCTGCTGGGAAGATAAATATAGATATTATTTTTACCTCTAAACAACCAGCCCTATATTACAGCACAGCCCCCCAAACAGCCAAGTGGCTACATCAAAGCAAAACACAGAAGGCCGATTACAAGCGTACAAACTGTGAATGCAGTATGAATAAAAGAATAATGATAAAATAAAGTCACAGACAAGAAAAAAAAAAGGTGTCATGTTCTCTTCGCCTCACTGGTGAGCAAGCAGTACAAATGAAAAGCATCAACTAAAAAAAAAAATAAAAAAAAAAAAACAACAGCTATGTGTCTACTTGGGACAAACAATGGCCAACGGGGTGTGTATGGACAACATGGGGACCATGCAGTGACCAGCCCGTGGACAGAAATTTGTGGGACACACCTCTCCGCTGTTGTTTGGCAAAGCAGACTCCTCTCCCTTCACCTCCCTTGACACAATCAGCAGAAACTCTGACTGGTGGGCCCGCCCGTAACCTATACTGACAAGCTGCAACAACCAATCAGAGCACAGAAGGGATGCCCGGATCATGTATGCGGACATTGAGAAAGATGTGAGTTGCTGTTACGGCTTTTTTTTTTATTTTATTTTATTATTTTTTTTATTTTATTTTTTAGCCATTTCCAATATTGAGGATTGGACTTTCTGAGTCAGTGTGAGCATAGCGGGGTGGGTGAAGCACATGAAAGGAGGATTGCTGCTGTGACCCTGCAGGTGGAGATTTACCTGTTCGAACTTCCAGCCGTCAGACATGGTAGAAACCATCTGTGTCAGCTCTTCCTCCTGGCACTGCAGCACCCGGTACACATGCTTCACAGGAACCTGAGAGGAAAGACGAACACGAGAGGGGAAGTGTGAGATAACGGTTGAACAATTTAATAAAACAGAAACTGTCACATTCATGGAGAAGGCTAACTGAGCAGAACTATCTTATACCTGTGATGTTTTACAGTCGCGTTCCCTGATCTTGTCCTTGATGAGCTTTATTAAGGATGTAATGTTGTAGAATTCAGCTTCTTCCAGCACACCTAAAAAAGTGAAGAAGAAACAATGAAGCTTTTAAAAGGCAGATGTCCCGCTCGTACATTTTACTATGATTGTACCTGTATCATTATATGTGACAATTACACTGAGGACCGACTGACTTCAGGGCTTTGCAGAGATGCTAAAATATGTGATAGAATCAAACATTTCATCTTATATGCGTCAGAGACGTTACCTTCCTCTGCCAGGTCCCTGTTGAGCACCAGTTTGCCATGCCTCAAGTAGTTAAGCACTGGCCCAAAGTATGTGGGGTCTCTGTCTATGAGATAGGCACCAGTTTCATCCTGAAAAGCAGAACAGGAGGATGATTAGATCGATAAAATCAAACACAAACAGTCCGACATTAAGGAATGCGCCTATTTCTGGTCAAACCCAGGCTCAGATTTCAATTTTATTTCTACACATCCAGCAGAGGAAATGCATAGTACACACAGATGAAAGGGATTGCAAATCTTCTCGTCTGAAATTTTTTTGTTGTTGTTTTCCCACAACGTCAGCGTTCTTTTATAAAGAGATAATCAATATATAGTATACCTTAATCGAAACATAATCCCTGTGTGTGTCATGTGGGGGTGGGGGAGCGGTACAACATTGTGCATCAACGGATAAAAACTAGAAGGATGAGAATTACGAGGTCAACTCCTGTGCTGATAATCTCTACAGGGGCTGGAGAGGACATGCGCACATGGCGGCACGCGCATGCAACAGCTTTTGGGATATCACTCCGCAATTCCCGACGGCCTTGGGTTTGATCCCGATTCCTTCACAACCACTGGGTATTCCCCTATTTCTGTAAGTACTGTGATTAGACCGTCTTTGTCTCATGAGGGAAAAGGAGGCTAAAACAATTAGAGCAGAACAGAAAAAGATTTGGAACAGAAGGCTGAATCCACCAAGGGGACCAGGAGGAAGCACCTTGGCTTACAACCGACAATTAGCCTAGTCTGGTCTGTTACATAGTTGGCCTAACACGCCGTACGAAAGTCAGTTTGAACAGCTGCTTAACCACTGCAGCTGACACCAGCCTACTACTAAAAGTTGGTTAATACGATGTGACATTTAGTGAGTCAAACGTACATGACATTTGGTGGAACACTCGACACAGAGGAAAAGCCTTAAGCAAATGTTGTGCTAATCTGCAAACGCTGCAGGACGTTTGACTTTACATCAGTCGAGTATATGGCTTCAGGGGCAGTCTTGGCAAATTAGCAGCACTGCCGGTCGCTACAACAACGCAGCAATATTGTCAGTCAGCGCACACCGAAGAACACGTGCACATTCATAGTTACCTTGTCTTCACAAGTCCAGACATGGATTCAACTCAAAACCCATTAATCTTTCCAATAATGAGAAAAGGTCCCAGTGCATTTTCTTTTGTAATGAATCTCTGAACCCTCTCGGCTGGCTGACCTCCTTTCCAAAGCAAAAATATCCCACCGGAGCCCAATGGAGATCTATTCTGGTCTCATTGCCCTGTGTCAGTTCCTTACATTTCCATAGTCACTGAAGTTTAAGCACAATCACAGGTGGGTCTGCATGGAGGAAGCAGACACGGCCAAAGCTGCACAACTCACCACATTCAAACCACGCTGTAAACACTCACTGATTTCAAAACATAGGTTTAGCTCCTGGCCTGCACCAAGTGTTTATTTCTATTACATGGCCACCAAAATCGTTCCCAAATGATGTGTTAAATTTGGTTAAACACTGAAAAAGTGCATCTGTTCTTTCTTATACAGATACATATTGTATCTCCAGTTTCCAACTTTTTTTCTTTCCTTCCACTCTTCTGCACTGAGAGTGCACGAATTGTATTTCAAAAACTAGAACGGGGCGTGTTTTTCTTATCACTTCAGTGAACTCCAGAGCAAGATGGGCTTGTTTATATTTTGGATTTGATCATCCCTGTCAAAAACCTGTCCGTCTTGTACTTTTCATATCGGTTTGTTTTCTGAATAAATATTGCAAACCTGAAACTTGAAAGGTTCGCCTGTAACAGAGAACCATTGTCTCTTTATTAGACTTATAACAGCAGGAAAAGCAGAGGTGGAAGCTAAAACATTAGCGATGGCTCTATTCCAGCAAGTAGTCATATCACTGTTGACACCTGTGTTTGACAAGTTGAAGTGTTTGTGCCTTCACAAGAAGTGTATTCAACTTTAGTTTCACACTACAGGTTTCCCCTTGGTCACGTACGTAACTCCGTCTGTGGACAGTTTGGGAACCAGATATAACAAAAACTTGTCGAGGACCAGGCAGAAAATCTCCTTATTTATGCTTGAAAAACCCAAATCCTTTTAAAATACTCAGGGTTTTAAGTCTGATTGGCAAGTGGTTTGGCAAATAAAAATGAAAAAAACTTAAATTTAAATATCATTCAAGCGCTCTCCCCTCAATGCTACACCAACACTTATCTAATAAACAATCACTTACAGGTTGTTTCGACCTTTCATGGACACTTTCCTGATCTGGATCTAATAAACTTGGGCTGGGTTTGAGCCCAAGCTTGATGTCTGACTGTAAGGCACTGTGAGGCTCTTTACAGTCATACATCATGAGGCAGCATATGAGTTTCTCGGTAGGCCGTTTCTCAGAAAACATTAACATGTCACAGGAGGGAAAACACAGAAGTAAACAATTATGTTTAGCTGCTTTAGTGTCAGGCTTGCAGGTATTGCGAATGCAGACGCTCATCCTAAAATGTCAAAGGCCGATGACACGCACTACACAAATAAACTATTGTATGCTACCGCAAAAAACACCCACTGATCAAACACTCAAAGCTACCATACGTGTCCACTTCTTCTGTAAACTTTCTGACAAGCCCGTTGCTGGTCCTTTGGGTGCACATGTATCTATATGGAGGGGGGATTTGGGGTGACAGTGACCCAGTTCAGCAAAGGATGATTATAGGGGCTCTGATGTGGGCCCGTGTACACAAAGGGGACATTGTTTTTAATTAAAAACAAAAGGCTGTGTCTCTGGGGGCCGAGGCTGGGGAGCACTGGGCAACAAACAGAGGGGTGGAGACAGTGAGAGAATAGGAGGAGGGCTGCTGGGATGTGCTGTAGACAGGCAGGAAAGGAGAAGGAAAACTGAAGAAATTTATTGAATTAGAGAGGTTGAAGCGCAGCCAGAGAGTCCATCATCTCGGTGCGATACTACAAAACAAAAACTACCTTAACACATAATATTGAGGTTGTGAAGAGGAACAGAACAAATCTTTTTGAGCATAAAAAGGAACAACAAACTAGCTAAGAACTCAACAGACATTCGATGTTCATACGTGCATAGAAAGACAAACTGCTTGACCACACCAGATATCAACCAATACACTGAGTAGGTGTCAACAACGCCTACAGTAACCACCAGAGTCGGTCAGTACGGTGCAGATCAACATACATTGTGATTTGGCCTTGAAAAAATATTGAAACTGCAGAGCCGTACGTACATACAGCGCATAAGGCGAGACAACTTAAGAATGATGTAAACAAAAGCCAATTACAGGGGTTGGCTTCACAGCAGAGGGAAGTGTTTTTTTTGTGTGTTTTAACCTTATCATTCTTCTCACAATATGTATCCTCCCACAGGAAATACCACGGTGACCCACCCTTCAGGCACATGATGTCCAATAGAGAGAGCTTTTTGCAGACACATCAACACTGAAAGTCAATTCTAAATTCAACAAAATTAACAAGTCGCTGCATGTTGTGCTCCGGAGCACAACAATGGGTGTACTCCCAAAAACTTTGCATGCAACCGCTCACTAATTCAAGCCAGACAGGTGCGAGTATACTCGCTGCTAAATTTCATATAGGTTTTCAAATAATACAGCAGACGGTTGCCAGTAATTACCAAACAGAAAAACAGCAACGGCCGGAGATGAAAACAATTAACACTATCATGTGAAGCCGTTCCACTTTTGCTCAGGCCAAGAATAAAAAGAATGAAAGCATTATCATTGAGAACGCTGCTCGGCCTTCACTGCAGCCGGAGCACAAGCCCACTGCAGAAACAGTACTTAAAGATGTTGCAGTAGATCTTCTGAGTCACATGACTGGAGTTACTTAGCCAAGTGGAAGTCTGATCCTCAAAGAGAAGGAGCCAGGAGTCCCTCTGGAGTACAAGCAGTAATGGCATAGTAAACTAGGCCTTCACCCTTTAAATAATACACACATCACATCAAGGCTATAATATGTGAAACTATCTCATCTTTCAAGATATTTAACACTGTTCATTTGAATGAGAGTCTGACCTTTCACCAAGGCTGGGTGGAACTTCTCACCTTTCTAACATTTTCAAACTGTGCAAGGCAACACCATCGATGTGTTCTGCAGAACAACTTATGACAGAGGAGTGCTTCGGGCAGTAAATGAACAGCTCCTTTTAAAAGTCCCCTAAAAGCTTTCGGTAGCAAAGCTTTTAGGGGACTTTTAAAAAGGAGCTGATGAGAGGCAGTTAAGGAGCTCCACGGCTAAAGCTGGTAAGTCGGGAAATCAGTGCAACCTGAGTTTTCTCTGGGAAGAACGGGGAAATGGGTTTTGCAAAAGTCTGGGAGTGAAATGACTGGTAAGATTCCAACTGACAATGATTTCATTTACTGCAACACAAGGCTATGATCAATCGCCGGCGCCTGGCTTTGGTGAATAAAGTTGCTTTAGACTGATAAAGTCGATAGGACCGGCCTTGAGTCACACCTGATTTGCCGATAGCACCCTGCAGTGTTCTGTCGAGCACTTACTGCGTAGAGACAGAGACAGGAGGAGACCAAGATATCGCCGTTAAATATTTACGTCGCCTCCCACAGTGTGCTTAGGCACGACATACAACCTGAATCCGGCATTAAACGCGTCCATATTTCTCTCACACATACCGCAGAGAGAACTTCTCCGGGCAAAGCAAATGGATGTGAATACGGAAAGAATAAAAGATGTTGAAGGAACAAGAATCCTTTGTGATGGGGTGCTTGAAAAATTGATGCAGCTCTCAGAGCTAGAAAGCCGGGTCTCTTCTTGAGTGGTCGCGAGCTGAGTAGTTTGAGAGCAGGAATCTGCCAAAGGGATAGAGGCCCATTGATGTGCATCTCTCAGCTTGTTGACTGGACAATTGACATTTTTGAGAGCTATACCACTTATGTTCTCACGGCATGAATCAGTCAGTTAAGCCCAACACACCGACTGATAACAGTGTCACTCTAAAATGACAGTGGCATGTCAATTCGGGGATAAATATCTAAAAAAATATCGGCTGTTATGGTCGTGCACGTCACATCACTTCCTCCACTTTCTCCCTGATCTACCCCAATGTGCAAAACAGGCTCCAGTCAACAACATGAATAATGCAGTTCTCCTCAAGAGTCCTGCTGAAGCACGTCAGCCTGCGTGACTGAGAACTGAACCACTCATTTCCTTGGCTGGGAAACACAATACTGCATTCGCCCAAAAAACAGAGCTCTTTGCCGATCTGTTACTCTGCTGGGCTTCCTATGCACATGTGTGTGGTTGTGTGACACAAAAAACAACAACACAATAACCTTGTTGGCTCAGTTGCAAATAAGATGAAATCATGTCATTGTATATAGTTGAGACGCTGGGAAGTGGAATAATATCTAATAATAACCTGTCCTTTACTGTGAGCTATATTAAACCAGACTGCCTGCAGGAGAGATGTATGGTAATGGCATGAGGGTTTGATACACACTTAAGACAAGGGATTGAAATAGACTGAGCCGTCGCTCATGGGGGGGGGGGATAAACTGACAAAAAAGCAAGCTGATTATTTAGAGATTAAGATATTTGCATGAAAATACGAGATGAGCCACGGTCTCAGCTTAGTATAAAGGGAGACAGAGGTGAAGATTAAAACAGGCAAGTAGATGAAAACAATGAATAATGGGGCAGTAAAATGAACGTGGAAAGGCAGAGCGCATTACGCTATGTATACAGACACTAATACATTGTGTTCGACAGTGCTGGGGGCCTTAAAGCACACACACACACTGCTGTTAAAACTGGCAGATGGACAAACAGAGAGAAGGCTACATCTGGAGCATTGAGGCCATTCAGGGAGATGAGTGACTTCATCCAGAGCTCTCAGTTGTCAGCAGCACCTCACCCCACTTGGCAATGACTTATGTGCTCATTAGGGGAGCCTCACCACCAGCACAGAGGCTGATTACTGCAGAGCAAACACAGCCAAGTAACAGAGTAGCCTCAAGAGAGGGAGGGGAGAAGAAAAAGGAAAGAAAAAAACAAAACAAAACACAAACTGATCGAGCAATAAAGTCCTATATGTGTAGATCATTTGGCAAGTTAATTATAGCGCCAGGCTTGCAGACAGTACAATCACTGTATGGGTCAAAAAAGACCAATATGATGCCACAGTGCAGTGAATGTTATGGCTAAATTTCACATTTTTCCACCTTTTTGTCTGTTTAAAACTGAGAGAATTAAAACCAACCAAAGTTTAGATTAAATATTATGACTATATAAATGATCCTTTTTGTCAAAATTGTCCACTTTAGGAGCAAAATTAAGGATGCTGTCACTATTTGACATTTGACACCTCGATGAGTGCAACGCAATGCAACGTCCTGAGATGGGGGAAAGTTTCCAAACTGTGGCGACCTAATATTTTAACTGTAAAACCAATAAAAAGAGTTGAAAACGTGCTATATTTTTTAAACAAAACAACGCATTTAGGTAACCACGACGCCTGGCGACTTGTTAAAGTAAAGATAAATAAGGAGGCATCCGGACATAAACTAGCATCAGGATCGTTTGTCATGTGGTGACTGTCGGAATCTAGCTAGCTTAGCGGGCTAATGCTACCTAGCCGCAGAAATTGGAGTTAGCACTAAATGTGAATAAACACAGACTTTTACAAAGATGTGGACATGATGAAGCAAGCTGATAAGCGTGGTCACTCTCCCACCTCACTGCCCAACAGTGCAGTAAGTTAATAAAAGCTAATTTAGTGGGAAATAAAATGTGAGTTAACCAACTGCGCTCCTAACTAGCCGGACTAGCTTAGCATTTACCTTGTCGGAGTCGAGCTCGGGGTCAGCTTGGCTCAGTCTGTACAGAAATGATTTTGGATCTCGACACAGCGTCTGTCTTGTTGTTAAAAAATACGTCCCCCCGACGTTTAGTCGAATCCATTTCGATGCCCCGACGCCGGCTGAAATGTTTCTCTCTGCCGGTAAATGGGCCAAACATCTCCGGTGAACGGAGCTGCTCGTCTCGGAGCTGTTCTCTGCCATCCCTCTCTCCTCGTCTCCTCCGCCCTCGCCTCGGCTCGGCTCTCTGTCTGTGCGGCTGACAGGAAATATCTGAGCTGCAGCCACTAACTTGGAGTCCACGATTCATGCAAAGCAGGGCTGCCAGCGCCTCAGCCACTCCTACTAACCCCACTCCACCAGCACTGACAGACACTTGCATAAATTATTCCAGAGAAAAGAGGTTGATCTACTGACGCCTCCATATGGAGCAATGATCTCTTGATGCTGGAGAGCCTGGAAATGTCATGTCATCTTAAAAGCTAGGATGATAAACACCCTAATCACATATTTGTAATATGCAAGAACAACCAGCTTCAGGATAAAGTAATTTCCACACAAAAACACTGATAATGGGCCGGTACTTTATTTACATGCTGCAAAAATGTGAGATGCCATTGCCACTGAATGCTGCTGCTGCTGCTGCTTTTCACTGTGTCATGACTGTAGTTGTTAACAGAAGACAGGACACATGGCTTTATTTGTATGCCTAAATCCCTACATGCTTTAATTACTGGACTACCAAGCATTAAGTGGAAAATTCATCATTCAACATCTACTGACCTAGCGCACAAATAATCAGAGAGAGAATGAACAGATTCATTAAATTATCAGAATATGATTAAATCACTGAGCAAATAGAAAATGTATGATATAGTAAGAAAAAAGCTGTAAAATATTATAGTTTACAATAATTATTCACATTCAAAGGCTTTACATCTCAATACATACACAACATGGCCCCTGAACATGACTTCAATCCAAATATGATTCATATATTAGAATTTAAATAACACAGAATGAACTAGAGGCTAAACAATAGCCATCAAATAACCTTATACAAGAATAAAAATACAAAAACTGTATCCTAATATCATTGCATTACTTGCTTCAGATTTTAATAATACATCATCTGTACATCACAGTTCTAGTCAGTTACAAGCCAGGTAGAGTATTCCATACACAATGTAACCGACTGCCATCGACTTGATTCAAACAATTTTTCTAACTAGAGGAAAACACTTCTCCGAGTGCTTCCCTCAACTTTATAGACAGATACAGCAATTTCATCGGTTATTTGGATCAGATAGATATCCTTTAACTGACATCCAACCACATTGAGCCCCAGGCCCCAGGGCCAGAGGGGTCCTATTCACCTATACTCCAGTCACACACTGCACACACAGACTCAGCTGAAGGAAGAGGACCTTTTTTTTTTTTTTTTTGGAAAAAAAGGACCTTAAGGTAATATGTCAAAAAAAAAAAAAAAAAAAAAAAATTAAAAGCATTATGATAATACATATTGCTAAAACAAGAGCACAAGTTAAATCAAATCGCTTTAATTTCTATTGGGCCAAACGTCAGAATGGAAAAAAAATAATAATAATAATAAGATGGGCCGATGAGCCCGATCGATGAGGCAGTTCTGCCATCTTGTCCAGGGACAACAGCTTTACTGTGATTGCTTCCGTGAATGATAGTATGTGTATGTATCTCTGTTGATGAAGGTTTTCTATTCAGCATGGGGTGGTCAGCACATAAGATTTTTGTTTTCAATAGGACGTACTGAAAATTACTATCCCACTATCCCACCGAAAAAAGGAAATTGAAGAATTCACACCACAAAGAAATAGCCAGTGAATGGTACAGAACAGCCAAATCATCCAATAATATTCGCTATGGTTGCCAATGCAGTCAAAAATACCCACCTTTAAACTTGAATAAACTATATCTCCAGTGCCCTAGGAGAGAGAAGCGGACAAGGCTGAGCTACAAAACTGGCCATGCAGGAAAGATAAGCAAGTTATGATTAGGAAGTACAAGCTAGTGGCATGTTTACCCGCCCCCTGTTAGCAATACATCCTCAGTAACGGCAATGGAAGGCTCACACTTATACAGAGACTGATTCAGACCCATGTCTCACTGCAGACCGGCACTCTGCTTTGTTACATCGAGACCTTAATTGGACTGCAATAAGCAAGTACCAAGAGACTAAAAAAACAACTCAAATACCGTGGGAACATTTGGGCTCTGACAAAAATATATATAGGATTTGAGTTTGGTAAACGTGTGAGACTGAATCAGCTTACAGTATCTGTTACAACTATGGAGTATATGCATTAGAAGTGGGGCCTGACTACAGCTTGCACGTACGATGTAGGATTAGGATATGGTTTAATTAAGATATCAGGATAGGCTCTGGTTCATAAAAGCTAGATTTTGTGTTATGGTATCATTGAAGCAGGAAACCAGTCCTTGCGTTTGAGATAGTCCTAGCGGTACCCAAGCTTGTGTCACTCTACAGGACAAGCTTGCCCTTCTCTCCCCTCCCCCCTCCCCTGCAGAATGTACAAAAAGCAGATGTGCATGGTGGCAGTCTTATCATCCATACATGGAAAAATGCAATAGAAGCCTCACAGAGAGCACAAAGAACAAGCAAAGCAACCCTGAATCCAAAGTTGTATTTTCCCCATGGTTCTACTCAGGAAAACAAACAAGGTCTAGATGCCAGCGTCTCTAAGAGTTTGTTTACATTGCGGTGATGAAGGGCACTAAAGAGGGTGTTACTCTGCTCAGTGATTGGCCTCAGAGCTAAAGAGGAGTGGCCGCGGGAGGAACTGTGCTCCTATAGGCCAGGGTTTTGGTGCCTTTGATAGATCTTTCTCCACACTTCCTGGATCTTCTTGCACCATCTGTCAGCATTTCCGCTGGGGTCCATCAAATAGTATGTTCGATTAGGCTGCAAACATAACAGAGAATGAAAAAAATACATGAGAAGAGAAGAGACTCCAAACAAGTATCGACATGCTTCTGGAGGAAAATCTGCTGGACAGACATCAGACATAAACAGTCGTGTACCGTGTGAACAAAGAAGGTTTTGAAGTTCTTGGCCTCAGGGCGTAGCTCTAGGGACCAAGGAATCTCCCCTTTCAGGACCTTGTTGACAGGATCCACGTAGTACAGGTGTGGTCCTTCAGTGAGAAGCAGCTGTCTCCGTCGAGCAAACAGACCCTGCAAAGGAATGCCACACGTTTCGAGACATTAGTTCACCAACAGAGGGGGCTATGAGGCCAATGAGACTTTCCTCTCCACAGCAGGGAATTCCCCTCTACTTCCTATATGCTAGCAGTCAGAGCAATACCATGGGAAGTGACTTCATTTGTGCTGAGATGACTTTAAATAGAAAACCTGTTTTACATTTTACTTTGAAACTATTACCAAAACATTTACTGTATAGTCTAGTTAACAGAAAACTCTAGATATATAAAAGGGATTAAATAAGATTTGATTAACATCCATACATCATTTTAAATATATCAACACAATAAATATAAGTAAGATAAAAATCTCATATATGAGCTCGAGTTCACACACACCTTTCGTTTATCCACGGGACCCATTTTCAGGATCAGGTTATTCTCCACAAACTGGTGCCTGTGTAAATAAGCAACAACAGATTACTAACTTGCCCAAAAATGCATTTTTGACCCTCAACAAATACTTATCTAACCAATAATTTCACTTTATTCCACCTTTCTAGGACAGGGGCAAGACTTTAAATCAAGAATGATTCACATGAACAGGCTGAAACATTGGAGGACGTTTACCAGGGGTTTCCAGTGGTCTGTTTGTCCAGCAATAGCTGCTTCTCTTCTTCAGTGAACTGCAGGTCCAGCTCAAAAGAGTTATTGTCTAGGTCGTGGATGTACTGCTCAATGTTGCTGCTGGACCTCTGCGGGGGCGTGGATTCGTGTGGCGACAGGGAGTGTGATGAGCTGGACTGGGCCACCTGCATGTTGCTGAACTGGCTCAGGAGGTCATCGTACTGTGACAGGTAGGGGAAAAGGTGTGACGATGTTTAGCTTAAGATTTGTGGCTTGTTCTGGGAGAATACCATGAATAAGTAAAAGAGACCTGGACCGTAATGAAATGTCTTACGTTTCCATAGCAGTCCTCATCGTCTTCAGACATGGCTGGCAGATAGGGGGTGAGCTTGGGGGGTGTCTGTATGTGTAGGTCGCTCCAGGAGATGGTGTCGAAGAAGGGGTGCTGCTTTAAAGGGTCGTACCCTCCCATCTCTTCACAACCAATCCGCTTGGAAGGGTCCAGTGACTGCGGCAAAAAACAGAAGCGGATATGACGGGTTTTATATCAGCAGGAAACCTCTGCCCCGTAAATAACTAATACCACATTAATGTCTCCACAGAAACATTTAATTAAATCCCACATACATAAATGAATGATGGTACTTGATGACCTACCAAAAGCTGTTTGACGAGATCCTTGGCTTTGGGGAAGAATTTCTCTGGGAATTCATACTCCAGCTTTATTATTTTCTGGAATATTAGGTACTCATTTCTACAACAGAAGAGGAAAAGAAGAGACGGCTAGGGAGGTGTACCACAAGTGAAATATTGCTTACAAGATTATTACTGGGCCGAGCCTTTGTTACACTTCAAATGACCTTAAACAGTGAACGTTAATGGGAAAATAGAAATGTAATATAATCAGCCATTATTGAAGCATGAATTAATGAGGATTAACTGAGCTGTGACAACAACATCCCCTTAGTACTTACCCAGCTCTGAACGGTGGTAAACCAGCCACCAGCTGATAGATAATACATCCCAAGGCCCAGAGGTCAGAGCTTTATACAAAAAAAAAAAAAAAAAAAAGAGGGGGCAGAGAAATAAAGTTACGGATGTAATGCCACACTTATATGAAAAAAAAAAACAAAAAACAAAGAAAGACCAAACTGTGTTACCTCTTGCAGGCTGATTTCTCTGTTAGCAGCTCTGGAGACACGTACTGTGCTGTTCCAACAAAGGAGTTTGCTCTCGCTGCCGAACAACACAAATAAATGGTAAAAAGACATGATTAACTTCATGTCACGTCACTAATACAATTGTTATACTTCATGCTGAGAGGTACATAAACTCAGAATAGTTGTTATACCTTGTTTACTGTCTGATGATAACTGTTTTGCTGTCCCAAAATCTGTTATCTGGATGTGCATGTCTTCACTCAGAAGAATATTCTCTGGTTTGAGATCTCTGAAATGGAAAAAAGGGGGACATGTCGTCACATATGGGGAAAACAAATGCTCAGGAAAGCAGCAAAAGATGACGGAAATATCTTCATGGATGAAACAAACAGAAAGTCTTACCTGTGTATTATCCCCTTATTGTGTAAGTATTCTAGAGCACAAACTATTTCAGCTGAGTAGAATCTAGTACAGGTCTCATCAAATGAACCAATTTTGCGAATGTATTTCAGGAGTTCTCCATTCTTAGCGTAGCTGAGACCAAAATCTGAGAAAAGCTAGTTAAGGAACACTTTGACTACTACAAATGAATTGCTAGGAACCATCTGGTACATTATTAATATATGTCATGCCTTGACAAACCGGACTTGTTAAAGGATACACAACTTCTCATCATCTTGAAATGTGAAGTAGAGTTTGACGAAGAACGGGTGATCTAGATTTGACATCAAATCCCTTTCTCTTTTCACGTACTGGGCTTTGTTCTCCTTCATAATATGGCGCTTCTCTAAAATCTTAACTGTAAGAGAGGAAAGAAAAGTTCAGCATATATTAGTAAAAATACACCCAGGATGTTTTCCATCTTGCTAATAAAGCGTAATTCACCAAAAACCTGGTTCATTATTACTTACTTGCATATTCTTTCCCTGTTACCTGCTCTCTTGCCAGGACAACCTTCGGATAAAAGAAAGAAAAAAACATCTTATTTTCTAGTCAGGCTTGAGAGAAAATTTATTAACTCTTAGCGCCTGTTTTGTCAATTCACCTCAAATGAACTCAAGATGACTCATTCCAAGTACATTAATCAAAAGAATGCTAGCATGTAGCAACATCTACCCAGGTATAATTCAAAAAGTGGAATGCAAGTCGCATACCGTCGAGAAGGAGCCCTCTCCCAGTATTTTGCCGAATCTGAAGTCCTCTGGCTTCTTCTTGCGTGGCTGGGGGGCCTGGACAGGCGCTCCTACAGCTGCTGCGCCCTCCATGCTGGGACAGTGGCTACTGCTTGCGCCTGGGATAGCAAGTGGCGAGCAGGAGTCAGGGTGGTTTCTTACCATTGATGGATGCGAGCAGGAACAGATGACAACGCTGGGCTGAATGGGCACAACATCATACTGTAACGGGAGAGGGAAGATTGACAATCAGTCAGCAGGAGGGTGACGCAGTTGCGATTTGATTCAAATGGTGTATGTTCATTTAAGAAATATGAGAGACCTTGCATCCCGGTGTAAAATGCACCTTTAATTGCACTCCAAAACTAAAACTGCACAATCCATCCCTTCACCGTGACTGACGAAACAAGCAATTACCCAACCTATTTCAGATTATGTATACAACATGAGAAGAGACAGGGCTTAGAGGATCTGGATCATATAGAGTACACCCAGTTTCCAAGGTCGCCGACTTATATTTACTGCAGCTAACACACTTGGTAGGATATCACAACTTAAATATACAATTTCAAGTGACACCACTTGAGGAGCAAAGTCTAGAAGTGTTAAGGACATATAACAACTACTGAAGAAGCCGCTTGAAGAGCCTGGTGGTCCCACCTCTCTGTGTTAAAGTTGTACAAACTATGTCAAAGTTACTGCTTTCATGTGACAGCTGTACTGCCGACCACAACTGCACTCAACTCATCAGATTATGTATGTAACTACTGTACATGATAACACTGCCACTGCAGCTAGCGCACCACCAACGCTGACAAATGATTGTTGAAAACTCAAAAACATAAGCGACATGTTGAGCTGTGTGTTAGTTATTTTTAACTTACTCAACTACTGAGTCTAACACACTCACTACTGATGAGCTCAGTTAAGTTAGTACAGTTGGCCTAGCTTCTTCTCATTCAAAACCAAGGTGTGGCCATTTAGCTGCCTTATCCGGACTTCACTGTCTGGTTTCTAAGTGATCGTATAACTATCTACTGACCCATTACCATGAGTCAACCACGTAATGGTTGATAGAAAATGTCAGCTAGCGTTAACCTAAACCTGGGTACTCGGGTAACAACAGGCCTGTGCGAACTTTCTCTGCTAACTAACGCCTGCTAGCAGGCTAACGTTAGCTGCCTTGTCAAATAATGCCGGCCATCACTGACAGCGAGTTATAAACTTAACGCTAACAGCCAGGCAATTAGCACACGTTAGCAAAGACAGGTAACATAAGTAACTTCAAAACCGTGTGCCGTCTTCACCTGACCGTGTTCAAAGTTAGCGTGCCGACATCAGTGTCGACATTTGGAAATTAAAGGGTTGACAAGCAAGCTACACAATGTTAACCTTAAATAAATAAAAAAAAAAAAAAGGCTATCTCCCAACCAAAGGTGGAACGCAGTGAAGCTAATGTTAGCCTGTTAGCAGGCAGGAGCATCGCTCGAAAGCGCGAACATGTTTAGCTAACGTCAGCCAACAGATAACGCTCCTGACCAAGGGGAAATGGTCACACAGCCCATAAAACTAACAGCAAGCGCTGGTAAACGCTAAATCAACACCGAATAATTCGACGAACCTTTAACCACGAAGCAAACCAGGTGTTGGGACAATCTCGAGTAACGTAGCAAACATTTAGTGTTGTGTTAGCCCAACATTAGCAGGCTAACGTTGCTAGTGGGTCGTAACGTTAAACGATCTTTTGCGGCTAGCACCGCTCTTCAAATGGAAGGCCCGACGTAACTATTTGTTGTCAAACAGCCGCCACACTGTACATTTTCAGCGCTGGCTTCGAGCTGTTGTTCACGTTAAAGTTGCAACACTCACCAGCTGACTTGTAGCTCTTGCCATGGGAGTTTTCCGCGAGTATTTATTTGGAATAAAATAATTAGAGAAGCTCCAGTAATGGCTGCCTCTGCGCCTTCATTTTCGAGCTGTGACGTCGTTCCACAACAATGTTACTGCAGGACAGCAGAGGAGAGTCCCGCTGTGTCCGCCCCCCTCGCCACATTTACAACCTACTGAACTTCATCTCACTGAATCTGATAGGGACTGAGTCAGACGGCAGCAGTTGTTGATATTCAAACACCGCAGTAAACGTGGCCTACAAACTATCTTTGCGCCAGTCTGCTTTGGATTGACTCATGAAGCTTTTTAACGAGGTTTATCTACAGGTCTTTGACACCATTTTAACTAAACTTTCACGCAGAAGCAGCCTGAAATCACACTGATCATCTCCAACTGCAACTGTGACAACCACATAAAACAAAATACACTTCATGTGGGTTGCAAATATTAATTTATTTAGTCTGTTTACATTAAAAAAAACATACAATTTATTTATTTTTTGGATACAAAACTGGCTCCCAAACAGCCTTTAGTTTATGTATGTCATGAGTCCTTGTCCGTAGTTGAAATATTTCATCTTTATTGTAGTGACTTTTATTCAGTCTCTTCCTCCTCTCCATCATGATGATGTGAGGCTGCTCTTGACTCCGTGTCGCTTCCTGGATTTTCATCTTCCGCTTCATCTTCGTCGTCTTCTGACGTATCCTCACTAGAGTCATCATCTTCAGGTGCACTAAAGACAGAAATAACAGTTTGAGGAACTTAATCATCATACGAATGGAAAACAAAGTATGACTGTACGGATATATTTTTAAACCATTTGGTATTTTCCAATCAATAATGGCTTACTGGCTTTACTTAAGTTTTTTGAAGTTAAGTTGATGGTATATCACTGTGTAAAATAACACATTACTTTGAAACAAGCTAAAAAATGCTTATTTTAAATGGACCTACTGTCAACAATAACATGACAATTACATGACTGAGGGTCCTTAAACAGCTCCTTCAGCTCCTTCTTTTTTCTATATATTTCTTATTTATGATCTAATTTCTTATCAAACTTGTGTATATGAGCTGCTGTGCCGTATTTTAGAGTTTAAAAGGGGCTGCTTAGACCCTACTGAGGAGAGTGGGAGTTTGGTTACAGAGGAGGTAACAGCTATTGAATAACAGAGAGTATATTGGTTTTCTTGCAAAGTTATTTTTTGTTTTCTTTTTGAACTTATATATAGAGCATTTTGTTTCATTCACTTTATCTATTTTGTTTTTGTTAATATTGGCACTGTTTGCACCTGGTGAGGTGGGACAATAAATCATGAAACATCATTTTTTCCGACTAAAGCCTGGATTTTTGAAAACAACAAGAAGGTTGGGGGCGGTGTTTAGCTCAGTTGGTAGAGCAGCTGCCCCATGTGTAAAGGCTCAGTCCTTGCTGCGGGAGCCCAGGGTTCGAGTCTGGCCTGTGGCTCTTTCCCGCATGTCATTCCCCATCTCTCTCCCCACATTTCCTGTCACTCTTCAGCTATTTCTATCGCAATAAAGCTTGAGAAGGCCAAAAAAATAATCTAAAAAAAAAAAAAATGTAACGAGGAGGTTGAAACAGAACCCTGCAACACTTATGATATATGCATCATCAATATTTACAGACAAACAGCCCACCTCACTCTGAGTGAAGGTATAAAATTGCTTACCACACAGGTCTGTTGAGGTTTCTACATTCTACTCCTGAGTTCACATCGAATGGATCTGCGAATGAGACAGATGATTAACAATTCATTAAGAAGAAAACTGCTTCAGAAAATAGACGTCATAACTCAAGAGAACAAAATGCATCCTACTCTGTGTATGGGGCAATTTTCCAGAGATGCTGGAAACAATTAGCCTGGTTCCAGACTTCTGAATCACTGCCCACATCTCCAATTTGTTCAGCGGTTCAAATTGATCAAAATCAAATGAATGAAGGAAAGAAAAATGGCAAATCCGTCTGATTATTGAACATCAGTCTAGCAAACAATGCCAGGAACGTTCACATCAGCGTTTAAAGAGAAAGCTAGAATTTTAAGTCGCACATCACAACTTACGGTGGCCTTTATTTTTTGATGAATCACGAAACTCATAAGTAATTCAAGACCTTTAAAAGCCAGAAGAACTATGTTTTATGATGTGCACATCCTGAAAAGAAGTACTTAGAGACCAGTTTCCCCAATTTAACAAGATGAGTCATTATTGACATTGTGTTGGAGCAGTTATGAAATAAATTATGTACACAATACAGATTCTGCCACTTTAAGGAGAGCTTTCACCACAATAACATTTAATAAACATAACCTACAAGTTGTACATGAAGCCAAACCAAGGCTAAAATGAGGACAGATGTGGAACTAAAACCCATATGACCTCCAACCACTTCTGCTACACAATATGTTGAGAAAACACCAGTTTATTACCAAACTCCTCTTCCTCTGGTTTAGAAGTGAGAAAATCCTTTTCTACAGAGAGCAGCTCTTCCTCTGACTTGCAAGCAGCATAACGTTCCAGCAGAACTTTATTGAGATCCAGGAACACTGTCCCCCACTTGAATTTGTTCAACAAGAGCACTGCTAGTTCTTCAAAGCCTGCAAAATCAGACACAGTATGTGATTACATCACTGCTATAAATGTGCATCCGGATACTAAACACAGTCAGGAAGACACTAAAGCTAAAGTCTTACCTACAATGCAGAACGTGGCAGCAAAAGCTTCAACGCAAGACAACTTGCAAGGCTTGCCGTAGTTGACGGGGTTTGCTGCTACGAGGTACGGCAGTAACCTGGGGTGAGTTCCAACCATCTTGTTGAAGGGAGTCTCTTCCAGTTTGGCCCAGGAGCAATCGATCACTGCTAACCCACTTTGAGCCACAATCTCTCTGTGCATAAACGTCCACACAAACGTTTTTAGACACAAACTACTTCGTTATCAGTGACTTATGCTGTATGAAACAAACATCTCAACACACCTGTCTGCTGGCGTCACATACTTTGTGCCCATCGGACTGAGTATGAGTCCGTTAAATCTCTGATTGAGGCGCAGGTTGCGAACAAAGCCCTTGCGTACAAGCTTTCTGCCGGTACAACGTTTGGGATCGCAGTGACCCAACTCCCACATGGCAAGTGGACATGGCAGTTTCACCAGAGGGGCCTCTGCTCCCTCCTCTAGGTGAAGACTTGCTGAAAAACAGAGTGACAAAGGACAAAGTGTACATTATGATGTGTGAACAACCAATTAATCAGTTTACTTATAATATAGTGTTATAGATTATAAAGAGTTGCTTTCATAATTCAAATCTGTATATTTCTATCACACTGTGGTGGCATCTGCATTATTCTATGCAGTCCCCGAAGCACGGAGAGAAACAGGAAAAGACTCAAACTGGTCAAGAGGTCCAGCTCTATCCTGGACTGCCCCCTAGACTCCACAGAGGAAGTGGGGGGAGAGGATGATGTTTGACATCCATCATGAACAACTCCTCTCTCCTCCTGCATGAGACTGTGGGGGTCCTTAAACAGCTCCTTCAGCAACAGACTGCTACTCCCACCATGTAAGTAGGAGCGCTACCACAGGTCCTCAACACCAGCATGACTTCATGACTTTTTTCTATATATTTCTTATTTATGAGTAATTTCTTATCCACCTTGTGTACATAGTTTTTTTTTCATATCTATTTGTAGTTCCATTTCTTATTTCTGTAAAAATTGTAGTTTTTGTAAAGATCTAGCACAGGTGTAATTTCTTAACATAGGTTTAATTTAATCCAGATTTATTTTATAGGTTAATGTATGTTTATGTTCGATGCTTGAATTTCCCTCAGGATCAAAAAAGTATCTATCTATCTATCTATCTATCTAAGCTTTTGTGTTAATTTCCCCAGTGTGGGATCATTAAAGTCTATTTTATCTTATTTTATGTGTTAATGAACAGTCAACATTATTTCACCCATTAAATTAAATTCTAACCCTAAAAAGTTATTATAGCAAGGCACCATCCTAAAATATAATACTGTTATCATGTAAATCTTTAGATTCATGGGTACATTTCTGCTTACTACAGTACTTAAATTTAGACAGAGAACTGTTGCACTTAGTCCACATGTATAACATAAGTTCAGTTGCATTACAAACAGTCAATGCATTATTACCTTCAAAAGCAGTGTGCATCTCTTCTGTAAAGGCCTCTACGGACTTCCCCTTCATTTTATGCCTCTTTTCTTTGCCCTTGTTGTCAGGCCGCACAAACTTGCCTTGTTTCTTTCGTCCCATGTTGCAACTAGTAAACAGCTAGTAAACTACAGCCTGCATTCAAACCAATCAGCCTCTGTTTACCTGCTTTACTATGGCATTAGCTACCTAGCTATCCCACTGACAGCAGCATGTCTGAAGATTTATCTCGCTAAACTAAACGTTTCGTATTTTATCTTCGCGTACACAAGTTACAGGTTCAAATATTTAAATTAAATTCAGCCTCTGTCTTCCCTGCACTGTGTTTTATGTCGTTTAAACTACAGTTTACTCGTCTTTGGCTACTTTGTATCGTGGAAAGCACGTCGTAGTCCAAGACATACACGCATGCGCACATCTTATTTTGATCACGTGGCTCTGTCACATGACGAATAGCATACAGGTAGGAAATGTAGCTGGTGAGCTGGACCAGATGTCACATTTTAGACCCTCAAAAATCAACAATGCAACGTTTTTATAGCGCAATACATAATTTGTTAAGGCTGTGCATGGTCTGCGTGTCTCTTTACAGTAAGTGCTTTTATATTAACTTTGTTTTATGGCTTTAATACCAAACCAGATGCGACATATTGCATTGTGGTGATGTGTTTTAATTGACTTGAGTTGAGTCTGATGTTGACTTGTGTGTTTTTTACTCAGTAAACCATGGATTGGCCGGCAAAATGAAGATAGTCGAGGAGCCAAACACATTTGGGTACGTTAGGCTAAAGCATATGTCACAGTCTGCGTCGTGTAAACAGCTTTCTGACTTATTATCTCTGTGTTTAGGTTGAATAATCCTTTTCTGGCTCAGGGAAGCAGACTACAGCCTAAAGTGACTCCATTTCCAGTGTCTGGTAAACTAAATTTACACCCCATTTTATTTAATATTTCAAAAAGTGTTTAAATGTTTTGAAGGAAAATGGTTAACCAGTAGATGTTGATGAAAGTGATCACTAATGTCCTCCTCAAGGCCCTGCACATCTTCATCGGCTTGCTGGAAAGTGCTTCAGTTTCACAGAGTCAACGTGAGTATTTCAGGGCACTGCATTTGTGTTTTTATTCCCCATATCTGCTGTCTCTCTACAATTTTTTGACCTGCTGATTGTTGGACTCATGCAGGGAACATCAGAGTATCTGAAAAAAAAACAAACATTAAAGAGTGTGTGTGTGTGTGTGGTCATTTTGCAGGTATAAATATGAATTCTGTCCATTTCACAACATCACTCAACATGAGCAGTCATTCAGGTGGAATGCGTACAGTGGGATACTGGGGTGAGATGCAGTTACCTTACATTATCTACAGCTACCATGTGTTGTAAATATTAATATGTGATGAAAACTGTGGATTTGTTTTAAGAGAAGCCATTTGTGTGCTCCTAACAGGATCTGGCAGGAGTGGGAAATCGTAAACAACACTTTCACAGGCATGTGGATGAGAGACGGGGATACTTGTGGAACCAGAAACAGGGAAACAAAGGTTAGTGAATGTTTTAACATTTTCTGGTAGTCATTTACCAGCATGTAGGAGCTCCCACGGGGTTATTCCGATGTCTTTGTCTCTTCTTAAATCAATACATCAACTCAAAATCAAAGTCATAAGTAAATCAGCAATCACCAAAATGAAAATTTGTTGTGTAACTTCTTTGTTGTTATATTTCTGTAGGTGATCCTGGTCTGCAGTGCAAGCAGTAAGCTTGCTCAAGTCTCAGAGCCCAGTACTTGTGTGTACTCTCTAACCTTTGAGACTCCACTTGTCTGCCATCCACATTCTCTTTTAGGTAAGATGAAATCTTACAGCACAAGACAGCAGGGTGCATGCCGGTATACAGAGTATACCTACTTCTAAATGCTCTCTGATGTACATGATTCAGTAGTGTTCTGTAAGATGAATTTGATGGATGTTGAAAGCATGACATAGTCATCCAATTTTCATGAATGGATGGACTAAGGAATAAATAATACTTAACTAATACTCAAAATACATAATCATGTAGTTGTCTCATCTGTCTGTGGACCAGTATTTATGGACTGCACCTTTTCTGTGGCTAATGTTGGACTCTTAACAATCCTTAGTCTAACTCCTACTGGCCCATTTTAGGGTGAACTAACATAATAACAGGGCATTTATCTTTTGCTGGACGGGGCATTAATTAGTATACCAATTTCTCCAGGCACCACCACACTAAGTCAGTGTTAGTAGTGATTTCTTACCATGTGTACGCTCTTTTTAAGTGTACCCGACACTGAGTGAGGATCTGCAGAGGGAGTGGGATGAAGCTGAGCAGGCTCGCTATGAAGGTCTTATCACTGAGCAGGTAAAGACCAGTTTGACACAAAACTGCGTGACTCACTCGATCACTTGCATGCTGATAATATTTATAGCTGATTCAAACACAGACAGTCTTTTGTTCTATTTGCATTGAAAATTATATCGTAATTTACATTTCAAATAGCAGCCCTCTTGTTTAAAGTTACTCATTTATTTTTATTCCAGTTTTAGTCATTTATCTATCAGTCTTGTCCTCTAACACACAATGCATGTCTGCTACAGGGATACAACAATATTCTGAAGGACATTTTTGAGGATGCTGGTTTTCTGAAGAGCCAAAAAGTGAAGATAAAGCCACCAGAAGCTGCCGCAGTTGCTTCAGAAACACACAACTCTTTACAGAAGTGTACAGAGGTGTGTGTGTGTGTGTGTGTGTATGTGTATGTGTATGTGTATGTGTGTGTGTATGTGTATGTGTGTGTATTTATGTGCTGATTCAAAGAATAGTCATTATTATAATACTACTTAAAATGTGAAACAGATGTTATATTTAATTTATATTACTTTTTTTGTACAGGATTTCCAAAAACAGAGAGAAGAGATTGAGAGACTGCAAGCTCTCCTCACTCAACACAATATTCCTTTTGATTCAAAGCAAAGTAAGGGAATACAACCACGCTGCCTTCAATCATTTAAGTTTTATACAGTGTCTAATAACTTAAACATAATTCTTATATGCAATATTTCTGTATCTCTCTGTCTTAGAAGAAGCAAAAGGCACAGTGAGTGTGACGGTTAAGGATCAACACCTGAGGGGAGACACCGGCCTTATTGATCTGCAGTGAGTCAACTAGAGCAAGTCACCTTCTTCTTCGCTGCATTTCTGTGGATCGAGTAGATTTGAAGAATTTGTTGGTCAATGTGAGTGACACAGACACTCACTGGACAGTATTGCCATCAGTAAATGTTAACTTAAACAAGCGCCACTGAGAAACACTGAACTTATTTGTGGATTACAAAACTGTCAGACTTGTGCAGAACTTTTTTTCGAGGAGTTTTGACACTCAGACGGCTCTCTGCAGGACTTTTCATCAGAGAGGATCATCGTAATGAATCAAATTCTGTACAGAGGCAACATACTGAGAAGTAAAACACAGTTTTAAGAGAAAATGGAACGTTTTGAGATGGATAAAAGTTTAATGTATAATTTCACATCCCAACATGTGATTCTTCAGCAGGTTTACAAATGATTTACAAGACAAAATTGAGTCCCTGAAAACAATAACATGTACTCTTTCCACTTTCTTGGTGCATTAAAATGAATGCCTTGTGTCAGGTAGGAGACACTATCAGAAAATATCAATACAGGGTACAACATCTATAAGGGTATAACAGGATTTTAAAAAATGGACAGGACATAAAGTATTAAACAATAAACATTTTTATTTATGTGTGCGGCTAAACAACATTTTAAAAATGTATTTGGAATATTAAGTGTACTGTACTTGGGTGTATTTTCATAAATCCAGGAAGTGATGTTACCAGCCCACATATAGAGACTCTGTTTCCTTCCTGAAAACTTTGTAACCTGAGTTAAGAGTCAAAACACGAGCCTTTGTAGTGCAGGAGGCCTACATTCTCCCTGATCCTGCAGCCTGAACTGGCAGCTGCATCTGTACCTACTGTATATCTGTTTTGGGTACAGAGGAGATTACAATGAGTAGATATCCACATACGTGGGGCATACATGGAGTTTCTGTGAAGAGTTGGTTGTAAAACCAAAACATATTTATCATGCTTATACCTTGAGTGGATGAGAAAAGTTATTCTCATCAGTGACTTCAGATTATGGGCTTTGACAGGCACAAACATGTCTGACTACAAACATTCCTGAGACTTTTGACTCCAGCAGTCTCTCGGTTTTCTGTATCATCTTCACATCTGTCCTCATCTGTCCATAAATCCTGAAACTAGACTCTGAATTCTTTACATTTGGAGCTGGAAAAACAAGTGAAAATCTGCCACTGTTAGCTGAGGTACTACTCTATGCTAAGTGTAACTTATAATAAGAATAACATGTAAGTTGCAACATGTTTTATAAAAATGGCTTTAGTGACTGATTACCACCAGGCGACACTGTATTAAACTGAAGAAATGGAGAAGAGAAAGTAACCTAGACACAAGAAATTAAAGAATGTGAATAATACTGGTTATTTAATCAAAAGTCATCCTTTTGTCCCACAGGACCGCTCCAAAAAACTACATATAAAACAACAGGTTTTAGTCCTAACTTGAGACCAAGGCAATAATCCAGTCCACTGATCAACAAACATGTTTCAGTCTTTATCTGTTGTGCTTTGGGGCGTTCAGGAGAGGAGCTGGATAACTTCTCTGGCTCTTTGCGCCCTCTGCTGGACAACTTTGTCCTCTGGCGCTCGTCCAGACTCTTCAACCAGAGCTAAGGCCTTCTGCACTGTGGTGTCTTTGGCTCCTCCACGCAGCCCTTCCATGTACTCGAGCAGCACGGAGAACTTCTTATCTGGAATCTGAGAACAAGTTTTTTTTTTTTATTATTATGTTGCTTGAGTTCTGTTGAGTGGCCATTAGTTTTTATATTATAGCCACACGTGAGCATCTTTTCAGCATAAAGGGCTACACAAATTATTTAGGAATACTGAAATGACCTTTCTGTAAATTCAAAAGTGTTTGTAACGACAAAACCATGTTATAAACATCAGTCTTGTCATCATGACATTATGCTTTCTCTAATGAGATCAGGCATAACTCAAACTAATCAAACAGGAAGACATAACCCTAAGTTTAGGACCTCCCTCACTCTAAGCCACAGCTAAAAAAAAAAAAAAAAAGAAAATCCCCCTCCTGCCATCAAGTGTTCATGTGGGTTCATTTTACCTTTTCAGAGTCGAACATATGCTGCAGTAACCACGTCTGCCTGGTCTTCTGGAATTTCCACTCTGTACGGTTTTCAGCCCAGCTGCAAAGACGAAACCAGCGTGAGTTGCAGGTGGGCTGCAGTGTCACATCGGTTAACTATTGCAAAAAGCAGATACTGGATATAAAAATAGAAAAGAGGTCTAGAGGGGTGTTGTTTAGCTCAGTTGGTAGAGCAGCCGCCCCATGTATAAAGGCTCAGTCCTTGCCGCGGCGGCCCAGGGTTTGAATCCGACCTGCAGCTCTTTCCCGCATGTCATTCCCCATCTCTCTCTCCCCACATTCCTGTCACACTTCAACTGTCTCTATGAAAAATAAAAAGCTTGAAAAGGCCAAAAAATATCTTTAAAAAAAAAAAAAAAAAGAAGAAGTCTTAAGAGAGTTATTATACTGGGTTACTTTAGGGCAGGACAAAATAACAGGAACACCTTGACAGTGTACTCCAGAGATCTCATGTTGCACTTTCATGAAAGTTGTGTAACTTACAAGACACAGAAGAGTATAAGAATAGTAAAAAAATCAATCCAGGTGAGGCTGAGAAATTCAGAGTTTTACTCCCCAACATGGGTCAGTCTTAAAAACACTGCATCATACATGTTCCACAATGCAATGTAATAGCATCTTTCATTAGACCCTGTCTGTCTAGTTAACACGAATATCTTTCAAACTGAACACCCGAGTCCGTAACACAAGTTTTCTGTTTTGTCTTGAGGTGAGATGACCTTGATGACATACACTCAGACTTCAGGGGTACTGAGGATTTTCACAGGCTGGTTAAGACTCTTTAAGACTAGTATGGTGAACTTCATTTGTAAAGTCAGTAGGATTTCTCTTTAACAACATAATTCACCAGCACACTCAAAAACACAAACAACGACCTCAAACATAACTGACGCCTCTCTGACACACTGAACAAAAACTACAACATTACAAGATTGACCAGAGTAGTATTTGTTTTGGACGGCTGTACTGTCTTGCATTACACTGTTCAGGCGTTCCTGTATGTTTCTGCCATTACAAATGGAATTCATTATTTTCAGCAACATTGCGTAACTTATCTATAACAGATAACAGATAACAGATTAACAGATTCAAAATCATTCTGATGCTACGCTGACGTGTAATCGAAGTGAATTGTGTCTCTGTCGTTCCCACTCTGCGCCCAGAACGCCTGTTATGTAACTTTGTCCTCCAAATGTGATCCACGAGAAGTACGTAACGTTTTATGGCACTAAGTCGCACACCATCAACTATATCACTGATTTTGGTGAAACGGGATCATATTTTATGGAGAAAATGTTTTCAGCTTTCTCTCTGATGTAGTTCGGCTGCTCTGCATCAACTCAGTGATTTACAGAGTTTTCTGATGGACAGTGAAGTAAACTGCTGCGAACTATAGCTGCTGTTAGCTAATGTTATAATTATTAGCTGGGCTGCCTGGACTATCAGCACAGAGCACAGGGGGAGTGTTAGTGTTTGGACCACCGGCATTTTGGACCACCGGGAAGAGGAGGTTATTAGGCCGGGGGCGTGGGGGAATGCAGACAGGGAACCAGAGCCGGTGTCATGCTAGAACTGGAGCTAGGACATAATGACAGAGGCTGAAAGAGTAGATCTGGCGCTGACTTTTAGTTGCTGTTGAAAGCTTTGTGAAATAAAAGGCTTGAAGACAGACACTGAGCTGGGCGTCTTGCTGTTGGACTAGTAAATAATAATAATAAGCTGGCTGCTATGTCTTGTGTTGTTACACTTACTTGATGTTTGGTTGTTAGCAAAGTTGTAGACTTGCTAGTTTTTGTCCATAAGTAATATAATTATAATAAATACATGTGTACAACTGTCCATATTTACCACAGTGGTATTGCACACTGAAACTGGAGCACTAGTCATCTCCTCCTTTCTTCCTGGTAATGTGGATACAGACATTGGGTGGTTTCTTATGTAAGAACTGATGACATCATAAGGAGGAGGCCTGTCCTGTACTTAATAATAACAGTTCTTACCAGGTGAGGTAATCTAAGGCCTGCTGAGGTGCAGTTGGTCCAGATGCTTCAGTTTTCTCTAAGGTTTCTCCTTCAGCTTTAAGCCTCTTCTTCTCTTCCTTTTTCAGGATCTTCTTCATCTTCCTCTCAAGGACCCGCTTCTCCTCTGGGCTCAAGTCCTCCTCTCCCTCCAGCACAGGGGGTGTATCTGAAATCTGTCACAACAAAGCAAAACAAAAGCTCATGGGAGTTATCCATGTTAACAGACCTTCCTTTGTAGACTCTTATCATTTTCTGTGCTCGCTTTCCAACATCTCAAAATAACTCACATGACTGATTATAAGATAAATGTTTGAACAATCACTTCATGTTTTGTGTACACTAACAGCCACTTCCAGACAATTTTTAGTATTTTACAGTTTTGTGTGTCAAGTGCAGAGCTGATCTTTCTTGTGCTTTAAATAACTAAAGTTTGATTTCTCCTGACTGAAAAATAAATGTGACATTTTGTTGTTTCGCAGCTTAAAGACAAGTGAAAGACAAATGCACTTTTTGGGTTTGGATCACTTCCTGTTGTGCTGCAGCTCAGAGGGACGTTTCCTGTACATACAGCCTTATGAGGTCAGCGTGACATGCATTTATATAGTGTGGTAAGGTTTACTGTGGTGCACAACAGTGATGTATTTGAGGCACGTAGGCATGCTTATCCACCGCAAATGTTTGCATTGTTTAAAAATAACCGCCTGTTAAGTCAGGTTCTTGCAAAATCATGCAAAGGAGCCACAAATACATGCATATATTACATATTTAATTGAAACAAAAATTGGAGTTCAGTTTCATGATTGAGCATCTGTTTCTCTAGCACAGACAAAAAGATGCTTTGCACGAAATTACTCTACAGAGAAGTAAAGCCAAATTAAAGCTTGTTCACTGCTGCAACCAGCAGCACAACTTAAACACTGCGTTTAACTCTCAGGGGAAGTTAAACAAGGGATGCACTATGCTCTCTGATTTAACAGACCTCAGTCTGCACAGTGATGAAAAAAAAAAAAAAAAAAAAAAAAAAAAAAAAAAAAAAAAAAAAGGAGGGAGGGCAGGAAAAGATTTTGATCACATGGCCACGAAGTCATTCTGCAAGTATGCTGACGGGGTTCTGCCCACAGAAATATAAAAGCACTTCACTGTGAGCGATCCGTGTCCATGCGACGAGCATCATTTTCAGAGCTTTGAGTCGATCAGCAGCGTCGGGCCAGTGCATACAAAACAGAAGAGGAGCGGGTGACGAAAGCAGAAAAAAAAATGGTAAGTGGAAACATGTGTTTTTAATAAGCAGGCAGTTCCTCAAAGGGGAGCGGACAAAGACTGGCCAACGGGGACATGTGTGGTTGCAGAAAAGATTTTGAAAAGAAAACATTTTTTATTAAATCAAGTCAGCGCTGAGATGTAAAGGTTCAAATTTAAGCTCAACTGAATTAATTTAGGAAGGAAATGCACTTTATGTTGTAAGAATATGTTCCTGTGGAAAACCCATGTAATGATTCACAGACTGAGCAATAGTAAACACTGTCTAAAATGTATAAAAAACAGCTGATAAATGAGCTAATTTACTCAACCACGGTAGCTCTAAATAATGTGTTTCCACTTGGTTTTGTGTACTCGGAGAGCAGCTGATTTACAGACACCAGGTGATAAATACGTATCTGGACTTTGCGAACAGTTCAGTAGATTTCTGTTCATCCGCTAATGGAAGGAAGTGCTTGACAAACAGCGGAGGGTGATGATGAGAACAGGATCTCATCAGTGGGTGTTTTCTCTTTTCATTTCCAGGCTACTCAAAGCCCAGACTTGTTCTCAACTGCGGGGAACACCACACTGTCTTTTTCTGACAGTCCCACCATCGTAACCAAAACCTCCACTTCAGTGAACCCTGATATAAATCAAACCATCAAAATGTTAGACGAAATTGCAGCAGGTGACATAACCTCCAGAGCAAACTATGTGTACAGTTTCTTGGCTGCGTGGGGCCTCGTCGCAGCCTGCTTTCTGCTCTACCACTTCATCCAGACCTACAAAGCCCAAAGGCGGCTGGCCTGGCGCGACTGCCTGCTCTGTGCCTTTTGTGGCTTCCAGCTGCTGCTCCTGTTCCTCTCCCTCCACTCTGTGGCCTACAGACCTAAATACCTGCACACTACAGGTCTGGGCTGTGCCACTCTCTCCTTCACAATCAACACAGTCTCTCTGTGCGGCCTGTTGATCTTAGTGCTGATGGCTTATGTCCTAACTCTGGATCAACCATCCCACAGACTGCTGAAGAAGCCCGGGGTCTGTGTGGCTCTGGCGATCCTGACTTCTGTCCTGATTTCTCTGCTGCTGGCTGGGATTCGTGGTCTGCAGGAAACTGGTATTTGTTATATGGATCCAGTCAGTGTCTCGTATGCAGCTGCTAGGTTGTGCCTGGCTTTATTGATTCCCTACATCCTCCAGCTGGGACTTCTGATATGTGGCTGCATCCGACAGTTTAGATCTAATGGACGTTTCCTTTCCGGCTCTGAGGATGGTCCTGTATTCCTGACAGTCACTGTGGTCATTTTCCTTTGCCACCTTTTCTACAGTGTGGCGCTGATGAGGGGAGCTCAACTATCGAAGGACGGGCTGAGCATTTACGAGCGAGCATTTCTGAGTGTGGCCGAGTTTGTACTGTTCTCAGGGAGCAGCGCCAGCCTGCTGCTTGTGCTGTTCATGCACAAGCCGAGTCGAGAGAATCTCCAAGGAGCTTACAGGCAGCTGAGGGACTGCTGTCGAAACCCAGGGCACACACAGCCCAACCGAAACATCATAGCTCCCCACATTGAGATCACAGACACCCTGCAGGACATAGAGTCATAGAGGACAAAAATCCCCTCTGGTCTATGAGAACAGAACTCTTCTGATGCATCAAATTAAAGATCCAATGTATTAGATATATTTTATAACTTTTTATAAGCTTTAGCTGTTTATTTTTCTGTGTTTTTACATGCTTGCATTCTTGGTTATAATGTCTCCAGTGACTAAAAGTTTGCTAAACAATTTTTCAAATTTCATTTTTTGTACATTTTTGTTTTACAAAAAAATAAATATTTTGCTGTACATCCGCAGAATTGTGCAATATGTTGGTTATCTCCCTATTGTTACTAGAATAAAACAATGTTCATACAATTATGAATGAACAATGATGAATAAGGCAATTTAAAAAGTGCTTACTGTCGATAACGTGCAATTTAATGTCTTGAAAGTGCTGAGACACGCCTCTTTTCTTGGAAAACACACGTCGTTTGCATTAACATGAGCCCATTTAGACAAAATGCCTGGAAAATCCTCTGTAACTCCCAGAATGCCACATCGGAAACATTTAGTCAAGGAAAGTAAAAGCCAGATTCAACGTTTAGTCCAACAGTGTAAATTTTTTTTCCATGTTGATATTTTTAAAGCTGCTAATGAACCAAAACAAGCCGCAGTCAAGTGATACTTCTTTCAAGAAACTGATGGGTGCCAGTTCTAGGAATAACAGACCTACATGGATCACATATTGCATCGGTGCCGACACAGAAGGGCACAAAACCAGGGACCAGCAGGAAAATTAACGCAGGATCCGGGTTGTATAAAGTATGGCGTCATGGGAAATGTCAGACATTATTCACACACTGTACAATCGTAAAAATAAATGTCACAAAATTATTAAAATCCAACATGTGACACATTACAGCATCAACATGACACGTCATTAAGAGTCTCATAAGAAGTGCCTATAAACCAGAAGAAAAATCTAAAAGTGCAGCTAAATAAACTTTTTGTGTTTGAAGCAAGAAAAACTTTTTTGTGAGACTATTCCCGCCTGTCGTCCATCTTGTTTTGTGTAAATATGCCGTTCAGTCTGTCTTCACTAAGAGATTCCCGACTCCCATATTTATATATTTAAACTTTCTACAATCATAGACGTGTTCACACTTCAGTGCCAGTGTTGACAAGTCAGCTCTAACTTAACCTGAATTATTTATACAATGAAATAACGCCATCTAAAAATACGTAAGTAATGTTCAATAGGAGTACTTACTCTAATGCTAATAAGCTGAAGCCATGACGAAAAACAATGTTTTCATATTTGGCTAGAAAAATATAATTTATGTGCGTGTGTGCCTGCATTGTGTGTCTGTATGTGGTGGGTGGCACCAAAACACGCCTCTAGATTTACAGTGACACTTGCTTTCATAGTCGCCACCATAAGAACAGCAAGGATTTGAAAGAGCGCAACGCACTGCAAGGAAGCGTAAGGTAAGTTTAAGCTATGTTATATATACGTATGTCACAGTATGTCTCATAGTTAAAGCTGATATAGTATACATTATAGTGTTTTTATACTTTTATACAGTAATACGACTAAGAGTTGTTCTAAAGCAACTGTAGAATAACTATTACAATATTTAAAGCATTGTTTTTTGGCATTCAATGCCTTTATTAGATAGCTGACAGTAGAGAGATGTTAAGAAACAGGGGAGGGAGCGAGTAAATGGGACGAACATGCAATAACGGTCGCCATGTTTTTAGTACTCAATACTAAATACTAGTGGACTACAGGAAGTCTGACATATTTTAAAGACAAACAGCTATAGCAGAGCTATAGCACAATAATAAACTATATAGTGTTGTAAATGACATTCACATATAAACAGGAATATCTCTATCTCAAGTTGCACAGAATTTTACAAATTGACCGTCAACTAATATACTGTATATTCATGGTCATTCATTAAAAATGCGCACAGATGTTTTGACTCTCAAGACCTAATCATTCACTTCTCCGCTCTGTCTATAACATCATCAGCTCACAGAGGACTGCAGTGCAGAAAGAGGAAACGGATGGCAGCACAAGCTCCACAGGGGCTAAAAACCTTTGGAAAACTAACAGTTATGGCAACTTATCACAAGTTCAACACAAAGGTGTAACACGGACATGACCATGTATGTGGACTACAGAGTCATCACTCAGTATAACTTGACTGGTCAGCTAAATGACACACAAATGGCAGTTGTCTCTGGTTTTGTGCAGGTGGCTTCAGAGAACCATGAGCATTATATTATGAGCCTCGTCCTCTCCTGCCTCTACACTATATTCCTGTTCCCTGTCGGCTTCATTGGAAACATCGTTATTCTAGTGGTCAACCTGGACCACAAGGGCCGCTTGTCAGCCCCGGACCTCTACTTTGTGAACCTGGCCATGGCTGATCTTGTCCTTGTGGCCGACTCTCTGATTGAGGTGTTCAACCTGAAGCAGGGCTACTACGACATCGCCGGCCTCTGCACCTTCATGAACCTTTTCCAGCAGGCCAACATGTACAGCAGCGTCTTCTTCTTGACCTGGATGAGCTTTGACCGGTTTGTTGCACTCACTGGATTCATGGGTCGCAGCATGCCGCGCGCACGTCTTAGCTGCTGTCTTATCTGGGCGTCCTCGTCTCTGTTCACCGTGCTTCCTTTCGCTATAGCTCAAGGGCAGCACGCTGGAGAACTCCACTTCTGCTTTGCCAATGTGACACAGATTCAGTGGCTGGAGGTGTTGCTGGGTTTCTTGCTGCCTTTCTGTATCTTGGGTCTGTGCTACTGGAAAATAGCACGGGTTCTCCAGCGGAGCCAGGGGGAGCAAAGCGGCCCACAGCAGAAGCCACGCAGGCAGAAAGCCCTTCGGATGATCTCAGCAGCCGTGTTAGTCTTCTTCCTCTGCTGGCTCCCGGAGAATGTTTTTGTATGCATTCACCTTCTACGAGGGGACACAGACGGCGGCACACTGTGGCACGACTACCCTCTGACAGGTCACGCTGTCAGGCTGGCGGCCTTTTCTAACAGCTGCCTGAACCCGCTCATCTATAGCTTCCTCGGAGAGACCTTTCAGGACAAACTGAAGCTTTTTCTCCAGCAAAAGAGCAGCTGGACCAAGCTGCACAGGTCATCCTCCATCCATGTACCAGCTACAACCACATGTGGCCAAGCAACATGTGACAGACCAAACCAGTCCGCACATTTAAACTCTAACATCCTTTTACAAACTGTTATACTCCCCTCAAATAAACACCAACTGCATACGGTAGGTCACACAGATGGTAGTTAACAACAAGGTGCAAAAATGGGAGTTCACCCGAGTAGCATTCACAGAAACCAGCAACATAAAATGACGTGCACATTTTAAAGAAAATAAACACGCTTACCTCTGTTTGCTCTGTCATCTCTGTTACATGTTTCTTTTTGCGTTTCTTTTCCTTTTTCTGTTTTTTATCATCTGCTGACATTGTCACTCGAGGAATCTGTACCGGAGCCTCCTGAATTAAATAAACATTCATTATTTCTTTTCGTGTTTTCATGTTGTGTCATCTAAAACAGGCACAGGTACATGGGACTGTGACACTCACCTCCACTTCCATCTTTTCCTTCTTCTTTTGTACTTTAGTGTTCATCATTTCTTCTGCGTGAGCCTCGCTGGCATTTGTACTCGACTTCTTCCTTTTAGAGGGATTTGAGTCTGGTTTCAAAGATTTGTCTTTGGCCATGATATAATTTACCTACAAACAAAATGATGTGCATGTTAAGAAGAGATACGCACACAATAAACCTGCTTTTCTTCATTTGCTGTATTTTATGACACTAACACAGAGAAACAGAAAGAAAAATGTGAATATGAAAGTGGACTACAGCTATAACTGCATAACAGTCTCTTTATTCCCAACTTTATCCTACTATTGCTGATGGACTGATGTTCATATAGACTTCATTAAATAAAGGAATAGCCAAAAGCACCACTGTGACGTGGGTTACCGTGGTTTTCACATAGAAATGGTGTAACCACTAAAACACAATCATGGACCAAACATTTATTTTATAACATTGTTCTTAAATATGAATTTACTTACTTGATCTGTGAAAGCAGCGTGCGGAGCTCAGGAGCACAAAACAAGCATGGGAGCTCAACCGGGAAGTGATATCGGCGAGGTGACGCGTGATTGGACGGACGTCGCTCCTTGTTTTGTGATTGGTCGACTGCTTCAAAGACCCTGAAAGTACAACACAGTAACTTTAATGCTTTTATCACAGTGTAATACATAAAGCAGTTGGTACTAAGAGCTTGAGTAAGACTGCATAAAAACTATAGAGTTTTATGTTTTTTTCAAGCTAAAATATATGATATAAAATTGAGGCTGAAAGTTGATTTTTGTTCTTGTAACGGCAGCAAACAATTACAGCTCAAGATTAATTTATTAGATAGGAGAAAATGTAAATTTTAACAACTGGGCAAACTCAATATACTAATAAAGATATGTTTAAATTACAAACAGCCATTAAATAGACCTCTAGGTGACAAATTAACACATATGATATTCTGGCAAACAACTAAAAACACGTTTAAACTTCATATTATGTCACTAATGACAGTATTATATCGTAATTATGATATTTTTGATGAAATATGGCAAATTATGTGTCGTGACTTTGCTCTACGTTTGAGCGGAACGATCAAACACGCGTTCAGCGGTGGCACCGGAGTGAATTCAAGGTTGCACAGCGATGTGACATGTTACGTGACCGAACCAAAGGTGCGTTTGGTAACAAACCCTCAAATTTCTGACATAACATCGTGAATCCTAAGATGAGCATTTGTTCGAGATGTCTACAACAGCAGGACGACTTTTCCCCGCTCTGACACGCACCGCCTTCAGCCGAGGGATATTTATTCACAACGCCACTTCGACCGTGAGGTGAGTAAACCCAACGGGAACCATGATGACTAACGCAGTGGTGGTGTGATTCAGTGACAGTGTTTTAACTGTGATATGTCAAATAAACCCGACTCTGTAACCTACATATAGACAGCTAATATGAAATTTAAGATATGTTGTCACTGTGTCATGGTTACATGCTTTTAGTAGCTGGAGGTGTTACCAAAAATAGTGCTTCCAGAGTATTTAGAGTCACACATTTTGATGGCTGGTATCCAAAAACAGTCACCCCATAGTTAGAAGTAAGGTCGTAAAGTAAATTTAATATCCAGTTGTGTTTAATTCATTCTGCAGAGTATTAAGTGAGCAGGAGCTGACCATCATCATCATCATCACACATTTTGGAGTCGCTCTACTGACCTAGTGACCTTCTGTGTTCATGAGATGTCACATCTAGATGTTTAAACTGCTTCCGGGGGTTAAAGTTATGATTTTAGGTGATTTAAAGTAATCATGGGTGCTGTCCCACAAAGATTTGTTTTATAATTCACTGTGAGTGGAGCAGCTGCAGGATGTGTCACCAGGTGGCATCATCACCGCGTCCTGTCTAGATTACTGGTCAACTTTAGGTCACACAGACGGAAACTGAGGGGAACAATGGCATTAAAATTGTTATGTATATAAACAACACATAACATTTTATATTTTTTATCCTTTATATTTGATTATTAAAGATTTGTGTGTCCGGAATGACATTTCTCATTTGAAAGGTAGAGACACCTGTTTTTAAGGTTCAAAGTATCTTTATTATCCCCAAGGGGCAATTTGTGGTGCAGCAGCAGAACAACACAAACATAAATAAATGACACACAACAAACAACCAGTAAATGAACACAAAACAATTTCACATGGAGCTGTTAAGAATGGCAGCGGGAACAAAGAGGTTTTTCAGTTCATTTTGGGAGACCACATCTGCAGCATGACGGTAATAATTCAGAATAAGTGTTCAGGGGGCGACTTGGGTCGGCCAGGACTGACTGAGCCTTCTTCAGGCTCCTAGTCTTGTACAGACTGTGTAGGTCATTCAGTGTTATGGGCAGTTTTGCCACACACCTTACCTACACTCTGCAGTCTGTTTTTAAAAGTGAGACACCTCTGAGTATATATCTGCACCTATATATGTAAAATCAAGTCCCCAAAATACTGAAGTCAAGTACAAGTACCTCATAATCATGAAGTATATAAGTACAGCACTTAATAAATGTGGAAGGTTACTTTATCAGTCAGTCCCAGCTGATGTATTTTTATTCTTCTTCATCAGCAGAGCGAACGGTGTGCGGACCCTGGCGTTGAGCTCTCAGAGCTCAGCTCAATCCACAGATGACGATAAAGAGGTGAAAAGTGAGCCGATCAAGTTCTCCACCAGTAAAGCCAGTCACAAAACCTGGAAAGTTGACCGCACCATGGGGAGCCAGTTTGAGCGGCCATGGTGGAAAGTACTCCCCATCAGCCTGCTCGCCACCAGCTTCCTCTTGTGGTGTGTACTGAGAGAAGAGACGGACGTTGATGAACAGCTGAACAAGCATCTTTATGAGCATTTACCCAGCTTGCTTTCAGATGAAGCAGAGGAGGAGCAGCAGCAAAATAAACCAAGTTAACAAATATGGGACTTTGGATGTATATATTTATTGTGAAATGTCTGTAATGTGGTACTTGACTGTGCTTGAACTCATTGCTTGATGTGGAGTCGTGAAGCCGTCCAGTGTAATGACCTCATGATTTTTTTCGGAAGACATTTACAGCTTTAGACTTTGCATTGCCTGTTTATTTAGTTGTGTTTGAAACAGAACATGAATTAAAAAGCCTTTAATTGAACTTTGGTTTAGTCTGAATTTCTATAAACATTTAGCTTGTTCACTAGGTACAATATTTGACCATCGCTGGCATCAGAACCAATTCAAGAGTACATATTGCGAAAATTGACTAGTTACACACTCCATGCCGCCATGTCAACATTAAACTGGGCATAGAGTTTAGACACCTACAGGGTAGCATTGGTCTATGGTGCATTATGGTGCTGAGTTTGTTAATCTTACTAGGGACTAAACTTGGACATCTCAGCCTTTAATTTTAGCCACTTTGTTGTCTAAAGTCCCAATATCCAACCCAAAGAAGACAAACTGAGGTCACAGATTTGAGGTAGCGGACAGTTTATTTACAGCACAACAAGAAATCCTATGACATGCACACAGGATAAAAAGAAAAAAAAGTATGGAGTCTAAAATAGTTTTGCAAACCTGAGAAAGGCAGTGAATATTTTTTCAGCATTTACAGAAATGGAACTCTATTCTACTATGAATAAGACAATTGGAGGAGAAAGTCAAGAGTGACATGACAAAGGAAAGTACAAAAAAAAAAAAATTGCCTGAAACTACAAATGACAAATTAGGTGGCACACATGCTGGTAATAGTTCAAGATTTACAAAACAAACCCCAGTCAGTCCCACCCACCCCCACCCCCTAAAAAGATCAAATCCAATCATCTATGCGCGCTCTCCTCTAATTCGCCTGGCCAGCTGGATGTCCTTGGGCATGATGGTAACCCTCTTTGCGTGGATGGCGCACAGGTTGGTGTCCTCAAACAGTCCAACCAGGTATGCCTCACTGGCTTCCTACGTGGGGGGGAGAAGAAGGTCAAAGTTATACAAGTTATAGAATATAACTTTCCAAATAAATATGCCAAAACAAAAGCATAACCAAAAAAGTTCCAAGTGTCGTACCTGCAGAGCACCAATAGCTGCACTCTGGAAACGCAGATCTGTCTTGAAATCCTGGGCGATTTCCCTGACAAGACGCTGGAAAGGCAGCTTCCTGATGAGCAGCTCAGTGGACTTCTGGTACCGACGGATCTCACGCAGAGCAACAGTACCAGGCCTGCAACAACAAAAGTTTCCTTTAAAGACCCCAAACTACAAATGTTCCCCTTGTTTGGTCATCTCATGTCATGACACTGACATCACAGAAAGCACATCACTTGTGAACATGTGTACCTGTATCTGTGGGGCTTCTTCACTCCGCCGGTGGAGGGCGCGCTTTTCCTGGCAGCTTTGGTGGCCAGCTGCTTCCTCGGAGCCTTTCCTCCGGTGGATTTACGAGCGGTCTGCTTGGTACGAGCCATACTTTACCTGAAAACAAAACAGAGAGAGGCAAACAACAATTATTAAGTATTGTTCTCACTATTATAACCTTTCACTGCATTGAAATACAGCCACAGAGAGATACACACTGTAGCAGCTTTGCCACAGACACTCCGCTATGACCCATATCCCCCTTGACATAATACTAACATTTTCTCTGTCACATTTTCACCGTTAATGTTTCCACAAGTCGAAACAAAGCAAGTGTTACATTGGCGGCAACTCTTCACGTGTTAGCGGGAAGCCTTTTTAATATTAAAGACGTGGTACAACGTCCACAGACGCGTCGACGGTTTTTTAAATTTAACAAACAAGCACATCCAAAGCGCCGCCACCATTAAGCTTCAGGGGACACACACGTTTCTTTGCTGTCGTTAGCGAGCAGATTTAAAGCTAGCATGGACGGTTGCAAAATGGCGCCAGCTAGCCACCACATAGGTTTACATCAACATGAAGACGCCGCTACCATCTGAACAAAACCGATCACAAGTCGAGTAAACATTAATCACACGTTTAACTAGAATATCACGTGTTCCTCGGTTTGAAAAGTTTCAACAGAGCACCTCAAATGAAGCTAACCGTTAGCCAACGGGCTACAGCGCGCCGTTTTGTTGTCAGTTGGTTGTCGACTAACGTTAACCCAACCGTTTAATATAACGTCTGAACCGGGACATTAAAGAACAAATCACGGTTTATAATAATCAACAATAAATTTTTTTAAATACACGCTATTAATAGTGACCGCTCTCACGTTACCTTTTGTGTTTATTTTTCCGGGAAGACGGTGTCTCCTTCTTGCGTGTCGGGTAACTCTTAACCCAGCTCGGGCGTGGGAGGTGGTATTTATAGTCTGAGAGGAGCAGCGCTCTAAGTCCCGCCCCTGAGCTCACAGGATTGGTCCAGACTCAGATCCATGACGGAATGTGATTAGTGGAGGAAAAAAGGAGGATTACTATCTGTGGATTTGAAATTGAAAAGAGGAACATGGAGCGCTTCTTTTACACTGAATTTCGACATGGTTTTACGTTTATTCACGAATCTGAAAATACTTCTTCTTTAATCCGCACACTGTTGATTTTAACTTTAGGTTCTACATCCTTTAAATGCATCTTAAATATCCCAAATACTTTTCTTTTCATTAAATGGAGGGAAAGGAACAAAGCTGCCGTACTGAACAATGGATATGATGTGTTATGTGTAGAAATATCTTCACCGTCAATAGTGGGTTGGAAAAAGACTTGGTCAATAACATGATGATGAAAAAGGGGGTAGTTGTAGCCTATATTAAGACGGACACATGCAGCTGCAGTCTCTAGCACAAGCCAGATATACAACATAACACCATATAAAACCTATAGTGTGCCCAATATTGCACACCTAACATAGCATGTGCATCTCTGTAATTCAGCATCATGCCTCTGCTGAAAAGACCTGATCTGTTGATGTCATTGATGGTGCTTTCTTGGGTCAGTGTCTGTTTAGGAAACACCCCTGACAGTCCTGGGATCAGGTGAAGCATCATCCTTTGTCCATGTGTTAAAAGAGGAGGGTTCAACTGGAGACCACCCAGACACCAGCAACCTGGTGATAAAATCAGCTTGTTTCATTGTTTATAAAATCACACTTCCCTGTCACTCTCAGGTCAGCTCTATTAGCTTACAGTGATTACTGCCTTTGTTTATCATGTTTCAGTAAGATAGATAGATAGATGAATAAAGTCATCTATCTATCTATCTTACTGTTGTCCTCTTTATGTTAGGCACACATCTGAAATTTTAACATACACACTCATATACATCACATACATTTTTGCTTTTATATTATTATTATTTTTATTTGTTGTTGTTGTTGATGTTATATATACATACATATATGTTTTCTTATTAGTAGTTTGATATCACTTTATGTAGTTGTGTTATTCTCTGTATGTTCATTTTGTGTTCTCTCTAACTGAAATTTTAACTTGAGGTGGAGGCTTTTAATAAACCCATCTCACTTCCCAGCTCTTTACATTATTTGTTATCTTTGTCATTTCTATGTAATGTTTTAACTGTGCAAAATAAATAAAACTAAACTAAAACTTGTTTTTGTTTTTCCTGTTTTCATTTCGTGTTCCTGTTTGTCTCAAATGTATCAGCTCTCTTATAGCTCACTTTTTCCTACACATATAAATTAAGCCTTATTTAGTAAATCATGGTGACCATAATCCCTATTTACACATTTTTATTCCTGAAAACAGTTTGTTAGGTCTGCGTGTGTATGTTTTGTAGTTTGTCACAATTTAAAAATATATATTTTATTTATTTTTTTAAATGATAAACGGACATGTGGGTCAATCCAACACGAATCACGAGCGGAACCACACACATTGGGGAAATATTACCAGACGGACGCATTGTCAAGTGACGCCGGTGGTAAGTTTCTGAACACGATTTTTATGGAAACAAGAAAATGCCATTATTTTTTACAAATGATGGATAAAACCTGTGACTGTGCCGCTGAGTGTGTGTGCGTCTGAAGCGTCGAGTTAAATAGTTCAGACTAAGTGGCGCCTTTCAGCTGAAAACCTGCAGCACTGGAAGAATCAGCATGACCGAGCAGAGGCTGATGTTTATAGGTACTTTATTATTTAAATACACGTCTAGGGGGTCAAAATGTGGATTTAATTATTAAGTTTGAGTGTGTAAAATTGACTTATAGGTCCAGTGTGTAGGATTTAGGAGGATCTATTGGCAGGAATTGAATATAATATTCATTACTGTGTTTCCATTCGTGTATCACCACTTGAAATAAGAGTCGCTGCCTTAAAATGAGTCCTTTATATCTACAGTGAGAGATACATGGAGTCTGCCATGTTGAACTGTCATTTTTGTACAGTAGCCCAGAACAGACAAACCAAACACTGGTCTAGATAATCTAGATTTTCTTTCTATGTAAATTCTGCAGCCAGAGTTTTATTTACATGCTTGGGAGAAGAGGGTGAGGCGTGAGAGAGTATTTCATTTCGTTTCAGTTCATTTGGCTGCAATCTGCAACTTCACTGCTAGGTGCCACTAAATCCTACACACTGGACCTTTAAAATGTTTTTATTATTGTCATACCTAAAAGTATTAAATACAGAGTTAAAGTTATCTTCACGTTTTTGTGTATGTTCATTCATCAGATATTGAACCAAAGTCAAACAGCTCCACTCCTGTTGACGGCAGAGCTGAGAAGCCCCTCTGGACTCGCACCGACAACACCTTCAGATTTAACTTCCTCCCTGACAACTCTGCAGCACTTCAGGAAGAAACATCTTCATCATCAGACAGAGCTGAACCAGCAGCAAGTCGGATATCCTTCACAGGACAGAGCTCTGCTTTTGCCTTCAACTTTCAAATTCCTTCAGTGTCACCTGTAGAAAATATGGACACAACGGAGACCCCAGACGCTTCTTCTCCAGGCAGCCAACAGTGCATCCAAGAGGAAAAGCCATCGTCATCGCAGGAGGTTAACTCTACGCCTGAACCGTCAACACAGTCAAAATCCAAGAAGAAGAAGAAGAAATCTGGAAAGAAACCACCCTCAGATAGCAGCACAGAGCCACAGCAGAAGCCAAGTTCAGCTGAGGGGAGTCAAGGAGGCGAGGACACCGAGCTGGTCAGTGTTTAATGTTTTCCTTTTAAAGTAATCACGATGTGTTCCAGTTCATTAGCTGAATTGATCTCTTTCAGAGTGCAGAAGAGCAGCTGAACAGACAGCTGGACTGGTGCATCGAGCAGCTGGAATTAGGGATGAGATCCCAGAAGGGTACACCTAAACAGAGTAAGATGTTTACCTTAGACATCATCTTTTACATTTAGGTTATGATTACTCAAGCCTTGTTCTGAGGTGCTCATGTGAAGCCCAGTGTGAACAAAACTGAATATTTTATCTCCATAGAGGAGGAAGCCTCTCGTGCCTTAAAGACTCTCCGGAGCGCCAAAGCTCCTCTGGCCAAGAAGAGGCAGGTGATGAGAGCCATGACTGGAGATTACAGGAAAAAAATGGAAGAAGAGAAGACCAGGCAGTTCAAACTCATTCAGAGTGGTGAGTGGACTGTAGCAGTGGTGTGATTTGAACAGTACAGGTTGCTCACATGTGGTCGAGGTGCTGTTAATTAACAGATTTTTCCTATCCCAACAGAACTGGCATCAGCGCAGGTTAAAGTCATGTCAGATGCTCCGAAGAAGTGTGTTTTCCACCGGAGACCTGAAGTCAAAACCCAGACAGCAGCCACAGAGGAGAACCTGCAGAAACCTGAAGCCAAGGATACAGCCTCTGCATCACAGACTCAGGAGGAGACACAAGCTTTTGTCTTTACTCCATCAAAGGAGGAGTTTCGCTTCAATTTCCTCTGATTTCACTGTACATTACGTTGGACTGTATCTGGGCAGTCTGGTCTGAGCTGTGTGCTGGATGTTCTTTGTGATACAAACAATAAAAAGCACATGAAACAATGGTCTGCAGTGAAGACGATGGGAGAAAACACTTACAATCATGTTGCTGATATTCAGAATATTGAATTGTTCACAGCTTGTATCATATCTCTAAATAAAGCATTTTGTATTTTTGTTTGCCTTGTGTTTTTTAATATGAATGTGTTAAATTATAATAAGCTAGTTATAAGTAGAGCATAATTTGTGATAGTTTTACCAGAGGCCTGGGCCATATTTTTCTGGTACAGTAGTTTTTTGACTGACATCCATCGTGAACAACTCCTCTCACCTCCTGCATGAGATTGTGGGGGCCTTAAACAGCTCCTTCAGCAACAGACTGATACTCCCACCATGTAAGAAGGAGCTCTACCACAGGTCCTTCATTCCAACAGCTGTCAGACTCTTTAACACCAGCATGACTTCACGACTTTCTTCTATATATTTCTTATTTATGAGTAAATTCTTATCCACCTTTTGTCTACGAACTGCCGTGACAAGTGAATTTCCCCTCTGTGGGATCATTAAAGTCTATCTTATCTTAAAAGAGTGCTTGGTAGTAGTTTGTGGTAATTACGACCTGCTTTACATTGATTATGCTTTTACACCTGTCTAACCTCAGCAGTCTGCTGCCACTATACTAAAATATAATCTTGATAACGTCACCCCATTTACTAGTTGATAAAATAACACGTTTTTTAAACTCTTTATGGCGTTAACTCACATTGGTGGTTTTCAGTCATTTTGGCTTGTGGCCCCTCAATATGAAGTTATGTGACTTATTTATAGCTGTTAGTGTGGACAAAAGTCCCACAAAAGTAGATAGATAGATAGATAGATAGATAGATAGATAGATGTACAGTGGTCAGGAGGACTAAAGAGTTCCTGAAGTGGACAGTGGACACCACAGACTGGTAAAACATCTGTGGCTGTTTTTCTTTTTTGTTTTTTTTTTTTTTTTGCAGATGTTGAAGAACCCCAGTCTTTTTTAAGGAAGCACAGACAGCTCTGCCCTTTCCTGTGAAGTAAAGCTATAAGTTCAACATAACAGTGGTGAGGCAGCACACCCAGTGTGTGCAGTATTAGTGTCAAACAGGAAAAGGCGGGGACATGGTTTAAACACGAGCACAATTGAGTGTGACACACAAAACAAAAAAAGTTTCAGCCGCTGAGAAAACAAATTAACGCCAACTTTACCTGCTCACTGTAAGTTTTTAACTCGTGACATTCGGCTGTGTTGTGAAATATCAGCTAGTTTAGGTCGTCGTTTGACAGTCTGAACTATTCCTTGTATTTATAGTTTGTTTGGGAGGTCTGTGGTGAGGGAAAAGTTCACAGTGGACTGACGTTATCTCGCCAAGCTAACGTCCAGCTAACTAAAAGAGCACAGATTTGAGGTATAGCCGGTAGATAAACTCATCAATACAAGCCTTAAAGTAACTGCAAGCCAGACTCTAGTATTATTTGGCATTATTTCTGTGTTTATCACACACTAAACAACATTTAACACCTCTCGCCGTCTCATATTCAGATAATATGGCTCTAAAAATGTGAATAGTTTCGTCATTGACTTGTTTTCAGGTGTTTGGAGAAGAGTTAGAAAATGTCCGAGCTCAGTGATGAAGCCAGTGAATCCGAGCAGCTGGGTGCCAGCCTCTCCCTGTGGCTGGGTGACACCCTGGTGCGACCTGAGGAGCTGGATGTCCCCCTGGACCTCCACACCGCCTGCTCCATCGGCCAGTACGACGTGGTGGCAGAGTGCATCAAAAAGTGGGTGCCTGTACGTAATACTATCATCAAGATGTGTTTCTTTCATCCGCTGACTTTGTGGCTTATCTTGTGTCTTTTCAGACGTGAGGTGGACCTGAATGGCAAGAACATTGGAGGGTGGACCCCTCTGATGTATGCAGCTTACATCGGGCATGACAACATTGCAAATCTCCTGCTGGAGGCTGGCGTGAATGTAAATGCCACCACTGCCAAAGGATTAACCCCCCTGATGCTGGCAGCAAGCTGCGGGAATGAAAGCATTGCGTACTTTCTGCTTCAGGTACTGTGTTCAGTTCACGCCTCGCTATTGGTGGTGTGTGGCTGAAATGCATTGCATGTATAAAAGTGTCATTGTAACATCTAACCCAGATAGTAAACTGTAGGAAACACCAAAGGTTGCTGTTTGGCAAAGCCACGATGTTGGCTATAAATGTACTAATGAGGAAGCTGTCTAATGTCTCAGCAGTTTTCTCATACAAAAATAACATTTGACAAAAAAGGCAACCAGCACCAATAAGTTTCAAGTCTTTTTGTGCCAAATAGTCTTGGTTGTATTGGAAGAAAACCCGGTTACATTTATTTTAGTGTAATCACATGTTGAAGCAACTTATCTAAGAGACAACCTTTGCCAATTTTACTTTATATCTTCTTCTACAAACAGATAATTACGTGAAATTTTATGACAGTTTGGAGAGAATTTCTACAGATCTATTACAAGTCCCCCAGTTGACTATTTTTGTTGTACAAGTACATAAAAAAAGAAGAGTACCCGACAGCAGCAGCATGGAGCTTTAGGAGAGACTCCATGATCAGTTGTATAAAAGATTTCAGAGGTCATATAGCGGACAAAAAAAATGCAACAAACACCAACAAACTTCAAGTCTTTCTAAGTTGATTTTCATACTGTGAATGTGATTTCTGATCCTGACCAGTATGATCCTATAACACAGAGTTAGATAAATGTCCAGCATCTGGTAAGTGAAGGCCACTTGCTGGGAGCAATGGCACATTAAGCTTATAAATATATCCACAAGCTAATACAACATTGTAGATGTCTGTAGGAGCACTTTAATATCTTGCTACTATTTTAACCCACTGTATAGATCGCAGATATAGTTATGACTTTCTCGGTTCTTGTGGAAGCAGCTGTATTTTGCATTAGCTAAAGACTTAGCTGAAATATGGAATAAACAAACTCACAAACTGTTTCAGCATCAGCTGGATTTAAGAGAAGCTCTAACAAAAAGATGGAAGAAGGCTGGTTTTGTTATGTTCTTGATGAGCTGTACTTTATTACTCTTGAGTATGGAAGGATTTTTGTTTTTTTTTTACCCCAAAAGCAAGGCGCAGAGTTGGAGCTGAAGGACTCTCGAGGCTGGACCGCTCTGTTTCACTGCACCAGCACAGGCCACCAGCAGATGGTCAAGTTCCTGCTGGATAACAATGCTGATACCAATGTCAAGTGAGTGTTTTCATTCATTCCAAAACTACTGCAACACTCACAGTCAGACAGAAGTTTTAATTACTTTTTCTTTCATCCACAGGGAGCCAGGCTCTGGTTTCACTCCCCTGATGGAGGCTGCTGCTTCTGGACATGAAATCATTGTTCAGAACCTGCTTGATCATGTGAGTAACTTACCGTCCACTCTCTAATACTCGCATAGAGGTAATGCCTTTATGACCCTGACATCCATTTTGTTTTAATCATTTACAGAAAGTTAAAGTCGATGACCGCAACGCTAAAGGAGAGACGGCCCGTGCCCTAGCCATGATGTACGGCTACACCAAGATCGTCAGCCTCATTGACTCACGTTCTCCAAGGATCAAACCAGGTACTTGTTGAAACAGCTCAACCTCTCATTGTTTATTTTTACAGAATAAATGGTTATACTTTTATACTCTGACTGATTTTCATTTTTTTTGTGTGTCTTTCAGGACATTTTGAAGACCTGAGCTCGTCTGAGGACTCTGACAGCGCACCCCCGAGGATAAGGCCGAGTCGAAACCGAACTAAAGGCATTAGCATCCATGATGGGCCCCAGGCCATCGCCAAGTTCCGAGTAGGAGGCACCAGCAAACTGTGTGGTAGTGTCACATAAGACATCCTGTCAACCTGTATTCATACTCGTAACATCTTAGACTGTAGTGGTTCTAGTTGTAAAGTCAAATTACACAAAGAAGGAAAATATAATCAGTCTGTTGCCATTAATCACTATTGTTGTGTAGTACAGAGGTTTGTTCATGCTGCTTTTCTCCTCACAGAGCCTCCTGCAGTGCCGCCAGGCTACATGACATTTCGTAATATTGGTGAACAGAGTGAGGGCATCTGCTACCGTGATGTGACCTCACCCATCAACGAGCTGGACGGCCAGAGCAACAGCAGCAGAGGTGAGATGTACACCATTATTTTGTGACATTTGAAATTCTTAACTCAAATAGTTGCACATGGTATAATCATCAATAAGACTAGTAATGTTCTTTGACACCCGCCAAAGCAATTCATTTTATGATACCGCCACAGATGACAGTCCATTCTTCGACAATGACATGCCCACCATGAGGAGCAGCAGCAGCAGCAGCGAAGGCCTGCCTCATGTGATGGGCCTCAACTGGGAAGGCTCAGTGGAGAGTAATGAGGTGAGCTTAAGACCAGAGAAATCCCACTGAGGTCAAACATCAGATTTTATTTGGACGTTGCAGTGACGCGGTGTACCTCTCTCTCCACCAGGACTCTGACCAGTGCAAAAAGAGCAGCTCCCGCAGAGTCAATAAGGGTTATCACTCAAAGGGAAAGAATCGCCATGGAAGCAACGACACGGCTCACTCCAGTGGTGCGGTGAACTGTGCGATGCGCTCAAATGTTGGTCTTCCACCGTCATACACTGGTCCAAAGGTACGTCTACATTTTTTCATTTTTGTATCAGTAATATGACCTATGATGGAGTGAGTGCGACTCATAGATTTCGAGTTTATTCCAGACTGCCCAGCCCTAAAATCTCCCTCTTATTCCTGTAGGATCTGGCAGAGTTCTTGGAACAAATTGGCTTCTCCAAGTATCTCCCCTTACTTGAGGAGCAAGACATTGACCTGCGGATATTTCTCACCCTGACTGAAAATGATCTCAAAGAAATCGGGATCACGTAAGAGCCTTCAAATCTCGTGTCTCACATTTACCCGAGCACCTACGGTGTTTGGTTTCTTATGGTATGAAACACTTAATCTGTTCTTGCTCTCCAGATTGTTTGGACCCAAGCGTAAGATGACCTCGGCTATTGCGAGGTGGCACAGCAGTGCTCGACCACCCAGCGACACTCTGGAACAGGCTTACGCCGACCAGCTTGAGGCTGAGATGCAGGAGATGGCCATTCAGCTACACAAGGTAACTACAAAGTTACATGATTTTTTTTGACCAAACTGAAAACCTTTCACCTAAATTAACTCGACTAACTCTCCCTATGCAGCGCTGTGAGGAGGTGGAGAGCCTGCAGAGCCAGGTGTCTCAGGAGAAGGAGCTGCGTACCGTGATGGAGGGATGTCTTATGGAGGACAAGATGGCATGGAGGAGGGTCCATGCTGAGCTGGTGGAGAACCACCGGCTGGCTCAGGACATGAGTGCCACACTGGCACAGTCCAGGGCCTACCGCACCGAACTGCTCGCCTGTTTTACTACTGATAGGAACAGCAGCTCTTATACTGGAGGGGACGATAAAACAGAAGGTGGTGCTGGTGTCAAAGGTGAGTTGAGGTGTCTCTGTGCTGAAAAACTTTTAGATTTTGTGATTTCAAAAACATTATTTTACTTCTTCTTGCAGCTGGAGAGGGCCTGACACACGGCAGTGTTATGGAGCTAATAAAGAAGCTGAATTCTCATGAAGAACAGCTGGGTAAGATGGTCTAAAGCTCAGTGATTAAAGTGGTTTTGTGTCACCGGTGGAGTCTAATGCTGGTGTCTGGTTGTTTCATCATCACAGCGGGAACCCTGGAAACCGTGCTTCAGAGTCTGAGGCGACTGAGTGCCCCTGAAAAAGTCTCAGATAGCTGGGAGCGACCTTAATCTTAACAGGTGGGTCCCTACAACGAACTCACATTGAGCTCTGCAGGTGATAAAACAACAGTAAATAACTTCTTGCTTCTTGTTCCTCTTTGAAGAGGCTTTTACCAATATTCGACGGAGGGTGATCTAACCACCCTGAACAATCTCACTGAAATGGGAGAATGCCAAAGAAGAGGCCGGCCCTGCCGGACCAGAGTGGCTCGGGGAGTCAAGCAGCTGATGCGCTGCTCCTCTGAGATTGGCTGACGGACCAGAGCTCGCCAGATGTGGATAAGGCCAAGGGCAACGGCAGCTACTGCAGGGAGATGACAAACAGGCAGGAAGGGTATCTCGCCCTCACACGCTTGTGCTGGTGTTTACTGGACTCCTGTAGTTTGGGTTGTGTAAATGCACAGGGAGGAGGAGGAGGAGGAGGAGGAGGAGGAGGAGGAGGAGGAGGAGGAGGAGGAGGAGGAGGAGGAGGAGGAGGAGGAGGAGGAGGAGGAGGAGGAGGAGGAGGAGGAGGAGGAGGAGGAGGAGGAGGAGGAGGAGGAGGAGGAGGAGGAGGACTGATCGTGGATCAGAGGCTTTAACACTGTGAAACGTTTCTTAAAAACAGTACTCTCTTCTGATATGAAATGTGGTTTAAATTATGTTCATGCCACCAACGAAGAGGCATGTTTCATAAAAGTAGTAGGAGTAGTTGAAAGAAGCTCTACAGAGCTCGACTTTATTCGAATGAAATCTTGTTCGTATGCTGTTTGAAAATAATGTCCTGCTGAATGCATCTTTAAGAGCTTAAGACAAGAGAAGTGTGTGAAACCTGTCAGTTAATCATTTACAGCAATACATTACATTTCAATCCATTGTACTGTGATGCTGTGGACATTCACATATGTAGATGCAAAGTAATAAAATAAAAATAACATTTCATGATTACCCAATTGAGCCTTTTAAGTTTCACATTTCAGTCAGTGGTGAAATGTCAAGTAATTAGTTATTATGAGTTATGAGTCATCCTTAAAATGTCAGATAGTCGTCATTGTATCAGATGAAAACCTGGTTGCCTGAAGGTTGAAGTTGGATATTCAACACTGTGACATGTTTCTAGTTTTCTAAAAGAGATTGTTTTCATTTAAATTTATTTGATGGCGTAATCAGGTGTTAAAGCAACATATCTATCTACCTTCACTAATTTTTACTTCATATTTTTAATCTATAAAGAGATAATTATGTAACAAAAACACAAATTTCATGACAGCTTGAAGAGAATATCTGCAAATTTATTACAAGTCCCACAGTCGACTATTTCTGTTAGAAGAGACAGGCGAAAAGCTGAGTGGTTATATGCACATGTGGACAAAATGATCCAAACAGTACATAGAAAAAAAAACTCCCAGAAAAGTACCAAACAGCAGCAGCAGCATGGAGCTTTTAGGAGAGACTCCATGATCAGTTGTAGAAAAGATTTCAGAGGTCATGTAGCAGTAAAATGTTTCTACAACATAAATAACAGTAGAAGGAGCTGTTTTATTGAAGGATTTCAACATGTTTTAGTCTTTTTATCCAAGAGCTGATCAGAAACTACTTTCTGAGACTTTATTTTGAAACTTGGTATCCTATTAAATTTAAAAACTGCAAATGTATTCATGACTTTGTGCCAATTTGTAGTGCCGAGGTAAATTCATAATGCATTAAGTAGAAATTAAAACACTAAAAGACCAACCTTGTCTAAAGTTTGGGCTTCAGTGTGGACCTGTGCGCTACTGTTACAATATTTTACACTTCATTTTGAATAAAATCTGCTCATTGGGCTTTGTGTTAGACTTACACAGACGTGTGGAATATTGTTGTAATTTTGACCAATAATTTTAGAGTCTGTCTCTTTAAACAACACTTATTATTACCCATCTTTACTCTTGGACTTCATGTGTGACTTCCCAGACACTCCAGGGCCTGTCCAAGATGTTTAATGCAGTCAGATGGCTCAGATTAGTCTAGGCAATATTTAAATTTCAACTCGGGGTCAGGGATTCCCCTCCTCCTGATGGCTTAGTACATCTGAAAATCCTCTATCGTGCCTGCGGCCTTGTGATGTGATGACATTTGCTGCTCAGTAACAATCTTGGCACGATAAGGATGTTGGCTGATGTTTTGTAGCTTTATCAGCTGATCCACATGTGCCATCCTCAGACAGGACAACTGTAGATTTGTAGATTTCTGCACCAATGATGTGTTTTGTATGCCAGATTAGAGGATGCTTATATGTCACTAGCTGACGTTTGAGTGAATAAAATCAAGTCATCTGTGGAAGACACAAATTTGTGATGCTGAGCGACAGTCAGGGTGCCCAAATAAACGCAATCAAATCAAGAGTTGAGACAGGACTGATAAAATATTCTCTATCTCTGATGATTTACTCATGTTGACTGACTAGACTGTAAAATCCTTCAACCAGCTCCCATCAGGCTACACAGTACTGAGATTCTTGTAGTAACAGTCGAATTTCACACAGACAAAGCCGTTCTGTTGAGGTTTTATCTGCACAGAAGTTGTCTCTGTTGTCTGTCTCACCAGCAGTGAGCTATACAAACTATGCTAAGCAAATAACTGTTACTCTGAGCAGCACATATTACGTGTCTAGCTGCTGGACTGGAGGCTAGAGACGCTGGCTGGTTGCCATTTGGGATTTCTGGGCCCGTGAGAGTGAAGTGTGGACGGGCGGAAAATGAATAAGTGGTGTTCTTTCCTCTCACCAAGGTGCCCTCGAGCAAAACTTTTTATCCTGACTCCTCCACTGGAACTGCTCTCAGCAGCAGACGAGAGTACTGGGCAGCTGCCAGGATTGAGTGCAGCTGATTGAATACGAGTGAAAGTTCAAATGAACTCAGTCTACCTTGACTGTGAATCATTCGAAAAGTTATGTATACACTGAATGGAAGTTAAACTGTTACATGTAGCTGACATAACAGAGTTCACTGGTCCAGGACAACTTCAAGTGTCAGTTCAATATGTATTGCTTGAATAGAGAGATTGAGATTTCTCATATAAATTAACTCAGCATTATCTACAGTTCTTCAAAATAGGTTTTAAGCATTTATGTACAAACATTAACAGAGCAGACAATTGTTCCTGTACAGCCTTCAGGATTTTACTGAGGGGTTTAAAAACAATGTTAAATGCAGCATGTGTGAATTCACAAAAAAATATTGTTATATTCTCTGAATATCTATCTTAACATCTGCTTATATACAAATTCACCAGTTTGGATACAAATATGAATCTACACATGATTGTGTTTGCTCTTGAATGGCTGTCCAGGAGAGCACATATGAACCTCTTCCTCCTTTCAACAATCAGACTTTTGACTAATCTCACCTCAAACACACAGATGTCCTTCCTTCCACAGTGACAAAATATTCCAGTCCCGCGTGGAGGTACGAAGACATTTCGTTTATCTGTGGTGTCTGTGTGTGTGTGTGTGCGATCCAGGCTGGTGTGAGCACCGATTCCCACTCCCACAGAGCACCAGCGGTGTGAACGGTGGTCGTGACGAGCTCAGGTGTACTCACACAGGTGACCGCAACCAGCAGGGCAGTGGGCGCTGCTCTTGAGCCAGTTCATAATGTGCTCCAGATGTCCGCCGTGGCTGCAGCCCTGACACCACACAAACAGTCCCTTCACCACATGGTGGCACACTGCACACACACTGGCACACTGGTGGCACCTAGAGGAGAGACACGGGGCGCTTTGTCAGAGGTTGACTCATGTCAGTGAAGAGGCTGCACTTAAGACAACCTAAGAAGTAAAGTACACTCAAACACCAATGGCTGGGAGCTGTTGCTAGGCAACCAACTAGTTTGTGGTCTCGATGTGTTAATTATTGAGATTTAGAGTTGCTTAATGGTGGATTTTTTTGAACAGAGCCAATCCAGCTGTGTCCAGTTTTCAACTAAAGCGGATGGACTGGAAGTAAAAACTACTTGAATGAAGTCAAAGAAACAGTGTTTGTATGAGATTTTACCTGCAAGAGATAGACCACGTTATGGTTAACACATAAAATGATTACAAGCAGTCTGTCATATTAATACACACATAGCTCTCTAAAATTAAATGGTGATGTCGTGTTCATACCTGTCACAAATCCAGCCCTTGTTGCTCATTGGTCGCTTGCAGTTGCTGCAGTTGATGTGCAGCGTTGTAGACGTCTGGTTCAGGCAGGTGATGGCGCTGCACGTACTCAACTTGATGACCTCATTGGACACGTTCCACAACTCGAATCGCTGCAGCAGGTCTATGTAGGACATGTACCAGTGCTCCTGAAATGGAAAATACTCGTTCAGGGTTTCCTATCTACTCTGCTCTGCTCACAACTTCCAAACTGCAATGTCGTAAATTGAATTTTAAGACTTGGGTGTTTTAGTAGTGGACCTACAGTCATTCATAAGGCCTGAGGAGTCCCTAAACTTTGCTCACATGATGAATTTGTGCAAATATCTTAGATCTAACAAGTTGATATTTCTAGTTCTAGTCCTAATCGAACGCTGCTGTATTTCAATGCAGTTTTTACAAAACTAAGCAAGACACCATTTAATTTCTTATCTGACCTGGGTGAGGTCATCGATCTCTCTACGGATCCGGTCCCCCAAGACGATAAGCACGGACACGGCCATCTGCACGTCGCCCTGCTCGGCGTAGTAGCTCAGCATCTCTCGCACAATGGGGCAGAAGAAGCTGGCAGGTAGATGTGGGCTGAACAGCGGCTGGGAAATGGAGATGAGCGAGAAGGACTCGATGGGTGTAAGACAAGTGACTTCTGCCTCGTTGCCGCTGACGTGCGGCGAGTCGGCCTTGTCTTGCTGAAGGTGCTCTGGAGCAGACGGGTTATCCATGATCTCGTGGCGCAACTGGAAGGCCTCCTGGGGCAGCGTGTACTCCTGCTCTTCTGTTGTGACAAAAGGAGCAGAGATAATATTAGACAAAAGAGCGCTGAGCACGGAGACAGTTATAAATAGCAATTACTGAGGTAAGCAACTTTTTAATTTCTGCAGAGACGCGACTGCGACTGACCTGCTTGGTTATCATGCTCCATAGAGTAGAGGTCATCGTCATCTAACTCTGCGTCGCCAAACATATACTCGGCCTGGCCCTCGCTGCCTTCTGTCTCCTCGTTTTCTGAAGGGAAATAGCTTGAATATTATAGAAAGAACATACGGACACCCAGAATGGCTTCTAAGAGTTTTAATGACCGCTCTCACCTTCATTGTTATTGCTGATGTGCGAGTTCCCAGGTTCCAAGTGGATGTTGTCCTGCCTGCTCTCACCTTTACTGCGCTCCAGTCTGCTCTCCGTGGTCATCCCTGAACCCATTTCCTTCATGCTGAAACTAAAAGCATAATGTACATCAGCATTAGATATTCTGTAAATGACTGGCTCTGCTGTTTTTGTAATGGCAAACCAAAGAGCTCGATTACCTATTCATTAAAGGCAAGGAGCCCAATTTACTGAGGTTGTGGTTTGCACTGGGTGTTGTGAGGTTTGCTGGGTCAGAGAACATGATTTTCAGCATGGTCCATGTTGTGGAAACCTTTGTATTGAAGAAGAAAAGATGAGTTATTATTATTAATAACATGTGCCAGATTCTTGTTACAAAATCATAGCTTATTGTAATCACATTACTTTTTCTCTAAACAGCACAAGTGATGAAGTGATTGCTCAAAAACATCAATTATTCAATCGAGGAAGTTACAATTTACCGTTTAAATAATTTGTTAGGCTAAAATGTCAGAAACACATCGGTTCCAGCTCTTCAAATGTGAATGTTTCCTCATGTTCTATGATAGAACTAAATGTCTTTAGGTGTTGAACTTTTTGTCAGGCAAAATGAGACATTTTAAGGCGCCACCATGGGCTCATTGTTTATGATTTACTTATTTTTTTCCAAAAACCGGCTGGTAGGTTAACAGATCATGAAAATAATTGGTAGTTGTACCCCAAGACAGTTAATTACTTTTCCAAGATGGTCATTTTTTAGCTTGAAGACAAGTAACAAGTAGTGTGAAATGTATTACTGTTTGCAGTAATATGTAGATCAATTACTAATCTGTCATGGTTACATTTTAACAACTGACATTTGGATTGTTTGAAACACACACACACACACACACACACACACACACACACACACACACACACACACACAAAGAACAGCACTAAGTAGAGATTTGTTTGTGTATCGATCTGTCTGACCTGAGGTCTTTTGAGCTCCCGGGCCACCTTGGCATTGTGATCACACAGCTCAGCAAACGGCTTTCCACTGAGGAGGTAGAGTTGTGCTGTCTTGACAAACCAGTCCATGCGGTTACTGTCCAAGTCCGTTTCAAAGACGCTAAGAGCGCTGGACACATGGGCAAACTGTTCTGTCGGGTCGGGCTTCTTGAAGAAAAAGATGGGGTAGCGGCGGTCGCCTCCGGGGTAAGGCTTTCTGTTGGCGTCACTGCTGATCAGACTCTCCTTGGCTGCAAAGGCCAAGTCACCGAACAGTCCGAAGCACAGTCCCTCGGGGTTGGCCTTGTCCACGGGACGAGTGGCGTCCTTGAACATGTGTTGGTAAAGTGTGCTGTCCTTAGACCCCGAGAGCAGGAAATGAGGGTCGTGCTGGTGGCGCCACACAATACCAGTGGTCACATCCTTGTGTTCCTCGAAGGTGGCGAAGGGAATGAAAGGTCTGCGGACATCCCACACGTAGATGTTGTGATCCACCATCATGGAACAGGTGGCTAAATGAAACTTCCTCTCAGGTCGCCACTTGACCCGTGCCACCGAGGCGATCGTCTGGACACAATAAATCTCCTTGGCTCGGTTAGTGGTCATGTCCCACACTTTTACCATCTTGTCTCTGCCCCCAGTGGCCAGCCATCCCCTAAAGTAGAAAGAGAAGGAGAAAGCTATTACTGAATGACAATAATAATAAAGGACAACTACAGCACTACTAAATGCAAACGACAAGATCCAAGATATCTTTAGAGAGGAAAATTTCTCGGTTGGTTTGTGTCACAGAGTCACTTTCTTTTACCTGTCATCAGGGTGCCAGTCGCAGCAGAACACAGGACCAGTATGAGCGGTGAACATTCGCTCGTAGCGGTCCGGTCGCCTGATGTCCCACAGCTGGACGTTGCCATTCTCAAAGGATGCAGCAAAAGTGAAATAATCCTTCATGCTGAACTGGACGTCTCTTACACTCTCTGACTGACCTAGAAGAAAGGAAGTGGAAAAAAAAAACTCATAAGTTGTGTTTCACTTGTGGGAAATTAATAATTATACACATATGCTTATCAGATATTATTCTACCTGAGAAAGTGCTGACAGACTCCTTCTTACGCAGGTCGAAACACTTCATGAATCCATCCTGCGAGCCACTTAGCAGCATGTAAACCTCTGTGGGGTGGAAGCACACCTTGTTGACAGTACGTTTGTGCTCAGTAAAGAGCTGGTCCTGCTTGTTACGAGAGGGTTTCCCCAAGTTCCACGTGACCACTGCTCCATTGGTGGCAGCCGTGGCCAGTAGGTTCTCCTCCATCTGGTGCCACATAACATCCGCACAGCTGAAGTTGAGAGAGGGTTTGCGGCCGACGCGTAGATTCAGCTTCTCCACAAACTGCTCCTCCTCCAGCGCGTAGATCTTGAAGATGTTGCGGCCGGCTACCACCACCTGCGTGGCGTCACGGCACACGCTGATGGCGTTGGCAGGAGCGTCCAAGTGGCAGAACATAGTTCGGCCACTGACGCCACTGCTGCTGAGGGCTGTGGTAACTCGTGACATCTTCTCCATGTTCCTGGTACAAACAACAGCGATTTTACTTCATCTCAGTAACAATAAAAGTGAGAAGATACATCAGGTGAACTGCAAATTCATTTATTACTTTTACAGCACTGCTATAAAAGGCATCAGAGCAAAATGCAAAATGATTTTAAGGCAGTTCATCAATTCACCAGAAGGTGGCACTCAAGCAAAATAAGATGTTACATGAATACAGTACTGGATGTAGAGGTGGCAGTGTGAAACAAGCATGACAATAACATTTTAAACAATGAAACGGCTGCAGCACTCACTTGGCGAAGAACCACGCGCCGTGTCAATGTCTGCAGCAGCACAGAGTCCTCTTCATGTGCTCCCATGAGAGCCAACTTGCTGGTGAGAGACTGACATGTTAGCAAAACACAGCATGATATTATGTTAGTATATAGTATATATTTATAATGACTCCTCTCTGTGCAGGGAGAGGAGACTCGTTCTGTGACAGCTCATATTTGGATGTGGACAGTTGACACGTAACTCTCTTAGCACTGACTCATTCTCTGACCAAGATTGCAAAAGTTACTGTACAAAGTTTATGTGTATTCTTCTTCGTATATTTTTATATGGATAGAACAATATGTTCTTCCATCCCTTAAACTTTAATTGTATTATACTGTGATTATACACTTTAATTTGATCTACCTCATGTCTTTTTGTACATACTGTATGCCTGTGTTGTGTCTATATGTATCTATAGTTAGGACAGATATTTAATGTCCATCAGCAATTAAATTTAAAAGATATCAACTGAAAACACAGGCAATAAATCTGACACTGACGCTTACATTGCATCAACCTGACGCTGATATTTTGACAGAATCACATCAACTCAGGATTTTGTTTTCACTACACATGCAAGCATATAAATAGATATCAAACATGTCTCTGTATTTACTGGATAAACCTATAAATGTACATGTACACAACACGGAGGGTCAGCTGCATATAGTCACATTTATAATATCAGTGTAGCCTCATCTTGTCAGTACCAAAATAGCATTTAAATGACATTTTAGAAACACCTTATTATTTCGAGCTTTAAACGCTGTCACATGACCCCTCTGTGTGTTTACCTGTGCGTCTCGTCGTTTGTTTTGACCACCCTCTTACCTCGGGCTAGTGATTGAGTAATAACTGAGCATATCACGTGAAGATATGAGGCGGTGAAACACAAATCAAGCGAGCCCAACAGCGTGAGAGAAACATGTAACACTGTCAAAGACTCACTACCCAATATCACAGCCTTGATTTCATGCTTTGGTGCTGGTCAGCTTCACTCCAAAACAGGGTTAAATCAGAGCCATGTGTCTCCGTCAGCTTCCCCTCAGAGTTCACCCGTGTGTCGGCGTGTTGGCCACAGTTAGCTGGACTCTCTCTGCACAGCGCGCTTTCACCATAAACATGACTGGAATGTGATGCTAACAGCTAGCTGGCTAACATAGCTACGGAGCACTTTTGCACAGACAAAACGAGCCTCAGAGCGACACAAGTTTCACAAGTATGTCAAACAATTAGAGACACATCAAACAAATATATCCTACTGGGTAACAGTGTGCGTGCAAAGTCAATAACAAAGTATTTCAGAGGACAAACCTTCTGAAACTGTTGCTCACTGCTTGCGGTGCCGGAAGTAGTATTTTTTTGCTTTCTGTAATCTCGCGAGTGTCATAACCGGACGCGCCGTCACACGACTGCAGTTCATTGAGGAGTTTATTTGAGATATTTGGTGGTTTTGTTTTGTTTTATGTGTCCTTCAAACACAGGTGAGCGCGGTATTTGTTGCCTAAGCGAGTCATTGTGGAAATGCATGAGTTTAATGGCACGTTCCCGCCAAATAGAGGCTTTACAGACTGTGTGTTTTTGTTTGTGTTTTGTAGCTGATGTGTACTCTGTTTGCCTGCGAGGATCCGTCCACATGGAGGAGTGTCTATGAGAAGTACTGGCATGTAGTGGAGGCCAAGACCAAAGGCAAGAAACCTGGTGGAAAGCTGCTGAACCTTGACAAGTGGTAAATCCTCTTTTTTTTTCCTCACGGCGACAGTCACAAAATCACACTCAATTACACCGGATAAAGGAGAGATTTAGACACAGTGCAGTAAATCTCTTTAATCTGCGGGCTTCCGCTATGTTATAGATTTTTTTCTTTGAGTCACTCATTCTTGAGCCTGGAAATCACAGTTTGACCAAACAATCCCAACTCAGCGTCCACTTACTGACCTTTTTCATCACAGTGTTTTCGTCATTGGAGAAAGGTTTGCTCAGTTGTCGCAGACATGGATTTGATTTGTAGCTGTATGATTTTAATTACCACACATTTTAGTACTTCTCATCCATATTCACTCATGATATCTACATGACAACTGAGCAAACTCCATCTGCTCATGAAGGACAAGATGAAGTTGAAATATAGTAAGTGGACCTTGAGTTTGGGATTGTTTTGTCAAGTCTCTCGCTTTTGTGTATTATATCTTTTATTATTGTTATTATTAGTATTATTATTATTACAAAATTGCTAATCTGTGGTCAGGTACCAAGAAGAGCTGCCCACGCTCATCTTAAGCCGACCTGACAAACATGTCACTCAGCCAGAGCTGGTGAAACTGATGGAGTGGAAGCTCACGGTAAATATATTCCCAGAGGACCTTCACACACCCACACAAAATATGTTGCCACACTGCTCTAGTAAATACTCACTCCGACGTATAGCACTCAGTGCATCAGCTCCTTGCTCCTTGTCCTTGAGTGGCTCTGTACATATGCTTTTTCTGCAGAGGGGGAAGTTCAGGCCGAGGCTGCAGCAGCTGGTGGCTTCCAACAGTGAAGACACTGTGGAGAAATGTTCCAGAAAGGCCTTCAGCCTCCTGCCTGATGTGCAGGCAGCGATCGCAGAGCTCAGCTCTCTGAAAGGAGTCGGCCCAGCCACCGCTTCAGGTTAGCACAGCATCGACGTGTAGACAAATTGATCAAAGCTTAAGAATTCATACTGATAAAACGCCTCTGTGATCTTCTTGAAGTGGTTGCCTTCTCAGTAAGTGTACGGCCCTTAACCTGGCTGGGACTGCCTGCTGTCTGTTTAAATAGTTTGTATTCACTTCATGGCTACGTTCAGCTTGGCTTGATGCTGACTGTCCATTTTGCTCCAGCTGTGATTGCGGCAGGGGCTCCAGAGCAGACTGCATTCATGTCTGATGAAGCCATGGAGAGTGTACCAGGACTCAAGCCCATCCAATACACGGCCAAACATTATGCGCTCTACCTGGGCAAAATGGTTGAGAGGACTAAAGAACTAAATAAAGGTGAGGTAATAAGGGGAAACCTGGGTGGCTACAAGTACATCTGCATTGGTCTGTTTTGGTATTACAGTGTTGTAGATGCTTCTGTACTAAATTATATTTGCAATTCATTTAGATAACTGTTTTCACTCTGACAAAAAAAAAAAAAACCCACACATTACACATGCTTTGATTCTGATGACCGGCCTTCCTCTGTCGTTCTCAGTGGATCCCCAGCAGGACTGGACGCCCCACAGACTGGAGATGTGTTTGTGGGCGATGACCATAGCAAAACAGCAGCAGCTCCCACTTCTAGAGGATGTTGATGTGAAGGCCAACAGTGTGGTGGAGAAGTGCTCAGACGCTGATGCTGACCAGAGACCAGCAAAGAAACTCAAAACCAGATAAAAATTTACTATCACAGAGTATTATAAAAGATATGAAGATATAAAGGGTATTATATAATTTTTGATATTAAACTTGCTTGAATGTTTGTCATTTTTTTTGTATTTTTCCTAAAAAAATAAAGCATTTATATCAAATAGAGTGCAATGAGCTTTTGTTGTAGAATTTATGGGGTAAGGTTGTATAAAAGCCTCCACTTTTTCTACTTTTTCAAACTTCACATGTGTAAGTATGATATACAGCAGTGTTTCTTTAACTTTTTACACTGTGTACCACCTCAAAAATATTCTTCTTTCCAAGTACCACCATCATGACAGACGTTAAAAAATAGTAGACCATATTTAGCTACAGACAGTTCACACATGAGGCAGGTTTATTCTTAATAAGATTATGTACTGTTGACTGTTACTGACTCCTGAAAAAAAACGGTTAAAGAACCAGAACTAATTTGGTGCTAAAGGGCCCTCCTGAGTTTTTCAACCATTCATCTTACGTCCACTCACTATCTTGATATCACATTTTATCTCATAACTAACCATGCATGCATGGGCACTATGCGTTACCTGCATGGACATGACTACGTATCAGGCTGATAAAATACTGCAGGAAATGAAAATGATTTTAAATGACATTACAGCATCGTATTTTGATATTAAGTGTTTAATTAAAAAATAAAATAAATTTATTTTCCAGAAATTATTGCAGATTCCTTGAAGTACCACTTCAAGTAGGTCGGGTACCACCAGTGGTACAAGTACCACAGTTTGAGAACCAGTAATCTAGAGTCTATGTTTTTTTATGTCATACAGCTGGAAGCTGAACGTCTTCACCTGAAATCCAGCGTCGATAATGATCAGGGCTGCAGCTAACACTTATTTTCATTATCAGCCAATTTGAATATCTGCTTGATTAATCACATAGTATAAAATGTGAACAGTGATAAATGTCCATCACAGTCAGAGCCCAGAATCACATCTCTGAGTGTGTATTTCTTTTTTTTGATAGAGATACCTGAAGAGTGACAGGAAAGGGTTGGAACTGAACTCTGGGCCACTGCAGCAGGGCCTGAGCCTTTGCACATGGTGCGTCGCACACTCTACCTCGGCACCCCTGAGTGTGTATTTTTGTCCAAACAATAACCCAAAAATCTTTCAGTTTACTATCACAGAGGAAAGTGAAAAATGAATGTTTGCAGCTCAGTTTGAATGATGTCTTGCTTAAACACATTTTACAAAAGCAGTAGGATGTTGCCACAGTATTATTCTTTATTTATATTGTTTCTAAATTAAAGCAAAGTACAATGAACAGTACAAAATAAAACAAAATATATTCATATATATACAATATAAAATGGTTCCGTTCAGAACATTTAAAAAGTACAATAGATTGTGAAATAATTAATGAGGACTTTGATATAAATTATCCATTTGTAAATTTAGTTTTCCTTTAGTTTCCTCATGACTGAGAGAAAAATAGCTTCTTCTGCTTCTTCTTTTTTGTAAACGCTGTGTTGGTACAACCTCTTGTCTGGTCTGAGAGATTGAACCTCGTAAGCTTGGCACCATTTTATCGATACAAGTAAGCAGCTCAGGAAAAACTACCACAGCAGCACAGACATGACTTCTTTTTTTTTTTTTCTTTTTTAAATTCTCAACCACCTGTGATATTTGCATGACCTGGAGTGGCTCAGGCAGGATTTGTGAACACAAAAAGAATCTGTGCCAAAGCTAGAAACTGGGGAAAGTGAGACTTTAGCAGTGTTCTCTGTTACAAACCAGAAAATATACCCCCATCTCCAGAGAGAACCACTAAGTACTGTTACACTTTTATGCTTGTTTTTAGCTCTGGTTGACGAAAATCAGTGTTCACTAATCCACTTAAAACGTTGTGAGGCATTCCTCATTTAAAGTTCATTACTGTAGACTTTAAATTTTAAGCATAATGGACAGCTGGATAATTTATTGAACTATGACAAGCTGCAAGCATCAGGATTCACATATGCATGTTTAGTCTGCACTGTTTTGTGTCCCAGTTTTATCAGCTAATTAACAGAAATTTAAAATCAGACCTTGTTTTACACATTTTAACATATCAATATCCAGGATAACTTGGAAAATGAAGCCAAATATCTATACTTTTTGAACTCCTAAAATCAGCATTTCAGGTTTCAACACTACAAGTTTAAATGTATGCACTGGTGAACATCCAATGGCTGTTGTTGTTTGTACAGTTCCATCTCTGGAGCTACAGTAGCCTGCGTTACCTGCACAGTCCTGCAGTGAGACTTGGCCGTATATATATCTAAGTAGCAATAAACACTAAGAAAAGGCAACCTGGCCTGACTTGTTGGCAAGCAGCAGTTCAGAGCAGCTACTGGATATATTAACAACTTCAGTTGTTTGCACTGTGGCTTCTTTCTCTTGTGGATCCTGTGCACGATCATGAGCAAAGCAGCCTCTCTGCCCTGTGCTCAGTCTTGGGCTTATATATTATAACAAGGCATTGGGCATATCAGCACAATGGATTGGCATAGGGAGGTGTTAAAAAAGAAAGAAAAGAAAAAGAAAGCATAAAAGAATGTTTATGGCAGTAGAGAATATGGCACACACCAACATGTCAGTTAACTACAGTATAATAAATGCAAAAAAAAAAAAGCCCACTTATAACAAAACACAGGAAATAAGAAACAGCAGTCAGAGAAATGTCAAGTAAGCTGCGTTTTTGAAGCACAGAAATCAACAATATTTTGGGTGCAGTAACATCAACGAGGGTTCGAACAAGTTGGCACTAACATATCGCAGTCATGACTCATGACTGTAGTGAAACCAATCAAGGGGAACATGTGGATCACCCAAAGTGATGGAGCGCATGTTACTGGTAGTCATACCATCCCTCACCCATGCCTTCCTTACATTGCTGAAAACAAATATGTCAGTCCAAGATGGCAATTAAATTAACATCATGCAGCCTGTCAGATCCACTTATTAAAGGAAGATATCCTGTTTACAGACTAGCTTTGGGCTCTGGTGTATCATCGCCACAGCCATGCATCATCCTGACACTGGGGGGTGTTTTGATATGAGTGCGGCAAGATGGGAAAGTTGCCGCTTTTACAGCCCTGTTGAGGTTTTGTGAAGAGCACCAGCGTTGTCTGTTGTCTCTGCCGTCCCCACCATCCCTCACAAACCCCATACCGTCACATGCTGTCAAGCCAGAGGATGTGATTCAGGCCTCTATCAGTCCTCTCCTTCAGGATGAGCTGCTGTCTGAGTGCAGGAGAGGCTTTTTATCACACAGAGAGATGACTTTTCAGAAGTTGCTGTGCTGTGGTAGGCTCAGGCTCAGGGCCAGGAGATTTGGCTTACAGAGAAGTAATAAACTACTCCTGAAAACTTCCCCTTCCACCTGGTTGTTTAAGAGACTTCTCATTTTCTCTTGCTATTGTCTACTTTACACTGTTTTCACTCTGTGTGAGAAGAACTCAAGCGGCTATCTATTTTTTATTTATTTTTGTTCAATTTTAGGGGCATCAAGAATTCACAGGCCTTCGATTTTAGTCCTGCATGTACTTCCAGGAGGGGTAATATTCACAGTTAATGTGTTCTACAAAAACATAGCCATTTACTAGCCCTTTTTACAACCCTTATGGGTTCCTATGAATCTTAAGTTAAAGAGGCGCATTAGCCTCCTCTCAGGCATCCACTTAATCTTCATTATAGGCTAACAGGGTATGTATGCATTATTCATCAATGTATCTTTGCTATCCCAAGCAATAATATTTCCTAGTATACACAAGAGTTTCCATAAAGGATCCATTACTATCACATATTGGCTGATCTTTTCTTTTTTCTTCTTTATGTATCTGAAAATGGCTTATTCTGGCTATTTCGTACAGATTCCCTCATTTAACACGGGGTCTTCTGTTACCACTGACAGTTTCATGTGGAAGCGAGCGCTGAGGACTGTATTTATGACCAACTATCAAAATTGGCAAACGCATTAAAAAAAATTTCCCAGGCAGCCAGTGGACATTCAAATGAATTATTGATTGAAAGACTGAAAAATGGAGCGTTGCATGAGTAAATGTAATTGCTATCCTCGCCTCGGCTTTCCAAAAAGCTTGAACCACTCTGCAGATAATATATGACAGAAGCCCTGTCTGTAATTTGTTATTTGCAAAAAAAAGATGAACAACTGCAGCGAGCGAGAGGCGTCTTCGTACTGCAGGGGACAGTTTGGAGATGTGGGCACTTGCAAAAATGAAGCTGCATCCACTACAAACAAGTTGGCGAACAAGCTGTAAAAATGAGTCTAGCTACATGAAAATAAAACAGTCTAGAGTGTCACTTGTACTTGCACAGTTTGTCTTCTTTCACCTGTTATATTCACAATGAAGAAATGATGTGTGACCACACACACACACACACACACACACACACACACACACACACACAAAACAAAACAAAAAACATTTAATTGGAGCTACCAATTAGCACGTTTTAAACCAACAAGCACTTTCCCCTCTGCTTTTGCACTCTCAAATTAGTTCTTTCTATGGCTTATTTTGTAAAGCACTAACGATTTATAAAATCAAGTGAGCTCGAGTCGTCGGTGGTCATCTAACAAACCAGGGGATTCTGCCTCATAGACTGTTTTTCAGAGGATCAAAGCCATACAGTTATCAGAAGAACAACAATCATAGCATTAATTTTGCACCATTTGAAACTTTTCTCTTTTCCCCTTCAAAGAGGGGAAAAAAAATACAAATAAATATACTCTTGGTTATGCACATACAATATACACATCCACTATCAAATGAAAAACGGGGACAACTTAATAACACTTTTTTTTCTTTATAGGTACATTCCTTTACAAAAGTATACAGTCCCTAAGAATGAGAAACTGAGGTATAGACTGGGCCTGACAGAGAGACCCCAATGCCCTCTGGGACACGAAGGTCAGAGGTCAGGTGATGACACATCCGCGCCCTCCCCAGTTCAGTCTGTCAGAGCGAGAACAGGCAGAAGCCAGTGTGTGTGTGTGTGTGTGTGTGTGTGTGTGTGTGTGTGTGTGTGTGTGTGTGTGTGTGTATAAGTGTGTGTTTCTCCTCTTCAGTTTGTCCACGTTGACCTACAGAATCAGGCAGTGGCTGCTCTCAAAGACAAAGAGGAGAAATGAGAGAGAGTGTGTGTGTGTGCGTGTGTGTGTGTTTGTGTGTGTGTGTGTCCTTGTCTCGCCGAGAGCCACAGAGCATGACATGGCATATTTTACACGGTGCGCCTAGCAAGTTGGTGGTTATTGTTTGACACAGCGACAGGAGGAGTTCACTTTAGTGATGACCATCCAGGAAACTTTTTCTCATGAAGCTCTCTCTTTCTGCTCTCCTGTCACACGGTCACTTTCCCGACCTTCACGTCCATGTTGTGTGAACTATGTTTCTGTATCCACAGTGTAGGCATAATGTTATGAAAATAATATAGAAAAAACTGATGTTGTCTTATTTTTAAAGACCCTGTTAAGTGAAAATGACAGTGATGCCTCCAACCTTAAGGTGCTCCTTGAGGATGACAGAATTCATGTAAAACTTGTCTGACATGTAAAACTTTTCTCTTCACGCAACTGCTCTGGGAAGGGGTTTCTTATTCCTGCTACACTCTCTCTACAGTCCTTCCATCTACAACCTTTTGTAACTTGTTTTTTAGTGTTAGTGTGCCAACAATTTTGCTAAAAAGCCACAGTGACCCCTGCGAGTTAAAGCAGGACTGTGAAGTAAATAAATCCCCTCCTGCAGCTCTGATTTGTGGCACATCCAGAGGATTTAGGCATCAACTCTGCTAAAGTGCCTTTAAGCAAAACACTGAAACCTTCAATTTAAGGGGTGGCTGCCGCAGCTGATCCGGATCTCTGAACTTTATGAAAGACAGAACATTTTTCTTAGCCAGCATTGTCAATGACACAATACACACTCCTACCCATTCCTTCACTTCCCTTTCACCAGAGCCATGCGTCATGAACTACTTGAGGTCTTTACGTGTATGAAAGATGAACTCAAAAGAAACGATTGATGAAGCAGCTTTTCAAAGAGCCTCAGAAAAAAAGAGGAAATGCTAGGTTAGTGCTGGTAATGTGGGTGAGATTTCAACATATATATAAAAAGATATAATGCTCCTCAAAGTGGATCTGAGGAACTTTCACCTGTACTTGTTGCTACTGTAATCCCTCTTTAATAAAAGAGACATATTTTCTTTGATTTGCAAAGTATCTGTAAAAAAGGATTCTTGGTCGATTTTTAGTTTCGAATGATTTCATATCATTTCATTTGGGTCTAACTTGAGAGGAAATGGGAAAGTTAACTATGGTCGAAAGGGAACCTTTGTTTGGATCAGGGTTGGAGTCAGTGTGTATGTGCAGGAGGGCCTGTGGGGGTGGGATGGGGAGTGAGGGGGGCCTTCATCAGGGAGCAGGTGGTATCTGCACCCCCAGCAGATCATACGCAAAGATGTTCCAGAAGATAGCGAAGAGGAGGAAGGTGATGAAGGAGAACACGATGACCCACCAGGAGCACTGTTTCTGCAGACTCTCCTCGTAGCTGCGCAGAATCAGCAGCCCCATGCTGATACCGACCACGGCCCCCGACAGGTGTGCCATGAAGCTGGGCTGGGGCCCCGAGGAGGGCAGCGGCGGTGAGAAGCGGAGCCAGACTGCACGACCCACCTCCGAACTCACTGTGGAGGGTGGAGGAGAGACAGAATCAATGTGGAGAAATCTTTTTAGCATCTGCTCATGACTGGAGCTGTGAGGCCTGGCAAAATCTGCCTTCCACAACGAACAAGCTATATGATCAGTTTCCATGTAAGTGTTTAAATCTAAATAAAGGTGTACACAGGATGCAAGTACTGTGCATTCTCCACTCGTCTACAACTTTTACTTGAGTTTATTTGCCTTTCCTAATAACTTACATGTTTGCATTTAAAGTCTTGTTTTTTTCCAACAATCCTTGTAAGAGAGTCATTTGTATGACTCATTTTTCCAAGTATAAAGAACAGGGTCTAGTACTTGAGTTGACTTTATGCCAGTTCCTAAAGATGAGCTATAAAGTGTATTGTAGTAAAGTGTTTTATCAAAGTCGACTCCTGCAGGCAAAGAAAGGTCACAGGAGGATTTAAATGGATCTTTATTCTAAAAATTGCTTCCAAATGTTACGTGCCGTTGTTTGTTGCTGCTCTTCTAAAGCTGAATAAACCCTTTTTAAAACCAGAGGAAATGTTAATTCAGTCTTCACAGTATCTCACGCTAACAATGTGTCACGTTTTATTTTGAAATGCTGTATTCCCTGTTTGTAAAACACTGAGGAGAAATATCACATCCCAGCAGAGACTCGCTGCTGTCTCAGTTCGGGGGCGGCAGGCTCGGGACAGATGGAGGGAACATATTGCTCACTAATGAAAGTCACAGTGTATTGGCCCTCGTGTGGAGAAAAAGGACAAGTAGTATGACTCAAAAGATTTGAAAACAAAGCATCATGTCCAATCACGGAGCCTCTCGCTCAGAGCAATTAACAAAGATAGCTTGAGTAGCAAGTATGTTGCTCATCTTTAAGAGGTTTTTAAACCCCCGCTTAGATGATTAACACTGTGAACAGGTCGGACATTAAATATGCTGAAGATGAAAAGTTGTACACACTCCCTCTTTAATGATTGAGCTATAAATTCAACATAAACAGCAACAGTAGGAAATTGCAGGGCTTTTTTAAATCTGGGCAACTTACTGCAAACTAGCGCCAGGATCATGCGGAGCAGCTTGTACGGACAACGCATCCCGGCCCAGTTCTGCAACACAGAGCCAAAGTGTCTCGTCAGCACAAACAATCACGACACAAACAAGCCATGATAAACACGAGTATTTTACGAGTCTAGGAAGAAACGCCTTCGCATCTCTTCTCTGGACTTATTTAGACCTGAAAGAAGGACAATCCATATCCTTGTAAGAGAGGAGACAGCCCTTACGCCACACACATTTGCGATTATACACCTGGCTGCTCTTCACTTACTGGTTCCAACCCAGTGGCACTCTATTAATTAGGGCTAAGATAATTCAACAGAAGGGGAGAATGGGCCAATAAATAGCCCTTTTGATTTTCCTGGGGGAGAAAAGAACAATGGTGTCCTGACTTGAATAACACATTTACTCTCCAGGATGAAAAATTGTGCCAATCACGTCCCTCCTTTAAGTTTCTGGCTGTGAGAATATGACTCAGGGCCAGTGTTTTCTCATCTTCTCTCACAGCAGTGAGGTGAACCTCATACAAAATTAAAGACTAAGGGTAAAGTATAAATAAAACCTGGCATGACCATACATTGGAGTGCTTGTAATGTCACAGCATTTCTACAAATAAATGATTAATATGGATATAATATAATATGGATAGGTGAGGTCAAGTGCAAAGGAGGTCGGAGGTGGGTGTTCTCTGACGTGACTCCACTCTCACAATCTTTAACCAGAGAAATAGAGAATTACTGAAGGAATCTGTTGTGTGTGTAAGGATAAGGATGTGAGGATAATTCAGAAACATTTTTTTATTTAAAAACATCAAGAACTATAAAAAAAAAAGCTATGTCAAAAGTTGAATTTGTGCGCTACATGTTTCCAAGATGTATTCTGACAGTTTATCTGGAGCTGCATAACTTCTAGGGAGTCACGTTCGCAGCCTCGCTTGAAACTTCATTGAACCTGAAAATGTCTGTTGAGTGAAACAGATAATGATGCTTGATGGCAGATGGCCGGGAATTTACTGGGTCGAGACTGGACAAGTTTTTTTTTAAAGATTTCTTACAGAAACTCAAAATAGAAAGAAAAAAAACAAAAAACTCATCGGAGCAGAACTAAGACGTGCCCTGAAGGATTTCCCAACAACAAAGAAGCATCAGGCGTAACAGTCTACAAATAAACTGTCTGTTCGCTGCTACAAACACACAGTTACAGTTACAGAGTCTTTGTTTTGGGCCTCGTCAGCGCACTTTGATTTCTATCCCTGCTGGCATCTTCAGTGTCCACAGTGAGCAGCAACATTAGTTAAAGTCACTCGTCAGATGTAACGCTGCCTCGAGAATGTGGAAGGCATTTCACATGTAAACCTTGTGACAGAGACGCACACTAATAAAAGCTCTCAAGCAGCACCGAGGGAATTCGCTGCTTGTTTTTCTGTTTCCAGTGGACAGAAATAAACATGGTCTTAATAATTAATACAGTGTCTGAAAAAGCAGCTCGCCAGATTCATCAATACAAATGACAAGAGCAATGAAAAAATGTTATGGTTTAGCTATATGAGATACTGGAGGAAGTCTTTAGGGTACCGTTACAGCGAGAGCTGCTCCAAAGAGGTCACATTTAATATTCAGTGGCGCTTTTCCAAAAACTGCTGGGCAATAAATCAAAGTTATGCTACTGTAGCAGGGAAAACCTCCAACTATTGCAGAAAAAGAAAAAAATCTGAACAACAGAGAAGCGCAGGATGTTGGGAGTGCGTCTCTGTCTCACTCCATGTGGACAATTCTGACATTTCATATCTTTTGAAAGCCGCTTTCAGACTTAACAATGGAGGCAATGATGTTGGCAGTTACCATGACGACGTTGGCCAGATGCGCCGAACACAGAGCATAGACCCCCCCAGAGCCGCCCACCACCGGAGCGCGCATGTCGGTGATGGACACTGTCAGCGAGCCTGCAGAGACACACAGAGAAAGGGAGAGAGAGAGATAAATTAGGAGTGTGGACGTAAGAGAGGGAGAGCACGCAATGCAGGGGAAACGAGAGAGTGTGCGTATGTGTGTGTTTTGTTAGGAAGAGGGAGAGAGAGAGCAAAGGACAGCATTTTAGAGCAGAGGGGGAAAAACAAAGGCAGAGTCAGATTACTCATCACGCAGCAGTGCGAGTCACCTTCCTCGGAGCTCTTTTCAAATGTCTCTGAGTAAAAATTCACCCTCTGTTCACAGACACTATGCTACGTCATCTGACCTTCACATGCCCTTTTATTGTACATTCAGACACACACTCAAACACACACATGTTCTGTGTATTATGTTGGCTTTTGCTGTTTGTAAGCAGTCTGATAAGACTGCAGGTGAATTTTATGAAAATGGCAAAAGAACTGAAAAAGGAAGATTTGCTAATTGGATTTTCCTTCAATTAAAAAATTATCTCTGATCAAAGTAAGGCCAGGAGAAGATTTGTGTGCTCTAAACATGCTTTGTGTTATATTCATGAGGCAAAACATAATCTGGGATATTTAGATATGGACAGAAGCCAAATGTGCTGTCATAAAGTCATAATATGAAAAGAACAGTGGTGTTTGTGGCAGTAACAAAGCCATGATTGATACTGTTATGAACAATGAATCATTTTCAAGCAGTTGCTTGATGAAGTCTTACAGGCCCTGCACACAGGTGTTTTCAATTACTCTGAAGTCGGGTGGAGCTGGAGTTTTAAATGATGTGATGTCACCAAACTTTACGGACTAATGACAATAATAACGATGTGAGCTGTCCCGCCCTGACAGGTGCAACAAAACCACGATGACAGACTGAGGGAGCCGTCAGTCAAGTATGCCCACGCAGTCTTGAGAAGAGGTCTAATCAGGTAAAGTGAAAACCCCTGCGTGGGTGGACGATGGCTGTGAAAAGGGTATTTAAACATCAGGCTGTCAGAAGGATCGAGGAAAACAAGAAATAAGTCTTAAATTTCAGGGGAAACATTTTTATTGGCAGTAATATTCCAGTTTGATTGATGTACGATTTCCTGTTTAGTGAAAAATGGTAAAAGTATTTGAATTTTTGGATACTAACTGCTCAAAGAGTACGCTAGAGTTATCATATCAGGTATGTGGTATAGTGACACAGTCTACCTAATACACAACACACCTTGTGGCTACGTTACATTATGGTCTACAATATTACTAGATTCCTAATTAAGCTTCCATTAATAGCTACTGGGGCTATACTCCTCTTGATTCTTCATCTTTTTGTCATCAGTTGTGTTCTGTTCAGAATCCATAAAAAAAACATCTGATGTAGTTTATACCTGTGACAGATGCAGAGTATCACCTGCCTCTCTTGTTTTGGCAGTGTCTTAAACTGTCGACTCATTGGAGCTCAATTTTCCAAACACTGTCGGATGTTTTCAAAATGGCGATGGTCATTTTTTGCACAGCTGGAGAGAACAACAGTAATCTCACTGGAAGTAACAAAATGTATCACTTTGGTAGCACAAAGACTGAATGGAAACCATTTATCAAGTGTATTAGAGCTGTTAGGCTGTTTCTGTTCCTTCCTTTTGGTGGAGAACTGTAGAGTATTAAAAGTCAGTGCAAAATGGTAAGTCAATGATGCTTTTGCTCTCCAAAAACAGATATTTACTGTTGACGTGTTAAAATATTTAAGAGTATTTCATCTTAACCCAACGATGGGTAAAATGGCTGAATACAGAGTAAGATATAACTCAATTCAAAAGTAAATCTGCAGTTGACAGGGGGGTTATTTCTAAGATATTAAGGGGACGTAAACAATTTGAGAATATTGTGTTTTGAAAAATGTAGTTTATAGAATACAGAATATGGTGCATTGTGTTTGCTAAAAACATTCTGAAAAGATGGTTGAAATCTTGAACATTTTCTATTTTGTAAATAGTTTTTTTTCAAAAGGATGATAATATTTTACCTCTTTTCTTGCCAGCTGGGATCGGCTCCAGCCACCTATGACTCCAGATAAGGATAAGCAGTTATTGAAAATAGGATAGGACGGGGATATTGCTATTTTATAGTATATCATTTTATGTAGTTTTATATTATATACAATGAACTATGGGTCTGGTGACTGCATTGTTGAGTGTGTTTGGCTAATGTTTAAATAAAATAACAACAATATGCCAAACAAAAGGTGCGTACAGGATGTAGCCATCAGCTGCTGTATAAAGATATAATCCTGTCTGCAGTACAGTGCACCTGAGCCTGCATTAAGGGTCGCAGTGACACTATAAAGTCGGACTGAATTCCAAGCAGCAGAAATCACAGTGGCAGTCGGTTGTGAGGACAGCGTCAGACACTGTTAATTATGCAAATGAGATGATAAGGGAAGCGGAGAGGGCTGATAAAACAAAACAGCCTCTTTTTAATCACAGCTGGGGTTTGCTGTAGTTGTGATCTCAGATCTATAATGCATGTTGTAACATTCATATTCTGAGTGTGTGTGTGTGTGCGTGTGTGCGCGTTGTAGGACCACACGGAGTAAACATCGTATTAAAGAATGCCTTGTCAGCTCATGGTGGCAGTGATGATCATAGAAAGACAGATGGTAATCAGAGCGCCTTCCTGAGTCATTCATCTATCCTCGCTCCGACACCTATGGGCTATTTTATGTGGATTTATGGGGCATATGAAGGTTGGCGCTTCAGCTAAAGATTTGAGAAGATTCACAGTGTCCCATTTTTCGTAGTTGCACAAAATTGCAATTACACAGTGTAGCATACAGTATGTGGTCTCTGATCTCTTCAAAGTAAAGGAGAAATTGAATTGGAGCAACTTCAGCAGCATCAACATCTGAGTTTCTCTTTTAGTCTTTTCCAGAGCTTCACAACTTTTTTGCACTTCATTTGTGACTTCAGTGCAGCGGAACTGGAGAAATATTAATGAAATATTGATAGAATCTCATGACAGATATCTGCTATCTCGTTGAGCTTTGGCAAAACAGTGATTGTGTTTTCTCTTTTTGGGCATTTTTGCTTTATTTACATAGTGACAGCTGGAAAGGGAGGAAAGGCAGGAGAGAGAGAGAGAGAGAAGAAGGGATGACATGCAGCAAAAGGCCTGGCCGATGTGCTAAGGACGTGGTGAGCTACCGCGGCGGCCTAAATTTAGCCTTTTAATGCTCGTAAAGATTCAGTATAATGAAGTGATACAATTTTATTATTTTATTTTACTGCTTAAAAAAAGAGATATGAATATTAACAATCTTTTCCTCTCTATTTTTTGCCCACTAATACATCCAGCAGACAAGAAGCAACATTAGCATTCATTTGGAGCTGCATTTCTGGGCTCCTGGCAAATGTAAGTCCAATATTTACTCTCCCTTCAGCTCCTTTTTTTTCTCCACATACTCCTGAGGGAAATATCTGGCTCTTTCACTGCTAAACGCTCCACTATCTTCACCAGCTAGTTGCTAACTTTAGTGTCATTTGTTTGGCTACCTTTTTGGAGTGAGTTTTTAGAAAACAGCTGATCGTGAGCCGCGCAATAAGTTACAGCTCCTTATAGCTAAAGGGAACTGCAGACTCGAGGGATATCCTTTGTGGGTTCATCACTACCAACGAGCCCCTTCATACTGTGCACTGCCACTTAATCCAGTGTTAATATAAAAATGTAGATTAGAGCAGCTTTAAGAGTAGTGAAGCTAACACCAGCCCAGGGATGTGACACCACCATCTGTGGGTGAGGAAGAGAAGACAGCCTGAGACCTCCGGCTCAGAGGAAGAGACGCGTTCCACAGGGAGGAAACAAACTGCTCTCTCCTCCTGCTCGCTCTGCTTTGGTGAGAGGCTCCCAACTACAGTTTGAATATTAAACAGGCCTGTCATGTGGGCTCTCCTGCTTAGGGGGATTTAAGATTTAGGATTCTCGCACTCAGCAGGAGCTGAGACGTGAAGTGTACGATTATTTCAGCACCAAGTTGACACATTCCGTCTCACGGACAGATTATTTATTGTCGCCATCCGGAAGTCATCATCAGCATCCTCAAATCTTTTTGTGAGCTTGCAACATCTACATGTGCACCACAGTGTAGGGAGTAAAAATACTTTGTATAGAGTAAGAGTCAGCTACACACTGAGAGCTATACTATGTCTACCGCAGTATAATCCCTAATGCAGCTCAGACAGCTGAGCTGCTGTCAAACTATACTTGCCACACCATTACTGTTACTCCAGGCTACCCTATAGCTATGGGTCAACTTTGTATTTCTCAGTCTCTCCGGGACAAGGTGCAGACAAGGTAAGCTGATCCAAGGCCATGCCTTGACAGAGCCTGGGGCTGCGCCTCTCTGTAGCCACTCCAGTGAATGCTGTGCCTGAGCACAGTACATGTTGCAATAAAAAAAATCCTCTAATCCTCTGAAAATATGCCTCTGCACAAACACATTTAATATCTGACGCTTTTCACTGTGTGCTTTCTAGAGTGTGTGCTAGGTATCGACTGTTACTGACTGACTACATATACATATACTGTACATGTGGCTGATATAGTTTCTTAGTGAATAGATGTTTACAATACATCTGATTAGCTGTTAAGCAGCTAAAATTAGACATCTTTGGGTTTAGGGGTGAATAATCGATCATCTTAGTCGATAATTTCTATCATAAATGAAGCCTTCATGTATGTATAGATTTCTCTGGTGCATGTCTCTTATTTAAATAACTTTAAATTTGTTATATTGTTTTTTCTACTTGGTGTAAATTTGGGTTATATATAGCGGTTTCAAAACATATAGAGGTTTCAAAAGTTAAACATGCATTAACACACAATTAGCAGTTGACTATTAACGCATCCAACTGATCAAGTAGCTGATCAAACTGCAATTCCTTGAGCAGCCACTTGAGGCTGGCTACAGAACAGGTCAACCTCCATAAGCCCCCATGTTAAAATGTCCAACTTCACAGTAGAAATAAACATGTTTACAGCCTGGTACAAAAAATGGTTTTGGTCTCTATAGCTAAATTTCCAGTTCATGACAACTGTACTGAGTCTGATTTTTTTTTTCAACTCACCTGTTCAAATAATATTAACAGTGTGGCCACTTTGATTGACAGGTAGGTACCGTTACAGGTGGCTTGTTTGAGCACCCAGGCGTCATTCAGCCCACCTGAAATCCGTTAATGATCCACGTCTTTGCCGATTTTAACATTAGTCGGGAGGCAGAAGAGGCAGGATGGCAGCGGCCAGCGCCACAACTAACTGATACAGAAAGACATTAGCATTAATTTGGAGATGTGCTTCAGTCATTCACACTTTTTTTTCTCCGTTTAGCTCTGTTTGGTTTTCATTAACTCCTGAGGGAAATATTTGGCTCTTTAGCTGCTAAATGCTCCACTATGTTCACCAGTTAACTCTGTCCGTCAGTCTGTGTTTTGGTGCTGGACAGGTGGTGTACTGTGGGTCTTTATCAGAGCTTTTTCGCTTTGCCTTCTGTGTCTGTAAACAGCGCTGATGAGAGCAGTGAGCTGGGCTGGAAAACCAAAACAGTGAAATGAAAATGAGATGACAGATGATATAAAGCTCTGAAGAGCTGAGGGGAATTGCAGAGTCAGGTGATAATCCTCTGCTGGTTTGTCACTACAAGCGACCCCTTTCACATTATACAGTCATCTGACCGGTCGTTAATATGAAAATATTGATTGGAGGGGCTTTAAAGCACAGATGCGACAGTGAAAACATATCCAGCTCTCAGAACCTTTAGCCAGGAGTTAGACAGAAGCCATAAGGGAAGACCACACACATTTATTTTGTCATGTTTCATTATGAGACCAGAAATTTGTATGATTATTTTGAGTCTGTCATAAAAAGGTTAAATATTTAAATATAAAAACAGTTCTCTGGCTCAACTCACATGCCAGTATCAGTGCAGAAAAGCTCTACCCGTTGATCCTGTAGGATTGTTGCCTTTTAGGTTTGGGTTGCTCTATTTGTGCACGCTTGCCTCAGACAGATCTATCCTGTATGCATTAAATCTTGTGGTCCTGCACAGAGATGTGCTGCAGTCAGCACTCCTGGAGTCACAGGGCTGCCTGTGTTGGCTAATAAAGTGGGGAAATGCCTGATCAGATTTATTTACTAAGCACAAATAAGAAGAGAGGGGCACTGATGGAAAGAATGGAAGGGCGAGTGCACGAGAAGCGGTAATACAGCAGACACTAAGAGTGCAATCATGCAATTAGAACAACAGGGTTTGTCATTTTTTAAAAAATATTCTGCTGCCAAATTACAAGAGATTATTTTCTCACTCAAGCTAAAAATACGTGAAGTAACAGACAAACGTGAACATCAGGTCGCTGCATAAATATCAGATGTAAATGCGACAACGAACTTTGGGGGATTCTAGTTGGAGGAACATAGAGACAGTTTTAGACACAGTGATGGAGTTATTTGCAGCCACCTCAGTGTGGATATCATTATTTGACCTGAATGAAAAAGAAAAACAGAAAACTAAAAGAAGAAACATGGTACACGCTACAACAACACTACAATTATGATGTTTAACATCTGTGCAATGTACACATAACATCATAATTAAGTTATGCTAAGGATCTGAAAATTGAGGATAGGATAGATAAGAATAAAGGCATTTGTTTTTTTCTTTTTGAACTGTGACAAAGACATGGTTTCAGTGGGACATTTTTGTATTTGCAGAAGAAACTATGTAAATGCGACACAGTTGTAAATTACCTCAAACATTTCTGATTACTTATCGACGTACAAACCAATACCAGTATATCTGCATAAAGCCAATATTGGCTGTATATTGACAAAGCCACCAATTACAGAGCGAGGTGACATGCTGCACATTTTGTCTCACCAACAGTCCAAAACACAAAGATGTTCAATTCACACTGAATTGAGAGACGCAAGGAGGAAATCTTCACCATTGAGAAAACAGAAACAGCAAAAGTTTAGATTTTTTACTTCAACACAGGGACGTTGAAAGTCAGTCAGAGTCGGGCGTGCTGAGTGCAAGTTTGTCTATTTAATGATGTCACACAGAATGCTGTGCGGTGCGTCATTGCTTCATTGCAGACAGCAAACATGAACACCAACACAGTGTATATTAAATGAGCCACAGCAACAACACAGGCAGGAACACTGAACTAATGCATTAAAAAAAACCTACTGATCTACTGAAGCTCATTTAATCAGCGATGTACCAGATCATATGAGGCACCTGTCACTGTTCGCTGTAACAGCTATAAATAGAGAATCAAAGCTGGGAGAGTACATTACTTTTAAACCCTAAAAAAAAAATCAGACCCAGCTCCAGTTACTATATATCTATCTATAACCAAATCACACATCCTGTTGTACTAATGGCCTATATATGTCACTGTACATGACAGTAATTGAAGTTATCTTATGTACTCTAGCTGCAGCTGGCTGAGTTGAACTCTCTGGCTCTGTCTGACCATGAGCGATGATGTCTTCGGTCACTTTTATTCAGTGGGGCACTCTGAACTCCCTAAAACACCTCAATATGCTCATGTGTGATAGATCCAACCTGTTTTGTCTCAATCTGGGTTGGAAAAAGGGTTGTTATAGTATTATAGACATATTATTGATAAACAATATATAAAAACAGTCAAACCTCTACCATAAATATTAGTGCACAATGCACTAAATCCCAGTAAAAGTAACTGATGGGTTTTATTATGCCTGATTTTGTGGCTGAATTCTGTAGCCACACACTTGCCTTATGCAACGTGAAAGGAGGGTATTATTTTATTTTGGAAGGCAACTTTCTTCAGTTTTGGTTATATGAGCCGACACAGTTCTGCAGGTGACCAGAGTAAAAATAAGTAAATGTCAGAGTGACTCAATTGCAGGCAGACCATCTGTCACATGGTCTTTTGTCTACTTAACAGTCTATTTGAAAAGCTTGTAGCTTCAAATGTCATTTAATAGCTTCAATTTCAAAGCCTCATTTCAACTATAATAGTGCTGTCAGACTCTGGGAACTCTATTAAAGATATTTTCCCACCTGGGAAGAAGATGGACTCCTCTGTGTCATCTACACAGAAAGACATAAGAGAAATATCATATCTGTCGCTGATGCTTCCCTTAAAGTGGAGCAGCATGACTCGCAATCAGTCCTCATCCAATCTAACATCTTCATCCATCTCTTCGTGCCCTGGTAGTGCGTGGGCGGGAAGGAAGAAACCCCTCAGATGATGTGAAGGGAAAGACGGAGTCTGCAAAGTTTTACTCATCTCCGGTGTCAAGCATCCAAACTGTCAGCATCCTCAAAGTGACAAAACACCGCTCACCTGCGCTCCTGCACTGCAGTCAAAGCAGATCATTAGATGAAGAACTTCAATAAGGAAACACACACCAGAGTCAAAAAACAAGATATATATATATATTAAAAAAAAACTACCAGAAAAAAACCCCATCAATGCCAAGCTTTGGCCTGGAGGAACGGATACAATTCATCAAATTCACTGTGTGCCAACATGGCCACTGTAAACACACCTTGCCCTTGGTTTCCTTAGAGACTGATTCTGTTTATTCTAACAGTTTTCTGCCCTGTCCACATTTGCCACATGAGAAAAAATATGATAATATTTATACTCCCCCAGGGTAAGGGGCATCAGCAAAAATCAATAGTCTCCACAAGTCACCTCCTCAGAGGTGCCGAGAGGAGTCTGCTCAGCTCAGCACCAAGCTTTGGAAAAAGTATAATCATATCTGATCTGGGAGAGTGTGTGTGGGCATATGAGCATGCCTATAACCAAAGAGGCGAAGAGATCAAATTTACAGATTAGCGACCTGAACGTCCTGAAGTTGTTTATGCCATGAGAAGCCACGATACAAAAAAAAAAAAAAATTCTTGTCACGACTAAAGCAGTTATCACTCTTGACTTTTCAGTTAACAAGCACAATGGCTGACCTTGGCTGGAAATTACAGAAATTTCTCAATGAAAAAGAGCATGAAATCACTTCCTGTGCTCAAGGTTATAAAGCCAAAGTGATTGGTACAGCGAGGGCGATGTGCTTCTTCTTCTTCAGAGAAGGAGGACCTTGAAACTAACCAAAGTAAACACTACATAAACTAAGCAGAGAAATTGCCTCCTCTGTAACTCCAACAGAGCGCCTGACAAATATTGCTGTCCTGGATTAGCTTCACGCAGCAGATGCAAATAGATAGCCATAAACACGGTGGGCTCGCTCCACACAAATGGGCTACCTTCAATTAGGGGGCATTACAGAAGAAATATTCATCATCTTCGGTGTCGTTATCAGCGAGGCTGCAGGGGGTGGTTGTAAAGGAAGTGAGCTCGGTGTCACCTAGGAAGAGTTGACTGTGGGGTGGGATGGGGGGGTTGGGAATTACCATAATCACACTGGCAGCCTCTGCAACACACCAAGGTCACCCTGCCTCCTCAGTTCAGCTAAGCACCAGGGGAGTAGATCAGAACCACAGGACCAGACTTTTCAGCGCAACACAAATCACAGTTTGTACGCATACCGCAGTCCGCAGCTGAAGACGGTTAAAAAGACAGAAATCTGACCTTGTATACTGACAATCTTGCACGGTCACAGCCACACACTCCACCAGCAGGCCTTCAAAGTAAGAGCAAGCAAGAAATAATTGATATTCAGCTGGCAATAGGAACACAAAGATGACGCCACAGCTCTCACAGTCCTAAAAAACGACTCCTCTCTCCTCCTCTCCTCTCCACAAGCCTTCCCATATTCACCCCGAGCCAATCGAATCGGCACGTTGTTAAATCTCTCTACACCAGTGCTTGATGTGAGTCAGAGCCAAAGTGGGAGAGTCAGAGACCGAATCACACCCCTCTGGCACTGAGAATTATTTATCCAGCCCTGTGTTCTCTGATGCTTCCTCTCGGGTTTTTATCTCCATCTCTCCCTCATTAACTCAGTTTGGTTGCTGATGCAGAGTGTGAAGCTGCGGCACTTTATCTGACTCAACTTTACGACAAGAAAACTCCCAATTTCCCCGAAAAAAACTGAAGGCAAACTTTTCAAGTGAAAGTGTTTTTCAAAAGCTGTTGGACGACACAAGAAGTTTCACAAAACACCTTAACTCAACGTCCACTTTTTCCGAGCTTTGTGAGTTTTCAAGGATTTGTTTGTGGGATTTAGTGGCATCTAAAAAGTGTAGGTGCTGACTGCAACCTTGCCTCACCCTCTCCTTTCTAGCGTGAAAGAGAAACTATGGTGGCCGCAAAAAAACACATGAAATGTGCAAAAACACAAAAAGTCCCATCTAGAGCCAGTGTTTAATTTTGTCCGTTCAGGGCTAGTGTAGAAAACAAGGTGCCTCAACACGGTGGTCTCTATGGAAGAGGACCAAGCGGCAACCTCCGTGGCTGTGAAGTAAAGCCAATGCGGAGGTGCCAAAAACTGCAGTTCCTCAAACGTCCACTTGAAGCTGGCTACAGAACATGTCAATCTCCATAAGTACCCATGTTAAAATGTCCTTCACAGCAGAAATAAACATGTACATTTGAATAAACATTTACAGCCTGGTACAAAAACAGTTTTGGTCTCGATAGCTAATGTCCTTGTTCATGACAACTGTACTGAGTCTGACTTTATATTTAATTCACCCATTCAAATTATATTAAGGCTTAAAGTTATACATAATTAACAGTGTGGCCGCTTTGATTGACAGGTGGGTGCTGTTACAGCTTGTCTGAGCACCCAGGCTTTACACTAACTAAATGGAGCCTCTTAAATCTTATAAACCTGACCTTTAAGAGGAGGAAATCTTCCACTGAGAAAGGGAGGGAATGAGTTACATTTCCACACTCCACTCATGATATGGTATTTTCAGTCAAGTGTATTTAAAACTTTTGAAACAATTGAAATGTATTTTAAACCATAATTCCTATATTATTCTGCTTTTAAGAGAGAGTGAAATCCACAAACAGCAGTGAATAATGTTTACTAAATTGGAAAGTACTAAAGCTCTATTTTTATTTTTTAATAACTCAATTTAAGTTATTGATTTAAATCTTGTACATTTAATCAAAAGCTGGCCCGTCAGAGTTTTGAGGTTTCCATGGAAGAGAATAACTTGCAGCTTGTGTGTCTCAACCAAACATCAAACATCAGCAAAATGGCTGATGGACAAAGCCACTCCTGGCCACGCACCAAGGCCCTCTAATAACTGGCAGCAGATATAATCATATTTACTCTGCCTAAATATGTGCAGTGCACTTTTAAAAAGCATCAATCAGTCATACAACAGGAACGTGGTAGTGTAACACAGGCAAAAATAAGCCTGAAGACCTCCAGTCATTTAGAGACTGAAGGTTTTTATTAGCGTGAGAGAATGCAGAAACAATCATCAGGCTAAATTAGGAGCGACAATGCAGAGAGTCTGAAGGCCACAGCAGAAAGCTGACACCACCACCATGTCCTGCCTGATATCAGAACAACATTAATCAACTTCTGAGGGATTAAACATTACATGTAACTTGGCATGCCGCTTTTTAAGTAATGACAACATCAACCGGCTTGCAACAATGAGGTTATACTGACATGCAGCCATTTATCACATTTCCATTACAATTTCCCAGGAGGCCACAAACGACATCAGGCCACATGTCTCCTCCTCCTCTTTACTGAGGACACCAACAAGCAGAGTGAGTCTGTTTGTTACAGTAAATAGTTAATATTCTGTTTACAGGCTCCTGGACGCAAGGAGGAGAAACTCTCACTGCATAATTCAAAACATAGGCTCTTCCATAGGTTGTCGAGCCAGTCCACCTGCTCTTAAGGCGCTCAGTGACAGGGTGAAACCTCTCAAGGTTTACAGTTCAGTAACTCAGGTGCATGCATAGGAATATTTTTGACCTTTATTTATCCAGGGACAGTGGTAGAAGAAGTACTCAAAAAATTGTGAAAAAAAAATATTATGAAATATTATGTAACAGTAAATTCTCTGCTATTTTGTTGAGTAAAATAAAATGTTGTCTATGAGAATGTCAAATGGATATTTTTTCACTCACTACATTTGGGCATTTAAACCTTTATTCGATAGTGACAGCTGAAAAGTGATGGGAAAGCGGGGATGACGTGCAGAAAAGGGCCACAGGTCGGAATCGCATCCCGGGCTGCTGCAGCAAGGCCTGAGCCTTTGGACATGGTTGAGCTACCAGGATGCCCCATTTTTTCAGCATGTAATAGACATAAACAATGAATCACAAGAATAATTCTCAGTTAAACTCATAATGAGAATAATCATTAGTTACTGCCCTAATTATCAAAGTAAATTTAAAGTATTAAAAGTTCTCATGCATAATATTAAGCATAATAACCCGTTAGTTTTAAATTGCTATATTATTTGGTCATTTTTATTATATCATGTAAGTGTTATTATGTAAGCAAAGTTTTAATGGTGTAGTTTGTTGAGGTGGAGCAAAGTTTAACTGCTTCATATACTGCTGGTTTATGTCATCTATAATAACGTTTTATAAACTGATCATATTGTTTTGTATGTAAAATTTAAATCTGAAAAGAAAGTAACAATAGCTGTTAAATAAATACAGTGAAGCAAAAAGTACAATATTTTTTTTCTGATATAATAATGCAGCATAAATGTGATAAAAATACTAAATAAGAGTGTATCAGAATTGTACTTAAACACAGTAAATGTACTTCTAAGTCGATACAGCTTCTGAAGAATAAGCAGGCATGCAGCGAGGGGTGAGATGAGGTATCTATCCTCAGGAGTTTGTATTATTTATTGGCATTATCATTCTTATCTTCTACTAGCTGTCTGTTTTGTGAGTTTGTATATGCATTTTATTACATCTTTATTGTGTTTTTTATTGCACTGTGCATGTATTTGTTTTTCTAAAAGCCCGTCTGGGGACGAGCTTTGCAAATTAAATGCTTTGATTTGTAGCATTATTCGCCTCAGTGAATATTCTATGCGTGTGTCGGTGTCCCTATTAAAATAAACAAAATAGATAAATAAACAAAACACAAATACAATTAAGATATATATTTTTAAATGATTATTTTTCCGGTGCAGCAAACTGAAAAGAGAGTTGGACGACACACAACAGCCAATATGCAGGACACATGACTCACACTAGCACTTGCTTTCTAAATAAGGGCTAAACACATGCTTCTTTCATGCTCGCTTACAACCTTTTTCCTTAACAACCAAACACGAAGCCAGCAACAGATTCTGTTTCCACCAGAATTTGCTGATACGTCAGCAAAAATTAGATGATTCACAGTGAAAGCTTTACCCCAGGTCTTTGTTTTGTCATACTGAAGATTTGCAGAATCGACTTTGACAGGCAGAAAACAGCGGAAAAAAAACATAGTATGTCAACAATAAAACCTCATCAGCACACTGGTTGTGAGTTGAATGAGACATTGTGAGACAGCTTGCTGAAAGGCGGCTAGAAGATTTGGACTGTGTCAAACGTAAGATGTTAGTGGAGGTAGACACCTCGAGGCTCACACAGTGCTATGAGAAAAAAGACATGGTGTTCTAGCTGTTCTGGCTGGACCTATTGGTGTCCTAAAGCACACGATGAAACCAAAAGAGTTATTGGCCCGAGGGAAGGAGACCCGAAAGAGAAAGAAAAAAAGACTGTGAATGGAAAAAAAAAAAGGAATGCCCGCTTCTTTTCCTGGGCTGAAATGTTGAACATGACTCAACGTTTTACATTTGTCTTGTCAACATATAAAATTCTGATTCAATTCATATTCAGATGACATTCAAGAGAGGCGCTTCAGCTCCTGTTAGTGCAGCAGAGCCATGACAGATTACTGAGTGGATGCAAAGTGAGCAAGGACAAGGACCGAGGTCTGAATAGCACTGTCAGAAAATAATTACAGAACTGTTCCTTTTGTCAGCAAACATCTGAGGACAAAATGTGCAATGTCATACTTTTCAAAGGGTGCACTAAATGCAGGACCAGTGCAAAAATCAGACCATTACCAAGGTTTACTGATATGTATAAAACACCTGTGATTAAAACCTTGTACTTTGTGAAGCTAATTTATCTCTTTATTCATCAAAATAATGACAGCAGAGTTGTGTTCATGCATGTATATCTGTGAGAACAGTTTATACTTTTGCATTATTTGAGGCAACCTCAAAAAAATCTTTCTTTTGGCGTTGAAAGTAAGCCCTCTGGTGCCGAAATTCTTGCACACACATAAAGGCACAACACCTGCAGTGCGTTGCTCCGTAAACCGCACACCGAGTGCAGCTATATAACCTGAAAGCTCCGCCGCTGCACAAAAATAACAAGCAACATGCATGCAGGAGCTGATAGCAAAAGCCGACATGATTGAACTCATGAGCTAGAATAAGACTGCATGAATATAAACATGAGACAGCCATGGGCAACAAAACAGGGAAGGAGGAAAGAAACCTAAAGTGCTGGGCAATTTCTAACATCCACAGGCAGTTGTAAGTTTAAAAAGAAAGACTGAGGGGAAACAGGCAAAATGAGATGCAGTGAAACAACATGTAGACATATACACACTCAGACACACACATTAAAAGATCAGCAAAAAAGAAGAATGGATGGCTGATGAGGTACATTAACAAATAAATGGATGCTATATTTCACATAATTATCTACCCATCTGTCTGTGATATCTACATTTTCCATAAATTGAAAAAAAACATTGTAATGTTGTGCAAACATAAAATCTCAGCCACAGAATATTTACACTGTAGCATCAGTTAAATCAACTACAGATAACAAATAAAACAACACGCCTAAGGCCGCATTCAGACCAGATCCTGCATTTTTCCATTCGAGTGGGGGTAGCGTGTTTTCGTCACAGTGTGGCCGCAAATCAGATGATCAGACCGGCCAGACCCTCCAAAGTCAGCCTGAAATGTTTGGTGATCCAGCTGGATTCATGGACTAAACTATGATACTCTACCTGTTGTGTACTGACTTTTTTATTTCATGCACCAACTTCTCTGTCTGCGTCTGGCTCGCAGTTTACGTTGCAAAAGAGTAACACGTAGAATTTTGTGCCTGATGGTTTGAGAGTGAGCAAGCATTGGCTGAGAGACATAGGCCACAGCCATGTTAGAGACTGAGGGCAACAGTGCTTTGAGCTAAATGCTCACTTGTAACACAAAGTCAGTTCTAACATGCTAATATTTAGCAGGTGTAATGGTGATCATGTTCAGCATTTTAGTTTAGCATGTTAGCAACATGTCAGATGATTACAAAATGATCACAATTCATTCATTCATGCCTCAGCCTTATAATGCTAGTGACCTTTTAACCCATTCATTTGAATTCATTCATTCATTTGAGCGGTCAGGTTCTAAAACTTAAAATGACAAAACTTGAAATGACAAACTTTCTATAAAAGCCAATTCATTATGTTGACTTACATTTCATCAGAAATCTTTCCATGCAACAGTGCCGTCCTCATCACCAGTGTGCTTCATTACACAGAGTCTGAGTGTCTTTTAAAAACCTCCTGCTGTGCCCAAAGCCCGGGTGAGCAGACTTGCCTCTTGTCATTAACCCTGGAAGTGTCATTAACCACCACCGACTCCTTCAAAACTCCAAAGCACACAGGATCAGACACACACACACACACACACACGCACACACACAAGAGTCCAAGTTCACTTCCCAACCTGCTTTTTAATATACTACTTTCACAACTTCTGGGCCAGCACAGCTCCATCAGCCAGAAGCAGACAGTGAAATTATATATAAAAGCTGTTCATCATCAGCTCAGCTCTTCCTCACTTTTCAGGAGGAATTCACTTTCCTCATTTGTCAGACTAAAGAGCTCAAACTCTACTCAAAGAATCAAGATGGTGATTTAGTTTATACTACTTATATTGTATTGAAACTTAAATGCAGTAAAAATTCAATTTAATTCCAGACACTTACACGCAGCTTCAACTCAAACTGCACCGATTCAATTTTTGATCACTGCGATGTAACATCGAGCATAAAAAAATTCTAATGAATGCGGTACGACTCGAGGCTCCGGAGGTATAAATATCACCATCTCCTCACCGCTTTCTCCTCCTTTCTGATTCAGAGCTGCAGCTTAAATCTCCAAACAGCATCTCAAACTGCACTTTGTCTAATTCCCCAGAGAGAAACCCTGCATTACTCTCCCACTTTTCCCCATTCTTGCTTGCTTGCTATCTCTCTCTGTCATCATTGCTAAAATAAATCAAAGCTCCAATAATTCATGAGTGTTAGGAGGGAGCGCGCGCGAGTGTGTATAGGGGGTCTGACTTTTACAGAGCACAAGGAGTTTTAACAGCTTTACTCCATTTTGTTACTGTATGTGCAGAGAGAGGACAGGACAAGAAAAAGGATTTTTAGTCACTTAGAAAAGAAGGCATAAAAATACTGAAAATGAATGAATATAACTCAATATTAATTTGACTAGTGTTCTCAACAGTGATCAAATAATAGTTAGCAAGAGATTTGCAAGATCCAAGATAGAAATTGTTCCCAGTGAAGATGAAAGGGAAAAGAGGTTTATGCTGCCATGTTAATATGACTTCTGAAAATACGCATTAACAGCTAAAAAAAAAAAAAAAACTGCAGTGATGAACTACATCCAGCAATCAGTGTGGATTTAAAATTTCCAATCTGCAAACTGGCTTGGAGGAGGATGAAAGTTAATGAGGTTTCTCGTCAACAAAGACTTGAGTGCTGCAGCCAGACCTCTGGGCACAGTGAGTCACTCCTCTGCATTTGGCTTGGTGACTCGTATGTTGTTGTTGTTTTTTCAAAAGGTTTGTGCCACGAGCCGGGTCAGATTTATCAAAACCATCAAACAGGCCTACTCATGGATGTCATCTTGAGGACAAGATGCTAACTAATTTTTTTTTTTTTACAGCAATTTGATAAGTGATGAAAGCGCCAACAAAACAAACATCATAGCACTTTTCTGAATAATAGACTGTACAAACTATAATGAAACAAACTAGGTCAACACAGATAGACTGGCAAAAATACACACAAAGGGTAGAACAGAGAGTAAACAGCATTTTCTGTGTCATTGTTCTAAAAAGGGAAAGTCCATATTACACTGCAGATTGTCTACAACTGTCTGAACATTTTGCTAACAATACCGAAAGTATGTGCTACATCACTCCATAGTTCATTTCATGGTCTTTTGGTGTTGCAGTCCACCCACACAGCACACATACACACACACACTTTTCAGCTAATAATGACACCATCTGTTATAAGAATGTAATTTGACTTATTAACAAAATGATTAAAACAACATTATGTAACTTTTCTACCATAAAATAACAAATTTTAAATCATTTTAATGCTGCGCTGACGTTTAATCAGGTGAATGTTTTTTTTTCTGTCATTACTTAGTACGATCACCTGAGGAGAAGTATGTAACATGCTGCAAACCATAGCTGCTGTTAGGTAACCCTAGCTAATGTTAGCTGGGTTGAGTTTATACCATGAGTGTTTTGGACCATCAGAAAGAGGAGGCCCAGGGTGAGGGGGAATGCTTACAGGGGACAATGTAACCCGGGCTCATCAGCCTCTATGAACATAATGACAGAGGTAAAGAGCTTGAAGAGCATATTGTTGAAGGAAGCTAAAAAGAGAAAAGGACACCCTGAACGAACAAGAGGCCGCCAGACAAGAGTAAATCTGGGACTGACCTTTAGTCATTGGTGAGAGCTTAGTGAAATAAAAGGCTGAAAGACAGACGCCGAGCTGGGGTTCTTGCTGTTGGACTAGTACCTGATATTAGCTGTCAGCTATGTCTTGTGTTGTCGCACTTGCTTGATGTTTGTCTGTTAGCAAAATTGTTGACTCACTCCTGAACTCCTCACTGAAATATCGATTTCTATGAAATGTTGCTTTAACACTGATGTAAAACGTGTAATGATATTAAAGAATAACAGCTAAACAATATGAATCTAATTATAATTACCTCAAATGAAAGAAGTCAGCAGTTTCAGGCTATGTGGCTGTGCAGACTAAATATTTACAATAAACAATAACAATAAACATAAATTAAAGATGTGTATTAATAATGTTTGTTTTGTAAAATGTTTGTTTATGTGAGGCATCACCTCATTTTTTATGCGGTGCAATCCTATTAAACATGGAAAAATGGTAATGAATGACGTCTTGAGTCTTTAAGAACCACTGGTTTACATAATATTAATATATTAAAAGGCACTCACCGGCCAGCACTCCTGCCATGTAAAGCAGACTTATTCGTAAGATGCCATGGACCATCTCCAAAGGAACGCCAATCATCAGCTGCAGTAATGCATTGAACCCCAGCTGCTCCAAACTGACGAGAGAGCACAGAAAGAGAACGAGATTCAAATGACGGCATATGATATTTGTTCCTCTTTACTGCTTCGCAACATCTGCAACAACCAAACAGATCTCAATTGAACCAGTCCTACAAAAAAATCAACGTGTGGTGAGTGGAGCTTCGTACCCAACGTGCATAAACATGTAGCTGAAGAAGCGCCACACTTGTGCACGGTGGCCGGGATGGTAGACCAGGGGGCTCTTCATGAAGTCGGGCTGATAGGTCTGCAGCACCCACTTGTTTAGCATGATGCCATAGCACATGAACACGATAATCTGCAACAGACACAGAAATGACACCAAACTGTCAGTTTATGTTGACATACCCATTCACACACAAGCTTGAAATTGTACAGAGAAGCAAAACTCATTGTGCTTCATTGAAGGTCCCGTGATGTTTTCCTGTCTTTCTGTACTCCTCAGCTGATGCTTATTAGACTTATGGAGACAATGACTGCCTGCAGAAAAAAACGGCACATCTGGTTCAATTCCATTAATTTCTTTTCATAGAATAATGACTCATTGTCTCTGTGAATTAAAATGAATGTGAACCGTTATTATCACATCCCCATTGTCATTACAGACCATTCAGTGCCATTTGGAGGCATTATGAGAGCACTTGGCTTTCTTGTCTCAGAATTATGATGATTTCAGTGGAAAAGGTTGAAGTTTTGTTAAGAGGCTGTAGGTTATTTTTGCCGCTAAATCCCCAACCATTCACCAGTGGTTTATGAGGGCGTTTGTATTTTTTTACAAACGTGTATAATAGGTCATTTAATGCCACTGTTGAAGCCGGGGTGCTCACTGACCTGGTTTCCAAGTTCCTAAAACCAGTGTCTGAAAAAAAAAAAAAATCCCTGCACGCAGGCTCACTGAAGGTTTCAGCTTGGAGGAATGGCAATAAACGCACCCACTAAACCCCTGACTCTCAAATGGGTTACCAGCTCATATCGAGCTCACAGTGAAGCATGATCAAAGGCAGAAAATCTTTTCAGTGGGTCTGAAGCCAACGACTGAGCCAACTGAACAGTCTTAAGTCGGTGCTGTGGGTTGGTAGCACATATCTAAGAACAATACAGCAAATGTTTGAGGAATATTTTAATTTGTGGGAAGTCTATATTCAGTTTAGCGTCTGAAGGAAGGTTATAATAGACAATAAGAGGCAGCAGCTGGGTACTACCGTAGAGCTACAGAGAGAACAACAGCATAGTGAAGCTTGGCGGCTTCGTAAGTTATACATGTTTATTATGGTATTGAAAGTGTAACTCTGATTAGTTTTTAGTCATTTCTTTTCAGCCTTTTTTCTTGCTTTTTTCCAATTATACTATGCTATGATCATGTGAGCAGTTTTGCAAAAACAATAACTAACACTGCGTGTTGACCACAGTGTTGCATAACATGGGAGATTATTGTTGTGACCATTTTCCCTCAAAATATCCTTCGATTTTGAATTTGTTTTCCAGTCCAGAAAAGCGTAGGTGATCCTAAATCATTGCTAAACCACAAAGGTGCACTTGGGTTCTAAATATAATACACTGTTTTTCTTTGGGCCCTACTCAGTGGTTAGATTGAACAGGTTTTAACTGTGAATTGGCTGTAGTATGTTCAGCTGATATTCTGTGATCCAATTCCAGCAGTGCTCACCCTAGACCAAACCTCTACATGTATTAAGAATAGCTTTGCTAAAGCAACACGCCTCTTAGTTCCAGCTTGTTACAGGTGTTTTTGTGCATGTGACACATTAACCTGTTACTATTTCAATCTGCACATGCTTTGATGCAAAGCCTCCAATGTAATTTACCAGTGACTTCTTATTTCTTATATTTGTACTTAACTTTTTGCCCTATCAACTGCCAGGCTGGTTAATTTGTGCAGCATTTTGTTCTCAAAGTACAAAACATTATTATTATTTTTTCGCAAACTTCATACAAAGTAACAACCTAAAAGCATGAAAGACCATTCAAAAATATAGAGTACAGTAGATCAAGCTTTTGTGGGAGCCACAAACGAATGATAGTGTATCATGTCCATGACGTCACCTCCTAAATCTCACCTGTACGATGGTGACGATGGCAATGAAGACAGGTGGGGGACACAGGCGGTTCTGGTGAAAGTACCAGCGCCGGTCCGTCTCGCAGGGCAGGATCTCGTAGGCCACATAGCGAACAAAACGTTTGTACAGACCCAGCCCCGTCTCGTCAAGCAGGATCTCCCTCTGCAGCGTGCGGCGGCCATTGGCGATGGCTCGTCGGAAACTGCTGGAGCGCTTACTGCTCATCTGAGGAAAAAAGTAAAAAAAACATGCACGGATCACTCTCACGAGGTCAGTATAATATATTGCAAGCAGCTGTTGGACTTTTAAAGGAATTATGGACATCATTTTTCAAATTAAACTGCTGTAAAATTATTTTTTTTTACATTTTATTTGTGGAGTTGCCACAATTATACCAAGACACATTTTCACTTCATTCAAAATATTACTTTCTTGCCACGAGTTAGATGAGAAGAACGATGCCACTCTCAAATTTGTATGCCAACTATGTGTTATCACTAATAACTGGTTAGCTTAGCTTAGCAAAAAGACTGGAAACAGAGGGAAACTGCTAACCTGTTTCTGTCCAAAGCTAATAAATCTGCCTACCAGTCCTTTTTAAAGCTCATTAAGTAACACACTGAATCTCATTTAACTTCCTGAAGTCTTCACCGTGCCAGGCAATCAGTTACTTCTCCCAGCCAAGAAATAGTCACATAATTAGCCCATAATCCTCCCATAAAACCACAATTTATAGTTTTTATGTTTTAGTTTTTGTCAGTTTAAACAAACGAGATATAATGTCTTAATTAGTGAACTTTTAGAGGTGTATTTTGTTTCTTTTGTAGAGAGCAAGGTTAGCTGTTTTTATGGCTAAGTTAACCATAGCTACTGCTAGCTGTAGCCTTATATTTACTGCACAGATATGAGTTTGGTATCAATATTCTCATATATCTCTCAGAAAAAGAGCATATGTCAAACTATTGTTTAAGAATAGATGAGAAACAATTTCATTCAGCTGTAGACGATTATTATGACTTTAATGAATCAGCAGACATTTTGCATTCATTTGCTGTGTTTGTTTTTTGCCACTTGATGGCTTAATGTCTATTTTGCAATAAACCTGTCTCGGGTTGTTTTATGAGCACTGCTGTCAGCAGCTTGAGGACACCTTACCACGATGAGCAGATCTCATCGTCGCCCGCTGCTGTATTTTGTCATTTCAGCAATTAAATCCATAACTTTCATCACGCTAGGTGGATCAAACATCAGTGAAGGAGGGTAGCGTCTTTTCATATAATCTGAGGGACACTCCTCAGTGTGACTAATCATCCTAGATGGATACATACAGTACTGATTTCACAAAGGGGTAGCATGACCGTTTACGTTCTGCTTTTATCATCAGGGGAAAAGTTTGGTGACACTTTTATCTTCTTTAGGACATTTTCTGTTGTTCTGACAGTGTTCAGAGGCTTCAATACACAGCAAAGTTTCACATGTATTTGAACTTTTATTCATGTGCGACTTCAAGGTGTTCAAACTTTTGTGTTGACTAACGAAAATAACTCTTTCAGTGAAGCTAAAATGACACAAGATGATAAATCAGCATCTTGAAACTGCTCAGATCTTCTTTTGTTCAACAGACAATCTTTTCAGTCCCATTTGTGTGACACGGAGATAAAGGATAGATGTCAGTACTGAAAGCATTATGCAGTTGTTTAGTAAAAATACTGTCGATCTGGCAGATTTTACTCTCGGAGGAGGCGGACTACTTAATGCTTAAAAAATCTGCAACGAGAAACGGAAATTTCATCTCAAAATCATGTTACATATATAAACTGGTGATCACTTGTTTGCCACAAGAGAGGTGACAGAACTGCAGCTGAATATTCACGGCTGATAAGAAACTTAAATGTTTTATAAGTAGTTTCTGATTTAGACTTTAGCGTGACTGCAGGCAGGGTTGATTGCAGCGCAGACGTCATAACAAATGGGCTGTTGAAGTGATTTTGTCCTTGAAAAGCAAATCTTTGTGAAGAGGAGCTATTCCATAGATAGAGAGAAAGTGTGTTGGTGTGTATGTGTGTGTGTTTGTGTATTCATGTTATCACAGACTCCAGGTTTGCTTAGCGAGCAGGAGCTCTGCTGCAGCCTGAAGGCCAGCGGGGACCAACTCGTGATAAGTTCTTTAATAGAGGCTTAGGATGAAAACTATCCTAATGCCACTATTTTGACAGGCGAGGCAGAGAACCATCAGGATGACAACACAGAGGGCTCTCTTTCCACCAGAGTTACCACTAAAAATACCGTCTGACCGGTTACCCTCAGCAGGGATCCTTTAGAGTGAATATCTGCATTTCTTTACAGGTAACAAGGGCGCGTGCTTCATAGGTAAGGATTTACTTAATGGCTGATACTCAGTGGCAATGCCATATGCCTGAAGTCTCCGGTGTAGCTAAAACAATACAGCTCCTTCGAGGACTGGCTGACTTAGCAATTATCTCTAAATCATGTGTTATGATATGATGTGACACTTTAGGAAAATTAGTTTCCAGTAGAAGCAGTGAAGGAAGAAAAAAGAGGGCATGTTGGCAAGCATCTGCTGCTGCTAACGGTATAAATCTAAACAGCAGACCTTATGTGTAGGTTTCTCACAACAGTAACCTCAGACAATATGGCAGCTTTATATGAAGTGTGCTGAAACCTCAAGAGGGGGCCTGTAGGAAGTACAACCCACCATTAAAATACACCATTTGTAATTCATTAGCCAGGTCCTGCTGCTTGTAGACTCATTATATGTGGACACAGCAGGGGACGCAGTGAGATAAATATACTGGAGGACAAAAACTGTAAATAAATGGGCAAATAATGAAGAAGTAATGAACAGATCGCTCCACAAATGGAGCCCTTTCTTTTTTTCTTTTTTTAAAGAAATTACTCAGAAAAACAGAAAAAAAAAAAAAAACACGTGCTAATCCCTTTTGGAAGTTAGCAGAGCAGGACGTGGTAACTACCCTAACTACGGGTAATTATGACACTGGTGGTTGTACAGAGAGGGTGCGAGGGCCTGTTGCACGGCGATAACCAGAACGATGTTGAGCTAAAGCTGCTGGCTCTCCCGCAGATGGGAGGGATGCATATTTAGTATGGAAATCAGGCCTGGAAAATGCAATTATGCTATACTTGAGGCAGGCAGTGAAAGCAGAAGAGGAGTAGAGGGACATTGGATGGCAGAGAGGGGGAAATTAAGACGGGAAGATGAGATGTCTGCCTGGGTGGGCTCGATTCACAGATTCTGGAGGCCACCAGTGGACAGTGAAGGTGAGACATTTACTTCCTAAATATCAAATTGCTTAAAGAAAAAGAGTAAGTGTTCTTATATGAAGATGAGAGAGAGGTTAGGGGATGTAAACATAATTATGTTTTCTTCCTCTGTTGACTTTCTTCTCTAAATAAATTCTCTGTGTCTGAGTCGATCCGTGTTTGGCTCTGTGACAAAAACCTGCCGCGGCTCTCCACCCTGCACTGTATTCTGATCCCATTTACACCACCTCTGTAAAAAATTTATTCCCACAAGGCGCAGCTGAGCATCGCTGTCACTCTGCTTCACTTTCCCTGACACGCAGGGCCTCCTTTTGAAGCAACGGCAGGAGAGAGATGGCGAACGTAACAAAAAGTGTGCATCCAAACAACGTTGAGACAGACGTGGTGATGGGGAGCAATGGGAAAGGTGTGACGAAAATCAGATGACATCACATAAAACGTTGGATTGGATTGGGAGGAGGAACAGTGGAAGTTCCCTGACGAGGCAACGTCTGTCAGGGAATAATTGATGCTGAGGCTAAGAGCACAAAGATAAAGATAGTACTCCCCTTTAGGGATGGCTGAATGGGCCAAACTGACATTGTGTGCATGTGTGTGTGTATGTGACAAACAACAAGGGTCCATCCTCCTCCTCTTAGTAGCTGCGTGTTGCCTACTGTACGTGCTGCTCTCAGCTCTAGTCAATTGTCCTTGATGGATTAATTAGCCACCCCACATGGTCAATACCTCACAGCTCAATACTAATTAGTAATAACAATTAGTTTCTATTCAGGCAGCTGGACTGCAGACACAAAAATATTCCATATACACTGAGTTTATTTTAGTGGCCATATATCCAACAGTTGTTGACACACGCACGATAAATCATTTATCGTTACTAGAATATCAGAAGATCACCTATAACTTACATAGAGATTCACCACCACCAGGCTAATAGCGACCAATAGTTTATCATTTACAATCTGAAAATCATTCAGAAGACCAAAATCCCCCTCGCCCTCGTCATGCACTCTCGCAGCAGAATCTAAATCACTGCAGATCTCGGCCCCCGCTGATTCTACCCTGACCCAGATACTCAGGTTCTTGCCCAAATCCTTTTAAAATGAGAGTCCACCTTATTTTTTTTTTTTTTTCCCCCCTCTCAGCAGTTTGTGGCCACAGCCCTCCTTCATGCTTTAATCACTGTGGCGGTGGACCTTCGGTGAACAAACCTTCACTACAGGACACTTAAGCAAAGTGCAGCACTTTGGAGCCGGTAACCCGTAAGAAACAGAAAGCCTTGACCGGAGTTTGGTGTGGGGATGTGATGTAGATAGGTAGCAACTGTGTCCTTGGAGACAGATGGACTGTGGGCACTTAATGTGACTTGAAAACTTTAAAATACTCTATATGAACTACTTGCAGAGTGTGCTGGGACTGTAACTGAAGTTCATTTGTGCTCTCTGTAAGTGCTCTCTTTCTTTCAACACTGCTTCAAATGTGACCAAAAACTTATTTAAAGAACATCTGAATAAAGATTACATAAGCATTTCTCTAACTATACCTCCTGAGGGAACAGAAAATGTAAGTGCAACATTTGGCCAGAAGGGTAAAAGCAGTACACAGAGCAACAGTCTGAAAAATCCCTCAACCTGAACAAAGAGAATCCCCCGCTATAATCTCTATAATACACCCTCTACCCGTGTAATTAACCATGGCAGCCATTTTGGATCTCTGTCGAACATTAGCCAAATTACCACCCGAAGGAAAACAATGACACACTTCTTCAATTACACAGCTGGTACCTGATAGCATCAGAGGAGTCCCTTTAAAGAAATCGATACATGCAGTTGCACACATAGAAACAGATCTGACTTCAGGTCGGGCTGGTTTTTTTACCCTTGTTTGATGAACATACCGGTCCATCCCATAACCGCCCCCCACCTCCCCCCTCACCAAAAACCCAACCATGTGTGAACTTTGACACCTCAGGCGTCTCTCAGCCTCCTGCATCGACAAAATGTCTGTGTGTAATTGTGCGGAAACATGTCACAGCATGTAAAATGTGCACTGGTTGGCTGTGTGGGATTTTGTGGATTAGTAGTCAGTTACACACCTAGACTCTTTGAGAGTGTATATGTATGAGTAAGTGTGTGTGTGTGTGTGTGTGTGTATGTGTGCGTACAGTTCCCCAAGAGAGATTTTAGCAAAGCGTTACTTATTCACCCCTCTGGCTGAACTGATGGGAGCTCTCTGGCTAAGATCGCACTGCATGAAAGACGGTTTGAACACGAACGATGTCAGAGGCGGTCTTGTCTTCACGCACACGAACACTCAGACGCCAGAGAAGCTGTTGCCCGACGGTGTGATTCAAACATTTACACCCACAGAGGTCGAGAGAAGCGGCGTGGATTCACGGTTGCACTCAACGAATGTCGAACAACAAATCAGAAAGATGTTGTACACGCCTGTAGGGGCCTAACTGTTAGAAACCATAACAGCTTGTGCGCTAAAAGCGTTGAAAAGGCATGGACTGAGCACATGCACACATTTGGCAGCTTTCAATGTCAACTTTAATACAGCACAGGTATCTTCCATCGAGGCCAGACCACAAATCAATAGGGACACCAGGCTATGGCAATGATATAATGGCAGCACTGAACTTTACGAATCAAAACACGGCTGTCATCTGTCACACAGTGTGAAGTGCTACTTATAAAAATCTGCCGAAAGATGTGAATGGAGACAGACAGAGGAGGACAATAGAGAGACATAAAATCATGGGGTAAGGCCTTGAGAGAATGAAGAGAAGAACTAAAGAGGAAACTGGAGAGATGCATGTGAAAACAAAAGTCAGTGAGCGGCAGAGTTAAAGCGGAGGAGGAGAGAAAAGAGGCCGGAGGTATTTAGTTGATGACCTGGTTGAAAATGTCATGCTACATGCGGCAGCCTGGAGCTCATCCCAGAGAACAGAGAACATGCAGAGCTCACAGAGCATGTCATGCGCTGCATGTCGGGAGACCAGATTCAAATTAACATTTGAATATCCTCTATATTACTCAGCAAATCTGTGCTGGCAGGACTCATGTGTATGAATGAGAGTCTGTCTGCTTTTGAGACAGTGTGCAGTCTATCTGAGGCAGATTGAGAGGAAGTGGGTGGCTGCATTAATTGATAATAAAATGCTTGAAAGCGTTTGTATATATGCAAATCATATGCATGCACAGAATGGAGCGGGTATGGCCTGTGTGCGTTGCGTGTATCAGACAAATCTTTAAAATCAGACCTGGGGGTCGATATCTGTGTGAGGCTGGGCGTTCTCAAATTGCCTCAGATTACTGCCTGCTACTACCAATGCTGGGCTAATCGAAGGCAATTTGCATTTGGCTGATGGGCAATTTTGAAAGTGTCTCCCTGATGCCGTCGGAGGCGAGGCTGTTTTTTTTTTTTTTTTTTCTTTTTTTCTACCCAACATATGCTCACAAGGAGTATAGAATGAAAGGGAAGGAAATGAGATATGGAGGTTCAAGGAGGCAGGTTCAAAAAGGGGAGAATAATATTACATGGCTGGAGGAGGGAAGGGGAGAGGAGGAGGGTTGAAGATGAGGATGCACTGAAATGAGATGGATCAAAAAAAAAGAAAAAGAAACAACACTTCAAAAATGGTGGAGGAAGATGTACACTGTACACTTCCGAGAGAGAGTGCTGGTGAAATGGAGAGGCTGCACTGTGGGAGCAGCACCTCAACACTGATTTCTCTGTAGTGGCAGACTCCAGAAATGGGACCTGCTCCAAATTGAGTGGCCTTGTGTGGCATTCATTACAAACCATGGCAGCACAACACAAGGGAGGGAGAGAGAGAGAGAGAGAGAGAGAGAGAGAGAGAGAGAGAGAGAGAGAGAAAGAGACAAATAAATAAAGAGAGAGAGCAAGAGAGAGATAGAGGGAAATGAGCTTAAGGAAGTGAAAATTTGCCAGGAATTGCATTATGCTGAATTAATCTCGGTGCTTAAGCCCGCACGGTGCCAGGAGCCAAAGGCAGGTGCTCATCCACACGCTTTAGGAGAATCAGTCTTTTACATGTACAGCTGTACATGAATTTCTAATAGGGACACATTTGTAAACACAGACAGGTAAGGAGGCAGGGAATGAAGAGCGTGGCCTCACATTCAAAGCAGAGACAAAGGGCAAAAACTGACTTGGAACAAATTATCTGCAGCTGTAGTTAAAAGAATATAACAGAACACACTGTTTTCACAGTATCAGTCTTGTTGCGGTTACATTATTATATTAATTTCTTCATAATATAATAGTGTTTGAATATGTTATGATAAAATTTGTGTTGCTTTGACACTGTGGCTCTGTCAGCTCAGTGTGGGTGTTTTCTAGTACTTGCCATTGCGCAGCTTGTGAGGTTAAGTGTCTGGATTTACCGACACATTAACTGGAAAGATTGATCCTCTTTTTGCAGGACAACGACCTGAATGCTGAAGTCAATTTTCGCCACTGCGGAGCTCGCTGGCTCTGTCTGAATCAATTCTGTAACCTTTCTGAAATCCAGCAAAAGTGGGTGTACGTGTGTAAATTTGTGTCTGTGCTGCAGGACATGAAATGTCTCATGCAACTCCCTCTGCATCACTATATGTATGATATGAGTGAGTGTGTGTGTGTGTGCATCCGGTTTCCACTCACCAGCTCGATGAGCTCCTGGTAGCAAACCTGTCCCTCTTCATTGCTCTGGACCAGAGCTAACAGCATGTCCAGTTTGGACGGGTCCAGCTGCAGCTCATGGTGCTCCACCAAGCTGGTGAAGTTCTCCACTGCGATGAAACCGGTGTTCTCTGGGTCCAGCTGGAAAAATACAAAACAACAAACAGCCTGCTCTCAGACCACTGGGACAAAACACTGCAGTCATACTGAAGATGTTTCTGTTATGCATCCTGATTTTTTAATTAGCAGTGCTGCAGAGATGAAGTGTCACTTTGCCCTCAGGGAGAATGCAACAGTAATAGACAGCTGAGACATATACACACAGACACAATAGATACTCATGAAGACAAATGAAAGCTACAGGGCTGAAGGCATAAGCTCAGGCAGTGACACTGGTATTAATTAAACTGTACTGTCTCTATGATGCCTTTGAAAGAATTAGAGCTGCTTTAAGAAAAAGCCTCATTCAACCTCATTAAAGGTGCAGGTCTGTCAAAGAAACAGCAGGACGATTGTTGTTGTTGTTGGGAGCGGGCATGTCTCTCTGTCTCCCTCGGCATTAAACGAGGATGACTTTTCAGTCTTTGTTTCTAAGTGGATGCTTCATTTGACTGCGTGAGTCCGTCCTTGGCCACATTTGCAGCTCGCAGTCAGTGTGGTTTTTTATAATCGCCACTCACTCACTGAGACCCACAGCCCCATGGGTTATTACTGCTGATGTCTGTATGCCAGTGCTGCCCCTCGTAATTGATTTAAGCGGGAGAGCAACATAAAAATGGCTGAGTGTAGCTGTCTAAAATAGCACCCGGTTAAAATGGCTTGTAAAGTATAGGGCGTGTTTCTACGCTTGGTTTATGTAATGTGGTGTTTTTTTTTTTTTTTTGGGTGGCAGCTTCACCCACTTATTGCTTGATTTTCTTCCCTTACCTTCCCCTCTTGAAAGCATTCAATCGCTTTGCAATGGAGCGTTAATTTCTCGTGCCAGCTCTCCTTAGTGCATCTGATTGTGTTTGTGAAAATGCGCCTGAGGACAAACTGGAGCAGTACAAAGAGACCACATGGGAAGAGCCCTTGCTGCTTCATATTTTACTGTTTCCTGAATGCTAACACAGCCTCATTAGGTTTCAGATAGTAAACCAACAGCCTCTTATTGCCCCAGGGAGGAGTGAGCTTGCAGATGTTGCATCAGCGTGTAGTCAGTCATGCTGGATCATTGTTGCCCATGTCATGAGTCCACAAGAACAATCCCATCCTGGCTGCCTTAGTCTGGACCTGTCCTGCTCTGACATGGTTAGACAATGGCGTTTCGTTGGCTGCATGAGGACAGCAGCATTAAATTACGCTTCGCCGTGTCAGTCCCTGCTGCGGGAGGCTTTAAGTCTAAAGCTCTACTGCTCAACTAAGGAGCAAAGATCCATCAGGAAATCCATTCATGTGAGAGCGCATTCTGAACATGTCTGCTGTATGTCTTTCCCTCTACATTGTTTCCTTTTTTTTTTTTTTTTTTTTTTTTACATTTAGCTGAACACAAGCATTTCTTTAATTCCACTTAATCTGCTTTTTTCCCCACTCCTCTGAAAACTTATGTATTTATTCACCTGAGAGAGCACAGTGGAGGCAGGCGCTAATGGGTTGGTTTTGATGATGCTTGACTCGGAATGAGTGTTTTTCCACTGCTGGTTGATGTACTAAAGTGATTTTGTTAGTTATGATACTTTTATAATACTCTGTACACCAACACATGATTCGATGGCAGAAAAAAAGAGCTTTTAACCAATATTAACAAAGATTCCACACACACACACACACACACACAACCATGATGATGTGTAGGGCCTTCACGGATAACACTCTTTATGTCATGTACATTGTTTAACCGACTATCCTGCTCATTGTTCCTCATGCATCTATAATCTCAAAACCCAGCTCCAGAGCCTGTCAAGGCAGCCTGCAACGCACATAAAACCAAATTCGTGAACAAAATGAACCAAGATGGGAGAGAAAACGGGCCTGTGTCTATTTTTAGATAATCCCCTTAACTGTGTTTTCCATGGACGTTTGTTAAAACACAGCCCTGTTCTTCCCTTGAGTTTTGCTGAGCAAAATGGTGCAGATACGGCCAGCGTTTGTGATGTGTAAGGTACAAGGATGACATGTGGGGGAATACAGCTGGGGGAGAGAAAGAGCACACACACACAAAAAAAGACAGCAGAGAGGCAAGAGGTGGAAAATGGGAGAGGACGGCGGGTGGTGTTGGTTGATGAAATGAAAGAAATGAAAAATGACAAAGAACAGCAGAAGAAGGAGAGGGTATGAAAAGACAGGCGAGAAGAACAGAGACAGCCAGACAGAAATGAAACGAAGACGCACAGAGAATAAAAATGCCTTGCCGCTGTCTGTTATTCTGTGCATCTGCCTAACCCAGCAGTCTGGCAGTGAGTGCTCTTCTTCTCTATAAGAGGGCTGTGACACACTCCAGTGCTCTGCATTCACTTGCCACAGAGGGGAGATAGATCAGATTCTAATGTGCTCCTGGCTCAGCCCGGGCTGACAGGGGGAACAGAGAGCCACACTGGGGACGTCTGATTACTGTCAGCCTCCATATGTCAGCACATCACTACACATACAGCAGCGGCACAGACACGGAGGCACACTGTATATGGCTGTACACATTTACGCAAAACCAAGTGTTGACGCTGAGCTGTCATCTCACACCGATACTATTCACTTCGTCGCCTGACCTTATTCGGGAAGAAAGTTACACAGGGGAGACTGTCTGCCGAGGATACAAGGAGGTGGAGGATTGGTTCTTGTAGCCAATTAGGGTTATCAATTAGCGAGATGAGGTACACTGAGATGAATGAGTGCTGGCAAGAAGAGGTTTTTTTTTTTTTTTCCTTGGGCAGGCTGGTGACGTGCAGGAACAAGGGGGGAGAGTCAGAGAGAGAAAAAAGGGTTGGAAGATGGAGGGAAAAAGCGCTGAGAGGGAAGCGGTTATTGAAGCGATCCAACACTGGTGAGGGCGACACTTTGACAAGCTGCATGCGTTGCCATGGTTACCAGTCGCCCGTGTGTCATCCCTCTCTTGTAGCCCCCCCCCCCCAACATATTGGCTTTTGAGAGGCAAAGGGAAGACACAAAAGGGGATGAAAGGGGGGAAGGAAAGATGAAATGAAGATGGATGGAAAGAGACCAAAGAGATAGGAAGGGGGTGATAATCAGAGGAAGATGTGAACGGAGGGAGGTTATGGATGGATAGAAGGTAGAGGTGTTACGGCAGAGAGAGCAACCGGACTTGGCTCTGGCTCAAGAGCAAGTGGGAGGAGGTGGACGCGACACGGGATGAAAATGTATACACAAGTGTGAGGAGGAGTTAGAGGGCAAACAGGAGTGGAATGCTGACTGCAGGGGAATGATCTCAGTATTAACCCCCGAGACCTCTATTACCTTCAGTGCAGCGACTCCGACTGACCCCAGCCCACCACTGACTTATCAGTCTGTTCCACAGGAGCTCAAGAGTGTAGCCTCCAGACTAGGAACAAACCACAAAGCCCAAACATAGACACAGAGACACAGCCAGACCTGTCGCCCTACCTGCAGAAGATTGACACACAGCCAATGACAAGACACACTGTGTGTAGAAGAGACGTAGCTAAAGACTACAGTAGTAAAGAGGTTCCTATAGTTACACCTAACGTACATTCTGTCTCAAGATGGCAAAGCTTTAACTATTTTATTTTCTCCTCCTACTTTTCCTCTGGTAAAAGTGACCATTTTTTATTTTTCAAGATGCCAAAAGTTCACAATGTTTTTGGTTTTCTTCTGTGAAAGTAAATTAAAATGTTGGTTTATTCTGGTTTTGGACTATTAATTGGATAAAAGAAGCAACACATAGACTACAAAGACGAAACTATTATTTGAGATCAAACATAGCCGTACAGTCTAATAGTGCTAACAGAGCTCCAGGCATCCATGTTTGTACAAACCTCTAGATTAATTAACACCTGTTTGGATATATTAAAATTAAAAGTATTCTGGTCAGTTCAAATTAGCTTCAAATGAAGTTCTGTGAGGAGGGCACTAGTACAGTTCCCAGACTCTGCAACACAGCGCTAACCCGGTGGCACTGAGCCAGGACTCCAGACCACTTTGGTCTCTGTGAACAAGACTGTCAAGCTTGAACAGGGTTGTGTGTCTGCAGAGGGCAGTGGCATTTACAGGGCAGAGCATGTTTGCATGGCATCAGATAAAACCCTCTGAATAGTCTCTGTTGCCCTCAGGACTCACTGTTGTTCACCAACAACTGGGCCACTGACTCTGTAATTATCACAGTGCACGTTCTGCCCTGCTGTTACCATCACTACTGCTCAAACTTTACCACTGTGGCGCTGCGATGTGATGGCCCGAAGAGCCAAACCACCCTCATGCTCTGAAGAGGGATATCCAAAGAATTATTCTTAACGCAAACAATCCTCTAACTACATTTCCGAGCGTTTAAACACAGTCCAAACAGCCGGAGGCATTTTCAAATACAGCTCAATGCAAATTAGCATCAGAGCCTTATTCTCTCTGCTTGACATAAATATGTCAGAATAATATTCAGAACCACAAGTCCTTATGGGACAGTTATAAATAAGCTAGATAAGACTTCAATGACACATGGGGAGATATTCACCAACTATTGATAGTGTGCTTTAGTGGCCGAGTGCTGCCGAACATCAAGTTGCCTTATCAGTGCCGCTGCAATATCAGAGAAACTGCGTCTGTGTGTGTGTGTGTGTGTGGCTGTGCATATGTGTGAGCCTGCATGCATAGGCCAGAAATAGCCTGAGCTCAGCATTGCAACCTCCTGCAGACAAAGACTAATAAACTCACTCATGTTGCCACTGTTGCTTTCTCTTTCTTTTCCTCTGCCCCTGCAGCATTTTCATGTGGTTCAGTGTGACAGGGCTGCAATACCCCCCTCTCTCTTTCAGACCTGCAGTGTTTCTATAAAATAAAGCATGTCCAGATTTCTTTTGGGGCACAACTCTAGGAAACACAGGAAGCTCTAAAGTTTATCGCCTTTAACATCTAACGTGTGTTCGACTGAATGAAATATTGGGCTAGTCGTAGCATAAATCTAAATCTTTCGGAAAAAGGTGTAAGGTTGCAGCTTTAAAAGCCTAGATAATGAAAAACTAAGCAGTGACAGTGATCAAGTAATCATTTCCCTTTACAAACGACTACATCTAAGATGCCCTTAAGCAAAGTGCTTGACCTCCATGTGCTCTTGTGGATTACCTTAGAGGCCGCTGGGACACTGTGGTCGTGGCGGGAAGCCCCCAGTGAACGTGCCAATTTAATCTGCTAAAAAAAAAAAAGAAAAAAAAAGAAAGAGGCAGGCTCTGCAAAACATTCTCCTGGATAAAGATGAGAAAAAAATGGCCAATATTTAGACAGGCAGCAGGCTTTGTTAAAGACAAGCTCACCTGTTCCCAGTCCAAAAGCTGTTGGCAGATTTCACTTCATTCTAGTTTAATTAGAGAGACCTTTTCCAAATCAAAGGCCGCCGTATGGAGTCCCAAAGGTGGAAAAAGCCTGCCGTCAGCCCGTGTGAGTGATTTGGTCTAGACTTGTGCTTAATAGGACTGCAATCTGCTCAACTGTGGCCTTGCAAACTGTCTATATGAACAAACTGGCACAAGCAGAGTAAACCCCACAATCAATAAAGCAACCAGCCATTTACAGTGAGGAAATATCAGCTTCATCTCCAACCCAAAGACCTGCTACATCGAAAATGGATATTGACACAGATGAGTCAGCCTCTTTGATACCGCATTAAATATGTCAATGAAGGAATATGTGTTGCTGAGGTATCACTAAATAGCTGTTATCACTGAAGTGCTTATACAGTAAATGACTCACCAGTGTGACCACAGAGCATCTTCTCAGTCAACCCACACGGGCTTCCTCCAGCTCTTACAAAAACAATCACACACACATTCATAAAAATACAACTGTGCACGTCATCACAGATACACACAGACACACACTTCTCCCCAAGGCTCTCAAGTCTGTTGATCGATGTGTTGCTGATGGGCCACTCGTGACCCCTAAACCCTAAAGCTAGATAATCAATTTCTCCCTCTTGGACAGAATGATTGACCAATCTATCTGTCAATCAGCACAAACCCCAACAGACCAGCTCATCATCAGAACTTTAAGGCACATTAGATATCCTTGAGTTAAACACAAGACTTGAAATAGAGCTGCAAATACACGCACACATGTTTTCGGGAAGCACTAGCCAAATATACACATGCTTTCTGGGTAGAATCTGGCTTCAGATCCATTTTGGCTTGTTAATTTTGGAGATGGTAGACCAAAAGCTTCACCCAAACATAGATCTGACTGCACAGTAAAAACAGCAGTTTGGGTTGAGGACTCTTTAGAGAAACAAGATGTCAAGAAAAACATTTTTCAATGGGTTTCAAAAGCTGCACAAGAAGACAAAAGTTTAAAGCCAAATAACAGCTTCTATTCTAAAAGAAAACCTGTGACCCGGAGTTCACAGAAACCAGAATAATCTTGCAATCTTTGATGCTTCTGACCCTGAGAGGAAAAAAAACCACACAGTCAGGTACAGACATACAAATCCATGCACATACAGCATTATTGCTGCAAGCGCTAATGCAGCAGCTAGAATCAGCTATTATCTTCTGATTTTTGGTCCATTCTTCAAGCAGAGAATGCATCAAGCAATCCATCTACACATCCATTCATACAGTATCCATCCATCTATTTGCACCCTCCTCCCTTCCCTCCCTTCTTTCTATAAACCATGACATGATTGCCCCCCTCCTGCTGTGGCTCATGATCTGACCTCACATTCTCGGGGCCCACATGGCTCCATGATGCTTGCATCCGTCGTGTCGTCTCACGCTCTCATTTCCCCCGTGCAAACAGCCCCTTGCTATCAATCCTAACATCAGCTCTCAGCCCCATTCTCCACGTCTCAATCCCTGGATAGACGGCGAGGTGGCCAGGAGCCCGTAACCATAGAAACCTCTGCCGCTGCTTGCTTGCTCGCTTACCTGCTCTTGTATGAGCTGAAACAGGGAGCTTCTATCCATATACTGGCCAGGGAGGTGAGAGGAGCCGCCGAGGACAAGGGCATAGGGAGGAGCAAGAGTGAAGTGGTGGTGGTGTTTGTAAGGAAGGGATAAGGTGGAGGGGGATGTGGTTGAGGTAGCAGCTGGTGCCTAAATTGTAGCGTCAGGCCCCTTTCGTTGCTGCTGCGTCCCCCCCTTGATGATGGAGAAACCCTGTTGTGCTCGGCCCCTGGTTGCTGGAGTAAGAACCGGCGCTGTGTGGCTCCGTGTTGGTGCTGAGAGTGCGGACGGTGGTGCAAATGGGCTGTGACTCTGCTCTGTGCCAGTGCAGCGTGGCGCGGCAGTAAACCCAGCTTCAGCAGACGACGGGCAGGCACGCAGGCAGGCAGGCAAGGCAGATCCAGCAGCTCTCATTCACTCTCCTCCTCCTCCTCCTCGCTCTCCTCTATCCCATTGCACTGACTGCTACCTCTCTCTCTCTTCCCTCTCCTCATACACACACTGCGCCGCCTGCATACCAATGAGGCAGGGGAGGGAGGTGGCCTCTCTCTTCCAATCGAAGAAGGGGGAAGGAGTGGCTGTGGGATGCTGCTCCTCTCCTCACTACAAGTAAGGCGTCTCAGGGAGGGAGCAGGGGATGGGCTCCACTGCGGCTTTGCACTTACTACTAGCACAGACAGACACACACACATACACAAACCCACACACTGTAAACAAGACAAAAGCTAATGCACACAAGCATATGGTGAAACCCCAACTGTGTGATGATTGTGTTCATTTTTAAGGTTACAGAAGACAAAGAAGATGAATGGCATGACAGACAAGATGAAGCGACTCAGGATATCAGCAGCATTGGTGGACCACCAAAGGAAACTATAGACTCCTCAGTGAGCCTTTACATCTCTGTGCTAATTATAAGCACTGGCACATTAGCAGACTGTATGCGCTGCTGCACAATTAAGCACCCCTAACACACATGCACGAACATAAAATTGAATTAAACTACTCGGATGGCACACTGATTCTCCAGTGAGCACAAATGAATACCACTATGACAATAACGCAACCCCCTATAACCCCCTATACAATAATTCATTACAAGTAATGCCCTAACAAAGGCTCTTTTTATGTTAATCTGATGCATAATTATAAGACAGGGAGCAGAGTGAGAGGGTCAGAACATACGAATGATGAAAAGGAACTTGTTACTGCTCATGTGGGCGGCAGGCAGTGGCTGAGTTCATTGAAATCCCCTTTAAGGTGTTTTCTTTCTGCACAAATCCGCAGTGACCCCTCCTCCTCAGGACAATGGCGATGAGGGGGTGGAAGCAGCGGGGGGACGTAAATCTTAACTCATGAAAAAAAAAAAAAAAAAAAGTGAGACAGTCTTAAATGCCCTGGAGGTGATTGTAGCCGAAGGCGTCGTCAGGAGGGGGGCAACCTGGCGACGATTTCAATGTGCATCTTGGTTGAAGAAGGGGTGTTTCTTGTCCTCTGCACTGTTTGCTGTGAGATTTACCACCTACAATGTAACTCAGCCTCTGGCTTTGTGACAAACAGTGCCTCTGCCTGTTTAAGTACCATAATTGCACCAGATGTTTGGACTTTCTTACATGCGGGAAGGCTTATAAATCCTTCTCAACGTGAGAAAAACGTTAAAAAATATCTGGACCTACTCATTACAGCAATGTGTCTTCTTTATTGGCTCAGACTCAGGCTGCTGACTATATGAAGCCACGGGTAACTGCTGTATTTGTCCTAATGGATTGGGCCTAGGCCACCTTGAACATGGCAGAGCTCCCAGACTTTCCCTTTGTCACCTTCCATTATGCCCACCTGACACACTCTTGTTTAAACAAAACCTTAATAATGACCATCCGAGTCTAGAGCAACGACCAGATTCCCTTCTCCGTGAGCGAGGACTGAAGTCACTCCATGGGGTTTCTTTGTTCAACTACTAATCAATGTTCAGAATTAATTTGTCTCCAATACTCTGTAGTTGTGAGCATGAATACGACAAATCTAATTATAAAGGTCGCTGCTGGAGGATTTGCAAATGGCAATAAGTGAGACAGACTGCCAGAACAGCCAATATGAAACTGGATTCGACTGTTGCCTTGGTAACCTCAAAGGACTCCAATCAAACAATGATAGACAAGTACCATGAACTAAAAAAATTCAATGCAGTAAAAAAAGCTAAACAAAAACAAGGCTGTACCATATGCTGGACTTATTATGTGTTACAGTCTTGGCTCCATTTTTTAAAGAAAGCAAATATAAATGTAGCACTACTCAATCACACACTATCAAATGCACAAATGGCTCTCATGGAGGCTACATGGTACAGCAGGTAAACAGCATTCCCAAATATATGAAAAAGATGCCAACTTGGCTCACAGCCCCACCAAGGGTGATGCCAGTATCATTGTTTTCATTTCCACCAAGTGACATTATCCAGATGACTGACAGAGCGAGATAAGCCTCCAGTGAAATACGGTCTCTGGTGCCTGAAGCGGCCCCATCTGAATGCTCTCTCATGAGCCTGACTAAACCCTTCATGTCCTATTCACCGCCGATGGATGGATGCAGACGGCAGGATGAACCCAGGCAGCCTGCTCCTCTTTAACAAGGCCTGAGAGCAGCAGACAAAACACTGGTCTAGCCTCCATGTGAGTGCAGGGGAGAGAATAACAAGGCCTTTCAGGGAGGCAGAAAGGCGCATTAATTAGACCGCCAGTCTGCGCTCTTCCTCACCAGCTTAATGACCCCGAGGTCCATAAGGCAGGTGTTTATTTATCGGTGTGTCTGTCTGCGGATAGTTTTGTTTCTGTCAGTGAAACGGATGGTAAGAGGGAGCTATTAATACAAGCCGTCTTAATACGATGTCTGAATTCATTGAGTCTTAATTATACACAGGCTATGCCAGGGTTTTAGCATGACTGATGCATGTATGCTGATTTATAGAGCAGTTGCACTGTAGGGATTTGTGCACAACGTGCTCCTCCAACTCTACAGCATTAGGATGGGTTGAACCTACCAGACGAAATCAGCCCCCTTGCTCATTCTAGATTTGTAGATGTCAACAAAATAAGGTTCTGTGGTGAGTTAATTTAGATTGTTATTGCAATGTCAATTTCAGCACTGACAAAACAGTGCACGAGGCTGCAATATCATGACAATAGAGAGTTATAAAACTGGTAGTTGTCACATGTCTGCATCACAGTTTATTCTTTAGTACAATCTGGCAACCTGTTAGTACTTGATCAAACTTTAAATCTAGATTTGTACAGTTTCCATGTATTCAAATGCAGATACTACACTATTAAATGCACAAATTGTTGTCAAATTTACGTAAAATATAAGTAAGATGCGACAATTTTGTAGTGATCGCCAGCACACATAATTTGTATACTATACAGAAGGCAGAATTCCTTGTGTATTTAATTAAGACCTGAAACTTTACCCCTGTGAATTGAGCAAGGCAGATATAAAAGCCTCCCAAATGGCAGAGTTTAGAAGTTGTTGAGGATGAATTTCCTTTCGTGTTTCACGACTCCCCGCAGAGCTACCTGTGGAGTCTGCTACTAGAAAACATTTAGTTCAGAATTTTTCAGGTCTTCTAAAAGTGATATGTCGAGTTGTCCTTTTAATGAGGAGAGATTTTTGTTTGGGCAGGATTTAAATGTCAGTGAAAAGTCAGACTACAAATATACAAAGATGATCTTTTGCAATGCTCTCTGAATCTCTGAATTTGTGGAACTGGTATGATCTGTCATGTGACCATCTGAGTTGTTTTTGCCATCTTGTAAGCCCATATGGGCTGGCACCATTTGGTGCAAGATGCTTAAATAAACCAATCAATCAAACTCTATCATAGATGCATTGACTTGGCATACTGATGGCAAATATACATTTTAGGCTTTTGTGTACCTTGCTGAATTTTCCCTTCGTGTAGTAAGAAGGATATAAGTTGTGCTACAGAATGCAATAACTCAAAATTACCAAGGTGGACCAACAGCAAGCAGACACACAGGTTTCTCGGGATGTTTCTGTCTGGACATTGAAGTGAGGCAAAACTCTGTCCAGTGTATACTGGGAAATACTCCTGGCATCTACCACCCTGCCAAACATTGAGCAGGAAAAGAGAAAATGAACAAATCTAAGTTCACGCAATTAAAAGAGAAGATAGAAAGAAACTTCACCCACAAGACCTGACCGCAAGACACTAATCTTTTATAAATTAAGAAGACAAGTTGTTCTGGGGGATTTCTGGAACCTGTTAACCTCGACTAATCGTGTGAATTAAAATAGATGGTGCTTCACACTCAAGCCGCTGAATGTCAAGCAGCAGTGATTGTGCAATAGAGGGAATCACCCGCATGATGAAAAACGGCATAAAAATGAATCAGGTCACTGAATGACACAGATTTAGTCCAAACTGCTCCACTTAGAAGATCTCTTGGGGACATAAAAAGGAAGTAGCAGGGAAGGGGAAGGAGAGAGTTAGGGGAAGGAGGTTGAAAAGGAGAGAGAATTAAAAAAGGAGAGAGGCAAAGTGAAACGTGAAAAGAATGAGGGCTGTATTAGAATTTCTGTGATTCTGCAATGATTTGAATTCATAGGGGAGCCACACTTTGAGCCCCATCTCTGCAATATTCACATCTCATACAGGGGGGCGGGTCTGCCTCCCAAACATCAAGCCCTATTTTTGACATTATCGTGTCACAGTGCCACTTCTAGTTTGAGTTGAGCAGCTTCTTGTGAGCGGCGATAAAGTGCAGAGGGACCTCTGGTGTCTAATCCAGCAGTTGCATGCAACAGACCACAGAGTATCTAAGGAGTGCTGACAAACCGTCCTGTTCTCCTGAAATAATCAGAGCTCATCACTCCTGTACTTTCATTAAAACCATGTTTAAATATGATATGTTATGACAACATAATTGAGTCTTTACTGCCTCCATTTACTGTCTTGTTTCAACTTTTATTAAGATCTAATAAGGTACGCACAGAACTGTTTGACACAATTATATATGCTCAGCTTGGGTAGTAGCTCTAATTACACTGAAACCAAGTCTGAGGTTATACAGAATGCAAATAACACAATTAATTACTTGTATTTAAGCTGCTACTGCCCTCTGTTGGTAAAGGTAGCAGCAGTCAGAAGTCATTAGCACACAGTGTAAATGGAGTACAAATATATCTGCCTGCTGTCATAACATTTGGCAAATGTTGGGCATGAACATATACAAAAAAAAAAAAAAAAAAAAAAAAACGACTTCAGTGTTTAGTTGGTGTGTTTAGCGCACAGTTTTGACATAATAACTGAACACAAACTAAAAAAGAAGACGTCTGTTCATGTGTTTAAAATGTTAAGGAGTGTTTTATAGTTTTAAATATAAAGATGACAATTAATCTGAATTTTATATATTATAGATGGCTCTGGTTTAGTGGCAGCCTGTTGCAGCAGCTTGTGTTACTCATGTCCTCTACGTAAGTCTCCGAGTATTAAAGGGGCAATGGTTCAAGTCAGGATTAGGTCTAAATGTGGCATTCATGAATGGCAATGTATCAGTGTCAGATCAGGTGTGATCGCTTGTGGTTACAGCATCAGAGTGAAAGTTTTACAACTCTGCATTTTAGCTTTAACGTGAATATGAATGTAACATGGAGCAGCCCCCCCCCCCCTCTCTTTCTCTTGTCTCTGTTGGACTAAAATGCTGTGTCATCTTGTAGCATAGGGGACAATGGCTTCTATTAGTCATCTCTGCTGGTTTGACTGACAACCCACAGGTGCTCTGACAGACTGCATCCAGTGACGAGCCTGTCATGTGAGAGGCGTTTTGACAGCTGACATTGTGGAAATAGTTACCTGCTCTACATACTGAGACGAAGGGAGGGATGTTCCAGAGCGGAAATGGTAAGACGTTTACAAAGAGAGCCTTTGGTCCGGGCCAAACTAACGGGCCTCTGTCAGCTCTGCTGTGCAGCAGTCAGCGTAGCACTTGGCTACTCACACCTGCTCGCACATCCAAGTGTTGTCACAACTGTCAAACCCCCTAAACACACACACACACACACACACACACACACACACACACACACACACACACACACACACGCACACACACACACACACACACACACACACACACACACACACACAGACAAACACTACCTCTCTTACAGAGTACACTCACACTCCAGCTGGCCCGAGGACAAATGTATTAAAACCGCAAGTGTGTCAATGGCTTGTTCTCACTTTCCGTTGTCTCAACGTGGCACGTGTTAGTTTATTGCAGGACTAATCACCAAGACATTACGGTTTTATCTGTGGCAGCGTAATGGGCAGCTGAACTAAATGATGTCCAGCTCAAGGGCACAACTGGCACTTAAAAACTGTACACACACATATATTGATGATGATTGATGCAAGCATAAAATATGCAGCTGGTCAAAGATTTAAAAACAAATCATTTTTGGACATTTTCTTGTTTTGATAAACACAATATATGAACTAAATTTGGAGGGTGGCTGCTTCAAGTCCAGCACAGATCACAGCATGGAGTGTGGACTGGTAGATGGAGATGTGCTGGGCAATGCTGAGGTTGCCTTGAGTAAGGCACTGAACCCCTAACTGCCCCCAGGGTGCTGCTACGTGGCTGCCTCAACATCTCTCCCCATTTTGAGTGAAAAAAAAACAAACAATTCCCCTATTGAGGGGTTAATAAAGTAAATATTCTTCTAGAAAGGATCCAAAGTTACACTAATGTCACATGTAGATGATGGCAGATGAGAACACATTTGTTGTACACCATGGAAGTTCTGATGGAGAAGTTGTTAAAACTTAAAAGCCTCTGGTTTTGAGGAAGTTTATGACGTGCTGCTGTCATTTGTTTTCATAACTGCAATTGTAGTAAAGTCCTCTGAGACTGTAACTGTGATTAACAGCTACACAAACAAACTTGACTTTTGATAAATAGCATCACTGGCACAAATTTTACAACTTCATTCATGATAGAGGACGTGGAATTTCTGTTCATTAAATCTGAGTTTGGTCTTTGATATTACGTTACATGATGATAAATCAGAGGGATTTTCCCTCCACACATTTTAGCACGTAGGCCTCCAGTTAGAATGACTCACATTTTTACTGTGGTTAAAAAAACACAAACATTATGTTTACATGTTTGCGACACAGTAGATGACTGCAGAATTACTACACCCTGGAACAACAATACTGCTCACAATCCCAAGCACATAAAGATAACATCAAATCGTTGTGTAATTGTAGTCTAAGAGCGTTGTTGCTCTTGCTTTGATACACACTCAGTTCATCTCTATAAAAATATACTGTACACGTAGGTGTTAAGTGCATACAACAATAAATCTGATGAGCAAACTCATTTGAGGATCAGTACCTAATGTACTTTATTGTGTGTGTTACTAATACATATTATTGTTTAAAGGCTTTTGACTAGTGCATTTTGTTTAATGAGTGCTCTAGCTCGAATTTGCTGGGAGTTTAGTTAGTTAGTAGAAAGAATTACAGTTACACTGCTTGTAAAACGTGTGTAAAGAATCAATTAAATATAGCCAAAGTAAAGAAAAATGATCTAATCTAAAACCTGTCTCCAGTCCGTCTTCTCTTACTATCTGGATAAATAAAAAAAAGATCTGATTTAATTTAACCTTATCAGACTTTTCAGACCAGAGTAAATGCAAAGCAGCTCAGAAAGAATGCTTTTAACAGAGCACAATGTGATCATGTGTTAAATAGTTTTTGGACCTTTTGACAACTGATCCACAGCCTCCCCCACTCCTCGATATGGGGCACACTGACACCTTCAGTACTGAAACGGCAGGTGATGTTACCCACAATGCTTTGGGCCCAGAGGCAGGACGAGACTTGAGAGGGTTTTAGGCAGCTAAAATTACAAACTGGCATCAGATAAATTTAGAGGCGCAATGCAAAAATACCCCTGACACGATGGTGTGGCTGTCTTCTGTAAATTCATGTGTAATATACCTCCCAGTCCACTCTCTCTGACTTTTGACAAACAAACCAGCACTGGGTTAAGTTGTGTAACCTGAATATATTTGCACCCCAGACATTGGCATGACTAAAGATAAAAGTGAGAAGCACTGAGGAAAAGAGTTTTGGCAGCCCAAGTGGGTGACTATATATACACTGAAATGGCATAAGGAATATCAGTAGTAGATTCATTTTTTTATAGTTGTTTTCATTATTTCTGAGTATCTTCATGATTAATCACTTGGTCTAAATATAAAAAAATACTGAAATATGCTCATTGTAACTTCTCAGAGCTCAAGGCCCAAAACTCAAGGGAGTGTAATAAAATTTATGACAAAGAAAAGCAGCAAATCATCACAACTGAGTAGCTGGAATGATCAGATGTTTTGTATTTGCGCTTGAAAAATGACTTAAATGAGTAATAACTCATCAAAATAGTTCCAGAGTAAATTTCAGTCAGTTGATTAATCGATTAATCATCACATTTTTTGAAGACAGCCACGCCAAAGAGTCGCAAATCCTCCAAATAAATAAACACGCTATATGTTATAATTCTTGGACAGAGATAATTCAACACCCGCTCTTGAATAACTATAATTTAAACCCAATTATCAGTCGTCTATGAAACAGAAAAGCACTACAAAGCTGCTTAATAAAGAGCCCTGGTCATTAAGTTGCATCTCATTATGGTGATAATTACTTTGAGATGGCGCGTTGAGCAGAGCTCCGGAGGTCCAGTCAGTGTGGAGGACGTCCCTCTGTCGGCGGATGAAGGGAGTGGTCTAAAACCGGGAGAGAAGTCTGTGTTTGGCGGACTGCCTTTTTCAGCACCGCTTCCTAAAGCGGGGCACAAGACAATAACACATCACTCATCGGGGCAATCGGTGACAAAAACAACGGATCAGCACCGCACACCCCCTGAAAACAACAACAAAAACAAGCCTGAAGATACTGCATGTACACATGGACCGAACAGAGGAGCCAAACAATAGACATATTATGACAGAGCCATTCCTGTCTATTTATGTGTATTCATATAAGCAACGCACAGTCTAATTATCTCCCTCATTTACTCACTCATTCAAATGCGCCACACATATTTGAGTCACCCAGTCATCACCCGCTTCATTCACCCTGTCATCTATTTACTCCCCCCCTCCCTTCCTCTCTCTTTCATGCACTTGTGTCATAACTCACCCTTTCATCTACTCCCTCCCTCTTTAGTTCATGAAAAAAAAATCACTCATCCACCCTCCCTCCCTTCCCCGTTTTCACTCATTCACTCCCTCTTTGCTCACTAACCCTCACCCAACCCACCCTCTTGGTAAAACACCAAAAAACAAAACAAACAAAAAAAACACCATCAACTCACAGTAAGGATACAGGTGGAGACAGAGGGAGTCATATTTTCATCACTAAATGCAACTTAATTGTGATTATTAAGATTATCTATCGGCTGTAATAGACAAACACACAGGTGAGATATGAAGGTATTTGGGCATGATGTTATTTGAACAACAGTGGACACTTCAGTGATTCAAAATGGGCAGTATCCCAGTGTAGTCTGCACAGTAGGGGGACCACCTCTCTGACAAACTGCCTGGTTGTTTTCATTTTATTTATTTATTTTTTTGCACGACTGAGTATGGAGGTGGATGATAACAGAGATTTGGTTATTATTCAAAAATAGTGTCCAGTAAGTCAGATGAGCATGGCACAAAAAGTCGGGGGAAAGCACTACTCCACTGACTGTGACTTTCATATAGGAATCAAAATGGCGTTGCAGGGAGGGACATCAGACCTGATATTAAAATAAGAAATAACAGGAGAATAATGGGAAAGTTTGTTATTTGGGGTTTTTTTGTTGCTTATGAGGGGCACCACAGACCCTCACATGAATCAGGAGAGCCAAATGTCAAACCTGTTATTGACAGTGCTCTGATGCGCCAGTTCCTGAACAAAAGAAAGCCATCACTGCGCCCTATATTGAAGGACTTTGGTGTCGGCTGCAGTCCCCCTTACAGCTGGACTCACACCTGGCCACACAGCAGCCACTCAGACCCCTATCAGAAATATGGGGATCAATTTTAGGATGCGGTATCTGAATCCCTGATCTTTGGAGCTGTTGGCAACTTTCCTGACAATGGAGCTCGAGTAGCGACTGCCATAGTGACAGTTATAAGCAATTCTGTCCAAAAATCAGCAAACACAGCGAAGCCATCCACCCTATCCCCCTCATATAAACCCATATTATCGTCCCAAGTGTCACCTGTCACTTAGATATTGTGACATTTAATTTATAGCAGGTTTAACACTAAATAATCTCGACCACGTCACTCAAAGTCAATGGCCGGACTGTGTTAGTTGGGAAAATGTATCGATGTATTAAAAGCAAAAACGGGATCCGAAACAAGCCGAACCTCGTGCATCCGTTTGAGCATAGATTCAATTTCGATATGCATTGGATGATTTGGTCACAGGTTCCGTCTGTTTGGGTCAATTTAACGCGAATTGTGCAAAATTGTTCACATCCCGTGTTACTTCCAGCGGGTTTTCCTGGAATAAAAGTTGTTCGCCGGCGCGGATGAACACAAACAAGTGTGTCCCCGTGAAGCCCAATGTCTCTGCTATCAGCCCATAATGTTTTGTGGATCAGTTCTCCGCCGTAGCTTTTATATTTGTCGGGAGTTGGAGGATGAAGAAACACAAACGGGACGGCGCCAGTTCCATGGAGTCCGCTAGATCAGCTGCTGGCAGTTGGTGTTCTCAATCACGTCCGCAGAAAGGCTTCATAGGCTCACTGAAGCGCCTGTGGAATAAGACACTTAAGTGATCCGGTGTACTGACGCGACACTTTGTGTGGACAATTACAACAATATTTCTACTATAAGCTCAGAAAGTGTGGTTTTGTTCCGCAGCTCGGACTTTGTGGGGGAAAAGCTTTTATTTCTGGCCGTGTGTATATTCCGCTGTTCGTGACGCTCCGGTGAACCAGCTGATCCGGGTGAAATTCAACCTCCAGGACTTTTTTTTGGCAACTAACTAAAAGAAAAGTGACCATGGCAGAGACGTCGGCAACTCCAGCCAAAACCAAAAAGGCATCCAAGCCCAAGAAACCTGCCTCTCATCCCAAATACTCGGACATGATCAAAGCGGCGATCGTTAACGACGCCGGACGGAGCGGTGCGTCCCGTCAGTCCATCCAGAAGTACGTGAAGAAGAACTACAAGGTGGGCGACAACGTCGATGTGCAGATTAAACTGGCTCTGAGGAGGCTGGTTGCATCTGGGATGCTGCGCCAAATCAAAGGCATCGGCGCGTCCGGATCCTTCAGGCTGGTTAAACCAGAGGACTCCAAAAAACCAAGCAAGGTAGCGGTATCAGCCAAACCAAAGAAGGCAGCGAAGCCCACCAGACCCAAGAAGGCGGCCAAGCCCAAGAAGACGACCAAGACGCCGGAGAAGCCCAAGAAAGCAGCTGCAAAGAAAGTGAAAAAGGTCGTGAAAAAGGCGACACCAACGAAAGCAAAGAAGGCACCAGTTAAGAAAGCCAAGGCAGCCAAACCTAAGGCAAAACCAGTAAAGAAGGCAGCCAAACCCAAGGCAAAACCAGTAAAGAAGGCAGCCAAAGCAGCAAAAAAGAAGTAAAAAAAAAAAAGGACAATATGAGAGAGACAAAGTCACTGTAAATACTTATGGAAATGTTTTCGTATATGTATTATTTTTGTAAGGTCTCATGCAAACTGTTTTTACCAGTAGTTTATTCTCCATTGCACTATTGCCTCTAGATGCTGTAGAAATAATTGTGAGCATTTTTATTTGGCGTTAATAATAATTCATTTCTGTCTGATCCTTGGATACAAATAGGCTAGTCTAGGGTCTTGCTGAAGAAGGAGTAAAAAAAAAAAAAAGATGTATATACAGTTGAACTATTGAATAGTTATTGTTACTGCACGTACTGAAAATACAAATGTGTCAATGGTGGGCATTGTGGAGCCTTTACAATGTACAGACCATAGGCAGTGGACGTCAGCAAGATTTTCCTAAAGGCTCTATAGTTGTCATTCAAGCTCCATTCTGTATATTTCCTCATAATATACAAGCATCTCACTGTGTTCGGTCACTTTTAAAGACTGTTTATACTACAATTCAATAAACCTTTGTCATCTTCTACTAAACGTTCAATTGTGTCAACTTATTGCGCACATTTTACGCACGCGTAAAATACTTGGAGAAGTGGACGTAAGAATTTCTGTGCATACCAAAAAATGAGTAGACCTAATGTAATCTATCAAACAGACCAATAACAATATCTCCTCCGTGTTATTTGTTATTTATTTATATTTCAGATATGTTAACTCTTAAGCTTGGTGCATGAAATTACAGTTATTGTGCACCAAGATGTTGCAGACAAAGCCAACCTTTAAAACTCCAATGAGAGGAGATGGTCCAACGCAGAGAGGCTGATAAACACGGTGTAATATAAAACATAAAACATAAAATAAAAGCTGCAGTCTTCCCTGGTCACCATAGGTTGGACTATGAAGTGGACACTACAGGAGTCACATGACTAGCAGTGAGCGTTAAATGTGACTAAAATTTGAATTATTACACAACTGCTTCATCTACTAGTCATGAGGGCTGGAAAGGACTTTGAAGGACACTGTAGTGATATGAGGTAGAACCCTGTAGAGTATAGAGATTCTATTGGGAGACATAAGTGTACAGAAATAAAGTCCCTTTAGGGAACAGGACGACGTAAACAAGGCCAAGAAATGAATTTAATGGAAAGAAATGTAGTGTTCTCACTGTGCAACTAAAAACTGTCCTGAATGAACATTAAAGTTAATTCTCAGTTGTTCCTTACTGTTCTCCCCCTGTGGTTCTAGCTCATCAAACTACGCTCAAAATCCCAACATCCACTTTTCTCCGGGGTGGCTGCAAAGCAGTGAGGAGGCGTCTTTGCAGACACACCCAGTGCTTTCTGGTCCTGCCTCTCACCTGACATGCAACACTGCCATCTGGTGGTGTCATGCAGGTATAGGCGACTCCTCTTCACTGCAGTTAGGACTGAGAAACCAGCCCTGGAGTCAAACTGATGAAAGTCGAGATTACACATTACAAATTACACACCGCCATTCATTATCTTCTTTAAAGACAGGTGCAAGATCATCAAACCAACCTTGTTAGACAGCTTCAGGCTGAGCAATCAAAGCGGAGCGTGGAGACTTGCCGAGGCATGCTGTTGTTTCTTTTTCAGATGCTACATACAAAAGGGCAGTAATTGGTCTTTCTTTAACTTCAAGCAGAATACCACATTACTTTTAGCAACAAATATTATGTGATTATGCTGTATCTGGAACATTTGTAAACAGCAACCCCTCATTGAGTACCACAGAGATTAAAAACAAAATGTGTGCAGTCAGGTCTCTAAAGTCTGATAAATGAAGATGGAGAAAAAAAAAAGAAAAAAAAAAAGACATTAACATATTTTTCATCCCAACAGCCATGAGGTCTTTTGGGGGAAGGTCCCCACCCAGTCTGATCTGGTCTTTTATTAAGCATCTAAATCAGTTCACTTTCAAGTAAGAAAACAGCCATTTTTTAAAAGTCACACACAAGTGTAATCAGCAGAAAAGCAGGTCCCCCGCTAAATAAAGCAACGAAACGTTTAACATGACTGACTCATGTTGGAAAACATTACAATGGCAGATTGTGAATCAAGGTCAAAGTGTATGCACAGTGTCAGGTGTATGTAAATAGAAAAAAAAACACAGATTACCCATCTATTTCTGTCTCAATCAAAACTAATTAATCCCATTTCAATATGAACAGAGTGGAAGCAGAAGATGAATTTGCCCAGGTTTTTCTTTCACGTTGTCGTTTTTAAAGGTTTGTTTGGCCTCCTTTTATAGGAGAAAATATTTTCTGAGTTCTTGCCGTTGCATAACCAAACCAAACATTTTTTCTTCATGCACATCTCTCCGCCACAGGCCTTACTGCTAAAAAACATTAAAATGTTTCATTCTCAGGCAAAAATATTATGCCTACAGGGCAAACAACATGCTTTATCTACTCGTTGCTGCTGGAGTTATTTGGCAAATCCGTTATGCACATCTTGTGTCTGTGGCAACATGGTCAAAAGGAAGTGTTCATTGAGGATGTTTGCTGTTAAAAATGCTTCATGTGCTGCCCTTTGGTTCTTCAGTCCTGCCAATTTGGCATTTTTCTATATTATGCTTAAGAAACACTGCATGAATATAAAAACTCTCCAATCTCACCATTAACACGAAACAGATAATTGAGGGGAAAGCAATAGATTAGATAGATCTTCCTGCGTTTCCTCCCCTCTGATAAAGCACCTGTTTGGACATGAACAGCTCTTCATGTATCGATGAACCGAGCGCTGACAGGCTAACTCCTACTTAGCCTGGTTGGATAATATAAGGCAGAAAAAAGCTGGGCACAGCAGCGTGGGGAATAATATGATCGCTAGCTTCCAATTGCCTTTGGACTTTTGCAATCAACTGACTCAGAGGCGGGTCAGACGCTGAGAAAAGGGCAGCGATATAAGGAGTTTCCTGGATGCCTTCGTAAAAAGTAAAAATGATGCAGACTAGTTCTAGTTCAGACTGCGGTGGTTCTGAATGTGGTCTCGGAGGTTTGGTCTTTATGGATGGATTGAAGCATGGGGAAGGAAAAAAAAAAAGCTCAGCTGGTTGTTGATCATTTCACTCTGACAACAGCTCTGTAGATGGCAAAGCCCAGAACTGCAACCACAGCTGAGCCCAACGCCACTCTCAGCCAGAATGATGTGTTGCTCATGTCTGAACCATTCAGGTGTCTGCAGAAAGGAGGAAAAGAAAGTCATAAGTGTCAGTAATATCACGAGCAAAACAAACACGTTTTTAACAATATTCTCCTGTGACTGTGTTACTGGTTTCAGATTTTCAATGTCTGATCCGACTTAAGAGCATTAGTTTGTTTAAATAAAACGTACGGGTACATTGCTGCCCAGGCGAGCCTGGTGGAGATCTTCCTGGTGGTGGACTCGAGGAGCAGGCTGGAGAAGGGCAGTGGAGGAGGCAGTCGGTGTTTATAACAGAACTCTGCTGGAGTCATCCCGTGGAACTGCTTGACCTCGGGAAGGTCCACCTTGGAAGCGACCAGCACACATGGGATGTTGCTCTCCATGTAGTGTTGCTAAGTAGCAAGAGAGGTAAAGAGTAAAAACTTTAGTTGAGATGATCCACTTTGTTTTTTTAAGGGGGTGAATGAAATTCAGGTAACCTTTTTGTGATATATTAAAGATGTAAACAAACTGAAACGAAAAGTCTATATGACTTCGTGATGACTTCACATGGACATCTGTCAAAGTTTGTAAGATTAAATGTTTATTTAGTAAAATTTCTGGTGGAAACACACATTACTTATCCTGTGGGTGTCAAATTTTTGACAATATGCAAGTAAACCAGGAACTATTTACATGGAGCCTCAGATCAAATGATTACATTTTCCTCTTGGAAACAGCTTGATCAGAATAAATACTCCATTTAGGAATGTTTTCTTGTAGAGGAGGTGGTTTAATCCCTTCATAATTCGCTTGACAGATTTGGTATGTAAACAATCCTGTTTAATTTGTGTCTTCTGAAGATCTTTATTCTGGAAAGAGTACAGCTATTTTGTCTCACTCCCATTTCTTCTTCACGAACAACTCACAGGCTTTATCAATGTGCTGTATCTTTCCAAGGGGAAATATCTCTGGTTGAGTGATGTTTACTAGCTTACAGGAGATACTGGACTACAGCAGGAGCTGAAGGTAGCCTCTCCTGTTTAATAACTGCGGTAATATTTACAAATAGAATGTCCGCTTCGCTAGAACACACATCAATAAATTAATAATGATGCTGAAAGCAGATCTGTCTCACTCATTTGTCTGTGCTGAACTGCTGAAAGTTAGAGCTCTGTGAATAAATAGGGAACCTTTCCTGATCATTTTATTCTGTGCTCAAGTCAATACCTTCAGTGGACATTTGGACTGTTTTGATTTGTAAGAAAAAAACTAATTCATGTAACCGCAGCAACTGAAACTGAGCTTCATAAGATACCGTACATCCAAAGTCCAGTCCCAAGTCTTTATTCCATCATATTTTTAATATGATGGGTTATTTGACACGTCTTAGTATTGTGATCATAAAAACAAAATGATCTGTGATGCTGCATTATTAACTAGGCTGACCGTGCACAAACACAAACAGTGTGAAGTAGACGGACAAATGAACCCTTGCATTGTCCTTTAAACGCTCCCGTAACCTTCGCTGTGACTGACCTTGTATATACTGGCACAGTAATCGAAGGAATGTGGGTCACTGGTATCGTACATGAGACAAGCAACATCGCAGGAGGCGTCTGATGCCTTCAGGAACTCCACCTCCACGTCCACCTCGTTGAGCTGCAGAGGGAGGAGAAGATTGTGGTGCTCCGTCTTTAGTCGGGGTCAAAGGTTAAAGGTCAGCATTAAGATCAGGATGGGAGCTACTTACGATAAGATACTTCTCCTGGTTGCTGACTTGGACAGTGTTTATGGCATAGGGGGAGAAGGCACTGCTGGAGTTTCCCTTATTCTGTGAAAGGCAAAGAGGAAAAAACAAACAAGAAGACAGTCACTACTTTGCATTATAAATGCTGATGATGCAGACCAGTAAATATTTATCACAGTTAAATAATACAAAATGTAATATTTTCAGCTCCAGAGTAGCAGATTGTGCCATACCACAACGTTGCGGCCCAAAAAGGCCTGGAGAAAGGCTGTCTTGCCCGTTCCCCGCGGGCCGATCACCTTGCAGAGAAACACTGACCGCTGTGTCTGGCTCTTCTCCAGGTCCACCTCTTTCTCCCGGGTTACTGCACAAACAAACAAGCAGAAACACAAAATATAAACACAGAGTCTGTCAGCTAGAATATGACTAGCTTAGCTAGAAGAATACAGCTGTACCCATGCCCTAAAAAATTATTTGTGATCATTAGCAACCAGCTGGTAAAAAAAAAAAAAAAACATCACTTGTGTTCACCTGTTTATCCTCGAGGATTTGTGGCGGTCTATACTGTCACACTTGACTGAACTATGTACCAGTCTGAACTGTGCTTTGTCAGACCCAGCTGTTGTGACACCAGATGAAAAATAAGGAGTCTTTGGATCGGTCCTCTACAGAATGTCTGTACCAAACACTGATAATCCATCCAACAGTTGTTGAGATATTTCACCCAACACCAACATATTTGACTGATAACCTAACTGACATCACCTTTCTTAGTGATACAGCTAGCGTGAATAACAACAATTCACAAGAGTACTATTTAATCAAAAGGTTCAGCAACATAAAAACACAGTAACTGAATAATGTAACTAGACCCCTTGTTAAAAGATCTGTGTTGCTCTCTGGCCTCGCTGATCTCTACAGCAGACTGAACGAAAGGTGCTCACCTCTGAGACAAACGAGACATATTACATCACACTTTCCAGTCTTGTCCAAGCTTTCCAGACAAACCGTCCTTGGACCTCCATTAGTTCACACACAGTATTGTCTGCACAGAGACCCTACTACCACACACACCCTCTAATTTAAATCAAATATTATTTTGAATATGTTTCAAACCAAGCACTCCCCATTCAAATTCTGTTCCTTCACATGTCAAGGACAAATGTACATGTATGTAAATCTATTAGGCTACTAGACAAGATTAAGACTAGTAATCCTCCCACAGAACAGTGCTTAACTATCAGACCGGGATTTACATTTTCAAAGAGGATGTACATTCCTGTACGTCTGCCACGTTCCATAGGAAGACGGTCTCAACCTTTCTGTTGTACATGCAGTTCGCTGAGATGGTGTACAATTAATAGCAGCAATCACACGCACACACACACACACACCTGTTATTGCGGCAGTCTGTGACTCCTGCTCAGTGAGGATAGTGTAGCCTAGGTATCCTAGGTGCTCCAGGCAACGGTGGATGTCAAGGTATGCAGAAAGCCTGCATGTGAAGGGATTGACACACATGTGACCTTTGAACAGTGCAGATCATAGTTGTCGAACATAAAGTGAATAAAGTGCAAGTGTAAACCTACTGCGTGCCTACAAACGTGTGAAATCATGAACAAACGACAACAAACTTACGTCCACTGACAAAGGTAGCCGTGCTTGGAGATGTAGCCCTCGTCCGTGGTTGGGACGGTCATGTAGACTTCGGCACCCCATGGCATGTAAGGACAGACGCAAAACAGGTTCTTTAGCTCTATCGGAGACAACGCCGAGTCTTTGTCCTAAGAGGGAAAACAGGTCACGTCTTCCAAACAAGAAAATCCTCCATTGTTGAATATGCCACGTAGAAAACTGAGAGCTGCTACTCACTTCGTCGTACTTGTCAAACAGACGCTGGAGGAACTGGTAACCAGAGTGATTCGGTTCTGTGGAGCAGCCGACGGGAACTCGTAGTCTGGCGACAGAAAAACTAGATTGGTCTGGTTGCTCTGCTGACATTTTGTGTTATAATAGCCAGAAAAAACACAGGTGGACCTCATAACATGAGCGACAACTCGATTAAGTGCCTCAGTAATAATGAAAGTGAACCAGCCACACAAAAGCAGGACTCCCCTAAGTGGAATTCAGCTATCATGAAAACACCTGTGAGTTTCATGCTATGCTGTCAAAATGTTCGCTATGCTACTAGATGTTTAGATAACAGGACATTCCTGACTGGTTGTACAAACAAAACAAACAACGATCTATACAGAGTAGAGGGAGCTTTACTCTCCAATACTGTTGTAATACTATCAGAAATATAAACATTACAGCTGAATTGACTGAAAAACTACAATAATGTTGAAACACATACTCTGGGTAAAGGTAATCATCCGTGAGCTCAAGGTTGTCGTCATAACCAAACTTCCTGAGAATAGTCCACGTGGTTTCATGTCTGCCCCTCTGGATAAATAATGTATTAAGGAACAAGAAACCTGAAAAAGAGGAGACACAATACTTGGCTGTTAGAAGAGTGTGGCTATGCAACAACACTGTTTAAAATTGTATGTTCCCAATCATGACTCATTTTTACCATTTAAGGTCAGGCCGTTGTCCTGCACGCCATCGCTGGTGTTTTTCCATACTACTGTCTTCACATCTTCTAAAGCTTGAGGTGCCAGAGGATTCCCAAAACAAGATTTCTGCACATAAAGACAGATTTTTTTTTAATTTTTATTGACAACAGAAAGTTCAATTGAAGTTTGAATATTATATAAAGTGAGAAGACGTGTGAAGTGATTTTAACTGGCACCTGAAAGCAGTTGAGTTCAGCATCACTGAGGATACGGTCGTTGTCCTGGTCGGAAATGTAGAATATTCTGCTAAGGGCTCGGACACATAATGGTTTTAGCTGGGGGGAAAAATGTGAGACAAAAATGGTGTTATCATTCAACCAATCATTCGTATGCACGTGTAAAAATGTGGACTGGGACAGATGGACAGGCTGACTGCACAGTTAGCATCCCAGTTCCAAAAATGTCCGACCTGTTTGTCCTCTGGGTCATAAAGAGGTGCAGTGGGGTGAAGAACTGCCTTCTGTGCATAGTAGAACAGCTCTGAAATGTTTTTCAGGTTCTTCGCAGAACACTTGAAAGAGAAAAAACAGCAGAGAGAAGTTCAGATACAATTATCTTAACAATCTAAAGAACCAGATAAAGTGTACGTGTGTAAATATTTGTGTCTCAACAGTAAGGTTAGCCGGTGTGCACAGATTGCAGTGATTAGAGATTTCAGCCTCACCTCCACGCATGTCTCAATCTCAGAGAACTGGTTCATGATGGGAAGAATGGTTTCCATTGAGCTCCCACAACGCAGGTCAGACTTGTTTCCCACGAGGATGATGGGAACTCTGATAAAACATACAGAGACAGAAAAACTATCATGATATGTTCTGTATATAAACAACATCACAACCCGGCATTACAAGATTAATTTAAATCAGCTGACTATTAAATAGTGTGAAATGCTTGCACTCAAGCTGCGTGCATGTTGGGCACACTGCTCTTTAAGTCTCGGAGTGACTCAGTGAAACAAAAGAACAGACTCTAATTCCTTGAATGCCAAGGTTGCCAACATTACATTACAACAAACAGTAGAAATGAGTGCAAAGTTCATTGGTTGCAGGAACACACACCCATCCACATCTGATACATACTTGTTCCCTTTTTCTGCGTCTCCGTTAACTAGGGGTATCCATTTCGTTCTGATCTGAAAAACAAGAGGCAGCATTTGTGTTTTGTTAAGTATTTTAACTGCATGATGTAAATGTGATCTACAGCATGAGACAATGTTACTACCTTGTCTATCGTGTCCTCGTTGGTGACGTCATACACTACACACACCACATTAGCCTGCGTGGGTTGGAGAGAAAAAAGACAAGGACGTTGCACCAAACACAGAATTCAATCAACCATGTATAAATTTAATTAAATCTTTAGAACTAATACTAAATATCATGATATAAGACAAAGAATGTGAACATGACAAAAGGGAAGAAGACTGATCAGACATAAAAACATTCAGGTGTCTGCTACAAAGTGCCAAACAGTTTACGTATGTAGAAAAATACATGGTGCTAGACAAACAGCTATAAAAACTAACCAATTAAGATAAGACTTAGGCTCTTTAGAGTGCCGAGCTAAATGGCTTAAATGCTCGGCCTCCCAGAAATCTGAGTTACTTAACAAAACTGTGACAAACCTCCGAAACAATTGCATTCATTTATAAGGCTCAAAGTTGTTATTTTTAAATCAGGGGTGGCACTGCGCTGATCAAGATTGTTCCGGCCCAGTTCAACTCTCTGATCTATGATCTATGGTTTTGACTCCTCATGATGTTTATAAAGAACTTCAAAAGGAGGATGTTCAGTGTGTTCGTTAGTGCTGTGTTGTGCACTTACCTTGATGATCTCATCTCTAAGGACTTCATCACTCTGCTCTTTTTCTGTTGGGGTTAACGACAAATATAAACAGATCTCACTGTCGTGCCATTTAGACCCACATGCATCATCTTTGTCTTCAACAAACTGCGCACACACACACACACACGCTAAATTGTGGACTGAATAATGGTGGTGCTACGTGTTAGCCGTCAGGTCAAGTTACCTGAGTAGTCCACTATGTGTGTGGGCACTTTCTCTGGAGTCACGTCAGCAGGGATGGTGATCTCTTCAGCTCTGGGGGGAACCTGTCAAGACATCGTAGATCACAGACAGACTTAAAACCATCACGTAACCAGGCCACAGCCTCATATGACAAACACACATTTTTATATTGCATTAAGACAGTTGAAATGTCCAGCGTGTTCCCCGCCTCCGGACTAATGTGAGCTGGGATCGGCTTCAGCGCTGCAGTGACTCTTCAAAAGGATTTATGGTTATAGATAATGGTTGGATGGATGGATGGATGCAGTTATAGTATTAGTAAATAAACGTAAGCTCAAATGCAAGGCTATTTTCAGCTTTAGAGAAAAATGTAATAGTCTGCAATACAACATGATTATAACACATAACATTTCTTTACAGCATTTGAGTAGCATCAAACTACTGTGTACCTAGAATCTAACACATTTTCCATCAACAGTATTGCATTTAAAAAAGGACCTACAATCTAAAATAGATGTTGAAATTTGCACAAAAACTCAGTACTGGCCACACAGTAAAGAGCGGAGAAAGCAGATTTCAACACGTCTAATAAAGCAAGCAGATTTCAACACGTCTAATAAAGCTCAAACGTGCTGCAAAAGTCACAAACACGGGACAAAAACCTCCACAGTGAATTCAACCTTCCTAGTGTTTTCTAAACTCCAGTCCAGGGGAACCAGTTTGGATTTGTAACATACTGGAATTAGCAGGTCAGTCTAACTACAATGTCAGCGTGAAACAAATATTACTTCAAAGTCAGATAAGAATAAACATTACTAACAACAGAAGCATTTATATCTACCCTAAAAATTTGCCTATCTCATCCTGTAAGTAATTTTTTTTAGCTTGCAGCAAGCAAGAATTTGTTTTCTTTGCTGCACACACTACTGTAGACTAACTGTGGTGAGAATGAGCAGTCAACATGTAGCTGGCTTTAAGAGGCAGGGACACGGCATCCTCCAGTGAAAAGCAATGGTGAATGGTTATGTTGACACTTACCTCTTCTGGGAACTCCTCACCAACTAAAGACATGATGAGAGACGTCTTCCCCACCTTGGCTGTTGGAGGAGGAGACAACATAAAGAGGATGAGACTCAGAGAGGATTCAGTGTGGCTTCTGTGATGAAGTGAATGTCCGTGAACGCAACAGAGGATGTTGAATCTGATATGTCATTGAACTATGCACAGGACGTCTAACTGTCATGATACTGAACCGTTAACCTCTAAATACAGTTAAACTAATGGATAATGCTCCACTTACATTGAACACGGTGACACGAAAGGCCAAAAAGTCATAATTTTAATTAATTAGGTTACTAGGCAACGTTAGCATTACCCAGCTACTTCATATGGGAACTGGCTGTCTGCGGCTAACGTAAGGTTAATAACGTTTGTTCGCTAACGGCTCTCTTACTCGCGGTAAACTTACGATAATAGTTAATTTAAATATATCTGTGTTTTGTGTGTTTTGTATGTGTCTTTCAGTGGGCTATAGATGACCAGTTAGTCCGATAATACAAGCACATTTACCAACTTTTCCATGGTGGCTAACGTTCACAACTTATATGCAAAGTTACTCTAAGCTAAGCTAACATAGCAGGAATTTACATATGGAAAGGGGCTCAAATCGTAGAAAGCATACAGTTTTATCTGTTTCGACATGATTAGTTTAGAGACACACGTTTCTATTTTAAGGCACCATGCCACCAGGAGTAGCCGAGGTGAATCCAGCTACAAGTTACTAACGTTGTTAGCTGCAACAGCTAATGTTTGCTAGTCTGTTTTAGCTGTCAGTGCGAATGACTTACGCTCCCCCAGTAAAAGTATCCGGACGTCTTGTTTCATGTTTCCTCTGTGTTTGAAGAGCAGTCAGACGCGCTGCGGTGCTACAGTGACATTTATCTTTCATTTGAATGTAAAAATTTCTATCTAAAATGAAATGTGTGGTGCCCCACCACGGCGATACGCACCCCAAGGTGAAACTATCTAATCATTCCGGTTCACACACGGAGGAGGCTGTGAAAACACTCCCTCTGCTGGCGGACAGAGACACTGCAGACAACGTGGACCTCACATTGTGTTTAATGATGCTCTCATGTTTTAACCAGGTTTAAACTGTAAAATGTTCAACGGCCAAGTACTGTGAGCGTGACAGAAAAACATCATTGAGCAGAAAAGAGGGACGCTAACCTCATAACTGTGCATGGATGCAGCTCTTTGGTAAATGTACTCTGTTTTCCACCTCTGCACAAAAATGTCATAATATATTTACAGAGACATCCTTGGTTAATCGTTTACTGAGTGCAGATGAGTACAAAACAACCGTTTACTTCTATTCAGAAAAAATCCAGCCCTTATAAAAAGACAGATGACTCACTCAGAATCTAATACTTGAGTCATCTTTAATAACGTTTTTCTGAACAATATTTTTATTGAATTTTGTATATATTCCTGCAAGCAACTCTGTTATAGTTTAATAAACCTTTTTAACAATCATTCTAACGTCATGCACATGTACATGCAGCTTAGGGCCACACATTAACTTGGACTTGTGTTGCTTGCTCCTCACTTTGTACGGTGTTGACTGACTCACTCAAGAGACTGTCAACTCTCATTATTTATCATGAATTAACCCTTTTCACCTTTTCACCCTCCATTAACCTACAGATTATTATCTGTCATTTGTAATGATTCTCAATAAAATCATGAATGTAGTCTGATTGTTCCTTAATGCTTAATGTATTGTGTGTATTATAACATAAGTGGAGGTAACAAATCTCTGGCCAAATAGAATGGAAGCCTCAAAGACCCTCCTTCATGAAAATATAGAATTATGTATGTTACATTTTCCTGTGTGCAAATCACCATCATGCTTTGGTGTTTATACTCAATCTTATTGATCAGACAGGACCTCTGGTCAATATCTCCATTTAGCTGCAAACGTGTCAGAAGATGAACTGTCTTTATGGTCTAGATATTCAGTTAATATATGTGACGACAGCACCTCTGACATGATAAATGAGAAAAAATCTGACAAATCCAAACAAAATAGTTCAGATAAGAACTCTGACGCTGACTTGGTTTAATAAAAAACTGTTCTTTTCACATCATGTTACTGTTTATAGCTACTTGCCAACACTCAAAGAAAGTAAAATATTTGATATTGATTGATTTGTCCATCTCTATTGTGTGCATGCATTCATTCAGTTATTAGCGGTGTGTGTGTGCGATTTGTTGACTGCAATAGGAATTTTTTGGGGCCACAAACAAAATGTTGTTCAGGGCCACTAAAAGCTGAGGGCCGGCCCTGTGTACATGTACAGTAATATGCTGTTTAATTATGGTCCTCTGTCTCAGTCCTTAAGATGTAGCCCTATAAGCATCAAAGCTTGTTGGAACAATGTGCTTGTGTAATTTGTGTCATTCAAAAGTGTTATAGCAGCCACACCATAGCTGATATTGTTGGAGTGGCACCAGGAGGCCAACGCAGTTTTAAATGCAAACAGAAAGTATTATTCAGACAGTATTTTCCTCATTGCACTGACAGAGCCTGTTTCAAACATGAACAGAACACATGGATGTAAAACTCACAAACTCTATGATTTAGCCTAAGACAATTGTTTTACCTGATTCAAAGGATAATGATGATAAAAGCATCATTTGGGAAAAGTACTGTCTAAAACATCTGAGGTAATTTTCAACACCTGGATCTCCACATTTGCTTAAAGAGAAGTGTTGGGATTGTGTCCATTATATACAGTAGGAGTTTTGTCTATTATGCAGCACCAACTAGTGAAGTGGAGAGGATAATTTATGTACTCCACACTGTAGTTCCATGTCAGCTGTTGTTTATCACAGTCCCAGTGTTTATTTACCACTTCATATTTCAATATCAAAAGTCTGTAATGTTCAATAATTGCCCGCTCTTTGCCATGATTTAATATGCCTGCAGGATAATCTTGTTTTCCACTTGCAACTGGTTTTGTATTAAATTCAATGCTTTCATCCTCTTTAGACTGGATCACATGATACTTACTAAAACTGCTTGATCATTCTCAGAAAACATAAAAACTTGTGCTGCACGTTGAGAACTATATTGAACTATTTTACCCATTTTTGTGGTCAGGGGATGTGAATTTTAATTAATGTAGCCCGAACTGCACTCGTTTTTTTAAATATGTAAATATAATGTCACAAACAGGAAGTTCTGCCTGAACTACCAGCAGCAGCTGAGTTTGCAGCACTGGTGTCATTGTTTTCTCAACAGAGCGGTGATGGAGGCGGTATCAACAATGTGTATGCAACATATCTGAATGCTGAAATGGCAAACTGATGAAAACCCCTGAGAGAAGAGTGACCCAGTACCGGTAATAAGGGAGACCGTCATTCAAATTGGGAAGGCTGAATTCAAGCCCTTGTGACAGAAAGAAACTTTTGTTGGAGTGTCCTTTAACTAAAATGTAAACTTAAGGAGACTCATGCAAAATGTTCTAAACTGTGCTTCATCATTCTGGTGGAAAGTAAAAGTTTAAATGTCTTTGGCTGCAGCAGTTTCTCCTTTTGTATGTGTGCAAGCACCATGCTGGCATTATTGGACTCACTGAACATTACAGATTGTAATTTTACAAACTGCTTTTTATTGAAACACCATCCTAGAGCAGCCCACAAACCATAATTCTATCCAGCACTGAAAAAAACAGTAGACATGACAGCAATTATTAATCACTCATCAGTATTCATACACATTGTAACTCACAGAAAGAAAAACTAAAATAAATAGTCAAACATTAGACGTGACTGAACACTCAAAACAATCGTTCAACATGTTAAAATGGCTATATTTTAAAACTCTACACATGAAACGAACTTTAGAGTGGCAAATCTTACACAAAGCTTCTCCACAAATTATAACTATTTCCCAAGAAATATGTAATTGATAAAAAAAAAAAAAATGTCTATGGAAAGATAAAATTACATAAAGTAACAATATAAACTAGGCACTTGTGAATAAACCTACGTGGTTTGAGGTTCAAAAAAACAGGCCAGAGGCCCTCAGAGGCCCTCAGAGGCCCTGGACCTCCCACAACAATATCTCATTAAAAGCTACAGTGAAAAGAAGAGTCCCAGAGGGAGAGAAGTGACACGTCTGCAGTGAGTCACTGTGCTGCACAAAGTCTTGGAATCTGCCGCTGGTTGACTTGATTAACTTCAATACTCGCTCTAAGAAGAGATCAGAAACATTGTGAGAAATTAAACTTATATTACTGCAATTTCCCTACTTCAGACATTTGGGGATGATCTTAGTTTACCTTTTGATCCCACAGCTATGAGTTGACTCTTACAGGAGAGGCTAAAGCATGTGGCCCAGTGGGGCAGTGCAATCTTTTTGATTATCTGTAGTGAAAAAACAAACAAACATATTAGCATGAGATTAAACACACATTTGTCAGCCGTCAGGATAAAAACACAGTGGTAGACGAGTGAAGCAGGGGGAGCTGCAATACCTGTTTTGTAACCAGGCTGTAGAAGGACAGTTCTTTCTCTACACCGTAGCCAGTATAGACCACCAGGCTGGGGTTTGTAGGGCAGAAGGCAGCAAGGCTGGGAGGTGGGCTGTCATCCTATAGCACAAACATGTACAGAAATATTACATGTGTACTGGTCATTGGTAATAAGAGCTCAGCCAGGCATTTTCCTGGGCATACACCACAAAACAGACCTGAAGTCGTGACGTGCAAATTTTAAGATAGTTAAAAAATAAATAAATAAAGCTGAAAATTAGCACCATTTTGCTTCCATATGTAATCAAGATCCATGCTGGTTTCACATATTATTTAGTAGACGTTCACGTTCAGAGGCCTAAATCTAATTTAAAGATGCCCTATGGAGTTTTTTTATGAACAGACATACGTTTTGTTTACATTCAATGTCTCTCACCAAAATGTTGTGTGTGTCTTGTCTTTGAGGAGTAATGGACACGTTTAATGTATTTCCCTCCTTTAAATCCTGCATTGTTTACATCCATGTTTGAGATTCAATCTAACTAAAAACTATATATATGTAATTGGGAGCAAAGTGTAACTTAAGTCAAATTCCTTATGTGTGTACACACACCTGGCCAATAAAGTGATTCTGATTCTGATATATAGTATTACCTGCATTGTGTGACACGTTTTAATTTGAATGGACTTACTCCGATCAGAAATGTGACACTGTGTCCTTTTCCAGGGTTATGTGAAGGGCACATATCATGGAATGTTAGAGGAATGTGTGTGTGTGTGCAAGACTATGTATCCTTTGCATAATACAAACAAAACTGTGAACCACTTGCAAATATTTTTTCTATACTGCTATTAGAGGTCAGAACATCCAGTATTCAACAGCAGTGGTACAGACATGCAATTGTGTGAAATTATGAGACAGTTGATTTATTAGATGAGATATTCCAGATTATATTGGGTAAAGGGTTAGGGGTTAAGTATCAGCCTCATAATTAAATGTTAAACTTTTATAAAATATGCCAGTATGTCTTCACTTGACAGAAGGGTACTCGAGTATCTGTCAGCCTTAGGAAAAAAAAAGATATACTCAACATCAGCTCAACATTAGGAGTGACATTCCTAGTCATTACGATGTACTGCTACTTAAAATACAGACGGTACCCCAAAATAAGCTGGAGCAGGAAATGTCAGCCAATCTAGAAGATCACACTTGTCCTTCACCCAATCGGCAGCCCACACACTGACACGTCTGTCAGTACTGGCGGCCAACCACATCTCGTTTCCTTCCAGTCCGAAAGTCTTACACTGAGGATTAGAAGATAAAACAGCTTTATCAGACACATGCTAATGAAAAAATGTCATAAAATGTCACAAGAACCCAAGGAAGAACTTCAGAGGGCACTTTTTTTTTTTCACCTTTTATACCTTTAAATAGCACCACATAAGATTCATAACCTTGTATGGTGTAGCTGCGGAGAGCTGATGAAAGGAAATGCCAGACCATTCTTTGTATGAGGAAGGTAGAAAAAGAACCTAACATTATAAAATGATGACATGTCACATAAGTGAAGTGCATATGACAGGTGAAGCTGAATTGAAAAGATCATTTAAAAAGACAATATGTGTATACCTACTCAGGAACAAAGACAGGCTGCATTCAAGTATTCAAGTTGCCAATTAACATTTGAAATTGATTTCTTGTGGCTTTTTAAGACTGCACACTTTTTAAATTGACTGATGTCACTTAAAACAAAAACGTATATTTGTTGAAGTAGTAAGTGACATTTTCATATAAATAAATGTCAGTGTTGCTGTTAGATTAATAGTGATTATACAGACACGTACCAATGACTCATTAAAGCTTACATTTGCAGTATTGAATAACTTTTTCCAACAATCTTTCTGATGCTAATGTTTTTTTATTTGCTAACAGAAACATCAATTTGAGGTACATTTAAGGAGCAGACAATTGATGAGCAGCACCGTGACTGAATATACACGGAACAACAGAGCAACACCTACTGAAATTGTCCAAAATGATTGATTTTTAAGTGATTGCTGTGGAAACACCACAGCAGTGCACTCTTGGTATCATATTTTGTAGTTGATCACATTAAATGATGCTTATTGTAACCTCGGCTGCTGTTTTCTATTGTGTTGCCATGTTGAGCTCTGTCAAAGCGCCACTCCTTGGTCTGATTCAGTGAGCTGACCTGTTCATTCACACACTGGATGGTGGTAATCGGTGCTCCTTTGTGGTCCCTGATGACACGGATAGTTGCTCCATTCACTGGGCTGCTGACAGCTACCAGACCATTCTTTCCTGCTGAAAGGATCACATGACCTGTATGGGGGCCAAAAACAGTTACAGAGTCAAACTGGTTGAAACGTAGCCGCTTTAATATAACATGAGACTTATTGCCAGCACATGGCCTTCATCAGGGGCTTCTGAAAGCAAAGGGAAGCCATTCTTTTGACTACTTAACTCTGCTTTGACCCGTCCTTTTTATAATTTATACATTGATCTATTAGTGTTTGGCCATTACGTTCCTCTCACCATTAGCAGAGTACTGGATGGCAGTGACAGCCAAGTTATGGGGATGCAGCTTCATCTCCATCTCTGAGGAGGCTAGCCGGAAGATCCTAAGGGTGCCATCGCTGTATCCTGCAGCAACACATGCACTGTCCTTACTCGAAGAAGGACTCCAGCATACACAGCCACAGGCCTGACAGAAAAAAAAAACATGACGGGGGTGTTATCAGCAGGGTGTTTGCATGTTATGGTGCACGGTGGCTATGATTGCACCCACTTACGCCATCTTGCACACACCAGCTGCCAGCAAAAGGTACAAGAAAGACTCTCCCACTCATGTTCATAATGAAAAAAATGTTACTCCTAACTAATTTTATTTTTTAGCTTAATAAAACGTCAGAACAGTCATCAGAAAAATTTATTCTGTTAGAGTTGTGTAATTTGTACAATTATCCCCAAAATTCTCTGACTTTGCCATTAATTTTAGAGAAGTCTAAGATGTTCCATCAAGGTGTCCATTAGAAAAAAGCTTCCTTCAATTCATACTGGACCTGACCCACATATTGATTTTAAATTCTGATGTATTCCCTCACCTGGTTGAGCACCTGGAACTGCACCACCAACTCATTGCTTGGGGCTGTCCACACTCTCACACTGCCGTCCTCGCTGCAGGTGGCAAAATGTCTCTCGTCGGAGCTAAACACCACATCGTTAACCTGGAGAGCAGAGAGGAGCACGCGCAGTGAATGAAGCTTTCCATGTCTGGGTGTAGACAACAAGTTTTCTCTTGCCTGAACACACAACAACCTGAATTCACCATGTTAATATTACCTCAAAACTTTACCTCTTACCCCAACAAACAAAATGACAAACAGTTATCAAGATAATAAAAGCTGAACAACTCAACTTTAACACGTAAATAAATAGAAATGATGCTCATTCATTTATTAATACCATTACAAGTAACTTGGTGCTACTTAAAATAAAAATATTGTAATTAAATACAGAAAGGTGACAAATTAAAGCAAAAACTTGAACGAGTGGACAAACATCACAAATGTGGATGCCTCCACACAGGTGCACTGCCTGTCAGGCCCAGTTGATTCAGCTTTTTTATCCAGTAGCAAGAGGAAAAGATCTAAGTGACTTTGAACTGACTTTCTTCATTGTTGGGACACAGCTGTGTAATTGTCTACAGAGATGTGGGGAGAAGGGTGTCATTTAGCTGAGTTGGTAGAGCATCCGCCCCATGTACAAAGGCTCATTCCTTGCTGCAGCGGCCCAGGGTTTGAATCCGACCTGTGGCCATTTGCTGCATGTCATTCCCCATCTCTCTCTCCCCACATTCTTCAGCTGTCTCTATACAGTAAAAAAGCTTGAAAAGGCCAAAAAAATATCTTAAAAAAAAAAAAAGAGAGAAATTGATATGGTCCGATGAATTATCCTTCACCCTATTCTCAGCATGTGTGGCGTACCAAGAGAATCATACAGGTCTAAACACTTTACCCCTACAGTGAGCATAACTCTGTTATGCTGTGGGGGACATTTTGCTGGTGTGGCATGGGTCCATTTGTCCACTTAGAAGGAAGGACACTGCAAAATCAAAACAACCTTTATCCTATGATGAAACATTTCTGTCCCGATGGGAGTTGCCTCCGTCCGTAGGGCATGAAGGCTCACTGAATCAGATGTTATGGCCTTCGCAGTCACCAGATCTAAACCCAACTGAACACATATGGGAGACAGCATAGTCCACCACCATAACTGAAACACCAAAGCTGTCCTGGCAGCACGTGGTGGCCCAACACATCATACTGATTCTCCTTTTAATATGTCACTTGTCTGTTGGTGATAATGATGTTGGTGGCCCTGCCATCAGTTCTCTCAAATGTCAACAGTAACTGTTAATTGCTTCCCTGCTGTTTCTTTACTTTAATTTTATGATCTGACGGTCTTGGTTCAAATGTGTATGAACTGAACTGTTGCAAACAGCATTTAATGTGAAATACTTCTCTTCCCTGGGGATCGCCTTTCATGTGTGATTGACAGGCCATTAAAAGAGATTCTCGCTGCAGAAATGTGTGGACTTTTGCAGGCATTTGGTTCTAAAATGAAGTACTGGACAAATTATAACTCTGACCTGATGATGGCGCTAAATGTTAATACACTGAAAAGAGCAGCACTTGTCTCCGGATTATCAGCTGTATGTTCCAAACCCTGCTGGAGACACAGGATGTGCATGTGGTTATTTCTCACTTCCCAAAGCTCACACTGGTACCTTGCTCTTGTGTCCGCTGACCAGCCGGGTGCTGCTGTTGTCTGACCAGTTGATGTACCAGAGGGTTCCTGCCGTCGTGCCAACGATGCCCATGTCCATTGTGCTATCAAATGCTGCACTGACCGTGGTCCCATCCAGCATTATCTCCTGCTCCAGCACCACCACGGTCCCACTGAAGGACAGACAAAGGAGACCAAAAACAAAACAATGAAGGCCATATGTGATGGGCACATGGCCACTTCAGGAGGTACCATATTTTCATTCTTTAACTGTTTAACACAATACATATAAAGAGATATTTTTATGGTTTAGATTACAGTCAGGCCTTAGCAGAGGTGAAAAAGCACCATAAAACTGCATTTAGTGATGTGAAGTGATTCAGGGCATGTATGTACATCCATGTAAGACACAGGAGAATCACATGAGAATGAGCTACAGACCTGTCTTCCCCATTGCAGACCTTTTCTTGAGGCTTCACACCCCGCACAGCTTCGACCGCCCACAGTCGCAACCAGCGGGTGTTGCTGCCTGTCAACAGACGGTTCCCTCGACACAGCAACACTCCTACACCAAGAAACCATATCAATCCAATTATCATGTGTAACATTTCCAGGATCAAAATACATGTAAGCCATATAATTCAAAATGGCAGGAATGTTTGAAGCAATTTCATCAAGTGAAATAAGAAACAGCTCCTTTATTAGATACAAATAATTAGAAAAGAATAATGCTGTTGTATGTTTTTTCAGTATCAACCATTAAGAGTATTTAGCTGTTATCCAAACAAGACGGTTAGATTAAAAAGAGGGTCCATTTGTACCGATCTCGCCCTCATCGGCTTCCCAGGTCATCAAGCAGCACTGTGTGTTGACGTCCCAGACGCAAACGTGTCCTCGATTGGTGGCGGTGAACAGCAAGGAGTCCATGTGGTAGCACAAAGCCGTCAGCTCCACATCACCCACCTCTGCTGGCGCCTTCACCCTCTGGACCTATCAGGGTGAATGGGTTGATGGGGTGAATGAATCCTTATTACAAAGCAAGCTTATTGCAAATACAACTAAAACCTTTACCCAGTTAAAACATGAAGGAAGAATGCATCATGTGTTCAGACAACACAGTGGATTAGGGAATAAGTCTGTTTTTCTGCAGTCACTTACCTTGAGGTCTACATCGGAGCCGTGTGTGTGGATACGGCAGAAGTAAGCCCCTTGGCTTCCCACACAAGCCAGCTGACTGGCTGCTGAGGGGCTGAAGGCCACATCATGGACCGGTCCTGACACGCTTACACTGGACAGTAGTTGGAAGGTCTTACTGCTCCACAGAACCACCTCTGGGTCAGAAAAGTCTCCTACAGGGTGTTGGGAAAAATCAGAAGTGTCACTAGATTGGCCATGGCCAAGTTTACATTTACAGGAAATGCTCCTGACTGATGGATTCAAATTTTACTGACCGAGAGAGAGAAAGAAGCGGTCATCCCTGGAGAAAGCGAGACTCTGCACTGTGCCCTTGTGGTAGGAGATGGTATTACGACAACTTCCGTTCTGGACATCCCAAATGCAGATGAGGCTCCTGTTACCGTGACTGCCACCAGCTGCTGATGCTACAGTCTAGACACGAATAAGCAGAGTTTCATTTTAATTTCTGAGTCCATACGACAAAGGACTAACAGGACATGTGTCGAACATGAGAAAATGGCCGGCTTCATAATCCTGGACTTCCTGGCCACAAGATGTTTGAATTTTTCTAACAGACAAATTCAATATTTCACAGACATTTGAGCCAGTATCTTTTGAGAAGACTTTCCTTTTAACACACAGATTTGGACAAAGACATTAATTTATTTGGAACCAGTTGCTTTAATACTGTAAGTGAATTTCTTTTTGCCATTTATAATTCTTTGAGTTTCATAATTATTTGACACATTAGAAGTGTTTTCACTTGGAGCCAGTTTCTTTCTCTTCTTGTAAAAATACTGACTGCTGGCACAAAGAGCTCACACAACACAGACCAACCACGCTATACAATCAAGTGTGAAAGTGCATCTATCTCCTGACATGTCCTTCTCTTGTCTGCTGTGGATTATGGACTTCACCTATTGACTGGCCTAATGACTGTGGTGAGTTCATTTTCCTTCAGGTAGCGATCCCCTGTGGTGACTAACTAACCAGCTGAAAAATCTGACTTGTACCCCTGCTGAGCTGACTGGTTGAGACCAGTTCAGACTGTCTTGATCCAGTAATGGACAGGGGGAAAAAAAACAAACAAAGATCACAATTTCCTGTGAAGCGTCTCAATATGTACATTGTGCTTTCTTTCTAATTTGGACATGGAACAGAAACATTCAAAAAGTTATCACATTGGTGCCAGTTTGGACACGCACACACCGACCAAGTTTCCTGCCAGTAATGTATGACTGTGACTTAAAGAAATTGATACAATACACTTATTTTCCTCTTTTGGCACATTCATTTTGTGCTGGTACTGTATTCTGTTCAACTATTAGAGCACAGACACAACCTTTAGAGCACAGCTCACAACAGCAACAGTTTCTTTTTGTGGTTTGACCAAATCACAGAATTAATGTTGATTAGTGACTAGCATATAACATCTGCTGGGGACATTTCAGATGATGAAATTGACTGTGACTGCCCAAAACTGTTATGTGAAGAGCTGAAACGATTAGTTATTTAATTGATCACTTGATGGACAGAACATTTTTCAAGCATAAATAGTGAAAACAGTCTCTGCTTCTCCATTGGTACGATTTGATGCTTCTTTTTGTCATATAGACAAAAACCTCTGGGTTTTGGACTTTTTGTAAAAAAAGACAAAACAAGATATTTGAAGATGTGACCTTGAGCTCTGCACAGTTCTTATTGGCATTTCTTTCACACTTTTTTTTGACATTGGATAGACAAAAGATTTAATTAAAGTTAACAAACACGGAGGAGAGTGAATGTGACGCAGAATGGGGTAATTCTGAACAGGACAAGGACTCAGACCAGCCAAGACAAACAAGGAGCCCGTACCTAAAAGAGGTGCTACTTAGTTTTGGTATGAAAAGTCTGACACAGACCAGAAAACAGTACACAACACAGTGAAACACCACTGACCTCTTTTATACCTATGCAAGAATCATATCAAGCAATCTGTAGAGAGTCTACGCAGCCACAAATGTACTGTTGAGAGCTCAAAACAAACCCCAGGCTGATTGCATGAGGCTTAGATAACAGCTGCCATTGCAACTGCAAAGTAAATGTGTAATAAGAAGTATTGTTTTCATTTTATTTAAGCTCTTTATGATAAGATCATATAGACTTAATTGTCCCTGAGGGGAAAGATGGCTTGCGGCACACAGCTGCCATCAATTTGAATACAATACACAGCTAACAGAGCAGTACAGTGGTACAACAAAGACACAATAATAAATTACATCCATCCATCAATTTTCTGTAACCGCTTATCCTTATCAGGTTACCAGGGCCAGCTGACATTTAGCAAGAGGCGGGGTACACCATGGATAAGTCATCAGTTCACCACAGAGCACATAGAGACAAACAACCATTCACACACTCACACCTACGGGCAATTTAAAGTCACCAAGTAAATGTGTTTGGACTGTGGGAGGAAGCCAGTGTAGCCAGAGAGAATCCACACAGACACAGGGAGAACATGCAAACTCCACAAAGAAAGGCCCCAGCCGAGGTTATTAATAAATAAAGATATGCAAGACGTTATAGAAAGATATATTGCACATGTTTTGTGAGATAAAATATATAAATATGTAAACATTACAGAAATGATGAATTAAATACTAAAAATCATAAAACCATTCATTCATTGACTTTAAAGAAATGTGCAGGAAACGAAAGGGGATATGATTCTGTTATAGTAGTAGTACCTGTGCATCATTTGTGACTGCAAGACAAGAGATCTCCTCACTGTGGCCCTGCAAGTGTCTCTGACTTCCCGTATGAAGGTACTCCACCACCACCACACAGCCACATGAGTATGCAAATAAACCTGTAACACAAATGAATAGTTGGAACAGCAAAACAGCTGACATGAGAAACAAAGCCTTTTGTGCATTTTTCATTACAGCTTCAATTTTGCTATTCAGTCTACTGGTGAGATTTTTTTATTTCTATATCTATGTATCTATGTATCTATGTATCTATGTATCTATCTATCTATCTATCTATATCTAATATATATATATATATTTGAACAGCTAACGAGTCATACTTCAAGTGTTTCCCAACTTTACTTTCAGTATATCATGCTAACCTTGGTCAGGGCTCCACACCATGTTGCTACGCCCATTGCCGTTATAACCAATAATTGCTTTCAGCTTTATGCCCTCTTCTCCTGGTTGGGGAGCTACAGCACCCTGGATCACATAAAATATAGACTTAATAGACTTAACGGGAAACAAACAGTATATAGTAATATGTATCACTATACAAAGTGCTATTTACCTGATCGAGAGAGGAGGTCTTGAAACGTGGGATAAAGTGTCTGTAACAATCAGGACGTACTGGCTTCCTCTCTTTCAACTCAACTAAATGACAAAATAGCATTAATTAAAAAATATCTTCCAAAAAGACAAAGTCAGCTCACAGTTTATGCTGAACAATGCAGTAGGGCACTTACCAGCATCCATATGACTGGTATTCATGGGAGATATGTTGTCCAGCTCTGTTACTTTGAGGAACGAGACGGCAGGTCTGGGGTCAGAGGAAGGACCTGAGCCAGTGGCTCGGAGTGGAGCGGTTTGGATAGTCGTCGTGTCATCATGACAAAGAGACGAGGAGCTCAAAGCTGTAGGAAGGAGAGAAAATATATCCAAGGGTCACAAAAAACATCATATCATCATGCCCATTGAACATCTCTGTTAAGGCCATTAGTGACAACATATTCTTAATTATTATATTAAGGTCTTATGTGAAAATCTTGGTGTTGCTAAGAAACTACTAAAAACAGTTTGGGGCTTAAAACAAGTAATTTTAAGCTCCCATGTGTGAGATTTAGGGGGGTCCATTTACAGAATATGGCAGAAATGGAATAAAATATGCATAACTGTGTTTTCATTAGTCTATAATCACGTGAATAAGAATCATTGTTTTTTTTTTAGAATGAACCTTTCATATCTGCAGACACCGCAGGGCCTCTTCCACAGAGTCCCCACTGTTACACTGCCATGTTTCTACAGTAGCAGAACGGACGAACCAAACACCGCTTTTTTGCATAGTTTCGCCTTTAGGTATGAAACGGGAGGGTGAGTAGAGGGGTTGCAATCAGCAACTACACTGCTAGATGCCACTAAATCCTACACACATCCTTTAAAACACAAAATGATTTATTTAAGTTTATATTATATTTATTTAACTTTATTTTATAGCAGAGGATGACAAGAAACAAGGAACAGAGGGCTGTGACAAACAACGACTTTAAAGTTGAAAGTCGATGGTTCGATTCCCGCTCTCGCTGCTCAAAGATTGGTTGTGCCACAGCCGAGGTGCCCTTGAGCAAGGCACCGCACCCCCCCAACATCTGCTCCCCGGGCGCTTAATTGTAGCCCACTGCTCCAGTGAATACGGCATCTGTCTCTGAGTGTGTGACCCTGTGCATGTGTGTGTTTCCACAGGTGCCAAACTGGATGAGTTAAATGCGGAGGAGTAATTTCACGTGTTCAATGTGATTAATAAAGTTTCAACTTAACTTAACTTAACAAAGCTCACAGACTGGAACTGAACCAGCAGTGTTGCTGTGGCCATACAGCCATGCGGCATGTGCAGTAACCATTCGGCTACCAAGGCACTCCAAATCAGTCTGAGTTTTACAATATAATTATGTCTCTGTATTTTAAAGAAAGGATCCTGGTAGCAATTTGTACTTAGATTTGAACAAAGCTTGAATATACAATAAACTAACCAAGTAAACTACAACAACAATCAACACTTGGAACACAGTTGAAAAAAGCAATCTTCAACTTCATTCAGACATTTTTTGATACATGCACTATTAAAATCATTTTCACACATCTTTTATTCTGACCTCTTTGCTATAAATTGTCTGTTAAATGTTTTAAAAGTCGGTTGTACATACATTATACAAGACCATGTAAACAATTCAGAGGCAAGTCCTTTATATTTTAGCAGTAGATACAACACCTGAGCAATCTTGAAAAATCAATAAAAATCTTGTGGAGCAAGCTCTTCCTCTTTGGTTCAATAGGTAATCGAATGATTAGTCTGTTTCTAGCTTGAGTGCAATAATTGATCTTAAATGCTGCAAGTTAGAAATGTATCTGTGTTTCTTGCACTGCTCAAGACTACAACCCTGTCAATACGTTGCTTAAAGTCTACTAACTAATGAATGGACTAATTAATCACACATTAAGAGAAATGTCTAGGGAGAGGCATGCATAGCTTTATAAAATATCAATTACAGATGAACTAACACAACAAGAGCTGCTGACATTTCCAGGAATTGGAGGTACGCTTGCTAACACTAATATAGTTTCTTAAGGTGTCGGTGCAATTCTGTTCTTTTAGCTGATGTTTTAGTGGCTGAAACTGTGTGAACTTACCCCTCTGGTCAACTTGGCCAAGGGTGCTGACGTCCAGACGTGGTGGCGATGAGGAGGGGAGGGGTGCCGTCTGTCGTGGCATCCCGTTGGACAACTGGACTCCACTTACTTCTGGTTGAACTATTAAAAGAAAGACACAAGAGCACCAGTGTATTTGTAAGAACTTAAGAAGAATTTGTAAGATCTGAATCTGGTGCATCTTTTATTATTGTAGCATGAACTCTAAACGAAGTTACCTGATTTAGGAGCTGAGATGTAGCTTAATCTGAGAGGTGAACTGTGAACGAAGACAGAGTATAAATATTTACCAATGAAATGGTGAAAAGTTTAACACACACATTAATAACAAGACTCAAACATGTAACGGGGATTATTACCTGCTCTCAGTCAAAGAGTCGACAGGGTGTGCCAGAAAATCCCAAAGGAATATGGCGTCTCCCACTGAGATTACACCCAGTTGGTCAGGGGTAAAGCTCACCTGGCGGATGGGCTGACTGTGGCCTATAAACATCTAGTACAGAAAATCACACGGTTCAGTTACTACTAACAAAACATAAGCTACTAATACTACTATTAATGCTATTTAAATGAGGACAACATACTCGCCGTGGCAATGAGGAATGCAACATTTTAGCGCATAATTGTACAATTGTAACTGCTCTCATTTGTGTTTTCACAAGGTGTTTAAGTTGTAATTTGGTATAAATTAAACTTGAATTTACAGCTGAAATCTGTGTTAAACCACTTTGCATTTCATTTACATTGCTTATTTGACTCATACATACTGGCAGGGACTTTCTGTAATCCATATTCCAGTCAATAGCAGTGATTATACAAGATATGAACTCTACCTGTGAGTTAATATCAAGCTGCATGTTATAATCCCACACTTTCACAGCATTGTGTCCCGCTGTCAGCAGGAATCGACTGTCCTCACTCACAGCCAGAGATGAGCACTGGTGTTTGTGCACTTTAGATACCTGTTAGGAGGACAAAAATCCAGTCAGAAGCAAACACTCCACCACATGGCTTGGATTCTTCCACCCCCTGTAAGCTTCTTGTTATCAGTGTATTTGTCAGCATCTTGTTATGTCGTGTTATCCGGCTCCTGATTTTAGCTCAGCCTGACAACTATCTTCCAACTGTTCTCAAAACCCAGCTACTTTTACCTCCAAATACAATACAGAATGGGCTATGCATGCTCTGATTGGATCCAGAAAGTATCTACATTCACAGTCCTGATTCCATCACTACTGTAAAGCAAACGGAGCATTATTTTTTTTTAAAAATTAAAACGATGTAATGACAGTAACAGAATAGGCTGAGTACAGACTTAGCATTTAAGTACAGACAGAAATTCAGCCTTTCTTTAGTCTCCTCCAACTCAAGCATCAGCTGTGTTAAAGTTCAGCATTATTACCTCACGGAGAAGACGGCCTGTCTTGGTGCTGACCCAGAGTATCTTGTTAGCTGATGTAGTGACCAACAAGTGTTCAGTGGAGGCCGGAGAGAAGCAGACCTTCAGTGCAGAATCAAGACGAGGGCTCTCTACATCCAAAATACTCACATCTACATGGAGCAACTGGGCAGAGATAGACTGGGTCAATGCGGACACTTAACAACATACAGTAAGACATAAAAACCTAGAACACGACCTCGAAAGCTCAGGTGATATGATGAATATATTAACTGTCAGTAAGGGAAGATTACAAACACTTTCTCTATCTTTTGGAGAAAATCCACAAAAAGACCACCATAACACTGGAGTGAAATCTGATCTGAGCAATGCGACAAAAGGCATGGGGTTGAAGTGACAGCGTGCAAGATACCTCATCCAGAGAGTGTGAGTCAGCGACGGTGACAATGTACTCTGAGGGACCGACAAAAGCCAGACAGCGGCTGTCACTGCTCACTGCAAGGGCGTCTGGAGCACGCTCAGTGCCCCGAGCCACGACATTACCTAGAAAATCAGGTACAGAGTAAATGGAATAGCACTGACGTGAGTGTGGTTGTCTGGTACGCTAAGTTGTATATTGGGTAATGAGTAATTAACTATTAATTCCTAAAATATATATAAAGAAGTGCATGCAGTATCTTATAGTATTGTTGATTTCATAGAATCTATGTTTTGGACTAGCTAGATATTAAACTTTACCGTATAACTAAGCTTATTTAACATTTCTGATAAATGTAACAGTACGTACACACAACTCTGATCACATTGTGGTCCTCCTCAGAGGCGTTGTAAAGTGCCAGAGAGCCGTGGGAGTCAGCACTGTACATGAACTCCCCATCCGGGGAGAAGGCAAGACCCACGACTTCACCTCTGTGCTGCCTATAATGCGAGGACAAATTATAAAAGCTTTTAAAATGCCCCAAAATGACACACATACACTAAGGTGTATGAAGTTTAGTACATTAAGTCAGATGAGAATTCATTGCAGTCAAAGTTCAAAGTTGTTTTTAAAAACGATATGTCTCATTATGATTAAAAAAAGATTTAAAGCAACATTGTGTAACCTTTCTACCATAAATTAACAGATTCTAAATCATTTTGATGCTACACTGACTTGAAATCAAATGAATGGTGCCTTTGTTATTCCACTCTGCGCCAAGCTGGGTAGAATTATATCTAGCTGTATTTTCCATTAGATACAGCTTGACATATGATGCTACAGCATATAGTAATCGTGCTCATGCAAGCTTTTGTATCCAAAAACAGAAAGCTACAACCACTGGAGGATACTCCATGTAACTATAAACATACTTGTGTTCAGCCATTAGCTTGGCACTGGGGATGTCAAAGACCCTGACAATGCCGGAGCTGAAGCCGCAAGAGAAGACCTGCTCTCTGGGATGGAAGGCCACAGAGCACGGGCTGTCGTCCGACACAAAATCATACAACTAAGCACAGGAGACAACAACAGACATTTACAAAGAGTAAATAAGCCAATAGTAAATCAAAGGTAATGGACACAGTGTCAATTTCTTTAAGGAAAACAATCAAAAGAAGTTCACACTGCAGTTACTTAAAGACCCCCTCCGATGAAAATCGTGTTTTTCATGTTGTTCACATGTTCATGTGGCATTTTTCTGATGCTACAGGACATATCAGTAGAAAAGTAAGTTTGAAATTGCATTTCTGAGTATTTCTGCCTTCAAATTGCTGTGAACCAATGGCAGACGCAAACTGGCAGTTTCAAGCAGACTGAGGTTGTGACGTCTGAACCCCAGAGCGGGCCACAAGCTCTGCCCCGCGCTCGGGCCCTGAGGAGTATAGAAGAGATGGCAGATGAACACATATGTGCGGTAGCTGGTTGTAATGCTAAGAAAGATGACGATATTAGCCTTCATTACATGCCAAAAAACGTTTCTGTGAATTAAGACACCTTCAACTGGTCAGCCTGTAACTTTACCGGTAAGTTTATTTTTCATGCTAATAATTCAACCGAGCCTGCCTTACAGTTAACCTTTGCTAACATTACATTAGCTCATTATGGGGCTGCTGCCTCTCTCCACATGGCTAATTTACATAGACAGCACATGGCTAATTTACATAATGAGACAAACTAACATAAGACCTAGTGGTAAGTTTTGGAGGGGGGGGTGAGCAGCAGAGTCTCCGCCCATGACTCAGAGGCGCATTGCTAATGAGCTGCTTGCGCTCTGCAGAAGAAGAGCCCTGGGAAATGGCACAGGTTTTGTGATTTTGGCTAAAAACTTCATAATCACAATTTAAAGACCACTGAGAACGCTTTAAAACAGCTAAGAAGGATGATTGGAGGGGGTCTTTAAATTAGTTAATCCAATTACTTTGCTTTGTGATTCAGTTTACTGTTAAAGACACTGTCACTGAGAACGAAGGGCTAAGAGTAAAACAGTATCATACCTACAAAACTTTATGCTGTCAGTATTTTAAAATACAAAAAGAAATGACACTGAATTTTGACACAAAGTACATTTAAATTGGGAAGGAAAGATGCCAACTTAAACAACTCTCCTTTTATAAAGCACAAAACTCTGACAGAGAACAAACACAGAGCCTTGTAGGGCCCCGCTTTTATAGCGAACAGACAGCTGATAAAAAGTCACTCTAAAGTGAGAGATTGGGTACATAGATTTGGTTTAACAAACTGAAACATGGTGTCTCCTAGGTGAAATTAGGACATGATTAAATAATTTCCCTTGAGGCCTGCTAAACCACAGTGAAAATGTATTAATAAACCATTCAAGTAGTAGCTTTTTATTACTATAAAGAGGTAAGAATAAATGCTGAAAAAACATTGATTGACCTGATGCAAGGAATCCATATTCCAAATGCGCACTGTGCCATCGGAGGAGGCCGTTGTGAGATGCCGACGGATGCCGTCCACACTGAAGCCGAGCACAGTGTCTGTATGTGATCTCATCAGTGTGTTGTAACCACGACTGCTCACATCAAGGAAACCCAGGTTACCATTAGAGGTGCCTGCCAGGACCTGAAGGCTGTCTGATGAAACTGACACTAGGCTCACGGGTCCTTCATGCTCTGGAAAATAATGACATGTTTTTGAGTTGACTTTTCCAACTTTCTTTTGTTTGGTCTGTGTAAGGACAAGAGAGTGCAACATCTTCTTCGTGGATATGAATATCAGTACACAAAAGTGATGGGCTGAAAACAAATAGTGTATAAAAATGTCAGGATTGCGTCTCTGCTTTTTGCAGATAATGTGGTTCTGTTCGCTTGATAAGACCGGGAGTTTCAACACACAATGGGGTGCTCCCCGAAGTGAGTTTAAATATCTTGGAAACCTTGTTCACAAGCAATGGTACGAGTTGGACATGAAGACTGGTGTAATGTAGATGTTATACCAGACCATTGTGGTAAAGAGGAAGCTGAGCCAGAATGCAAAGCTTTTGATTTACCAGTCGATTTACATTCAAACGCTGACCTATGGCCATGAGCTTTGGGCAGTGACTGAAAGAATAAGATTGTGGACACAGGCGGCCAAAATTAGTTCCTCTGTAGGCTGGCTGGGCAGAGCCTTAAAGATAGGGTGAGGGGCTTGGATATCTGGAGGGAGCTTGTGTCAAAAGGAACGAAAGTGTTCGGGGCTAGAGTGCCTTCTAGGTGCCTTTGTTTGGAGGTTTTCCCGGCACGTCAAACTGGGAAAACTCGGGACAGACCAATCCATCCCCCAAGAAGGAGCTGAAAAATGTTGCTGGGTAGAGGGTTGTCTGGAATACACTGCTCAATCTGCTGCCACCGCAAAGCAGAATGATGGTTGATGGATAGATATGTCAGGTTTGTTTTATTATTATCTTTTCTATTATTTTTACTATTGCTCTGGCTTGTACTAACAAAATGGAGCAAAATCCATAATGGTGCTTAACAACATTAAAAATTAATGTTTAAATTAAATTAAATTTGATTACAACTTTGTATGAAAGGCACCAAAACAGAACAAAACATTAAATTGTTGCTTGTGGAATGGAAACTTTCGGCTGCTGTCAGTTTGCTGGAGGTAAATGTTATGCCACAGCCCCCTGTGCCTACCAGCCTCAAGGAAGACGGCAGAAAAATCAAGGGGCCAGAGCCGCAGGAAGCCATCTTCAGAGCCCGTGGCACAGAATGATGAGGACACACTGATGCTGTTGATCGCAATGCTTGGACCTGGAACACATACACACACGCACATTTTGATGCTGAGACTCTTTAGAATGTTTTTCCCCCTCTACGCAACCCTTTAATCTACTAAATAACACAAACCATCTCTCTCTGACTGAGAGGTAAACACACCTGTGTTAAAAGTCTGTTTTTCCCTGCGGTTTGCATGTTGCTGCTGTGCAGGCATCAGCCTTCTGACATTTCTGATAACAACTCTGCTGTAGTCAATCTCAAAGATATGGCCACTGCGACTGCTGGCAAATCTATGATAGGACAATCACAGAGGGAAAATATTAATCTTTTAATAATAAGATTTTGGATTAGATTCATACTTTTTCCAATGTTTGGTAAAGCAGCGACCGGTTTGCTCACTCACAGTGTTCGATCATCAACATATTGGTCGGAAGAGTTTCCCTCCTCAAAGGCAACGTCTGTGAAGTCCATTGAGTGGTATTCACCCAGGTTGACTGGACAGGAGCGCAGCGTCCCATTTCGCACTCGCCACAGGCGAATGTTATCCCGACCACATGACACCATCCTGAAACCAGCACACTCAAAGATTAACCCATGTATTGAGAAGCTGGAATGAGATTTATATCTTTCCTACTGCTGCAGCGAGAACATTTTTTTCACTTCTCCCACTCTCTCACCAAGATTCTTCAGCTTCCTGCCCTAAAAATACCTGACGCAGGGAGCGGAATGATATCCGTACAGTCACATCTGCAGGATTAAGAGAACTCCTTGTTCCACAAGAAACGTTTATGAAAATAAAATTCCATGCTTTATTTGCTTTAACGTGACATGATAAAGTATGCAGAATGTGTAATGAGCAGCATGTAACAATGTCATCAATATTTACTCTTAGTGAATCAACAGATGGATGGAAATGGAAAATTTCCCAAATTTGCAAACATGCTCTTGGCTTGGTTAAATGTGCAACCAAAAATACAAACAGAGAGAAGAGGGGTACCTTGTATCATCAAAAAAGGCAACCTTCATGGTGTGGATGTCCACATCTGTGTGTGCTTTGGCTAAAATGGTCACCTCTCCACCTTTACTAATGTTCAGAGTGTTCCAAACCACCACCATCTATGAAAGGTTTTATTAGAATGACAAAGACATACAGTCAGCTCGTAGCATTTCTGAGTCATAGACTCTAATAAGGGGAGCAATTTATAGCTTGTCATGAATGAATGATGAAAAGTGTCACATGCTCTACAGAGCACACTAGCACACAGCTAGTGCTAATTGCCTTAAAACACAAATTAAAAACTCAGTTCTTAAAATTTTCATGTGAGGAAAATTTGCATTTACGGCACTTACTGTTTTGCTGTGGCTGTCTTTACCCACTCCACAGAGAATACCGCCGCCATACGAGAAGCTTTGAAATGGAAAGAGAACAACAGAGAATTAGTGTTAGCGAGCGGCGATCAACATGAGCTTTGTATATGTAAAATAAGTGTGTGTTCGTGAGTGCATGCGTATATCCGGTTGTTTACCTAAGAGAGGATAATGAATGTGCATGAATCCTAAACATGGCCAGACAGCTTCCTTTGGGATAGTTCCAGACTCGAACTACACTGTGGTTACCAGTTTGTGCTGAGGCCAGCACTGTTGTGTTTCCATTAAAAGCCAGTGCAGATACCTAGAGAGAAAACACATTGACAGATGTTGCAAAAATTCTATCGCTTTACTGAATGTAACTGAATTAGGACACCAGACATTAGGAAACACCAAGTACCTTAGTGCATTTAAGATGTTGCCAGAACCAGCTGTGCCATGGCACACATTGGAAGAGACTCAGCAGCAGAGGCAGGTCAACACATCACAGCTCATTTACCTTATCAGTGTGGCCAATGAAGAATCTCTGCTTATTAGAGGATATCTTCATAGAGACGATGATTGCATGACATGGATACACCACGGCATCACCCGATTTGGTCCACAGGGCCTAGCGTGTATCAAAGTACAGCGGTTAGACCTTTAATCAGTTGTTGATTTAATTCATTTTATTCGTGACCTTCAAAATTACAATGTATGTGAGAAGCCATACACATCTAGTAGTGGCTCCTCCAAAGCCGATGATTTGATTGAGCCTGAGAATCGGGTCTGGAAGCAGCTTCTATCAGGGAGAGCACAAAAGGCAAAAATTTGCAGTTAGCTCTTAAACAAATGATGTCTCAGTAGTAGTAAGATTCATTTCACTCTCCACTGTCATCTCTTACCTGTTCTCTGGTTTCTTTAGATGATGATAGATGGATAGGATGTGGCACAGGAGTGCAAACAAACTGAGAATAAAACAAGGTCAGCGTTTCCAATGCTGCCATAAAACTGAGTCATGCATTGTGCAAGAAAAGAGGAATGTGTTACATAATGGGTTATTTAGCTTTTAACTTGTTAATTTACAATCTAGTCAATATGCACCTCTTCTTCACTTTCTTCCCCATGTTTGCTGAAGCCATCCTCAGGATGCACGTCCACGTGAACTCCCCTGCCATCAGAATCACAAGGTGGCCTGGATATAGGATGGTGTGAATTGGAGCATGACGACTCCTGCCGATGCTGGTCATTATTAGAGCAAAGCCAGTCATCCTTCTGGTGAGTGGAAACTACACCCAGCTCAGGTATGTTGGTCACCAAGGGGGTTCGATTCCTCTGGAGCTGAGGAGACAGAATATGAGAACTGCTAAAAACCAAAAATAGCAGCCTCCTAGAAGACTAGACAATAGAAAGGATCAAGCTGGACCATCTGCTACATTCTCCACTGACAAAATTAAGCATATTAGCATAGCAGAGAATTGATTAAAAAAGATACTAAATGTGATTAGTTACTGATTTTGGAGTGGTTATCTGCTGGATGAGGGACACACGGTCCTGAACTGGTTTGCTCAGGCTGACACAGCGAGGCTCCTCTCTAATAGGGCATCTTTGGTTGGAGACACATGCTGGGATAGAAAGAGATATGAAAGTCGGTTATCTACAAAATATTCCTAACAGGATTACCTACAAGTGGGTGGGCTAAAAACAGCGTTTGTTCAGTAAAAAAAAAAAAAAGATTTTTTATATATTTCTTAAGTTTTAAGGAAAATCTCCACACAAATATGACCAGTGGACCCAAGAGGTATAGAATTCAAGGGCAGGAAGACAGCTGAATGATGAGCAGTGTGATATATTATGACTTACTAGCTTCAGGTTTAGGATTGCCTTTTTGAATGGAATCAAAGGGTAATTTTGTTCCCTCTGAGGGAAACCTGTTGGGGTAGGACAAGATGAAGGATTAGTGTACTGTGCTAAAGCAGGTAACTGTAGTTGTCTTAAAAATTAATATAGACAGCCGAACTTGTTTTTATACAACTCGTGTTTTGAGCTACTACCGCATAGTCTTATAGAACTGCTAGTAGTGTGTCTGTACTGTCAAAAGGAAAAAGGAATATAGTAGTAAAAATAGTCAGCTAGGGTAAAATGCTGACCTGACATCAAAAGCTCACATTTCCCAATTGGCTTTTAGGCTGCAGAATCTCTATTAAAGCTGCACTGATACAATTACCAACTAGAAGGTGACTCTGAGAGCATAGACTCGGCCACAGCCGAAAAGTGAAAAAATAATTTGTGTCTCTGCCCTGTGATTCAGATTCTGCTTCAAAGAGTTCTTCCTCTGATCATGCTTTAACCTTCTGCCAAGTTTCATGAAAAACAAATCAATGGTTTTTCTGTTATCCTGCTGACAAACAAACAAACTGCACTGAAAACATAATATTGACGGAGGTAATAATCATGCTGTGACATCAAATCATTAGTGTTTCACTTATTAACCACAGAGGGATAAAAACAAATTGCTACCAAAAATGATGGTCCCAGAAATGAGAAAAAGTAGTTCAAAGTAAATTTTGCCTTTAGCACAATTTCAGTGACGTACGTGCTGTTCCCAAGTGAAGTTACCATACCTGATGTAATCATAGAGGTCATGCCAGGAGCCTCCCTTGGGCACAGGAAATGACATGTCTCTGGGCATAGGACCTGTTCCCTGAGAAGAGGTCAAACCCATCATCTTGGCTTCACTGAAGGAAACTCCTGTCGAAAGAGAAATTTGCACAAGTAGAATAGACTTTGTAGAAATCTGAGGGCGCAGTCTGATTGAACCAGACCTGGAACGATAGGTACAGTATAAGAACATATTTTTCGGATGTTTTGAATCCAAGTGCTCTTAAAATACTCTCAGTATTCATTCCTTTGTACCAAGGTATGTGACCGGTCCTTGAATTGAGTGGTTTAAATAAGCAAGAGCTTAATGCTCCAACAATGACACCATGTTTTCTGGCTCGTGATAATGAGGAACATGTTATACTTTTTTCCTGTGTGGTACAGGCAGTGGTACAATTTTGTATTTGCCTTATTATCAATCTCAAACTAGTAAAAAAAAAAAAACCCACCAGTGGTATTCAACTAGTACATACAGTATAAGATTTATAGTATATCTATGACATCACAAAAATTAGATAAATATACTTGGTCTAGTTACTCAGCTTAGTCTCACATAGGGCATTGGTATTTTATCTCCCAATGATCTTGTGTTATACATCCAGCGCACCCCTTGCCTTTACAGTGGACCACTTTCATTTCTCCTAAAAGCTTAAATTCACACTGCAGTCGAGTGATCAGCCGTTGAGCTAGCTGCCACTTGAATTTTGATGCACATCTATCTGCGGTGTTACAGTACCGGTGCTTGGAGTGGCCAAACAGCACAGGAGATTCACATTTCAGCAATCCTTTCTCACATTATAATAAATATCACATATTTAAGTTTTTATATGTATTATATTATTATAAGACATTTATTTTTCAGTCTTATTATATTTAAAGTTCAAGGAAATCCAATGTTAAAGTTTTTTTTCAGATCAATAAACACATGATGTTTCCAAAGAGTGAAATTATCACAATCACAATACTGACCAAAAGAATCGTGATTATGATTTCTGCCATTATCGAGCAGTCCTAGTCTCACCTGGATCAAGCAGCAGATCACTGGTAAACATGTTTTTCACTGACATGTTCGCACAAAGCTTGATGCTTTTCAGGTGACTGTAGCAGCGGTTGACGTAGACAGAGAGTGTGTACTGTAGATCCAGCATCAGACAGGTCCAACGCACTGAAGTGGGAGCTGGACCCACAAAACCTGGAAACATAAATACTGCCATTTCTATTGCAAGACACGCAAGATTATTTATGTTATATAAATAGGTACATTATACATAAAAGTACAACGTACCATCAAAACAAATGTATACAAACAATGGCTCATATGTACATTAAATATGGTTACATGTGTGCATGTATGTTACCATGTCTTGCAGATTTGGCCGTGCTTTCATAGACTGAATCCTTTGCAGCTCCACACAGGAAAGGAAACTGAAGCGAGGTTGGTGTGGACTTGAACTCTTTAAACATGTTGGAAAAGGAGATACGGACGACCTGGCCCTCCTGCACGTCACAGCACAGATAGAAGAAAAAAATGTCTTCCTTTAAGAGAAAAATCTATTTAAAAAATCAATCTTCACATGCAACATATAGGTGGCATTTATATTAGATAAAGGTTAAATATTTCACAACTAAGCTGGGATAGCCTCCAGCCCTTTGTAACCCTGATGAAGATAAGCGGTTACAGATAATAGATTGATGGATTTCACAACTAAGCAAGTTACCGGGGTTTTATTTTTCCACTAGGCTTTTAATAACCGTGTTGTGTATGAGCCAAATCGATTGGATGTACCTACATAAATCAGAACAAAAAAGCATAAAAGTGTAAAGACAATAGTTAACATTTTTTTCACACACTTGGATGGTATTTAACATGAGGACATGTAGAGTACTCCCACTTCGGAATTTGAATAAGATTGAAATGCCAACACAAGAGAAAGGCATGCTTTGAAATGTCAAAATTACAAAGTCAATTTCAAAGGAAGCTAAAAAGGCTGAGCTGTGGATTAGTCTCCTAATGGATTTCTAAATAAACTCCAGTCACATGACTATACAAAGGGACTGATTAAATGACAGATTGTTTAGATAGCACAGATAAATCAATACTCTTGAGTTCATCACACAGAGGGCCAGGACTGCCCAGCAAAGTCAGATCTGATACCTCTGCAGAAACATCCAGGTGGACCACAAAGTATCTGCCAGGGGTGGGCCTGAAGAGAAGGTAGAAGTAGCGCCCCGTCAGCCCCAGAGACTGGTTGCTGTTTTTGGGTATCAGGATGTAGCTGTTGGCAGGAACAGGACCTCTGATCTGGAACACTGTACACTTGAGTGTCTTGTTCTGGGATGAAAGCAGACATAAAGTAAATGAACTTGTCTTGATCTAAATACTTACAGGTAATAGTGACAAAAGCTATTAATTTAGGCAACTATTTGGACATACTAAGCCTACATAGATGGATGGAGGTTGAGGACAAACCTACAAACCACATTTCAAGTCCACAGTAAACATTCAAAAGATAGTTTGGGGGTCAAGTATAACTTTTAATATTACATTAAATAGACACAGTTATTGTGTGTGTGTAAAGTTACCGTGCATGTTGACACATCTCCCTCTTTTGCCGACTTTTTCCAGTCTTCAACTTTGACATGTTTGAATATGTTGACATAAGGATGCTGCCAACCTGCAAAATCAAAACAGGATTCAGTAACATCAACCTAACTGTGCTTTCAAGTTATGGCTCACAGACACTACCTAGCGACTTTAATTTAAAACTTTGAAGTTAATTTTACCTTTGGAGGCCATTGATAGCGAATATCCACCTGTTGATGTCTCAGCCTTGTTGCAACTTCTTAAAAAAATCGAGCAGCTAGTGTAAATTTAGAGACGATAGCTAGCAAACAGACAGCTAAATGGCCGACAGAGCTGCTTCTCCGTTTCTCAGAGGTCAAGACGATAAAACATTTTGTTTCACATCGTTATAAAATACGACACCTTATCCAGTTCCCCTGTGAACCGAGTAAACAATAGTTTAGTGTTGTCATCAACAGATTAGTACGGCAGTTATATCCTTCCCGCTCCAGCCTCTGCCGTTGCTAACGACAGCACGACGCTCATGACGTATGTGCGTTGCTTTCCCTAGCGCTTCTGGGTAATGGAGTTCCTACAGCGAAAAAAAAAAAATGGGCACGGAAGAGAAAACTGTGGCGTGCCGCGTATATGAGAGCAAAAAGGCTAGAAATGACTACAGTGTGTGTTGGAAAAAAGACACATTAAAACAGTCAATATAAACAAATATCTTTTTAATTTTTTATACTCCATTTGTATTTTTTATGTAAAGATGTCTGTGTAAAGAGTTTTAAATGGTCACAATCACTTATTCACAATTTTACAACTTACATAATAACAGTTACTTATTCACAATTTTACATATTCACAACAAACCACATGTCATCTTCAAATGTACAGTGAATGCAAGAATGTATTCAATCTGAATCTATATTTACAACATGTGGGAGCAACTCCACAGGGTCCTGAAGATGAATCAGGAAGGACACTTGCATTGCCACAGCAGATTGTCCAGTGTCATCCTGATCCCCACACTGCAAGGTGTTGTCTCTTTTTACCACTGATGGACAATGCAGCAAAGATTCATCCGGCTGTGGGGAGGTTGGCTGAACTTGACGTCTAAAAATCAATGAACTCTCAAGGGTGGGTGAACCATCAGGCATTGCCCGTGTTGTTGTGGCAGAGGATCTGTTGCGCTCTGGCACTGTGGCGATGGAGAAAGTGTCTACTCGAGAGTCAAGCACGGCTAGTCACTGTCCACAGCATACAATCTCAGCCTCTATCCTCCAGCTGCGTATCTTCCTCTTCAGCTCTGTCCTCACCTGCACCCAAAGTAGAGGTGAGCCATTTCAGAGTTAATGTGCCATATAGTAAACCAAATGAGCAAAAATTTCCAGTCTGATGCTTGAAAATTAAACAGAAACTGAAAAGTCATTCACCATAGAGATCAATTATGTACGACACAACAACATATTCAGATTTGGAAAATCAGACCCCTGGACAAAAATGGTTGACCAAAATAAAAAATTCTGTCTTTTTTTTTTTTTTTTTTTTTTGTCTAGCTGCAAATATCCAGCTGACAACCCTAAATGAGTTTGTTAGTAAGATGAATATACATCACCCATTCACGATTATAAAACAATTTTAATATCATTTAAGATGATTTAATCTAACACACATTTCAGGACTGGTATGATATGATATGGCTACCCAGTATCTTCTAAAGTATATGGGTAAAGAAAATGGAATGAGAATATAAGATGAAACAACAAACCTCTTTATTGGCATAGCAGTAGAGCACAGCCACCAGAAAGCCCTGCATAGAGGCCACAATTTAAGAAAAGCACTGTTTAGTTTAAGTAATGTATAGTATATCTGCTATCCAGAAACACACTAGATGACATGTCAACAATAGCAAGCAGTCACTTTCTGGTCCAAATGAACCTACCTGAAATGAATTAAGAAAAAGGGTGAAGAAGACTTTAATGTAGCGCAGAACGCCTGTTGTCTGCTCATCTGTAGCAAAGATGAATATAATCTCATGAATCCCAAACAAAGGGATGAGGGTAAGGGTTGCCTTGGCAAGCCTAAGAGAACAAACAAAACAACATTGTTTTTGTGTTGACAGAAAAGGCGAATAAATGTAATTTATTTTAACTGAAAATACACTGAGACAACTTGCCGAAGTTTGTAATCAGGGTATCCACTCTGGTTGTTGGCTCGTAATTTGGACAGAATGACCTTCAGGATCTTCATGAAAATCAGAAAGTTGATCTGATGATCAGAAAATAAAAAATATTAATTGCATTGCTGTATCCTGTGCACAAAAAAAAGGCAGGTGATGACACATGCAAGGTATGCAGCTGAATACTGTGTTCCGGTATTTGCATCCTTACTAGTGAAGCAAAAAGTATTGGGAAACGAATGATCCACCAGTAGTTCATGTTCTCATTGAGAGCCCAACACCTGAGAAGACAAGGCATGTATTAGCATTTCTCCACTGCTTAATCTGGATCAGTAGGGGCAGGGGGTCTACATGTGAAGTGATCAGGGACATGGAGAAACTACACACACATGCACACAAACTTACTCTTTATTTTCTTTAAATAGCTTCATCACTACCCAGGGAACCACAAATAGAAGTGGAGTTCCTAAGAAATGGACAGAAAAGATATCTGTGAAACTATGTTTCCATGGTATCTATAAAAAAACATGACATTGCTGATGTAATTGTTTTGAGTAAGTTGTGATAGATGCAATTGAAAAGGGCAAAGGTATGAGAGAGAGAAGTTTTTTCCTATTACAACGTGCTTGCTTTTTAAATGTGAGCTGTTATGTATTGCTGTAGTGAGGTGCTCTCTCCCACCATTCTCAGTAATGAGTCGCAGAAAGAGGGATGGAACATACCCCAGCCGAGACAGATGTAAGGTAAGTATTTGTTGTTGTCGATGAACACTGAGGCAATTAGCACAGAGTATAAATAAATTGCTTCTCCAAAGAACCAGTAGTGATTGGCCAGGACACAGTACTGCATCATCACCTGTGCTACCCTGCAGCCAATAGCAGCCTAGAGGAAATGGTCATAAAAACACTTATTACCTCATAAAAATGTCTGAATGTGTTAGCTTTATCTATGGTCATCAGATTTCAAGACCTACATGGTGGCTGAGCATCTCTCTCACGTCGGTCTGTTTCATAATCTCTCGTCCCCAGTGGCGTTCCAGCATGGTGTCCTTAACAATGACAGATACAGCTCGCAGGATGAGGGACAGGAAGAGGTTAGCATGAATGTAGTTCCTTGTGCAGTGTAGTTTCCTGTCCGGGGACATAAAAGTACCAAAATAATAATCACTTTTCTGTTTCATCATTGTCCACAATAAAATATCCCAATATCTGCTTACACAATACAATCTTCTGTACCTGCATTAGTATTATCATTTTGTGACCAGTTTGTAAGCTATGAGACAAAAACAAAAAAATGACAGCACATTTGTTAGACAGCTTACCTAAAGCTGAGAAGAATGATAAGAGCTGTTATTAGCGTGAAGAGGGACAAGGAATAGCCGACGGTGTACATCATCCTGAAACCCACCATCAATTGTTTCAGCCACAGCTGTAAAGACAATTCCACATCTGTCACTTTTTATGACAATAATAATAATATCAAATTAATTATCTATTAGTAATGTACCTCATGAACCCATTTTGTATTTTTCAGATAACATTAGGAGCTGTGAGTTTGACGTGTTGTCTGGAAAATTGTTATGACAAAGAGAGAGAGAGAGCTACAACCTGAAGGTCATGTATCCATCAGACTTCTCCTCTGTTAACGCACTCGCAACCTTGCAGACATAAAGCCTTGAATGTGTTGTCATTTTCTGATGACAAATGTTGATAAAGCCGAAGTGATGAGAATGCACAGGCTTGCACTTTGCACAGGTTGCTGGAGATCTTAGCACAGCTTCAGACTCTGACTGAATTTTCTCTAAACTTTATAGAGACAACAGGTACAAAATTCAGTGTTGACTGTCTTGGGGTTAAGCTGGAGACAGAGGGAAGAGCTGAGGCAAGTAGAGAATTGGCTGATAACTGTCTGTTGGTTTATCACTAGAGGCTACATCTTTCATACACATGTAGTCATGTGATTAATTCTTTTAAAAACATTGGTAACACTTTATAATACAGCCCACAACTTACTGTGTAACTTCACTGTACAATCAGTACAAATAGTACTTAAATGTACTGTTGAAAAAACCCAGACAATGGGGAACAAGGGAGGAACTTTAGAGGAAATGATAAATAAATTATATTTAAACTGGGTATGGGGTACACTGCTTGTAAAGAGAGCTGAACGATTGACAACAATGACATCCTGCAGAATCTATTCTATTCTAAGTACTTTTGTTATAGGTGTGCAATAAGTGCAATAAAAACCAGTGCTTTGCTTTTTTCTCATGTCAGGTGTAACAATCATTTCTTACAGTCATGCCTTTGGCAAGCAAGCTAATAAACTGACAGACTGGAGCGATAAACAAATATTTGTCAAATGCACAGCCATGGAACCTTGCATTGTTATTCAAGGATGAATAATTCAGTGATATAATATAATTCAGCAAAAACAAGCACACACATGCTCACAGGGTTGAACATCAAATACTGTGATGTGTTGCACAGCATTATTAGCTGCTCTGTTTCAACAACATTAGATTGAAAAACTATGCTTGCAGGATGAAATCCATTTGTGGTGTCCTGTCAGGAGAAGCTCTCCCAGCTGAGTGTGCCTGACTCCACCTGCAGGTGGATCACTGACTTCCTGTCTGACAGGAAGCAGCATGTGAAGCTGGGAAACTCCCAGTCAATCAGCACAGGATCCCCCCAGGGCTGCGTTCTTTCTCCTCTGCTCTTCTCCCTGTACACAAACAGCTGCACCTCCAGTCACCAGTCCGTCAAACTTCTGAAGTTCGCGGATGACACCACCCTCATCGGACTCATTTTTGATGATGACAAGTCTGCCTTCAGGTGGGAGGTTGACCATCTGGTGACATGGTGCAACCGAAACAACCTAGAGCTCAACGCTCTAAAGACAGTGGAGATGGTTGTGGACTTCAGGAAGAACTCAGCCTCACCTGCCCCAATCACCCTCTGTGACTCCACAATTGACACTGTGGAGTCTTTCCGCTTCCTGGGAACTATCATCTCCCAGGACCTCAAGTGGGAGCTGAACATCAGCTCCCTCATCAAGAAAGCCCAGCAGAGGATGTACTTCCTGTGGCAGCTGAAGAAATTCAACTTGCTAAAGACAATGATGGTGCACTTCTACTCCTCCATCATTGAGTCCATCCTCACCTCCTCCATCACCATCTGGTACGCTGCTGCCACCGCCAAGGACAAGGGCAGACTGCAGCGTGTCATTAAGAAGGTGATTGGCTGCAATCTGCTGTCGCTCCAGGACCTGTACGCCTCCAAGACTCTGAAGCGTGCAGGAAAGATTGTGGCTGATCCCTCCCACCTCGGTCACAAACTCTTTAAGACACTCCCCTCTGGCAGGAGGCTGCGGTCCATCAGGACCAGAACCTCACGCCACAAGAACAGTTTTTTCCCATCTGCTACTAGCCTTATCACTGACTCTCTCCCTCCCCCCATTCAGACCTACATGCTACACTAACGTAGCATCTTCAGACCTTCTGCGTTACATTAACGCACAGTCTCTATTTATTCAGGACCACTTCATCCTGTCGGTACATTTATATTATTTATAGCATTCTGTGAATATAGTGTGAACTCTACTGTCATATACTGTCATATACTTGCACATCAGCTTGCACTACAGCTCCTTTACAACAAGAGATATTGTATATATATTTATATTGTTTATATTTTAATACTTGGCTTTTTATCTTCCTATATTTTTTATATTTTTCTTTTTACTTAATGTTTATTCTGCACCAATTACACCAAGTTGAATTCCTTTTAAGTGCAAAGCTACTTGGCAATAAACTAGATTCTGATTCTGATTCTGATTATAAAAACATTATGTGCAACGTATTGTCCAGAGAATATGCAAAGTTCACATATAAAAAAATAAAGAATATTTGCATTGTTTTAAGATAGAGTCTTTGAGGTGAGTATTAATGTAAAACACAGATTCAGGTGTGTAAACTTGGAGGATGTGGATGCAGCGACACGAAAAGCAAGCAGGCAAAGAAACACAACCACATGACATGTTCTGTTTACCCATCAATCAAAAAATATTATCTATTTCGTTACAGTACTATAGACAGCACTACACCTACACATGCATCCCCTATTTTAGTCATGCTCATTTCGCCATTTCACAGTACAAACACCCCCTTGCTTAGCTGTGGGGCTTACAGTAATCATATGCCAAAATAAAGCGATTTACGAGTGACTTTAATAGGATATAAAAGAATGACAGAACAGATGACATTAAATATTATAACATTTTTTCAATATTTTGCCCTGGTTGTGTCACTAAATAAGCCTACAAAGGTGAGGGATCACATACCTCACATACCTCACTGTTCTTTTCCATCAGATGTTAAACTATCTTTCTGAACAGAGAATAAACGTAATAGAGTACAAGTGAATTTGAGAAGCACTCAGGCTGGAATAAATTAGCCCCCAAGGTGGAGACGTTTTGGTCACTGTACCTCCTGAGATGTGACCTCTTTTTCCTCCTCACACTGGACCATGTCTCTCCACACCTGCCCGCTGTCTTCTCTCTCCCAGAGGCCGTCAACGCCACACCGCCGACGCACGACACCCTGAGACACTGGAGTAAAAACAGTCAGTCCCTCAGTTAGTACCCACTTATTCCTAATTATGATCACAGAGGGTTGAAGAAAATCGCAGCATATACTGGGCAGAAGACAGGTAAAAAGCATGGACAAGTCATTCCAGTATTAAAGGAAAAGAAACACATAGATACACACATACTCAGACTATTCTAAAGTGTTTTAAATGAATGGTTTGACATTTTGGGAACTTACTTATTATACAGTTATATACTTATTTGCTTTCTTGCTGAAAGTTAGATGAGAAAATACATACTTCATATGGTAAATATAAAGCGAGACATACAGCCATAACATTATGACTACTGACAAATGGAGTGAATAACACTAATTATCTCGTTATCTTGTCAGTGGGTGGGATATATTAAGCCGCGAGGGATAATTTTGTCCTCAAAATTAACTGGTTAGAAGTCGGAAAAATTAGGAAGTGTAAGGCAGCTTTGAGCAACTCTGACAAGGGCCAAATTGTGATGGCTAGACAACTGGGTCAGTGCATCTCCAGTGCTGTCTGATGAATCATGTTTTCTTTGACAACAAGTGGATGGCCAGGTGCAAGTGTGTCACTTACCTGCGGAACACAATGCCATGTTCAATGGCACCAGGATGCACTATGGTATGAAGGCAAGCCAGCGGAGGCAGTGTGATGCTTTGGGCAATGTTCTAGGTTCCTGCCATTCATGTGAATGTTATTTTGAGATCTACCTAAACATTGTTGCAGACCATGTACACCCTTTAATGGAAACGGTATTCTCAGCAGGATAATGCACTCTGCCGCAAAGCAAAAATGGTTCAGGAATGGTTTGAGGAACACAATGACGAATTCGAGGGAGTTGACTTGGCCTCCATATTTTCCAGATCTCAATCCAATTGAGCATCTGTGGGATGTGCTGGACAAACAAGTCTGATCCATGGAGCCTCACAACTTACAGGGCTTAAAGGATCTGCTGCTAACATCTTGGTGCCAGATGCAGCACACCTTTGAGGTCAAGTGGAGACCATGATTCGACCGGTCAGGGCCATTTTGGGGGATCTACACAATATTAGGCAGGTGGTCATAATGTTATGGCTGATCGGTGTAAAGTGCTAGTGAGCCTTTTCTTTGTTACCTCTGGATTTAGGCGTCAGCAGCCAGTTAGCTGAGTGTAGTTACATAACCATATGTTTTTACAGTTCGTTTTTTTGTACATATTAAACAAACAAATTTAACATGTTCATTAGTGGGGTTTAAAGAGACTGGTTGGTGGATTTTGTTTCCTTTGAATAGAATTAGGCCACAGCTCCCCCTGTTTCCAGGTCCAGATATGCTAACTGTCCCCTGGCTGTAGCTTCTTAACAGATAGATGAAAGAGTGGTACCTAACTAACTTCTGGCAAGAAAGTGAATAAGCATATTTCCCAATATGTAAAACTTTATGCTTTATTCTCGTTCTTAGTGCCAGTACTTGTGATACAAACATAGTTTTGGAGAACTTGAATATTTACTTTACTTCCTTACTTTGTTCTATACAGATGGATGCAGCTATTCCCCAAACAACTGTCCAACAAACAGCACCACACGTCAAAGACATACTCAAATACAAACTGACAGGAACTTATTTATATTTTACTTTGTTGTTCTGTCAAAGTTAGATTCATTAAAAATGTAATTTACCTTTGTCATACCAGGGCAGGTAGAAAGGACATGAGATGTTGACCACAGAGCCGGCAGGAGTATCTGGCCAGCAGGCGTATCTGTCAAATGTCCTGTTACAAAACAAGTCCACTGGAAAGACAAGATGATAAGATAGAAAAGATAATAAAAAGCTGAAAAGACATCTTTTCCTCAACAAAAAACCCATAGATGATCAAGGTCATGATCATTTTGGGTGCAAATTTCTCCTTCTCCTCCTTTCCCACATTTTGCCATATTCATATATTTTGCATGATGACTCAATACTTAATTAGGAGTTTCTCCATACCTTGAAGCAGCGGCTCATTTTCTATCATTTTGACACAGTCTTCTTTGTACTGGACCCACTTTCGATAAGTCTCCTCTAAGACTTTTCCACTGGCCATCTCAAACTGAAAAAAAAAAAGAAAAAAAGAAAATCTTCAAGGCTTCTTGGAAGAAATTTCCAAAGATTAAACATCAACTTTAAAAGTCATTCTTGTCTGTCAAACTTTTCACACAAAGAAAAAAAACGATGAGTGTTGTATAACACTGTACTTGTACTGCACTGTACCGAGACTAACCTTTGGCAGTTTGAGAAACAGCAGGCAGATCAAAGCCATTATGTCTTGAGTCCTGTTCATCACTGCAAACTTGTTCTTCCTGATTTGAAAGACAGAGGAGAAAGAAGAACCATTTCCACATCTGAAAGTGTTGGTAATAAATCTTGAATTCAGCAAGTGGCTGGCCTTGTTCGTTTCATACTGTAGTTCAAAGGTATTTTAGAGAGATCCGCATTGTCCATAATACTGTGAAATTATGGGTTGATTTCATAATGAACCTAGGCTTTTCCATTGTTGTAGACTGTGATACTTTCTGCCCATCAACCATGAAAAAATACTTTTCAAGATAAATTGGTGCCTGTTGCCCAGCTGTCAGTCATGTTCAGAAGATATGAATTACCGTCCACTTTGAACATGTATCAGAATTTGTTGGATTGATTCACTGAAACCACATTGCTAGCATTTGTGAAAGTTTTCTAATAGCGTACAACTTGAAAAAGCTTTCGCTGACCTGATGTCCCATTTTCCTCATTTGCTCACTTTATTCTTTTACTTTATACTTTTTTTATTTGAATCACCAAGACAGACCATTTGAAAACTTCTGACTGTGGTTTCTCCAAGTGGTGGAAAACAGGCTCAAAGTGACACGTATTGTATACATACCAATTATAAACAGCATGGACTATATGTACTATTTGTCAGTGTGTATAGTATTTTACAGTATACAAGAAATCAATGTATTTTTATGTTTTGTAGTATCAAGAAATTATGCAGTACGTGTGCTGCATTTTAAAATGCTGCTGCCAATTACACCTGTTTTTCTCAAAGATTCAGTCACAACCATCGATTTGATTTAATGTTTTGCAGCGGTAAGTGGTGTGAATTGCCTGGCGTGTACATCAACAGCAAACTCAAAAAACAAATATTTATATAACTATACATATAACTGATGACATAATCTCTCACTTCAAGATAAAAATGCTCTGTGTGGTTCCAACCATAGTGATAAAAATAAGCAAAAACAAAGAGATTTAAAGACCCTCCCTTGTTTCAAAGGCTTTGATGCATACAGTATTTGTCACCATCAGTACTGACATGTAGTTAGTTTAATTGAATGCCTTTAATGTCTGTGGATGAGCTCTGCTGGGGGGTCTTCCTTTTAATCACCTGGCAGCACCTTAACCTATGAGTAATGGGTGATTCTGAGGTCTGTAATTAGGAAAAGATAACCCTCCCTAACTGAAATTGGACTATCGTTGAGATTCGTATGTGTGCGTGGTAGTATGTGTTACAACAATGATTGCTCCTTCACTGGATCCTTATTTTGATACAGCCTGACCTAATCCTGGGTTGCAGCTGCTGCCTGACAGGGGCAGATAATGGTACAGCGTGTGGGACCAGCTGAGGTAAAAACAGTTTACAACTAGACGTACTACTTAGAACATCCATCCATCCATTATCTGTAACTGCTCATCCTCATCAGAGTCACAGTGGGACCGGAGCCTATCCCAGCTGTCTTTGGGCCAGAGGTGGGGTACACCCTGGACAAGTCGACATTAAGAACACTGAAGTGATAGCTATTTTTGAAATTCTGGAGGCGGATGACAGTCTCACTAAAAGGATACATCTCTCTTTTTTTGTCAATCCAAATACAGTTTGACCACAAGGCAGTGTAAATTACCCACAGGACTTGGATGAAATGAAATTTTTCCAAAAATTGTCCCAGTTGTCAAAAGCTGTGAGATTGTGTGGACAAATATTTTATGTTGCCAGTGTGGTCTATAGTTGTCCTGTCCCTAGACAATGCCTTGCTACTGTATAGTGAAACCACATTTATTAGCAAAGCGAGCTCAGAGGGCCCCTTGTCCCTGCCATCTGAGGGGGTCTCACCGCAGGCTCCTGACAGCCTGCATCTTTGTATCAACAGGCTGCCAAAACAAAGATTTGATTTCGCTCTCCTGGTAGGTGGCATTTGACAGTCATTGCCCATGGCAGCTCAAGGAATGAGACCACACTGGGTTTCGTTTCTTATAGGTCCAGGAGCTGCCACATGTTGAGCTCTATCCTGCTTTGGGTGACATGATGTCATGAAGCTAATGTTTTATTCTAGTAAAAAAAAATAAATAAAAAAAAAAGGCTATTAGCTATTAACACCAAAAACATGAACAATTTAAGAGCTTTACACAACACAATTTTTTCACGCTCTAACAGGAATATCAAAAATTTAAATGGGAAATTCCACTGATTTATCCTCAAGCGGTCAATTATGCCCCCCCAAAAAAAGAAAACAACAACAAAACAATCAAGCTCATTAAGTGTGAACCAGTGTGAAAATACAATCATTTTTCAACACTTTGTTGTCAAATCAAGACTCAAGGACAAGCTACAAAACCTCAGACTATGATTTTCAAGTGTGGTTCTGACTGAAACAGCAGCTGAAATATGTTTCACAGCTGTTCTATGTCTATTTATTTAACCTGTTGTGAGTTAGCGCAGTGCAGACCACATATTACGGGGCTCATTAAGGATCTATGCCAGGCTAAGTGAACTGCTGCAGGAACGCATTTCATATTGGCTGCTGTAATTGACCATAGCATGATGATCTGTTCTAAACAAACCTACATAACCTATGTTTCCACTCTATTTTCCTAATGCTTCTTTTTCAGTAGCAGATACTTCTTGTTCACGAGTCATCATAAATGATAAAGAAAACACCAAACAACACTGATAATCAACAAAACAGTGTCCTGGCAGAGCATCTATATCAGCCATAGGCAGCTGGAGCGCGGATGAAACATGCGCTATTAACCTTCATAAACAACTTCTAATCTGCCTGGTGCTTTTGCAGTTACAGGCTTCTCTTTACTACTTTAAAAGAGTTGCATAGCGGGAAATACTGTAGACACTCTATCTTGTAAATTCTGCACAAAAGTAGGCTACGATGTTATGTGATGATTGTTATAGCTTGAGTGAAATTGTAAGTATTAGCTGCCGAATAAAAAAAACATCAGGATGAAATGGCTATAAGGAAAAGCGACACTCATGTGCATGCACAGAAATCAACGAAAATCCTCTAATAAGTTTATTTTTTCTTAAAAATTGTTGCCCTTACGCTCCCCTTTAATGCGTTTTGGAGAGATACTTCATTTTGGGGGACATCTTCTGCATAAAACAGTCCAATTAGGCTACTATTATAAACGAATAATACAAAACATGAGCGTGTGACTTACAGATAAATGGTCCTTAAAAAAGGAGAAAGCTGCTCTCACAGATGCGGCGTGGAGATGCTCCGTTCTGAGCGTGACTGTACCTGAACCTGCACACAGCAGTTTGTCTGGCCGCGATGCTGTGCCAGACGCCAAGTGCCTCAGAATTCACTCATTTCTCCGCTGGTGTTCATCATTACTGTTCGATGTTGAGAGTAAATAAAAAACAAAACAATCAACTCCTCATTGTGGACACCGTATCATAGCTTATTGCAACCCTTTAAACTGCCAATAACTAATGCGTTTCGCCTGTCTGTCAATACATTTATCGATTGGATGCACATGGAATGAGCAATTGAATGAAGGGAGTCGAAACACATATGTCATTTTTGTAGTTTTCTTCTTTGCATTCAAGCACAGGTGGAAAAATGTACTTCTAACACATTTATATACAGGTTATGAGTAGGTAAGGTCATGCATTTTAATCAACTACCTTTGCTGGTGGGTTTTTGCTCGATTCACAGGCTTTTACTGTAAATTAAAGGAGCTAAAGAACTCAAATGACTGAACAGAAATAGACTCTAATTATCTTGAAAGAAACAAAATGCCACAAAAAAAAAAAAAAAAAAAAACCCAACCCCCCATTTATCCAGGTGCGAATGACAAAAAGTCCTTCTTATTATCACAATACAAACCACTTAGCGCAATCAAACACATTTATGGCAAATGCGTGTCAAGAACCTGCTGCAGGAGGCAAAGCGAGATGAATCATGGTGTGATCTTGCTGCAGCAAACACTCATTCACACATATTACCCACGTAAGGAATGCTGACATGAGTATGTAAGCAGCTCACACGTGGACTGAATTATAAGGAGATCAGCAGGTTATGACCTTCTAAAAATGTATTTTAAAGGCTCATAAAAACTAATAAAGTCAAATCAAATGGATGATTAAAAATGAGCTGAGTTTAATTTTGGGACTAGGATGATCCATTTTTGGGTGTGACAGAAAATAAATTACCACCACAGTTAATTAATTACCACAACAGTTTTGGCAGGAAAAAAAGAGGAAAAATCATTCATGGATTCTCAAACAATTTGCATTGCTCTGTCCAAACAGATGAACCTGACAGCGATGCTCCCAGAATTAGACTGAACTAAGTCTGGATTGTCAAAAAATAAAACTTGTCACCAATGTGAAATTAATTTTATCACCTTACAAGGTAAACATGAGGATCACGACCACAGATTTCTCTTTTACTCTCATTCACACTTAATACATGCCAACACTGTAGTTCTTCTTGCAAAATCTCTGGTGAGTTGGTGAGGCAGGGCTGGCCCTAGGCTTTTAGTTGTCCTAAACAAGATTTTGTTTGTGGCCCCAAAAAACTCCCAGTGCAGTCAACCAATCTAACACACTGCTTATAACTGAATGAGCACACACACGCACAAACACAACAGAGATAGACAAATCAATCAACAATACATCTCTTACTTTCTTTAAGGGTTGGCAAATAGCTATAAATAGAGACATGATGTGAAAAGTAAATGATGTAACTGTGGATCCTGCAGGATCATTTTGTCCAGAAAACAAACTAGTTGTTATTAAACTAGAAAGTCAGCTTAGAAATAGGCTGACTTATTATGTCAGAGGTGCTGTCATCACATATATTAACTGAATATCTAGACTATAAAGACAGATCAATAAGAGTGAGGATAAATACCAAAGCATGGTGATGATTTGCACACAGGATAATTTAACATAAATACAATATTTTCATGAAGGAGGTGCTTCGATGCTTCCCTTTTATTTGGCCTGATATTTGTCACATATAACTATGTTATAATACAAGATTTAAGCATTGAGGAACAATCAGGCTACATTCATGATTTCATTGAGAATCGTTACACATTTTCAGGGCGTCCCCGTAACCATAGTAACTCCCGTTGCCAGAGGGGAGCTAGAGACGCTGTGCTGCTTCCAGAAGAGCCGCTGAATGAAGCTGTTTGCACAAATATAGTCCAGACTGGAGTCAGGTTTTTTTTCACACATGTAACACACAACAGGAGATTCTCCATGTCAGATATGTTCTCACATGTTGACAAAACTTTACAAACTGAGTCTCAAAATGAAAACACAAGTCTATGATGCAGTCAAAAACTAATTGATAACTGATAATGTCGCAGCACAATGCTGCAGGCAGGACACAGAAGCAGAGAGACAGACAAACACCACTGTGCAGCACTTCAGACCATCAGGAGGAAAGGGACAGATCTGTTGGTTAATTGAGCGTGTGAAAAGGGTTAATTAATGATAAATAATGAGAGTTGACAGCCTCTGGGTGAGTCAGTAATCTTAACACTGTACAAAGTGAGGAGCGAGCAACACAAGTTAATGTTTGGCCCCTCCAAGCAGTTGTGGCCTGAGCAACTGCATAGCCCACTTATGCCTGTGTGTAGGAGTTAATGGCGTCTAGGAGCAACTGTTTTAATTGCAACAAACTCACCTCATCCTCCCCTTCCTGGTGTGTAAGAGAAGCTAGCTGTGATTCTTGCAAAAAACATGAAAAGACTAGAGCCAGTGTTAAGGCTAAGGTCACGTCGATCCTTATTTTCAGGTGCTAATACACAAATGAAAATATACTTATGAATATTATATTACATTTCTGCCCACAGATTCTCCCAAATTTTACACACCAGACCTTTAACTAACACTTCATCCGTAATGTCTGGCATCTCCAAAACATCTGCATGAAAATTTAATTCATGATCTTAATGGGCTCAGCATACCAAACCTCTTTCACTCCAGAGCTCTAAATAAAGCATTGCCCAGCAAAAGATATTTTTAGAAGAAATGAAATCAATGGCATGGAAAATTATACAGCCCACAGAACAGTAAAGAGGAACTGAATGCTGGCAGATGTGATATTTCTGACTTATTGAAATATCAGCCTTTTTGGTATTCACCACCCCTTCATATTGGCTTTGTCTGTGGCTATTCAAATTCAATAGAATAATACATTTTGGGAAATTTGTTTATTCGCTTTCATGGCAAGAGTTAGTAGATTAGTGCCACTCTTTTACACCAAATATGAAGCTACAACCAGGAAGCGATCCGGGCCTTTTTTAAGTGGCTTCCTGCTGATTCTTCAAACAGGGAGCACTGACCGCTGATTATGCATAAGTATCTCATACAACCATACTTCAAACAACCTGACCTAACCCTTTAAATACTGGGAACAGCGAGACAAGTAGTCTGGCTTTGTCCAAAAGTAGCACACTCTGCTTTCCTGTAACGTTTAAAAACATTTTATCTTGCTTTATCCGTGTAAAGGCAATTCTGAGATTTCTTTCAAAATACATTAAATATGTTGGAAAATAGTTGCTGAAAACATGTGAACAGACTTTGAACGATATATTACCAAAATGTGGAGTTAGAGGTTAAAACAATTTTTCATCAGTCCAGTCCTTCTTATGTCCTTGATAGTTTTTTAGATGTTTGCATTTTGTGCAGTACAGATGGAAAAATTGCCTCTCAGATGAAACCATTGGTACTCCACAAATGAATAGAATTTGCAGTAATAATGAAACCGAGGTTAGGTTACATCCTCAAGCTTTGTTTACTGTCCTCCTTGAGACATTGTTCCATTGCAGGATCTCTGGAGATTAACAAGGCTGCGGAGGACCTGAGCACAACCAATCTGAGGATGTTTTGGCATTTATATCTTCATTCTAGTTTAGATTTGATTCTTTCATTCTGCGGTCCATTTTTATGATGTTATTTCTCAAAATTGGACCTCATTTGAACTTTATTTATTGTCTTTGTGAATTGGAAAGCTGAAAAGAGACCGGGCTGTCCACTTTGCATATTAATAATGACTTATTAAGTGTATGTGGAGAAATTCGGGCGATGTGAGGATAATGTTGTGTCCAATGTGGCTAGTTTGGACCAAAAAAATATGGGGAAAAAACAGGGCCTGGATGAATGAGAACAAAATAGTAGGTCTAATCAGAGCCAGGATTGATGCTTGACAGCAGCAGAGTGGAGATGTTTGGGAAGTGTTCAGCCATCTCTCCATTACCTCTCAAAATTCATGTGGATCGTGATAGAAATACAGTGTAATTTAAATTCAAACTGTAGTCAAAAAAGCTGTTTTCTCTTTCCCTCCAGAACTATTTGTCAGTTTTTATATGACTCCTGCTAGCACAAATAAACAAGTCCAAAACTGAATTACATTTATTGTCAGTGAGACATTGACATGTGGTAAAACTTTTTAGTTTATGCCCTGAATGATATGGGCTAACTGAAAGCAAAGATTTGTGAAAAAAACTATCTATATGTGCTCTAGTGGTGGTTCAGGAACATCCAATGTGGTGTTCACATTAAAACACCCAGGATCAAGTGAGCCGTTCAATGTAATTTATTTTCCATAAACAAAAGAAGGTGAACATAAGGAGGTGGATGGTTTTATATAACTCAATGCATCCACAATAAGGGAGACAAAGGTGCAGCTGGTGTGCTCCTTTGTTCTGCAGTGGAGGGAAAAAAAGAGAAGAGGCCTGAGGTTTGGGGGCGGGCTTATAAAACCTCAGGTAATTGTGACAGAGGGTGTGGTTATCTTGGCAGGGTGGAGTCTTGTGATTTTCAACAATTAGACTGAAAGAAAGGGAAGTACATTCTGATTTGAAATCGGTGTCACTATTCCACCTCAGTGCAGTGCACTTCAGAGTCTTTCAAGGACCTTGAATCTTCAATGCAACTTGTTCATGTCATTTATGTTTTAGAGAAAAGTGAGCAAATTCAAATTACTAGTATAGTAGTGCAGAATGAAATTCCCCAAAATTTGAACTAAAAGGGAATGCGTGTAATGTGAGTGAGATGTGTTTTATCTTTGAGAATTAATAAGTCTCAGATCAAAGTTTTCTCCAGATGTTGTACATGCAGCTTCATTACATTTGGATCTTACAGCTCAAAGGTCAACTGGGCTTATGTTAAGATCAGAGATGTGTTTGTGGTCCTCAACCATTGAATGATTTATGCAGCGTTGAAGCAGTATTTTAAAAATCACTGTGTTGTCAATGTGGAATTTTAAGGTAGACCAGAGGCTGCAACTGTTGGAGAACACTGACCTGAGAAAATTACAGATAAAGGTATGGACCACTATACTTCTCTAATCGTCTCTTCTTCTCTCTTAAAACTTCTCTAATCTTTATTTTCAGGTTGACTGTTCCGGGTCTGCATCCATGACTCTAAGGTTTCAGGCTTGGGTTTTAGGTTTTAGTTTCCAGTCTTGTGCCTTTGAACAAGGTTTATGCTCATACTTGTGTGGCATTCAATGAATTACTGATCTTCATTCCACTGTGGGGAGTAAATACTCAATACATAAATCAATAATGAAATGAACAAATATAAAATAAACAACATGGGACTGGACTGCACAGTCAGACAGGCTAGTGTGGAGTCGTGTATAAAAACGGGATATGGTCACAAAACAGGTTTAGGCACACTATGACTAAACCACCACTACACACACACACACACACACACACACACCAATTTGAATCAGCTCAAAAGTGATGTCAGCACTTAATTTACCTAAGCACAGTAAGCTAAGGTGACTCATACCACACTGTAAAGATACAGCAGAAAACTCAAGAGAAAATAAAACTGAAAATGGCCCATTCAAATGACAGGTTGAAGGTTAAAGTCACATTCAAATCTAATAAATCAAAGAAAAACAAAAAAATCAAAAAAAATGGCTCCTCCAATAGTATCTTTGTTGAAAAACTAAAAAAGGCAGACGCACATTAATATACCTATAATATACACTTTACAATGAACAATTCACAAGATGTGCAATTTAAAAGTAAATATCCCACACACAATCCCCTCCCCTAGTTGGAGACATGCATGTATGTTTAAATAACCATGTTAATATTATGTTTATGGGACAGAAACTATTTTAAAATATCTCAGTGGTGCTTGAGCGTACCTGTTGCTTGGCTTGCTCTAGTCTCTCACCAAACATGAAGAGTCTGACAAATAAAATATTTTTATTCAACAAATACTGTGAGTTAAAAAAAAAAAACAACATAATGGTGCTGCAGTTTTAATATTAAAATCATGCTTTTAAACATATTTTTAAAAATGGAGCCTGCCGAATCAAACTCCAGACAAAGGCTGGCCTCAGCTGCTCTACCAGGTGTGTCTCACTGCAGGATGGAAGATGAGCTGCCCTTCCCTTCTTATACTGCAGACTCTGCCCCTTTAAGTGGTTTTACTTTTCTCAAGAGTTGGTGGAGAGTAAAATGAGTGAATATTGGACTTCTATTTGTCACGTGCCAAAAATACCATTCCAGGTGAATACTGGACAAAAAAACACGTTAACCATATTAGCTCCAATGGAGAGAATATGTCAGTGTTGTGATTACTGCTTGTTTTCACAAACAACAATGCAGGTTTAACATAAAACAGACATTTAATAATAATTTGATTTAATGTGAAGTTTGGGAAACTCCACGTGCCATTTCTATAAACAAACTGTGCCACATTGATTCATCATACTAGCCAAGAAGCGGGCACTGATTGAGCTGCTCTGAACAATGGAAAAAAAGGAAGCTGACAATCTTTTGGCACAAACCAATGAGTGTGCTCGCTTGAGTAGGTAGCATACATATATACACAGAGGAGAAATGGATTATGTATAAGAGTGGAGAGACGTTTCTATTTATGTTTGCTGTCAAACCGTGTCATTAGAAACACTGTGCAATCACTGAGAAATAGACTGACTTCTATTACGTATATGCCACTCTCACTACCGAAGCGTTGTGAAACAAGAACTCATATTCTGCTATGAACAGAGGAGAGCTGAGAAGCTGGGAGAAAAATAAACAAATATGTAATACATAAGTTGTTTGTGGATGTTTATATGTGGAGCTTCCTAACACCTCCTTTAATCACCTCATCTGAACATCTGAACAGGACTTTGAGCCTTGTAGGTGCAACATCATCAATCCAATGAGTTAGAAAAGTGAAATTTGAAAAAAAGTGAAAAAACAGAGTATATAAAGACAGTCTGAGTATTAAAGTCTGGGAACTGAAATCCCTAAAAATACTTCTGCTTATAAATAAGGATCTTTGAAAATCTTTAAAAGCTTGAGAAATCCTTTGAAACTTGGTAACCTTGAAAAAATTTAAAAAATTTTTTTTTTAACAATCTCTGAGGTGATATTTGATGTCCAGTAGTAGTAGTCCAGTAGTGACGTGGTCTTGTACCTTCAGTATATCATAAGATTGAAGCCATAAGATTTTATTTATTTATTATTACTATTATTATTATTATTATTATTATTATTATTATTATTATTATTATTATTATTTTGTGTGTGTGTGTGTGTGTGTGTGTGTGTGTGAATATGCACATATTTGTACATATTTAAACAGAAACTATGATGAGAATATAATGCTGCAGGAGCTCACAAAGAGTTATGTCTTCAGTTGTCAATACAACCACAAGTAAATATAATTACCACCATCATAGTCTATTTTCAAAATAAAAATGTCTCTGACAGGTGTTGTTTACGAGTGTTTGTCAGTTTGTGTTTGGAGTTGTGCCATAAATGATTTATTATACAGTTGATATTAGAGAGAAGGATGACAGATAGGTGCAGATTGGATATACTGCTTGTGACTGATTGCTGAATTTTATTCATGACATGGTCTTGGTGTGCCCAAGCAAGCCCATATTGACTTTCAAGACAAATATAATGAAGTTAGACTCCTTGCAATTAAGGTCTTCATATATGTTCCTACAGCTGCTGATATTTTAAACCCACTCAACCCTCTGTGCCGTCACACCTGTCATCCCACCTTTTTTTTGGTTCTGTTGTGATCCGTTTAATTTTAGAAGACGTTAGATGTGTGGGATTCCCTGTGGTTTGAATTATACAGTTGAGCAGCTGAATTTTCTTTTCCCTTTCCTTTTATATAGCATCTCCTTTGTGTAACATAATTATTCATCTTATTCATGGACAGACCTTTGGTGGTCATCAGTCTGCTTTCAGATCTCTCCTCATAAAATCTCTTTTTAAAAACTAATATGATGAGATTAACTTTGTTGAGAGTAGGTGAACAAACTGTCAAAGTGTCAAGGCAAATATAATATGACTTATTGCAACTTAAACATAAAGATCAGCTTATAAAGCTTTTTAATTATGCACTGTAATAAGTAGTATATGTAATGTATTTAATATGATGAATAGGATGATTAACTAACAGTACTATATTATGACATTAGGTAGCTATGTGCCTAAAAATTGCACTTTGTGTCTAGTTGGTATTTTATGCAGTGAATTGACAAAAAATCGTATTGAGAATTCAGGCTGCTGCTCTAATTATAGAAAAGTCAACGAGCTTGAAAGAAAGGTATTGTATGCATCCAACGATGGATACGGAAAGTAAATACTGTGATAAGAGGGCAAGGATGCAAAACCACAAAAGCAACAACACACAAACTAGCACTTTGTTTTGAATCCTGACAAGATGGGAAAATCTTCCAGCTGATTACTGCTGGGAACGGTACTCTTGGGGTTGATGAACAAAGGACAAAATATGTAGAGGAACAGCTTGTGTGAGATTTAGAAGCAGTGTGTATGCATGGTTTATAAATCTCAATCAATGCGAAATTGTGTGCACATGCATAAGGCTGATTTTCACTCCCTTAATGGATCTACATGTGCCTATAATCAAATGTGTGGATATGAAAATCTGTATCTGCTCCACCAGTCAAAAAAGTCAATGTGTTGCCACATTAGGCTCCAGAAGCCATTCTTGAACAAATTGGGTGTGTGTGTCTTTGTTTGTGCTGTTTTATTTGCATGGTTGATCAAAAGACATACCACCCACGTCTGTATGATATCATGAAATGTGCTGTACAATGAACAAAACTAATGTTTCCATGTTACAAAGTGCTGAGCAAAACTTTACAAAAAAGCCTTTTTTCATTCATTTTACATAAAAGCATGAAACCATGACCTCCACAGTTTTACAGACCATTAAAGAAAACCAAGCAACAAAATAGACACATGTTCTGAGGCTCTGAGGCTGAAGTACTTGTTTCACAAATGGGTTTCACGAAGATGTATCTTTTAGCCGATGACCTTTGACCACAGCTTTGTTCTGGTGTTTTCAGTCTTCTAATCTACTAATATAGCCTTCATGTCACATATGATGCCATGCACTCACTCCATTTCGGCTCTCCAGGTGGTCTTCGGGTTGAAGGTTTGTATTAAGCTGAGTGCTTGTGACTCTCTGATTTTCTGACAATGCAGCCATTGGGATGCGTCTCATGGACTTTGTAGGGTTTAGCTGGCAGTAACAACTAAACCATTTCCATGGCAACTAAGCAATTTGCTGTTAAAGGCCATGACATATGGCTGAAACCTGCAGGAAAAACCTACAGAGTACTAACTATAAATGTATCTTTATCTCATAGTTTAAGGTCCAGTGTTTTTGGAGGCAAAACGGTAGAAGTTGAATATGGTACGGACAGCTATATTTTCATTCCTGCGAACCACTTGAAAATAAGAACTGTCTTTTTATTACCTTTGAATGAGGATTTTATATCGACAGATGCTGCAGCTTTTTTCTTTCTTTGAGTGGATCAGGGGGAAGTTGAGCACAGAGCAATGTTAAGGAATGAAGATCAGCGAAAGAAAAGCTCTGTGAGCAAGGAGTGGAGATTCTGACTGTTTATGTTCCAACAGAATAACTGACTTCTTAAAGCTAAAGGCATGAAGTTACATTTCAGTACAGATTGCATTGTCACACTTACTCTCTTGGAAAATTGTGAATAAGGCAGGTACAAGGCTCCATGCTTGGTATTACTATTACAGTAGTGAAAGCAGTAGCAGCAGAAGAAAAAAATGTGTCTTAGGAGTCAGAAATGTTTCACCTCCTCATACCTTTCACCTCCTTCTCTTGCTTTGTGGTAAAAAGAGATTTTTAATGTGTGTGTTATTTCTGAAAATTTGAAGAACACTTATTAGGTAGTGTTCATTGACCGTTTCCTTTATTGTCAAAGCGACTTTCTTTCCTAACTTTCAAACTGGTTGAATACAGTCACGGTGACTAACAGTGAAACAAACTATTTTTTTTGCCTTTTTCTGGATTTCTTACTGTTTGCTATTCTTTATAGTACGCTACATGTTGTGTCGCTGGTTTCAAATTATTTGGGAAAACACTCTTGATTGAACTCTGGCAGCTTGGCCATGAATCATGGCTGCTTTGTGTTCGTAGCTGGAAGCAGTCTGAGCACAACCCACATATTGGTGGTGAAAGGTTTGCAGATAACAGGAATGCCAAAGAAAAGGCTTTGTGCAATTATTGGCAGTGCAGGCATCACTGCTATTTTTGTGACAAAACACAATGCCAAAAAGGATTTCGCAACATCATGCTGCTTATTTTGGATAACTTACCAAAAATGTATCTGTATACAACAACACAAGCGTACTCCATCTCCCTTTCAAGTGGAAATCTGCAACTGTTCGTATTTTTAACAACTTTGTATTCAGAATAAGTATAAAACAGTCTCATTGCAGAGACATAAAAGAGAGTTGGATGGACCTCTGGCTCACTGTGGTTTATGAAAATTCAAATGTTGCTTTTTAAGTTATCATCCATCACCTACGGTCTGCTGCGTTTGTAACGAAGCATTGACTCAATTGTGTCTTAAAGCCTCTGCAGATCCAAGTTAGGTGTCTCATTAAGCATTCAGAAAAATAAGCATACGTAACTCTTTGAAAACTTTGTTTAAAAAACAGCCCATTTTTCTGTTTAGACCATTTCTCAGGAGTGTGTGGGCAGCAGATAACATTTTGACTGACATCTCTCTCAGGTGTATCAGCACAGACGCTAAGTGATGTACTGCTGTGGACGGGGGCAGCAGCAAAATGTATTTTAGCCAGTTTAAAAAAAAAACAACTGTGTCTGCACCGTTTAGAATTAACGTCACCACTTAATCTCGCCTTCAGATGTTTCTTTCCGACTGGAAGCCATTATATCCATGTTGTCTGGGCACTGAACTACGTAAATGCAATCAATTAGTTTTGGCTATCAAAGTCATCAAAGATAATCATATAAATAACAATAACAAAATTGCAACATCAAGAGCTAGTAGATTGAAGGATTTGGAGTTCAGCATAGAAGTGGTTGGTACTTTCATTCATTCATTCTTCTGCAATATTACACAGGCCAACATGTATACATACAAACATTTATTAACAAGGTAATAAAGCACAAATACACAATGTGATGTCTGAAAGTGTTTGCATGTGTTGCAGACAAAGAAAGTTTGCATACAAAGACGTTGTGTCTGCACGCAGCACAACATTACCTAACATCAACTTACTGTAGCTGTAACAGAGAACAGGAGTTAACCATGGAGATGATCACAACATTAAACCTCTAGGACAACATATCCATACCTCACATTTACATTAACAAAGGTTAAGCAGTCCTCTGCTTAGCTGTGTAGCTATATGAATCTATAGAAAGCAGGTCAGATCCATTGCGACCACGATGAGGGAGGAGAACAAAGGGCAACCTGGAGTCTTGTTGTGTAACTGGAAACATACCACATTTCTCCGACACAAGAACAGACAGGATGTCAGCATAATTCACTCCAGCAGACTGGAGGCTGGCCGGCTGGGCTGCTTTCTGGAGGCCAGCACTCTGGCTGCTGTCTGGCTCTAGAGCAAGGTCTAGCAGAATGGAGAACAGGGACCTGGACGAGATGGAGCTGGACAATAGGGAGCCTCAATGTCATCAGGAGCACTGCTTTCTTGTGACAGACTTCTGGGACTCAGTGGTTAGCATTTTGAGAGCTAGCAGGCCAGGGGCTAAAAACTATGGACATTGGACTGTGGCTTGTGGGTGCTGCTGAAGTCAGCCCATGTAGGCCCATGTGACCCATGCAGATATGGCCAGGGCTTAGCGGACACAGTCTTGTGTGCAAGAGACTGCTTCTCTATGACAGTCGTTAACAGGCTTCCTCCACGTAACTTCAAATCATAAGTTCATCAAAAGAATCTTCATCTGCATAGTTAATATCTGGCTAGATCATACTGCCATGACTGGCTGCGGAAAGGTAGAATAACTCCAGGTGAAGGCTTGGTATAGGGAATGCCACACGTGAGAGCTGCTTGGTGATGTCTGGGTGGACGGTGAGATGAGCAGGCGTGCATACAGACAATTCTGAGACAGAGTCTGTTTTATTTCTATTTACCAGATTTATTTGTGCAAATAGAGCAAATGTACACAATGACATCTTAGTTAGGCCAACTTAAGAGTGATGAAGCCCCACTCTGTAATTATGGATATTGAGTGTATTTTACATAAAAATATGGGGCCACATCCTAGTCAAGCCTTTTTTTTCACACATCGCATGGCAACTGTTACTCGGATAACAATATCATAATAAATATAAAATACACTAAAACAAGCAGTTTTAATAACAATCATAGAGCAATATTTAAGTACCAACATCGAAGAGTTTAAATTACATAGCTTACATAGTTTACACCTTATTCTTTTAACACTGCCTGCTGTTATTTCTGTGCTACATGTATGACCCTCCTCTTTAGTAGCTGCTCTTTTCTCGGTCAGATGTCGACCACACAGCCCGGAGCGTTGGTTCGTATAGCATCAGAGATGACCTTTGCTCCAGATTCGCCAATGCCATTTCCCTGCAAACTACAGAAACAGAAAAAAGATGTGTGAATGTAGTAATTGCAGCGGAAAATGCAGAATACAGAGTCAAAGACAATAAAGAGAGAGAGGTATAAAAAAAGAGAACTCACTTGATGTATGTCAGTTGATGGTTTCCCTTCAAGGCTGTTGCAATGAATATGGCTCCATCCATACCCAGAGAGTTCTCCTGCAGACTGATGGTGCAAACAACATCCAGTTATTTCAGTATAAAGCTTTTATTTTCAAATGCAAAATACTTGATTTCTGTGAACATTTGTTCTCAGAAAGAAATAAGAAGTCCAGTATGTTTTTGTAGCGTCTTTTAACTTTTAACATTTATGTTTACCAATTGTCACTGTGAATGAAGAAAAGTGCTCAGTGCTGTCAGCCTTGCAGAAGGTTGCTGTGTTATGATCAGTGATGACGTTTTTTATACACAGCTTCTTAAAATACGTTTGAATCGTGAGCCTTTAATGTTAAATTATATAAAATAGTATCGATTGTCTGCTACAAATCCAAGGCATTAATATAGACTAGATATAGAAAATTCAGTTTTTCCCATGGCATGTTTCCCATGGTAAAGTCGGTAAAATACTTTATGTATGAAGCAAACTAGAGCAGTAATGAGGGTGTCCTTATTGTCAATGACAATGACAGATGGTTTCCAAACTGAACAAATCCTGAAATTTTGATTCACATGGATCATAATGAGCTCCAGTCAGGACTTACTTCAGTGACTTGAGACTTCTGTTGTTTTTCAGTGCGTTAGCCAGAGCCTTGGCTCCCTCCATGCCGACAGTGTTCCCACGTAGACTGAAACAATGCGAAAATGTACAAACTTAAGAGTAAAACACTACAATAGTTGTTGTCAATAAATGGCACAGAGCATTGTAAAACTGGCAGCATCAACAATAGAAGAGACATGTGAGAGGTCATATTGGATTATTATTAGATTAGATTATAGACATTAAGGACAAAAGTCATCAGAAGACAACTGAATACTGAGGGGGGATTATTACTGAACCCGATCTTTCTCCCACTCTATACCACTTCTTTTTAGTGGTATTTCAAGACAGGGTGCAATCTTAAAATTGCTTCTTTGCCAAGGACTGGGAAATTGACAGCGTCACAATAAGTTGGATTGTGCTCGTTGCATAATGGGGGAAAAAATGGAGAGGCTTGCAAAGAGCTAGAATCTCACTCCTCTTCTGGATTAGGCTCTGTTCTACTTGCCACTTCACAATGTGTTTTATTGGGTTGTTTTGTTTTTCCGGTATATGCGATTGCTTGTGTCAAGTTTTGTTGTGCTTTTTTGCCTGATTCTTTGTGAACCTACCTACAGACTGAAATACATTTTATATTAAATTAACCTTTCCATAAAGATTAAAAGAAACCGTCTTTGAGAAAATACCTTGTCGGGCTGAGGCTGACTCTCTGTTATGATTAAAAGGCTAGAATATATTCTGAACAATCAAGGTGTTTATGGATAAAATAACCAGACAACAATTTCTAGTTTGGTTAATCTGAGAAATTTAATACCTAAATCAAAAATCTGAATTAATAAAACAATAAAACCTGCTTGGTTTTATTCAAACCAAATGATGGCCTGTTATATACCTGGAATACAATCAGCTGTACCTGACAAAGCAGAAAGCAGCAACTACCAGCTGCTGTGGAACATTGAACTCATCTTGTTTTAAATAGCTTCAGTATTTATGGCTGAACAAAGGAACTATTAGAGCTTGAACTCACTCTAAGGTCTGCAGGGTTTGGTTGGTCATTAGAGCCTTTGCCATTGCAATGGCGCCACTTGTGCCTGCTGAGACGCCCTGGAGACTAAAGCACACAGAACACAGAATGAGACAAGAATAACTCAAATAACATATTGACTGTGTAGAAAGGTTGTGCCAATCATAACCTGTATGTGAAAGCCTGTACAGTATGTATAAAAATTGACTTCTCTCAAATAAATATTTATCAATGATTTTGATGCCAACCATAACGTGCGCAGAGACGAGTTGGTCTTCAGGGCTTCAGCAAGAAAAGTCACCCCTTCGTTCCCAATAGCATTCTCTTGTAGACTGCAGCAAAAGTTGGAGACACAAACACGGAGACACAGTGTCAATTAGAAATAACAATACAAGCCTAGGACTGAAATTTCTCATAACTGTTTAGCGGCTGATAAGACCACGATCAGTCAATAAAATCTGGTAGCCGGTCATTTGCTCCGAGAAATGTCAGCCCAGACTTCCTTGACAGAATACAGTTTCAAAATGTTGGTGAGATCAATTTAATTACAGAGAAAAGTGTGTGGAAAAAGTGGTAAGTGAAATGAGGCTGACAATGGCAGATGCCTCAACTATTGGTCTTACTCCAAGAGCTGCATTGTGGAATTGGAGAGGAGTGCATGGGCCAGAGCTTTGGTGGCAGAGGACTTGATGAAATTCCACTGGAGACTGCAAAAAGAAAGAGAGAGACAGAGGCACATATGGTCAACTATGCAGCAAATACTACATATGTGACTTTTTTATGTCACAAGCATGAAAAATAAATGTAAAGAAACATTAGTGCTAAATGTTATGTCCTATGATTGTTCTGCGATTGTCTGGTTTTGATTAAATTTGATATGGTGAATGTGTTAGGAAAGAGTTGTAGCAGTTGCAGCAATTAGCATTAATTTGCAGTCTTATTTGTGTTCACCTGACAAAAAGAAGTTCAACGTAGGTCTGGTTTTGGCTTCCACTAATTCCTGAAAAAGTATCTGGTTCTTTAACTTCCAAATGTTCCATTATTTCCACTAGCTAAATTTTAACTTTGTCAGTGGAGTTTTAGAGTTGTTTCACTGAAAACAGCAGCTTGACGGAACTAAACCAATGCTGATGAGCAGTGTTTATCAGTGTTAAAAGTAGAAAAACGAAATACTAATACAATTTCAGTGGCAATTTTGCGGTTTAATCTCAGGATATAGTGCAAATGCCTAAATTGTTGACACTGAAAAGAGCCAGTGGAGAGGATCTTCTATTCTTATATTTGTAGTGCTCAGGAACATTTTCAAAGTGTACAAAGCTGCTGATGCCTTATTTATTCACAGGATCATGTGGGTCATTGTGTGTGTACTTGCATTTGCATTACAAGCCTCACTTACTGCAAAGAGGTGAGGCCTTGATTCAACTTGATTGCGCCAGCAATAGCTTGAACCCCTTCATCATACAGCAGGTTAGCTGTGAGACTGAGATACACACAGACACACACACATACATACAATTACATACACATATATACACAATAGGTATATTACAAACAACCCAACAGAGTAAAAAGAGAAAGTGCAAGACTTCCTTATCTACACAATGTGTAAATATAAGTCAGTTTTTAAGTCGATCAAACTTCCGAAGTTTGACGATTTAATTTAGTTTAATTGGTTATAGGTGATTAAAGGAGGAATTATAATAAAAACAGGAGTCAATTAATGCCATGAATGTTAAGTTGTGAATGTCAACTTCAAACAGCGTTCATGCAGTAATCTCAAAGGATTTGCAGTTTTCCGTCATGCATAGCCCTGAGTGACATACAGTACAATAGTCTGGGGGAGTGACATTTTCTGAACAGTCGGATATTTCCATTCCTCTGTGGGGTATTACACTATGTATTGCTATTAATGAGGTGACTCACTCCAGATCTTGTAGAGAGTTGTTTTCATGGAGGGCGTGGGCCATGTTCTTCGCTCCTTCCACACCGATAGAGTTCTCCCTTAAACTAACCAGATGGAAAAACACAAAAATGACTTGATGATCTCCATGCCAAGGAAGTTATGTGTCTTTATGGCATGTCATATTTGACTAGCATTTATTTACATGCAGAATCCGCTGAGTAAAGCCCCAATATAACCATAAATCTAATGGCACTTTTCCTAAAGAAACAGTTCAACATTTTTGGAAATACGCTTATGAGTAAGATGAAAAGATTGATAATTTCATGTCTGTATAGTCAAAATAAAACTACAGCCAGCAGCTGCTTTGCTTAGTTTAGCATAAATACTAGAAACAGGAGGAAACAGCTTGTCTGGCTTTGCCTGCTGCTAACAAAATTCCCCCATCAACACTCCAAAAGCTCTAAAGCTAAGCTTCATGCTGCTAGTTTTAGCTATATAGGGAGTGCAAGAGAAACCAGAAATTTGTGCGTTTGTTCCAGAGGCAAGAAACTATAACATAAAGATGGTAATTTAAAAAACTTGAGTATTGTTGTTTATTCAGTGTTTCAGGTTAAATTTTAATAGCACGTGCTGCTGTGGATTCCAGTTTGTCTTATAGAACATAGAAAGTAAACCCCAGGAACACATTTGATTGTTTTCCATAAAAAAAACAATGACAGAAATACTGAATGGGACGTGGCAGTGAGTTAAAGAAGCTAGTGGAACAAAGGCTGGCATGGATCTGAAGTCAAAGCTCTCTATATTTAATGGATAGATATCATCTAACTCAACTAACTCTCAGTAAGAAATAACTGTTAAACTATTACTTACTTACTTACTTACTTAACTGGCTGTAATCATAGATGAGTCTAAATAAGTCTGCTTAGGTCGACTCAGGTCAAGAAAGCCGCACTTTTCATAAACTTATCAGTGGAGTTTTAATATTACACCACTAAGTCTGATCAGATAGATAGATATGTGCAGATTGACATAAGTTGTGGGTTGTTACAGGAAAGCTACCAGAAACATAGAAAGTTTAATACTCACTTTAAGGAGACAAGGCCACGGTTCACCCTTAGTGCTTTGGTTAAGGCTGTCATCCCTCTGTTGCTAATTGAGTTACTCTGAAGTCTGCCAAAATAAAGGTTAAACACAACTGTAGTGAAATACTTGCAAGTCAAACTGCATCATTGCTTAACAGTCTGTGAACCAAAGCATAATGACCTAAAATAATACAACTCATTAGCAGTAGGACTTTTAAATAGAAGGTGACATATAATGAGGAGGCTGCAATGCACTCCTGTGAAGAAGGTACTGACTGTAGCGAGAGCAAAGTGTGGTTGACTGTCAAAGCCTCCGCCAGAGCGATTGTACCTTTGTCCCCAAGCTGGTTGCTACAAAGACTGCAGGCAAGAACAAAAATAGACTGAACACATTAGTTAGAAGCAAAATGATTAATCTTGATGATCAGTATATGACCAAATTAAAGGAAATTGCATAATAGCATGATTAATGGAAATTATTTATGCTAGCTTAACATGAAGCTTGGCCTACTGTAGGAACAAATAAGTTAGTCAATTAGTGAGTTTTGATCAATCTTAACAAAATGTAAAGAACATGGAAAAAGAAAAATAGTGTGATCCACTGGGCTAAATGTAAAATGTGCAGTTTTATGTCATCGAGATCAGTATAGTAAATTAATATATTCATTTAAGATTACATCAGTTTTGTGAGAGTCCGGTTTGTCTTGAGAGCATCTGCAATCCTTTTGGCTCCTCCTGCTCCAATCGTGTTCTTCTGTACACTGAATGCATGAAAGAAAAATGTACAGATTACTCGTCACATTATAGGAAGGAGCACACACATATACCATGCACTGGACATGCAGCAAACAGTAAAAATAAAATGCAGACAAAACTCACTTCAGGGACACCAGTTTGCGGTTGCACTGCAGTACTTCTGCGATGGCCTGAGCACCTTCCTCCTCAATGGCATTGTTCTGGAAGCTGGTGTGGGAAATTGAGCAACTCAAGTGTGACACTGGCATTTTGTAGGATCATTGTGTGCATTAACCAAAATCGATTATACTTACTTTACTGATACCAGGACTTGATTCATTTTCAGAGCCTCTGCCAGGAACTTTGCACCTTTAGAGCCGATTTTGTTGTTCCGGAGACTAAATTAGAAATAGGTAATTCGATTATATACAGCAACGTAGAAGCAGAGAAAAACAGAAAAACACTGTGTTGCAATGTATACCCTGTGAAATATGAAAAGAAAGACTCCGAATTGGAGCAATATGGAATCATTGAGATAAGAATAAATAGTGACTTTTATTTCAAAGCTGCAGTATATGAGAGAAAATTGTTATCGAAAGAAATGCTCAAATGAAATTTGGGGACCAATTTTACAGAACGCCACTCCACTGCAAAGTAATAAGCCAAAATCTGTGAGGGAATAATAATAAGTTTCTACAAGAGCTGCAAGCGAGTGCAATTTTGGAACTTGTACTCCTTGGTGTAAAACGTACACAGACTATAAGGTATAAGCTGCACATATGGCTTGTGTAGCCTGTAACTGGTGTATTTAACTGGTTTACAATAGAGGTTAATCATTGTAATATTTAAATTCATCTCTCATTTGAAAAAAAGAGTTTATGGCCTGTTTTTGACCACTGGAACACCCCATTTTCTCTGGTTCTTTATTTTTAGGGAACACTGAAGTTTCTTTAACCAGAGCACCCAACTTAAGTCTGATGCAGAAGAAGCACATTAGTTTCCTCTTATAAGCTCAAAGGATTATGGGTTAAGGGCCATTCACTTATAATCAGTCAAAGGCACCAAACAGTTCTCACTTGAGAGATGTTAGCGTCCGGTTCACTAAGAGGGCTCGACTCAGGGATTTGGCACCTTTGTTGCTGATGGCATTGTCTGCCAAACTGAGGGGGGAAATAAAACAGGTTACAATCCTATGTTACAAAATATTAATGATAATCAAGTTCACCATCACAGCACCAATCATACAACCACGTAATAATCACTCAGTGTCGCTAACACCCTTGTAATCAACAAGACCGGCAATAGCTCATAATTAAAAAGTTTCGACATTTACGTGAGCAATCAGGCAACTTCATTTAATACAATGGTTCTGAACTAGTAGATTGTAAAATGTTCTTCAGTTGATGCTTTACCTCGATAAGGATAAGGAATAATTAGTGTGTAGGATTTAGTGGCATCTAGCAATGCAGCTTTGGATTTACAACCCTCTCCACACTACAGTGGCTGCATGGGAAAAACTTGAAACGCCCTATCTTGGTTTGCCCATTCAGGGTTACTGTAGAAACAAGAGGATTTACAGTGTCTGTAGATATAAAATACTAATTCTAAGGTAACAAAAACATAATGTTTCATATTTTCAGGTGATTTAGTGAAAACAATCCATTTCTGCCATATTCTGTATATAAAGCCCTCTAAATCTTACTCACTGCAGTGTAATCTCACCTCATCTTCTGGATATGGCAGTCTTTAGCACTCAGGAGGCTTCCCAGCAATTCCATGACATCATCTTTGAAGTGATTATTCTCTAACCTGTGGAATAGATAAGTTATAATTGTCACACTTTCAATCTTTCTCCTGAGTTTTCAGTTTATTAGGAGACAGTGGTTTGGGTTGCTGACCTGAGATGGCTGCAGTACAGCAACTGTGGGAGCAAACATTTCACTGTTGTGTAGGTCAGAGAACCTGTTAGGTTTGTCTGTTCACTGCAATCTGGAGACACGTGCAGCAGGTAGCCCAGCACAACACAATGAGCCCGTGTTAACTTCCCTGCTAGGTTACCAAGCTGTAAATCTTCTTCTACACTCCTCAGTAGCTCTGTGTGTTGCAGCTCCTGCAAACAGTAAGCCAGGTTGACCGCACGCAGGGACACAACAGTACCCCCGCTGACCAAGAGGCTTTGTAAAAACCCTGCTGCCCATGCCTTCTGATTGCCATCTTCTTTCCCGAGAGCAAGAAGCCCAGCCAGAGGTTTCAGTACCACTGAGGACAGCAGGCCTGTCAGGAAGCGCACAAACACATCCAAGTGACCATCTTCAGCCTGTTGAGAATGCTGAAAGGCACTTCTAAAGTGGTTCTGGAAACCGATCTTGGGCCAAGACATGGTACTCTCTGAGAATAAGTCAAAGATGGCCCGCTTGGAGGATACATGGTAGAAAGTAGCTGCAAGGAACTCCTGGAGAGTCACATGAGTGAACCGGTATGTTGTGTATATGGTCGACTCCTCCCGAACAAGAACTCCAGAACCAAGGCTGCACTGAGTTAACAGCAGATCTATCCCATAGGCCCTGAGGTCCTGCTCACTGAAGGTGTACTTGTGTTTGAGGAGCCCATAAAACGCCAGTCGTCCAAGATTTCCCAGCAGTTTGCGATTGTTCCCATGGAGCTGCTCCGTTTTTACAGGCTCCCTGCCTCTTGGTTCACCTACTTCTGCTTTCATTGAGCAAAAGTGAGCGTACAGCTCAGTACAAGTCCTTGGAAGGCTCTCTTGTGTTTCACTCTGCATGATGTACATCAGGGTATCTGCTACTATCCAGCAAATGCATGGTATGTAGCACATCACCATGAAGATATTATTGGACTCCAAGTGTGCCCATATTTTGCTGGCAAAATCCTTCTCAGAGAAGTGGTGGTTGAGGAAGAGCTGGATGTCCTTTGGACTGAATCCTGGGATCTCAGTCACCCTGTCAACCAGTCCTCCAGGGATGAGTGAGGCCACTCTTGGTCTAGAGGTCACCCACACCGCTACGTCAGGGAGCAGATTCCCCCGGATGATGTTAGTAATTAGGTCATCGATGGACACTTCTTTTTTTGGGTCGTTGCAAGGAGCTGCATCTGAGAAATTTAACGTGCAGCGGAATTCGTCCAAACCATCAAGTATGAGCAGTGTGCGGCAGGAACTGTTCAGGACGAGATCGGGGTCTGTTAAATGAGGAAAAGCCATTTTGACCAGCCTCTCAACAGAAAGTTTCTCCAATGCGTTCAGTTCGCAAAAAGTGAAAGGCAAGACGAAGCTCACGTCTGTACAGATGGCGCCTTGGCTCCACTGTCTGATGAAGTGCCGGACCCAGGTTGTTTTGCCAATGCCAGCCACCCCAACTGTGAGGGAAACCCTGGGAGGTAAACTGACCCGGGTCAGGGGCTCAAAGAGTTTGGCCAGCCCCAACTGTCTGAGATGATTTCTTTTCCTCCCTCGAGTCACCCCAACCTGCATTAAGTCATGTTCCTTTTGCTGAAGGTCTGAAAGTCCATCAACCAGAAGTAAGGTCCTTGAGGAGATGTTCAGTTTGGGACAGCTGACTGAATCTCTATCTCTGTACTGTTCATATCTCCGTAACAGCACCTCTTGGTGCTCTTTTACCATGGACTCTGCAGAAAAAGAAACTGGGTCAGATTATTGTCAGTAGATTTATTTTATTATTATAGGTTTCTTTTATTATAGCACTTCCAGAGAGTGTTTTCCAGTGTGTTACATTTATACGCACACATTCATACACTGAGCACAGAACTGAACAGGCCATTAGGAGCAGTAAGGGGCTCAACATCTTGTCACTGACACTTTGACATGCTGTTAAGAGGACTCAAACACAGATTCTGGCTGTTACTGGATAATCTGCTCTACCAACACAAAGAACCAATCTCATTTTTTCAAGGCCCTTACCGTGATTTATGATGAGCTGGGCCACCTGAGAATCTGAACTCTCTATGAAGGCCTGGACAACATCAGACCCTTGAGTGTCCTTGCTGGTGACAGTAGTTGTGAGCATGTTAACCTGGTCCTGCAGCTGGCCTGCTTCCTTAATCTTTGTTTCCTCAGATGAACTCAGCACATCCATTTTTCTCAGGTGGGTTAACATCTCCTCCAGGAAGGAGTTTGTAATGAAACGTTGCAGCTGGTCTTGATGCTTTTGGATCCAACCAAGATCTAATGTAAAAAAATGTAAAAAAAAAAGAGGAAGAAGACTGATTAATGAGATTATCAAGTGCTAACAAAGATATGTCTTGAGCAAGAATAACCCTTTTTGATGGACACCAGGAAATCATGGTACCTGAAGGGAGAAGTTTTCTTTTCATTTTTGTCTTGCTGTCAGAGTTCATTACATAGAGTAATGAAAAAAATGATTTGTCTACAGTACATACTGATGGAAATTTATTAAGGAACAGATGCCAGCTATACTCATTATGTGCACCAATAACTTTTGCAATAATTCACTCCTTTACAGTATCCAAAGGCAATTATCCAGTTCATATAACTAACCTTTTCTAAATGTATTCTGTACTTTTTCTGTCTTTGGTTGAGTAATCATGTTGCATAACCTGTAATTCTGAATAACAAGCTGTTCTTCACTTTCATTTCTCTTCTCCTTCTCTAATATTTACCGTGAATTTCATATCTACTGTATAGTCAGGTTCTCTTTATTTGCTGGCTTCCGTAAAATCAGTCTATATGTTGATCACCTCTCTTATAACACACACAAACAGTATTCTTGTAGTGCTTGTAACTCTGGTAAGTTCTCTTGACATTTGGTGCCTACGGAATCTGAGGCCTTTTTTTGTTATTGCAGTTTTTTTTAGCATTTAGTACTTTTTTATTTTTATGAATGACTGTCTATGCTTTCATTGTGTTAGAATTTGTAAAATAAACTCTATCGTTTTTTTTTTTAAAATCCAGAGTCAAAATCCACATTTCTGCATTCTAAACATTATTTGTGGGGAACCTTTAGTCTAACTCTGAGACCCACTAGTCACACTACTTTGCCCTAGTCACATATGATAGGAGCATGGCAATAATAATTACAGATTTGCCTCAGGCTTTACAATCTATACAGCATATGACGCCCTCCATCCTTAGACCCTCGATTTGTATAAGGAAAAATTCATCAAAACCCTTTACGAGGAGAAAGAAATGTAAGAAACCTCAGGAAGCGCATCAGAGGAGGATGACTCTCCCAGGTCACATGGACATGCAACAGATGCCGTGAACAAATCACATGACTTTCCCTCTAATGCAATCAGCAGATCATTCTGCGAAACACCTTAACATCTGCTCGATGGATTGGTACAAAATGGGATGCAGATATTTGTGATCCATGATGATTCCCTGACTTTTACCGTAGTGTCACAATAAAATTCACATATGTGGTTTCGAAAGAAATGTCTCAACTATTACATAGTTTGTCATGATTTGTTTAGACATCCATGTGCCTTCCAGGAGCAGCTATAATAACTTTAATCATCATTGGGTCACAACTTGAATACTTTGGTTTTCTGAAATACCTAAGCATGCTAACATGCTAAACTAAGACGGTGAATATGGAAAACGTTAGAGCTGCTGAACGTGAGCGTATCAGTGTTGTTATTGTGTGCATATTAGCATGCTCCAGCCTCTTATCCTTGTTTACCTGTTTAATTGATTTCCACTTACTATGCAACAGCCTCAACATGACAATGATTCCTTATTCATCCTCGAACAAGGAGTCAAAAGGGAGCCTTGTGGAGAAAATGATTTCTAATGCTGTTGTGTTTGTAATGGATAACAAAAATCCATGATGCTTCCACTGCTCATACTCTCTGAGCACACAGGCACTAATCTAAACATTCATAAACACACACTCACATAATCTAGAATCTGTGCAGTATCTATCAAATATTACCCTCAATCTTCTGTGTTTTGTGAATAATCGCCTTTGTTGCATATAATGAATTTCATTTGCATAAATCCACATTTTATCTGGGGGTGCATTAAAAGCAAAAAATGTTACATACTGTACAACAGCCAATTATATATACACACACACACACACATACATACATATATATACATATATATATGTATATATTGACCAAACCAGGAGAGTTCAGGATGGAAGGAAATGTCTTTCTTCCCAAATCCCAAAATGCAATTTAGTCACTGGTAGAGATCTAAATTTAACCCAACTGCGGATCATCAGTGCCAGCTTGCTTTAAGCCTTCTGCAGCAATTACTATAATCACCAATTATCTATCAACAGTGTTTAAGAAACATACGGTGACAGCATCACCTAAAAAAGAAAGCACACACACCTCTTCTTCACTTAAAAGCACAATTTTGGTCATCACAATTTCAGAACATGCTGATTTTAATATGCCATGTCAATAACCCATGCAGAAACGTCCACCTGACATTTAAAAAATGATCACACCAGGTTTTCAGCAAAGTTAGGAGAGAATATAAGACTTTCTGGAAACAAATTTCCCAGGCTACCTGCTTCACTTATAATATAATTAAAATAAATATAGAGTATTGAATTTAAAGCTATACTGACCTGAAAAATGATCTGTCAGGAACATTTGTTTCGTCTAAGGTGACATCAATAGCACTAAAATTTCCTTGGGATATTCAGCAAAGGAAGACTCTTCATCCTCTGAATGAAAGCACTCCTCGGCATGCATAGCAAATGTCCAGGTAAGTGTTTCCAAAAGTACCGTAAGCCGTAATTAATTCTTGAGAAAGATGAAAATAATTTCCAACATCTGTGAACTTCCTGAGCAGTATCAGGGTTTCCCCCAGTTGAGCAGACGTGGTTAGTGGTACGTCAGAGCTCATAATTAATAACTGAGCGACACTCACAAACAATAACTTCACTCAATAAATGTTTCACTTCACTCACAATAAATGCATGCTGTGTGTAATATCTGAGCAGCCATTTTTTACCATAAAACTTATTTTTAAGTGTATACAACTCATTACCACAGAGGGCGATCATTCAGTTTGAAACTTACCCCTAACCCTAACCTTGAATATGAACATGGTCCCACATCAACATGGAAAAAATATAAATAAAAATAAAATACTATTAATAAAATAAATACAGAATCTAAATTAAACTTGTCTGCAAGCAGACATTGTCATCTGAAAATATATCGCATCCATATATTAACCGTCAAAGTTTTATTTTTTATAATTTTAACAACCCCTGCCTTTTTTGTCTTTTGTCATCTGACTGAGTGAACTGATCTTATTTTTACGTCCTCTGCAGTAGAGGCTTCAGACAGTTTTCATATATTGCCTACAAATCCCCACCAGACGTCCTGTCAGCAAATATCACCACACACCAAAAAGTTCCCCTTCTGAAGATAGAAGAAAAGTAATTGTCTTCAGCTGGAAAGAAAAAAAAAAAGAAAACTTGAAACCACTGATCCCTTGTTTAAACCTTTGTTTGGTTGTGATAACTTTTCCCCCTGCTCCACACAACATTTGGAAGTCTTTGATATTCAACCATGAAGAATAGGTTTTCCTTTCATCTCATTTCATTCATCACAGCTCCTGTTGCTTTGTTGATAAGGATCTAATCTCACGCTGTGGCTTAATATTCCTGATAAGAACAGCAGGATGTGATAATGAGTGAATATGATGTGGGTGGCATGAGTGATAGTGTTAGGCTGAAGATTAGAACTGAAGATTCATCTTCAGTATAACAGAACCAGAGATCATGTTTTGGCTCTGCTGTAAATTGAATTAAAGTATTGAAGATTTTTTTTTCTTAATTGATGTAAATTCCCTTCATTACCTTCCTTAACTGATATATTTCTGACTACTACTGATTGTCCTCACCTTACTGTCAGGACCAAACATCACGGTCTTCCATTCACCCTCTGGGTGCTGCTACAGTTGTGTTTTACACATCTCTGTCTCTCTTTACTTTTACAGCTTCTGACATTAACCACTCTGAAACCAACAATGCATAAGAGACATGATGAATCTGTCAAAGAAAGTCTTACCCTCTGATTCTGCTTGTAATGAGACGGAGCAGGACGTAGACTGAAGATCCACGTAGCAGTCGTCCTGCCACATAATGCGTTTGCTTCGGTCCAGGATAGAATCATAATGTGCCTTCTTCTCCATGAGAAGGTTCAAAACTTTCTGCCCTCAGACGTTCCTGTTTGTGTCTACACAACACAAAACAGCATTATTTACACAATGTGCAAGTATCATGAACTAGGCATGAGAGGCTCTGATGAAATATCTTCATCCAGTGTTTAATTAATGCTCTAAATGTAAATATACCATATTGTACATTACGTCATGCATCACTGATTCAGAATACACTGGAAAAGCATATGAAATATACTGCACAGAGTACAATCTGCTTGAAAGCTTGCACTGATACTGAAAATACATGTGAACAACATGTATTTCAAATTTCTGTGAGTCAGATTTGATAAACAGACGGCTCTCAGCGAAGGCACTAAAAACCTACATTAATTTACTATGCGTGACAGATTCTGTGACAAAGTGACAGGAAGACATTCTTCCTGTCGCTAAATGTAATGAAGCTTTTTCAGATATGTAGCATCAAGTAAGTGAGACATTTTGACAAAATATAATATTAATTAAATTAATAATTGAATAAAGTAATATTTGTTACATATCCCACCCACATATATTAACTCACTGTATAATTACACTTACGTAACTGCTGCAAATGCTGTATATTTCTTAGTGTATTCATTTCACTCGATTTATACTGTTAATACTTCATATTCTATATATCTTAATGTAATGGAATCATATGTACAGTATATCCCCACTGTTTTTATACAGCTCTGTTATTCTTCACTGTTTTCTGCACTTCTGCTTCGGTGCCAAATCGCATTTTGTTGTCTCAGTCATGTGACAAAGTCGAATCTAATCGAATCTAAAAAAGTGTTTTACACAAGAAACTGAGACAACAGAAAAGGAGATGACAGAAGTGTACCTTAGTTCAGCCTGAAAACTGATGTCAGCAGTAGGAATTAACATTAATTACCTCAAGCCAACCAGTTTTTGAGAAGAAGAATTAAAACCTGGTTTTGGCTCATTTTAGTTTTCTTTTGTTTTTGTTTTTTTTTTTGTTTGTTTTGTTTTAAATGTTAATCAGGCTCATAAAGAAAAAAGAGAAATCTATTCTTCTACTTTTTGGTAGTAGTAACAACTTGTGAACATTCACCTATCATCGGCTTTATAGTTGATGTGTTAAACTTGTCTACTCTTTTTTTTTTTTTTTTTACACCTTCAGCACTTACGGTGAAACGTGGTTTTTGGTCTCTACCGATTCTATTTGGGTTCATCACTATGGGCACCCCCGTCACATTGTGACACTATCATTTGGCACGCAAGTGGTTTTGTATCATGTCACAGATTTCACCGCAGTCTGGCCCTGTCATCGTGATTACTGTAAGGCACCGGAGGCTTCATAGAATTGATGTATGACCAAAATGCTCTTAAAGCTCTTCAATGGTTGCCCCGTAAGATTTAAACTTTATTTTAAGGACACAGTAAAATAAAAATTACATTTTTTGTTTTTCTCTTTTCTCCTAAATGTGTCAAAAAAACAAAAAATAAAAGCCCTCTCTTTCCCTTTTCTCAAAACTGACTCATCTTAAATGTCATGTCAGTTATGTAAACTCATCCAGTCAAATGTGATGCCACTATAGATGACTAGAGAACCCCACCCCTCCTATTTACATTTAGTCGTTTAGCAGACGCTTTTATCCAAAGCAACTTACAAAAAAGTGAAACAATCATGCATACAATCATACAATCATTGTACAGATTGTAAAGCCCGCTGAGGCAAACGTGTTTTGTGAATTTGGGCTATACAAATAAAATTTGATTTGATTTGATTTGATCATGTGTGCGACTAGGACATGTTAGTGCAGCAATAAGTACTGTGACAGTACTAGAGGGATAGATTTGGCATGTCCAGTTTTGGTAGTGCTAGCAGAGGAGGTACTCTCTGAAGAGCTGGGTCTTCAGGAGTTTTTTAAAGGGAGAGAGGGAATATAAACACTTTTTGTTTGTTTTGTTCACGTTTTTCATGAGATGAAGTAAAAGATCTTCATCTGTGCACACAAAAGGTTAATTTCTCTCAAATTTTGTGCACAAATTTGTTCAAATCAACATTAGTGAGCACTTCTCCTTTGCCAAGATAATCCAGATGTTCCACTTGACATGAGTGACAAAGATGCTGATTAAACAGCATGACAATGACACAGGTGTACCTTGGACTACTCACGACAAAAGTTTAAAATCTAAAATTGAAAATGCGCAGTTTCTTATTGAAAACATTTCTTTTGAAAAAAAGACACTCAGGCTTTTGTGGCTATTTCACTTCCCTAAATGAAGCAACTACAGAAGACTACACCCTTTAAAATACTTTGCTTACTTACTTATTTACTCTTTATTATTTTTAATATTATTATTACTATAACTTATTTAGTTCCATTAAGATTGCATAAGATTTTTACTAATTCACTCACTTCCATACTTGTCATTATTTATTATGTTTTCACTTCCTATTACTGTCTTGTTTCTATTATTTTTAATAGAAGCTGACAGAACTACTATGATTGTACCTGTATGATTATGTTGAACTGAATTGAAAAAAAGTGAACTAAATATCTAGTGGGTGGTTATCAGCAACATCATTGTAGGAGACGTCCCTCGCTCATCCATTATGTAACTAAACCTTGCTCACATATTCAGCTTTTCTTGGAAATAGGTCACATTACATACCCCTGCACACCTGCAAATGTGTTGTCTGTGACTTTGGCTTATTATACTTTTGTCCAGGTTGATGTTTGTGGGGGAGTTATGCTGGGAATTACACGATGTGACAAAACTGTAGGTTGTCAGAACCTTTACAGCTGTAATGGGAGACGAAAAATGGTGTCAAACAGCAGAATCTGTTCACGCTCAGTTCTGAGAAAAGCTCTAATTAGGTCAAAGAAGTGCAAACACACGTAGGGGTGTGCAAGGCCTTGAAGGTGCTTTTTGTTGTTTTGTTGTCAAATTATTACAGAGCTTTAATTGAAACATTATTGACCTCCAACACAATTCACACTTTCTATGTGAGAAAGTCTGTTATAGGTCACTGTGACTCTTCTTTTTAGCTTTTAACAAACACACATGCTACTTGATTTTACTACTGCAACTTTTTGTCTTTTGCAAAGCACATCATATTGCATGTATTTGTATGAAATGTGGTATATAACTTAAGGTTTTACATCACAGCATATTGTGAATGCACTTAATGTACAGCAAACATTTGTTTGAATTATGTTTGAAGTTTGACTGACGAACGGGAAATGGCAAATGCCTTCCTGTGTGGTTTGCTGCTCATCACGTCAACTTGTCTCAAAGGAAGCCGATTCAAAAACCCAGACTTCAGGCTGATACAGCTTGCCAGCTTCCGCTGTTAAGTTTTCATGACAATCTTGGTAGCCAAAACCACTTAATAACATACTAATGATACTGAAGAAACGTGTTGGGGAGAGTGTCAAACGGTTGCAACTGACAAATGCTGAGTAACTATAGAAAAAAAAGTTAGTTTAGTCTGACCATTATCATTAGCAACAGGCAAAAACACAAGTTGCAGTATCATTTGCATGATGCAATACTCAAAGCGCAAAGAAGAAAGCCAAAAAGATTGCAACAGTTGCATGTTAAATAAAACATTAATAATGAGGTGCAAGTATATGTTAGAAATATAGATTTAATTTCCATTAGCCTGGAGCAGATACACACTCAGTGCCATGATGGATGGTTAAAGTCTACGGATGAAATCAGTTTTAGAAACCTTCTGTAGCTGTGAAGGTTAAACATGACAGTGTGTAGTATACAAAGCTCAGGTAACTCACCATGGGCTTGCTCGAGGCTGTCTGTAGGTGTCAAAGGATGTAAAATGCTGCCCACACATATGTTTTATGTGGTAACACCATTATTCTCATGAGAGCAGGTGTAAGGCAATTTTCGGGTGCGAGTTGGAGAAATCTCTGAGGAGGGAACTCTCAAACTAGTTGATGACCAGCGAGCAAATTAAACAAGTCACAAACAGACAGCAGCTTCACCGTGAGTCAGTACCGCTGCTGGAGATACTGCTTCATGCTGCAACGCCTTCCTGTCTCTCTCTAATCTGCCTTCCTGTTCTGCGGTTAGCAGGTTGAACAGTGAAAAGAGAGAGAGAGAGAAAAAAAAAACTGCTTTGTGCTTGCAAAGTGACATTATCCAAAGGCCTGAAAGTTTAACTATGCCTCAAACTCTTCTGTTTGCTATGCAACTGTGCAGTGCTGAACCACAAATGAGAGCTGCAACGAGAGAAACAACATGATTACTGGTGTTGTTAAAGTTAAACACAAGAGTGTCACATGTTGTTACAAGTGTTTCTGGTTAGAAAATTGAAAAGGACAATTATAGGACTGATGGTTGTCAGGAAGCCATAAGAACATATCTCACGTATATTATATATAATGTGTAGGTACTGCACAGTACAAATCACATATATAAGTGACTCACAGAAGTGAATGTTCTTGCCTGACTCATACACAACTACAGTACATCCAATTAAATGCAAAATGAGGCAACATCTGCTCATCCGGAGAAGGTGAGTGGTGGGTGACTGGATGGAAATTCTAATAATTATATATTTGAGAACAAACTCGGGGGTAAAATGGAGCACATCAAAGAGAAAAGAAACAGGACAGGTGGGAAAACAAAATGTGAAAATTGCACGTGTGGAAGTCATTTATTTCAAACCTGCTACATTGTGCACTGGAAGGAAAACAAACTGGAAGGCAAACATTGGAAAGAAAGCTTTTAAAATTATGACCTGGGGATGCAGATGATACATCCCCCCAATGTTTTCTGTGACATCTTCTGCTGTAGACCATGAATATCTGCTGCATGTACACAGACAGTCGTGTTAGTTTTGAATGCTGCTGCTGATCTGTGACAATGCAACTCAGATTTTTTGTTCAGCCATATAGTTATTTTCCCCTTCTTAAAAATTGTGGATATACGGTATATACAATATAGGAATGTATGTTTATTTTCAAGTGTTTTGAGGAGTGTTACATCAAATTGTTATCAACAATTTTCAAGATTGTGCAGCTTCGTCAGGATGAACACATTTTATTCAAGAGTCACACTTGCAGGACAATACATTTTTTGTGGTGTAATCTTGAGACGCACTTTTCTCCTTCTGCTTATTGTTGAAAACTTTCTACATGTACTGTACCATTTTACACAAAACCTAAAAATATAGAAGTTTACAATAAAATACATATTTAACATTACACAACGTCATTTTAGGGGGGGGGTATTTACTAAAAAAAAAATGCTGGTTTTCCATTTAATTTTGAATTTTTTTTTAAATAGTTGAACTTGCTGTAAAACAAATCTGATTTTATATAGTTAATTTTGCTTGAAAGATGAATATTAATAAATGTCAATATTGAGAAATTAGAACAGAAGAAAATAACACTGAGAAAGAAACTCTCCTCACCATGGCGATTAAAGCAAACAGACAGAGATGCTGTGCACAACAGCAGACGAGTAAGGCAACGTTACAAGGCAAGTGGCACATTGTTTATAGTGAAAACGCATTAGAATGTATTTCATGGCACTTTGTATTGGCAATTTTATGATTATTTTCAAATGAAGCTGGAAACAATCAAAATATTTAGATTTTTGCTCTGACCCCAGCTAGTTTCTGTATTTCTATAATAATAACTTATCATTTCAGATTGGTGATAACTCCCCCCCTCAGGATACTAACATCATATCCATAGTACACTTATGGCTGCAGCAGAGATGGCTGTACTTTCCCTCTAATAAATGAGGAATAAGCTGATCACATAACACACATGTAAAGGCACAGCGGAGGTTTCTGAGCCACTAAGAAAAAAAACAAAAAAACAAAAAACCACACAAGTGAAACATAAAATAGCTCTGATTTTGTTAACACCAAGCAGTCTCTCATATCTAAAAACGAATACTCTTCATTCAAGAAATTACTTCGGCATCAGTCTTTCACATCCCTTTTTCTAATTTCTAAATCAAGAAAATGTAAACAGTTTGCTTTAAGTAAGCATACGACAAAAGTGGTTACAAACACTCATCACAAGTTAGCTAAAGACATTCACATTTAAAAAGACAATCGAGCCCTTGAGTGACAAGAGTCTAAAAATGGACTATTACAGCATGTAGCAGGAAAACAAAGCAGGAAGTCGACCACTTTCAAGAGTAAATGTGAGCTTAACAAATATAATCTTGGTTATAAAGTCTGTTGTTAAGTACCGGCTGAGGATGGGATGAAGGAAAGTTCATTAAATCGAAAGAGCTTCCTGCATAAATCAAAAGCATAGTTGTTTAAATTTAAAGGCTTTTTCCACAGTAACATAAACAAGTCAACAAAAATGACCATTTAGGACTCAAGTATTTAAACACAAAACCCTCCCTTTTATCATCTTTTCCATTTAAAAGTAGTAACCAGCACTGTTCACAGGCAAAGGTTGCACACTGACCTTTACAAAAATATGTTATTATCTTTAAATTCAACTCATGGGTTGCCTGATTTGATGTCACACTGGATGCAAGCACGCTCTTAACAGACAACTATGAGTCATTTCATCAGTACAGTAATCTCCCATAGTCACAGAGAAGGACACTTGTGGCATTTGTTCGAAACAACCACACATCAGTTACGTACAGGTCAAATTAACGTCTGATTACCCCCCACCTCTCTCTCTTGCTCTCGCTGAAGTCCTCCGACACACGCACACGAGCACTCCCAGATGCAAGCGCAGCAATTTCAAAGCCTGGATTATAGATCTGACAGTCCCTCTGCGTGTTCACTCAGCTCCATGGTGTAATAGTCCAGAGGACGCCTGAGAATAGAGACAACATGAACAAATGTGCAAGTACATAATCAAGCTTTAATGCTTTTACACATTGCAATTACGCTACTGCAGGCGTGTCAGACGCCCACTGTATGACTTTGTGAAGTTCAATAAATTGCCACTACTACTCATACTTAAGTAGACTGAGGCACATTGTTAAAATTGCACTTATTTTTCTCAAGATTGAGGCTGTTAATCAGCTGTCTTGTAGGTGATTTATTATGAATATTTTCAGAATGAACTTTGAAATTAAAAGAAAGAAAGAATTGGAGTTGTCATTATTTATAAAAGCAAGATCTATCTGCCACAATACTGTCATAGGCACAAGGCTGCAAGCCGAGGCTTACAGTGTGACATTGTTTTCATACAACAGTTTTACAAACTCCATTAACAGTGGCAACAGATTATGATTTGTTTGTTTATTTAAATCATATATTTGTCTCTGCCAACACAACTAGTTCCACAACCGCTCTGGGACTGCACGGTTGTCAAGCAACGTATAAACACATCCTGAGCACTAGCTTGCGAGTGACTTTGTGTTGGTCTACATGTTACCACAGGCCAGCTGCTTTCTATCGTGTATGCAACCACTGAAATAAGAGTCAGTCGCTTTAATGTCTTTCTCGTCTTGAAGGTCTGATAAAATCAAACATGTTTAAAAGGTCCAGTGTGTAGGGTTTAGTGGCATCTAGCAGTGTAGTAGCTGATTGCAAACATCTTGCCTCACCCTCTCCTTCAGAGTGTGAAGGAGAAACAGAAAATGCAAAAGGCCCAATCTGGAGCCTTCTGGGCAACTACACAAACATGGTGACCTCTGTGGATGAAGATCCATGACTTCCATAGATCTGAAAAGCTCATTCTAAGGTGACAAAAAAAATTCAATTTTCAGGTGATTGTACAATAATGAAAACACATGTGATTTTCAACTACCTGCAGAAATATGTTCATCTTTGTGGTGCAAAGTTTGTTACAATCTAAGATAAATGATGACGATGTTAATGTAACCTTAATGTCATTATTGTCAACGGTCATTAGAACATCTGTCAGGCGGAATACATGTTGTTAAAAGTCCCAGTGCTGTTGTGCTCTATATCAGCACTCATTAACTCTTGTCCAATCAAATTACTTGGTCGTATCTAACTGTTGTATAAAGGGTTTTTATGTAATAGTTTTGCTTGAGCTCAAATTTGTCTGTATGTAACTCTTGAACTAAAATGAGTTTAACACCCCTGCATTACAGTTTCCAGTCATTGTTTTTTAATTAAAATTACCCTTTTGATTGCCCCCCACTCTGCCTTATCTACTACCACTACTCCAGGCTGTGATTAGCTGTTAAGAAGTGAGAGTAAGATACTATGGTCAGTGGACTTCCTCCCTTCATGCCTATTCTACGTTCGTGTAAAATGTTCAGCCAAGAAAAAAGGTCTCACTCTTTAATTCTGAGCTACAGTCTGACTCCAAAACCTGACATTTACTGCTGACATTTCACACTTCGGGAAAATTTTGTGCGATTCATCAAGACTGAAACTGAGTCAGATAGGATAAAAAATACACAGAAAAAAAAAATCAATGTTTAAAGAATTGTTGAAGCTTAATTCCACATTGATGTCAATATAAATATCTTATAGATACCTCTATTAATGCATGTTTGCAGGCTGGTGTACAACTTCCACCAAAAAAGCAAAACAAAAACTGAAAGGGTGACGGCCTGAAGGTCACTGCCACATATTTCCCTCATCTCAATGCCCTCTCTTGTTGAGCTTTAACAATAAGAAAGAAATGGTCAAAAATGAAGCAGCAGAGGCCGTGATATTCTGACTTTTAGTGTCTGATATGTGTCAAGCTTCAAAGACACTGATGCTATATTTCTAATGATGCAACTCTCTTCCTACCTGATAACTGCATTACATAATTTTACATGCTTATTTTGCTTTTATTTGCAAGAGACCTATAAGAAGATCAAAACCACTCTCATATCTGTATGGTAAATGTATAGCTACAACCAGCAGCGGGTTAGCCTAAGTTGGCATCAAGACCGGAAACAGCTAGCCTGGCTCTGTCCATAGGAAACAAATCTACCAGCATCTCTAATGCTCTAATCTAGCTCTAATCTCTAATGTATCTCTCTATTTGACATGATGTATCTTGCTTGTTTAATCTGGACAAAAAACAAAGTGTAAAAATGCCAAATCAAGGTCGTATTTCATGGTCAGGACTGGCAATGTCCTGAAGTCACGACTGGTTGCTGGGCAACTAGTCGGACACAAAAAATAATACAACTTAAACAATAAAAAAATGCATATTACATAACAGCTAAATAAGTGACCTTTAGCCAAATTTTGTTACATTCAGATGAAGGCAGGCTAGCTACCGTTACAGCTACATACTTTGTGCTGAGTTAGGTTAGCCATCTGCTGGCTGTAACTTCACATTTACCATGCAGACAACAAGTGCATTACCCAAAATGTCAAACATCATTTTTTTTTTACGAGATGTTATAAATGTTGTTGGACAGAGCCAGGCTAGCAGTTTCCCCCTGCTTTCATTCTCTATGCTGAGTAATTTTATTACATAAAACATTAGGGGGTATCCATCTTCTCAACCAACTCCCAGAAACCGATATGTTGATTTGCCATTATACTGTATTTTATGCTTAAATTGCTTTTAGTGTGACAGCTGTTTAACACTGTATTTATACTGATGTTTCATTATATCAGGCCTGAATCTCGTAGACGGAGGCATCTTGAGTGACAGCACCGATGTAATCTATCATCAATACTACAGCAGGGTGCTACTTTATCATTTCCTCCTCTAAGAATTCAGCCTGGTTCAAGTCCAATAGAGAAAAAGAGCATAGAAATTGAGTGGTACGTGACTTCTCTTTATATAACCAAAGCATTTACTATAAAAAGGGACCAGGGAGAAATGAAGGCAGTGGCCTATGAAACAAAAGAAGCACATTTTCAGTGTCAGACTCCAAACAATGAAGCTAAATTAGCTAAATTACTGACTCTTGATTGCACACGTTTTGCTTTTAAATATTCTATTCACAACACTCAAAACAAGTATCACAAGTCAAAGAGTTAAACAAATGTTAATAATCTGGCTTTGTGAAGATTTCCTGCATCAGTGCACACATCCAGCAAAGAGGAGAGATAAAAAATAATCCGAATAAGACTCCTCACCTCCTCCTGTAGAAATATGTGAACAAAGCAGCTCCAAGTCCAAGCAGCAGGAGCACCGCTACGATCAGCCCTATCTGTAACCCCAGAGCAGACGCTAGGAGAGAGACAAATAAAATCTCAGTTACACTTTCAGAATAAATTAATATGTTTAAACACAACATGGCATTTCCTTATGCAACTGATTTAGTTTCCTTCCTTCCTTCTCGTGTCAGGCTTAATGCATAGGAGGTCTCTGCAAAATATACCTTATGGGATGCAGTCAGTGCTTCAGGATCCTTTCAGCTGTAAGCACACACTATTATTACTTCATGTAGCAGTAGTATGTGTGCCTGAAAAAGTTTTGCCCCATTACATGTTCACTTTGTGGTATTAGTCAGATAGTTCACCTTCGAAAAGGCTTTAATGTCCTCCAAATGCTTTGTTTGTGTATGATGGTCTTTTGAAGCATATCTAAACAGGTATTAATTAATTATTTCTAATGAAATACAGGTAGGTCCATATATATTTGGACACTTAGACACTTTTGGCTGTTTACCTACATATCTATGGTCTATGTTGAAGGAAATGTAGAGAACAGCAGGCATTTTCGCATATTCTGGAGCTTTCCGGTCATCCAGTCATACTAGCAGGAGGTAATACGAGAGATACAGAACATCTCTGGTGATGGGCCGCTCTTTACCTACAATCTACTTTACCAATATTGCAGCTTATTTATTGGTGCAAGACAAATATCTATTAGCAGCCAATAAGCAAACTGTAACACGGAAATGTTTCCTGACAGACCGGCTAGATAGATATTGTTACTCATTTCACTCACTCATTTTACTCACTCAAAGTATGGAGGGAATCACTTTTTCACTAAATCTACACTTTGATAATTTTTTCTGCTAATTCTGATAATACGGGGAAAAAAATGGATTGTGTTAATGACCTCACAGGAGAGCTCCTGAGCCATTACCGTATGAACTGACATTTCCATCAGTATAACATCTGTATGACCAAATGAGTGACCAACTGTTGTGTTTGTTGTATTTTTATGTTTCCTTAAAAATAAAATATGACAAAAAGAATAAAACAATACAAAAGAAGAGCAGCTGGTTTGTCTGTGCACAGTGTACCCAAACAAAGTTGCATTGTTTTAATGAACACGTCTGTCAGTGGCCTTTTTCTTTAATGCGTGAGCTGATTTCATATTGCGCACAATAAGGTTGCTTTACTGAGGAGGTGGAGGTGTGCAACCTGCTGCTGCAACTTCATCTCACCTCCCACTGTGGTTGTTCCCTGGAAAATTTAAAACTGATCGGATGGTCTTGTGTTTTAGATCACAGTCAAGTCTAACTGTGGTGATAAACACATTACATGTCCTGTGATTGCTTCACAATAAAAGTCACCCTCTGTTTTAATGTGAAGAAACAGCTGTAGGAAATGTTCGGTTCGCATGGCAGTAATTAAATACAGTTACAACTTAAAATAACTGGATTACATGCATGCATTGCAACGTTAATCCCTCATGTAAATGCAGGTAATACAAATTCTGTACGGGAATGGTGGGCTCTGCCAACAACGATAAAAATACTACAAAGAGAGGTGATTACTGAACGTGATGAATTTAGTAGACTCAAAGTGCACCAGTGTACATAACAGCAGGCCAGAGCTTGTCATATGAAGACTATAATTATGTTTATGTTACCTGCAATTTCTTTTTCATGTCCATTTACGTGAGACACATTTTTTGTAAGGAGATGAGTGCTTTCAGTTTATGGTAATTACAGCTCATAAATCCAAAGCTACAAGCTCTGAAACATGCTTCAAAATGATTTCTCCTTCAGGATGAACATTTCATATATAGTCATATGTGACGTTTGCTGGAAAAGACTTTATAAAGTAGACCCATCACTGAAATATCATTTATAAGGTCAAACCTGAATTGAATACAATAATGATGCTGTTAGAAACATCAGTAAAACACTATTTAAAATTCAGTATTCAACTACCAAGACCTTGGTGTGCATTCATCATCCACAAACGGGAAAAACATTTATTTATTTATTTATTTAGTTATTTATTTATCTGTGTTTGATAGATGGCGTCTCGCCCAAAGTCAGCTGGGATAGGCTCCAGCCCCACCGTGACCCTGATGAGGATAAGCGTTTACAGAAATCGATGGATGGTGGATGGCGATAAATATTCCGCCAAAATGTGTGTTAAAATCAGTGTTTGTATGTTCTGGGCCACTGTAGAAACATAGCCAAAGAGGACCTGCAAATATATAAAAGGCTCATTTTAAGGTAGTGAAAACATAACGATTCTTATTTTCAGGTGATTATACACCAATGGAAACCACTAAATCTTACACACACAACTAAGAGCAAGTAAGTGCTTTTTGATATCAGTGTTGACCGGTATAAGGCAGGTATTGTCTGTGATACTTGTATCCAAAAATGATGTGTTGCTAGAGCAAGGACTTCAATTCTGCTTTAAATAAGTCGTACAAAGTGAATTTAATTTGGCTCAGAAGAATTAATAAAAAGGGGTTTGTGTTTAAAACCACCACGAAGGTCTAATAAGGATGACTTCTGAAAATCATAAAAAATAAAATGTCTTCTTTCACTGACAATGAGGAGAGTAAAATGTGTCTACTCTTCATTCCTTTTGAAGTTCTTTCTTTTTTCTTTTTTCTTTTAGACACAAACTATTAAACCAATCTCATCGCAGATGTAATGAAGAGCTGTATGTCTTGGATGAAATATGTAGAGGTTGTCATTCTACAACCTGCAACAAGCTTTGTTATGAAACATGTCTTCTATGGCTTCAGGGTAAGACATACATTGATGAGGTCTCTACCTGAGAATATACTTGAACCCCCTCCAAAGAAAAAAAAAACAGCTGCACTGGCGTTACATGAGATCCTAATTATTATAATGATGACAGCACCCTGCCTCCTCCATGTCAGATTTGGCACATATTACCGCAATACAACCCCTTAGTTTGTTACCAAGACAACATGTCTATACACAGACTTCATTATTTATGAAATCTACAATATGAGCACTCATCAGTGCTTAATTTTATTCATTGTGCTTTAAGAGAGCATGCTGGGAAGGTTTAACTGGCTGGCTTTTCACATATTTGAGTATCTTCTTGAAGTGATGATGAACTGGCTGTGACACCTATAGCATTTTAGGCATAAATCAGCTGTTTGTTGAGAAGCTGGTATTATGTAGCGAAGAAGGTGCTTACCTGCGCTCGTATAACGGTCCGTGGTTGGAGTGGAACAGACGTCTCCCTGAGCAGATGAAGGATTCATGTGTGATGTCTGGATGATGAGGGCCTTCTGATGGTCCGACAGCGCCTGGATGTTCCCCCACACTCGCAGCCACCCGGACCCACAGGAAAAGTTGGCTCCTTGAACATGTACAGGCAGACGTATGTTTCATTATACTACATATTAAAGTGTTCAGGATGTGCTGTAGCTTTGTGGTTTAGAGCATAATTCATGATTTTATATTATATTATTTAGTGTACTGCATCCCTCATGCAGGATGTAATAATGACAAAGGCACACCTGAGCCCGTCTATGTCTAAATCATTTTCTTCTGTGAGAATTGACTTCCAGAGCTGGACGTGCTTGCAGCGGGTTTGCTCAAGCAGTGCTGCTCATCTCCACAGAGTTGCTTTTTTTATGACTCTGGTAAGGCAATGCATTTTCAGAAAACTGTGCTATAGTGTGAGCTGCGTTCATAAGTGAATGGCACCTTCTTCACACCACTTCACTCTCAGTAAAAATAAACCTGCACTCAGATGAAAAAGGTGTGTTCCTGCACTATAACCACAATTTCTTTTTCCTGCTGCACTTTGTAGCCACCATCGTGTTGATTGTTGAGTGTGCCTGAAAGCACACTATTTAATATTCCCTATACTTATTATTAAGTGTGCCTGAGAAGGCGCCATACTTCTTTGACTTATTTTTCTTTCGTATGTTTTTTCGGTCGACTCCTCCCACAGTTTTGGTCGCACATACACAAAAAAAATATCAAAACGAAAAAGCGCAAAGCGTTTCACCAAACAGTTTGCCGAAAAATCGCCAAAAAATTTCTTCGGAAATTTTCTAGTCAGGAATTAAGTTTTCCCCACAGAGCTGGTGAAGTTAGTGGTCTATAATCTTTTCTTTCTGTTTCACGGAAATCTTTTGAACAAAGACACAATTCAATTCAAGTTCAGAGATGAAACTTGCATTGAAAATCAGCCAGATGTGATGTTTCAATTTATACAGAGTGAAAGTGCCTCACCTTGCAGATACAACGCAGAGATGCCACAGTGACATCTCTGCTCCAGATAGTCGGCCACCTCTGCGACCCTCTTCCCCTGGATTAGACCACTGCAGTCTGAGACAAACAGAGAAATCTATGTAAGGCGTATTTACTGTGTGGTGACCATTCAAAAAAATTCAGACATAAAAGTTCCAAGGTCCAGTTTCATGAATTCCCACATTGGGGGGATCCAAACAATTGGATCTTCACCTTAACTGGGCAGTTGACACATAAGGTACAGATAGGACACATGGGGTTTTGTAATTCTACACATGAATGTATTTAAGTCAAATCAGGTAAATTTTATTCGTATTGCCCAAATTCACAAATCAAAAGTTGTGACCTTTACAGTATGTGCAACGCCCTTCAGCTTTGATTTCATTCAGATTTTATACATTTTAGTTGGGTTAAGTTATGATGACTCACCTCCTGACTGCTCCTGCCAGTCTCTGGAAAGAGGTCCGAGGCAAAGGTCAATGTGACTTGAGAAGGCGGAGCTCGGACAGAGGTTGGTGCTGTGAGGCGTGGGAGAGGAACTCGTCCAGGAGGAGGGGCTCCTCACCTCACAGCATGAACACCGGCTCAGCGAAACAGGACCATCTTCCACTGACCTGCACATGCACGCAACAATACATGTGTGAATACACACACTGTACAAACAGTAAGTCTTCCTAGAATGATAAAAATGCTTCCCACTCAACTACCACCTTGTATACATACATCGGAGTCTGTATCACAAAGTCTGACTCTGACTAAAGCTAATTTTGATGACCCTGGATGATGAGTCTCATGTGGTTTTAAAGTGGCTCAGTTCATAGATTTATTATTCTACGTACTAGCACATGAAAGAGATAAACGCTGTTTTTATTGGCCAACAGATTAAAAGCAGTATCTGTAAAAATGAAAAGAGGCAGAGGCAACATGACTCAGCAGAATCAACAATGATCAAACTACTAGAATTAAGGGCTTGATTAATGTTAGATTTTACTTAGATATGCCTTTCTTTTTTTATATTTTGCAATCATCATCGTCTCTATAAAAAGACTGCAATGACAAAACCGCCTTTTGTTCTCCTGAGCTGCAGTGATGGAATATCAGTGCTGCTGTTAATAAGCTACACCAAGCCAATCTGTGTCAGAAATTCAGGGTTTCCCCCCAGGAAATTGGCTGGCGGAGCTGATTGTGACTGATTGAACGGTTTACGTCCAACAATTTCCACCTGGAGGAAAAAAAAAAAAAACACTCACTCAGCTTCACGCTGCTTTAATTTTCAAAGGTGTGTTAAAATTGTAATGTGTGCAATAATTAGCAAGCCTGATCAAGCACTGTCATCTGCAGAGTCATTAATTATGTGGCATTTGCTCCATTTTTTCTTATTATCTTATAATTTTCTTCTTCTCCTTATGGTTTCTACTGTATGTTTTCATTATAGTTAAGTCTGTTCACGTATGATATTAATGGATGCACACTGAGGCCATATCAGCTTCTCTAAAAATGAACCAGGTCGCTAATCCTAGCTAAACACTTCCTTAAATGGCTATCGTAAGACATAATGATGGATTTTCAAGAGTTTTATTGAATTTCATTAATGTCAGAATCCTGTCAGATATTTTCCTCTGACATCAACTGGGTATTAGGTGGGCTGCTTTGATTTGCTGTGATCCATTCTTCTCAAGCCTCACCTGCTCTAGTTAGCAGTGCAGCCATGGCAACAACGCCGTGGTACTCTTTCCTTATTAAAAGAAAACTAGCTTTGACAATAAAAAACTAAGCAGGAGACAATGTCTTTGTTGGTAACCCAGATAAAATAAGTCCAGAAGGCCTTAAATGACATTTCCAACAGTGAGATTATAGCTATAATTAGGCATAATTAAGACTTATCATTAATGTAAAAGTTCTTGATATTTATGCTGTTGGACTTTTTCTGTGTTTACCTGAGAGCTGGGATCACTTGTCTCCCTCTGGTGGTGGACAGAGAGGAGAGCAGCTGCTGGTTTTCACTGAATACAAGTACATCTCTTAGACTGGAGTTGGTCAGAGCGGTGCCAGCTCTACAGATGCTGAACAGGTCATAGCACAGGACTACCGCTCCTCGCACTGGCACCGTGGAGCCCTCCGGGAAAGTCTGATCTATGCAGGACAGAGAGGAGGTGAAGGAGTATAGTGAGAGGTGGTGGGAATGAGTACTAAACAGGAAAAAGATCTCTTCAGATGTCTTTTGTTTCATTTCCAACAGTGTTTTCTCCCTAAACAAGGTCCCCTGCTGCCCTCACCTGCACCAGTGACATTTCCAACGATGTAAAATCCATCACGGTCAATAGAGCCGGTCAAAGGGAGCGCAATTACGGTCCCGCTGCGCTCCTGGTCAAACACAGTAAGCACCAGGCCCTGCAGGTCTGTCATGGGGGGGCCGTGCAGCTCCACAAATGCCCTCTGCTGGCTGTGATTGGTCCAATGGCCACTACCTACCTCACTGATGACCACACCCTCAGGGGCTGGAGGTGGGCGGGGACAGCTGTTCTCCCTCAGAGGGGTGGGTGGAGCGACCTGTAGGGATTGAAGCACATTTCATACATTCATGATTCTAACAGCTTTAGAAATATCACATTTTGTTTAGCTCCTGATGTAAAAAATACAAAAACTTGCCAAATATTTAAAAGAATAATTTAACATTTTGGGAAATATGTGCTATAACTTTATGGAGTCTCCACTAGTTGCCTTGCAATCTTGTAGTGACAACCGTTAGTTTGTGTTTTAGAGGTGCTAGTAGGTGGAATATGAGATCTTTGCACATGGTCATCTCTGATCACCTTTTTTCATCTGTTTCCAATCTTTATGCTAAGCTAAGCTAATCAGTTGCTTTATGTAGCTTCATATTTAGATACATGACAGTTTTAATGAGCATTTGTTGTCTCTGTTTGTAAAGCAGAGTGAGAGTGTGTATTAGCCTCTGAGATGACTCATTTTTTATTTTATTTAATTTGAACATTCATTTGATATTTAATATTTGAATGCACTAATGCAAGGACTTGTTCTCATTCAATATTTACAATCCGCAAGCGCAACAGACTGAAGTAGTCTGCCTTGAAATCCACCAGAGGGCACTCCACTATCAGCTTCATCATGCATCAGACCTATTGCGTGCCCTGTCGATCAGTAAAGTAAGTTAGTAATGTTATGTTGTTTACTATGAAAACGGAGGACACTAGCAAACAAAGCTGTCCTGAGCGGACAATCGCAACACCAAAGCATCTGAGAGGCAGTGTGTGGAAGTATTTTGGGTTGACGGCAAAATAAAACTGACAAATATAATTCTAATTTATTTGAATGAATTATTTCAAATGAGTTGAAACAGGCTGAAACTAGCTCAAGCTGTTTCAGCCTGCCCTGTGAATTCTTTGCTGATTGTACTCACTGAAAAAGCAGACAGGTCAAAGGGGTAAAGCCCTCTACAGCGGCTGAGGGCCTCATCACCAGGCAGAACCTCAGGATCCTCCAGCAGAGGCAGTTGTCCCGGGGTCAGAGCTTTACTCAGCTCTTGCGCTTCTTTATCTGATCCTCTCTGTCGGTACACAACTGCATCCAGCAGGCCTTTGGTGGGGATCCCCCTTTGCGTGGCTGATGGTGGGCCAAAAGGACTGCGATAGAGTGCCACAGCATCTGGTCCATTCTGGATGGTATTGGGGGGTAGGCGGAGTGATGGAGCTGGCACCAACCTGTCACTGCCCAGCAGAAAGTAGCCCTTAGAGGTGGTGAAGTGTCCACTTAGGCTGATCTCCCTGTAGGGTTTGTTGTTGTGTGCGCTGAACAGTAGGATCCAGATGCCTTGCAGGGAAACACGACGTCCTGATGGGTGCCAAAGCTCGATGTACTCACCGTCCTCAGCTGCCCCAGGTGTATCGGTGTTCAGCTCATTGATCAGGAAGTCGCTGTTTCCCCAGGGTGGGAGGTGAGGCGGTGAATCTGTACCTCCTGGGATCACTAAAGCATAAAAGTAGATATTAATAAGCTGCTGTTAAAGGAATAGCTTGACTTGACTTCACTTTGGTTCTTGTATTGAATTAACAAACAACATATAACGTGTAACAGTCTGTGCTGAGCTAAGATAACTAACTGCTGGCTGTAGCTTAATATTTAACAAACAGATATGAGAGACGTATATATTTTCTCAATAGCAAGAGGGCTATTAACATTTTTCCCAAAAGGACTAACCTTTTCTTCAATTTATACAGTTTCAAATGATCAACATGACAAGCAATTAATTTTGCTTCAAGGAAAGTGTTTGAATGAATTCAATTATAGTCTGTTCATTACTATTGCCACACTCCTGTAATGAGTTTTATGAATTTTATATTTTATTACTGTCAACAGCTGAGAAAGACACATCTTGTTTCAAAGCAGTCAAATCTCACGCATATTACCCTTTTTTAATGGATATTATGTTTAACTATTGTTTTTACATTTAGTGTATAAAGTGGAAACAAAAATTATAATGTGACAAGCTGCATTTTGTTTTCATTACAGACTGCTCCTGTTTGAAATTATTAAGCAGCTGTTTGACAATTATTAAAAGAGAAAATATGTCCTATAATATAATTAACAATGCCATTGATGCTTTACTTAAGCACTGACAAACAGCTTTTGTTAAAGGTCTAGTGTGTAGGATTTAGTGGCACCTAGTGGTAAGGTTTTATGTTGCAAATAACTGATTAACCATACCAAACATAGTGGAGTCTGCAGAAGAGGACCCACTCCCTTGATAGAGAGGGGCTCATTCTAAAGTAACAAAAACATAACTCTTATTTTCTGGTAATTATACACTAATGAAAACATATTTATGAATATTATAATCAATTTCTGCCATATTCTGCTAACAAATACCTCTCAATCTTACACACACTTTTAACAAACCAATGAATCTGTGAAGCCTGATTTAACTGATTTAACACATTTTCTACATTGCAACAGTTTGACAGCATGTTTGAGTCAAGTGACAACACGTTGTAAATGTTTTATGAATCAGATGTGAAAAGTGTCTTGACCTATTTTCTGCTGCATTGTCTGCTGTTGTTTTGAGACAAGAAAAACGAGCCCTGAGCCAGATCCACAGGGATTTGTTGAGATAATGTGGGAATGCATGCAAACAAAAAACTTGAATTTGAAAATCCCATACGTTTATGGATACGGTCCGATACAGGACATGGTGGCACGACGTATGGATGGATGGACGATAAATAAGGCAGAGACAGATAACACCACTATGTTATCTATCTCCTTTGTTTTCATGGATTTTAACATTATGTGAAGGGTCATTAAGATATTTGAAAATGATCTTTTCCATTTATTTCATGTATTTGCTACATGAATACAGCATGCTGTAATGAGTGAAAAACCTGATGTGCCTTTATTTTATTCTTTTGGTATAAAGTTACATACAAATACAGGTCTGATTATTTGTGTTGCACGCAATAAGCCAACAATTGAACTCAGTTTATACTATAGTGAGATGGGGACTATATCACTGATGTATAGAGCCACATTGTTTTTACTAATAAAAATGTTTGTCTGTTGTTTTAAACCTGCAATAACTTTTTTTAGCCACTTGGGGGCAGTAGAAAGAAGCTGAAAACACAACAATGACATAATATAACCCTTAAAGTTCATGGCAAACTTGTTAGGAAACATTAGCAATCAAATAGAATAATTTTGTGTCCACCTGACAAATCAGCTGTCTGCTACATCTCAAAATAACACTACGAAAGCAGTAAGACTGAACCAGTAAATGAGACTGCTGCCGAAAAAACCAAAACAATGACCTGAAAGATGCCAAACAGGTCTGTAGAGCTGAGAGGAACTGTGGTCAGGTGATAATTCCCTGTGGGTTTCTTCATTACAAGCAACCCTTACCATATACAAGTAGTTATGTAACCCATTCTTAATATAAAAACAGTGATTATAGCTGATTTAAGCACACATAAAATATGTGGAGTATTGCTGTAAAGTTTTTACCTCCACAGGGTACTTTTAAAAAATATTTTGCAATGTTTTTTTTTTCTCTGAACTTTATATTGACTGAGTCTAGTGCAACTAAGACAGCTGTAAGAAACTGGTGTGCCACTTTCCAGGCATCAAGGTCATTGTGCAGAACAATGAAGTCCTCAGAAGCCCATAGGTACAGTATGACACACAATACATCACATCAGCAGTACACTGAGTACATTTTAACTACTTGCTGCCTGGATGAGGCGAGTGTTCCAGATGGCCTTGATCACATCAAGTTTTTCCTCAAATGAGAGGAATGAATGCCTTACATGAAATAATAAAATGGAAAAGAGACACATTAGACAAGACATGACTACAAAGTCTTTTTATTCTTTTGTCATATTCTTTGTAATGTTTGTAACAGCAAAGGTTACCTTGTAAATTCTGGGTGTGTAAGATTTAGTGGCACCTAGAGGTGTCGTTGCTCATTGCAACCTCTTCCACTCATCCTCTTGTTGCATGTGTAAAAGAGAAACTACGGTGGCAATAAATAATAAATACAAGAGGAATAGCATGGGCTTATTTACTGCTGTATATGTGGAGACCTTTTTTGTTGCTGCCCTCTAACAGAGATGCTCAAACTCAAAGGATAATTTAGGCTGGGTCTTATTCTTGTATATTCTACGATGATATGATAGGACAGGAAACATGGCGCCATCGCTACAACATTCTTTAGTCCGAAGTAGCAAGAAATGAGCAGTCACATGACCACAGATGTCATAGACAACAAACAGTGTAGCCAGATTATCTAAATCAATTTATTTGGAGGTAAAACCTAAAGTGAGCATGTCCAAAGAGTTGGCAATAGTCTCTCACTGCGTGGGAAAACTGTGTTCGTGCACATTTGGGTTAAATAGATCTTTGTGTTAGTTCAGGTGTCAGGTGGAGCTCAGTATTATTGGCTTATTGATGCATCTGACCAATAGCATCCAATCACATTCATGCCAGTGTACTAGGGGGGCTTTATTTAGTCAGTTCTCTCATTCCAGCACTGCTTCCTGCTGCAGCTCTCTCCACTCGCCAACCTCCTACTTATGTGACTGAAGGGTTGGTGTTGTTGATTCCTGCGAAATCTGACTTTCTGATGTGTCTCTCACTGAAGTACATTTTCTTTTCTTTTCCGAAGAGGTTTAGCTAATCTGCAGGTTTGTTTTGTTTATATCTCATGCTTAATATTGAAAGCAGCTGGAGCTTCAATCATATCATGATCTTCAGGAGGATGTTACTTTATCTTAATAATCATATTTTGCTGCTAAAAAAAAGCTAGTTTGTAACCTTATTCATGTGACTTATCTTTCACTGTCACATTTTGACATATCTGGCTGCAGCCTACATTATTTAACATTTTGCTTATCATCTGTTCCAGGAACGGGAAAATAATCTGCATGGTAAACCGCAGACTTCCCTCAACTCCAATTTTTGTGAAAGAACAAATCTTTAACACACCGGCTGTTATCTTTTATTTCTTTTAATAGTGTTTCCTTCTCAGAACAACATCCCCCACCAACTTTGTATTCTTTAATCTACAATAATTGTTCCAGTGATGCTGCTTTCTACTCGAGTTCCTCCGCTGGTTAATGATAAAACTCGGCATACTGTCAGCATTTAAAGAAGTTCATTTCGAGCAGTCGAATTATGAATCTCTCTCTCGTTCATCCTAACTTTCTCACAGCCAAACCCCGTCTTTCTCACAGCCTTTCTCATCTTGCCCTTAATGTTGTTAAGTCACCACCATGACTTAATGATCTTGTTCCCACACATCATTAAGTCATGGGCACACGTAATATTCTACTTCACAAATGTGATTACAGACAGAAATCTCATACAGCATCAGTTTTCCATGCATTCTGTCTGACATCTTTTATGATTTACACATTGTTTGTCTTTAAAATAGAGTATAATATGATGCATAGCAACATCCATAAAAATGAAACAGACTTACTTATTTCTAAAATAATACAGATTTCAAAACACAATCTGTGAAATTAATAGCAGGATCATAACATCTTTTGACAAATTGATATATTTTAATATTTAGCTGGATCATAAGTGAGTGGCATAACATGTCAGAATTTCTCACATATGAAGTGCCATTGATTGAATATTTGCTGATAAAATATGGTCTTAATCTCATCTTAATCTTAAGCATCCAATCAATCACATAATATCTGGATCAGGAGGGACTTACAAATGGCTGTCGATCAAATATGTGTGACCTATTCCCTTCCTTACTACCTCTAAATTGCAGTGAGAAAGCAGCAGCTGACCAGGTGAGGAAGGAGTTAAGGAAGTAAGAGCAAGACGAGAAAAGCCACAGGCCTGTATAGCGTCAGTTCCAGACTGCTTAAGGACTGTGCAGACCAGCTGTCTGAGGTGGTTCTGTACATTTTCAATTTCAAGTCTGGCGAGAGTTCAGTCTCGCGGAAAACCTCATTTGTGGTTCCAGTAGCAAAAACTGTGCATCCCAGGGAGCCCAACCACTTCAGACCAGCTGCTTTAAATTCCCACCTGATGACAACTATGGAGAGTTGGTGAGCTCAAAATTGGGCCCCCTGAAATTCACCTACCAACCAGGCATTAAGGACGAGTCATCTACCTACAGCATAGATCCCTATCATGCCTTGAGAACATTGGAAGCACTGTGAGGAAGCTATAAGGAGCTGGAGTAGACTGCCACCCAGCTGCATGGACCATCAACTACCTCACCAACAGATCACAGTATGTGAGGCTTCGTCAGCTGACTGTGTGTCTGGTGTGGTAGTTTGCAGCACAGGGTACAGTGCTCTCTCCTTTTCTTTTGACCCTGTACAGACTTCAGACATAACACATGCAACTGTCACCTCCAGAAGTTCTCTGTTGATACAGCCAACGTTGGACGTTTTACAACCCGAAGGGAACGAACAGGAATAATTGGAGTTCATCACAGACTTTGTCGACTGGTGTGAGCTCAACCACATCCACATAAATGGCAGCAAGACAAAAGAGATTATGACAGACTTTGAGGGAAGAAACCAAAGACCACACTGGTGAACATTGGTGAGTTGTTGCCCTCAACAATAAACTGGACTGGTCGGACAACACAGACACCCTGTACAAAAAGGGCCAAAGCTGTCTTTAGTTGCTGGGAGACTTGCTGAGGTTCTTTGGAGTGTGCAGGACTAAAAAAAAAATCATAACACTGTGGTGGCATCTGCAATACTCTATGCAAGGGGGGAGGTGGAAGCATAGGGAGGGACAGAAAATGACTCAATAAACTGGTCAAGAGGGCCAGCTCTGTCCTCTAGACTCCATAGAGGAAGTGGGGGAGAAGAGGATGTTAGCCAAGCTGACGTCAATCATGAACAACACCTCTCACCCCCTGCATGAGACTGTGGGGGCCTTAAATAACTCCTTCAGCAACAGATTGCTACTCCCAGCACGTATGTAGTATATATAGCTCTTATTTTATTTTTCTATCTTCTTGTATATTTTATTCTAGTAGTTTTTTTCTACTTTATTTGGGAGTATTTTTAATCCAACTTGTGTATTGTGACTTGCTGTAGCAAGTGACTTTCTATGGTGTGGAATTAATAAAGTCTATCTTGTCTTATCTTGTCTAGCTTGAACAAAAATGTGACTGGCTAAAAAAAAGTGTATTGAAATCCCTTGAGTTAAGTTACATACATACAAGTTCAATACAGAGTCATGAAGCACATTCATTCAAACACTCACCAATGCTGTGAGGGCAGATCTTTGGCCAGGGGCACTGGTTGGGCTGTCCTGGAGTTTGTGGGGCCTCCCAGAAGACACCAGGATCTCTGGCCCAGGTGGCCACACCACAGCGACTCAGATAGAAGCCCCCCTCTCTCAAACTGACAAAATAATGAAATAGTTAACATCTTACAGAAGTTACTCTTATTTTGAAAGGTTATAATATTACAAATGGTTAATGTTAGATGATACATGTATATTTTGCAGTGGGCAAACAGAATTACATCATGCTATACAATAAAATAGCCTTTAAGAAGAAACTAATTTTAATAGTCTCTAACCATCCTAGCAGTGTGACTCCAGGGATCCAGGGTCAGTTGGTGCAGACTGAAATAACTCAACAACTACTGGATGAAATGCCATAATGGCATTTAGTACAGACAGTTTAGGTTCCTTGAAGATGAATTGTACTGACTTTTATGATTCCTGATGTTTCTACCAGCACCAACAGGTTGACATTTTTGGCTTTTAGGAAATCAAAGTCATTACTATTACATGGATTGCCATGAAATTCAGTACACATATCCATGGTGCCAAAAAGATGAATTTTTAATCACTTCTGGTGACGCCCTTCCTTTTTCTCCAGCACCATCATCAGGTTAGAATTTGAATTTGTCTTGTACTTTGTGTGTACTGCTAATTTGCAAATCTTAGCGCACTAAAATCTTAAACTAAAGGTGGTGAACAAACATTAAAGCTGCTAATCTTCAGCATATTATCACTGCCATCATGAGCATGTAGCATGCTAACATTAGTAGTCTTCTCAAAGCACCAGCAAGCAGAGTGGCTGTAAACTGTTGGTCTTGTTGCATAAGGCTCAATTTTTTTAAGCAGAGAGGTGTTAATTAAACTTGCTGGTCAAAAGTAAATGTTGTTCTGCAAATATCTATTCAAGTGACTTTGAGTCAGTGTGAGTAAGAGCCTCCACAGTGATGACGCATGACAAAACAGTAAAAAAAACCTCATCAGCAAAGAGGAACAGTGGTCACAAGCTGACCCTTTCCCCCACTGAGTGAAACACGTTTAACAGAGTATGTTTCACAACACTTTAACTGTGGCTCTTGAACATTACTAACACATCTAATGGACACACCTAAAACACATCATGAGGTTCGACAAATTGGTTTTAATTCTTTCTAAATCTTGTGTGTCCTGGGGTGGTTTTTGTTCTGTAAGTTAAATAAGTGAGTGTCTTGCCTGTTGCTGAGTTGGTAAGGCTGCCTGCCTGGGATGAGAGTCTCTGTGAGGTTGGCACTGGGCTTGTTTCCGGGTCCAGCAAACACAAATGCATCTAGAGGCTGTATCTGGCTCAGTGGACTGCCCACAGGGAAGTCTGTCGCTCTGCCACTGTAAATAGCCACTGCCCCTGACTCATCTCCTGTGAAGAAAACATAACAGGAACAACGAATTTACAATAAAATGAAAGAAAGTGAATGAAAGAAAATGTGATGTACTGAAGCTCTTCAAAGCTTCCATGTGTGAACATTTGGGTGAATTGCATTATTCAGAGTGAGATCATGGCTGCACACTGACCTTTCATGTAGCTCTTGTCTATGATCATGGAGATCAAACCATTCCTGGTGGGGGTCACACCCACGTCCACGCTCACACTGACCCTGTCTGTTTTCCCATCCAACACAGCCAGCACCAGAGGACCTGCAGCTGGAGCCTCTGTTAGCTCCACAAACCCATCCACCTGGCCTCCCCCCAGCTTCAGCTCAGTGATGACAGGGATGATTGTTGGTCCGGCAGGTGGGGTGCAGTTATTCCTCTGACCCGGGGAGGGCGAGGACACCTGAAAGCCCCAGCGATCTTCAGACAGCAGGCACCTCTCGATTGACTCATCCCCCTCGAGGGCTGTTTCATCCTCGACGAAGGCTGGTTCTCCTGGTGTCAGAGTTTCAGCGAGGAATTCTGCGCCCCCAGTACGGCGAGTCATGTACACTACGGCATCCACCAGCCCGTGGGCCGTGACGTTCATCTTCTCGCTGTAGCGGGCAGCAGATGTGTGGTAGAGGACGATAGCGTCTGGGCCGTTCTGGACAGTGTTGGGAGGCAGGAGGATGGCCGGTTTGGGCAGCATGTCCACCGAGCCAACCAGGAAGAACCCTCTGTCATCTGTGTTCTGGCCTTTCAGGTCCAGCACCTTGTAGGCTATATTTCCATTCCCATTATAGAACACGAGGGTGTAGCCATCGAGGGAAGCGCGTTGTCCACTTGTGTGATACAGCTCCACAAACTCAGTGGTGTCCAGCCTCGGGTTGTCGGCGTTGACTTCACTAATGATGAGGCAGGGGTCACCACTGACCACCATGACCACCACCACCAGGCAGAGACAGGCCAAACTGACCACCATGATTTACAGCTTCTCTGCAAGAAAGAAGAGCACCAGTTGCATTCAGAAGAATTAAGTGAATGTCAACACTGGACACAAAATCTGAGCCACAGAAAAGATCTGACTCACAGTACTGTGATCAAATCTTATGTTTACTACTTTGCAGACCAGACTCGCTAGAGGAGAAACCCCATAATATCATGAATGAGTCTTCTATGAGTCTATTTTTTGTTCATGGTGACACTGGGAATGCACGTCTTCTGCATGAGTCATGTAATGTTGCGAAACACACTGGCAAGCAGATGGAAACTTTGCATGAAACGGTGAAATGCTTTAGCTGTGAATAAATAGGATTAAGCAGCCAAAGTGAATGCACAAATAATCCACAATAAATTGCAGCTGTGCCATTTTACACAAGTTAAACATATGATGCCATTTACCATTTCACAACTAAATCACTTAAAATCGTCACTAGCTGTTAAAAAAATTAGTCTTAAAGTGGGTACATTAGTTTGCACGACAGTCACTCTCTTGTTAAACCACACACACACACAAAAAAAGACGTTTTTAAGATGAAGAAAGAGTTAAATTCTGCCCTGAAATTATCTCCCATCTCACGACAGCTATTCCGGTCACGGTTAGGCTGCTTGCATGCATCTTTCCGTCGAAAAAAAAAACCGCTGTCAATCTGCTTTCTATCAGTGCCACACAAGGTCCTAAAATCCCTTCGTGACTTACTGTGTTTTCTTGCTCCTTGTCGGACCAGGTGTTGCTTGTTTCGCTGTCCAAACCTCCTTCTGTCGGATGTAAAATCGTCACCAGTCGGGTATAATTTTGGTAAAGTTTGTTTTCTGCCCTCCGCCGCTCCCTTCATTCACAAAGCAGCACTTTCTCCCCCCGGACTGTGGGCGGTCAGACTGACTGAGGGGGATGATGCCTGCCAGGGAAGCTCTCTCTCTCTCTCTCTCTCTCTCTCGCTCTCTCTCTTTTTTTCTTACGGCTCAGTACACCATTCAGACACCCACAGCTGAAGATAAAACACCAGGACAATCAACGTAATGCTTGTAGAATAGAAAGGCGGGTAAAGTGTACATGTTGCCACCATACAACATTCATTTATGTTGTTAAAATGTGGTATTTCTGTGTGTTTTTGTAGACTCAAATAATACCAAGGCCTGCCCTGAGTTCATCTCAAGAAGCCTTATAAAAGACCTGAAGGGGGCCCCTGACCCCACTTTGTAGAAAAGAGGAGAGCGGACTCAGTTGTAACACTTCAATGACAGCAGAAGCTCCGCCCACCATCAGGTTAGCTGTGACCACACAATTTATTTAAGTTTATTGTAATTTATTTAATTTCTTTAAGTGATTTTTGTTTAAAATTCATTAATAAAGTCTATCTTGTCTTATCTTACGCTGTCAAAGGTATTAGTAACTAGCCTGAGCAAAAATGTGACTGACTAAAAAAGTGTATTCCAATCATGTAGTCCAACACTGCTCTGTTTTCACTGTTACATATCAATCCATATATATGCCCTTACCCTTAAATGATACTACACTGTGCACTTATATTTATCTATTTACAAGTACCTGTACAATTACCTCCTGCTGTAGAGCTGTGCTTCTTTGTAAAACCTCAACCATAACTGTAATCTGCACAACAATTACTGTGAAATGATCCATCATGCATATCTGTACTTGACAAGTGTATTTAGTATATATATATAGTCTGGAAATGCAAAGCAAAAATGTGACTGGCTAAAAAAAGTGTATTGTAATCCAATACAAATTCAATACGGAGTCATTAAGTATATTCATTCAAACACTTACCAATGCTGTGAGGGCAAATCTTTGGCCAGGGGCACTGGTTGGGCTGTCCTGGAGTTTGTGGGGCCTCCCAGAAGACACCAGGATCTCTGGCCCAGGTGGCCACACCACAGCGACTCAGATAGAAGCCCCCCTCTCTCAAACTGACAATATAATGAAATCATTAACATCTTAAAGAATTTACCCTTATTTTGAAGGGTTGTAATTTCACAAATGCTCAATGTTGGATGCATATTTTGTAGTGGGCAAACAGAATTACACCATCACACTATCCAATAAAACAGCCTTTAAGAAGAAACTAATTTTAATATTCTCTAACCATCCTAGCAGTGTGACTTAGGGGATAAAGTGATTTTTTAAAATTTCATCTTTCATATTAAGTAAGCTTTCAGTTGTACTGAGATAAACAAATCATCAGTATCATCAGGATTTAGCGTCTTGTGACAATAACTCTATATGTGTCTTTAAATGCATCAGACTCTAGAGTCTGTGGAATTTTGTGTAATTAATTAATTAATTTCTAACTTGCCTTCTTTCTGATACTTGTTAATACTTAATAAAAACATTTAAACATCAAACATCTAGATGTCGTAATGTAAAGTTGATGTATGTTTCAAAAAAGTAACTAACAAACAAAAATATATATAAAATATATTTATGAATTATAATTATGGATGCATGATTAGATTAGATTAGATTAGATTCAGCTTTACTGTCATTGCAAGTGATTCATTGCAAAGTACAAGTACTTGTACAATGAAATGCAGTTTAGGGTTAGGTTTAGGTCTAACCAGAAGTGCAGAAGTAGTAAGAGTATGTACTTATGAACAGGATATATAAATATAGTGCATATATATATATGAATACTATACTGCTGCGTATCTTATGAATGTCACCAAAGGGACCAATCAAGTTTTTATCCACAATAATACAATCATATTTTATTTGTTGGTCATATACAATATAATTAAATTGAATCTGCCAAGTAACTGAATTAAATGTAGTGGATTAAAAAGTACAAAACAGCCGCCTGAACTGGAGTGGAGTAAAGTATAAAGTAGCAGAAAATGGAAATAAGTTATATTTTTTGTTCTTTATATAGACCCAAATTATTTATTTGTGTAACAACACAAAAACACAAAAATATATAATAATAAACTGTATATAAACTAAATAGGCTAAGCCCTCTGATGAACCTGCATCTTGTCCAGGGTGTACCTGGCCAATGTCAGCTGGTACTGACTCCAGCCCTCTTCCGATCCTGATAAGGACAAGCAGTTATGGAAAATAGTTAGATAGATGAATAAATAAATAGGCATCACTAATGTCCAGACAGAAACACCTCAAATTAAATTATCATCTAAAAAAGGGAATGGCTGAAGTGTCAAGGTGGAGGTTGAAAATAACAACATTAGATTTACCTAATATATGTACATAATGCATCATAAACTGCACTGTAAGTTTCTATGAGGATATTACAGTATATATAAGGATACCAAAATAAAAGTGCCATTAAGTTCAATAATGTAAGCATAAACTCACTGTAGATGGTGCAGGAGTGCTGCTTGAAGATATTCTAGTGATTTTTCATTAGTGCATTTATAATAATAATTAATTATTATCATTAATAATAATAACTTTATAACTTTATTTTATATAGTACCAATAAAAACAGAGTTTAAAAAAAAAAGCTAAAACAAAAACAGGAAACTGGATACAAGATTAAGGTTAAAACAAGAAGACAAAAACACAGTAGAGGGAAGTCAATGATGATGACAGATGAAACAGTGAAACAGCTTAATAGTTCAGCTTAGCAGCTATCTAAATATACTGTAAATATCAACTGACTAATCAGAGTTCACTGACTTTTCAGGGCTACTAACAAATTTCCTGGAAGAGTTAATATCTTGAGCACGTTGATTTATGTCTCTCCTGAGAATTGGAAGAATGTGTAAGTGTTTCAATATGTTGCCACACTTGAATAAAACAAGGCTGCTGTAAAACCTTTTCTGCCTCATTCCTCTTGTGTACTGCTGGTCAGATGCATTTGATGTATTTGCCCTTGAGCTTCTGCTGTAATTGTTTCATGTGAAATTGGTCAGAAAAGCTGACCACAACAAATGTGGTTTCACAGACGCTGCTGCAATGTATTGCCTAGGAACAAGTTTCATTTCTGCTTGCTATGTAAGTGCATGAGTAGTCTATAGGCAGGGAATTAACAATATGTTGAAAGAGTAAAAAATCAGATTTCCTTGATTTTTAATAAAGAAACTACATAATTTAATTTATTTACGTATTTATTCTGCCCACAAATAGACTGAGTTTAGAGTATTTGTAACATTTAAACTGTTTCACTTTGCTTGTCAAAGTTTAGCAGGTTATCTATTGAGTATATGTGACAATTAACGTATCCCAACCAATATGATCTGTGCCTAAACCTAACCAAACCATAGTGGTGTAATATATGCTTGTTCAAGTGCAACTAATAAACTGTTGAAATTTACAAATACTCAATAAACTATCTGTAGGTGGACTATCCATAGAAAGTGTTACCCAACTTTTACATAAATCATTATTCTTAGATTTGGGTTATGTAAAATTTTGTTAAAGCTTTTTCCTTGCTAGTTCTGCAATTCTCTGTTTGGTTTACAGCACAAGTGCCTGTTTTGTTTGTCAAATTTTGTTGTGTCTAAATGTCTTCTGAAAGAGATATCTCCCAAATATCTTCTAATTATTGATAGCTTGGTATTTGATTAAAAAGTAGTTGATTTTGTCAACATTAGCACTATGTTGTGGTATAATGTTAGAGATTATGTTTAGCCTGAGCTCAGGGTAAAAGGTTACAAAGTCTGTGCTGCATTAAGTGGCTGAAGTGAGTTTATCAGTCATCGTTCTTTCAGATATCTGAATTAGAATCAATACTCAAACAGTATACCAGATGAAGTTCCTCAGTCACAGAAGACGTGATGTGAGTGGCCACATAAGAGGAAGTGAAAATATCCTCCCTGGACATTCATGAACAAGCTCTCTAGTTAGTGTCAGAGGATATTTATAGCGTAGACTGCTATCAAAGACACGATCACATTGACTGTATGTTCACTGTAGCATCTTTATACCGAATGCCAGTTTTTCTTATCATTTAGAAGGCCAGGATTGGTCTGTAAGTGAACTGTTTCTGTGACCCTTTGAGCCCAGATGATAACCTGATGTCTGCAATATATTATCACAAACTGCCAGAGGAATTTAATCTGCCTTCGTCAGTATTGTTTTGCATTTATAGACGTCTTTTAATGAATAATCTTTAAGTGTTTTTATCATGTTTTTATTGCTCCTGATGATTTTCCTTTTGGTTTTCATGTACTCCTTATGTTGTACACGGTGTATCTAAACATGCAATTTAAAGTCTTGTATTTCATGTTTGCAGTTTCTAATCTTATATACCACCATGTATAGGTGGATGTCTTAGAAGCATAAAATCACAAAAAGCACACGTTTTCACACTGGGGCCCCCACATTGATCTTCACATGTGATTAGCCACTCTATAATACTTGTTTCTTGTCAGAAAAAGGCACAACATAAACATAAAATATGGAACCATTAAAAGGAAGTGTAGATGGTGTAAGTTGTTGTGCATCATACGTTAGAAATGTGTCAAATTCTGTATGCTTGCTATTCATCATGAAATGAGTCCATTTTAAAAACATGTGTTATTTTATCATCATCATTAACAGCCAAACTCTGATATAAGCTACTTTGCTTTTTAAAGCAATAATACCTCCATTGAAATCTTGCATGAATCACTTGATCCCTCTTAGCACCACAAGATGGCCCTATAAGCATGAGGGTATGTTTTATCTGAGGGTTATGGACAAAATTAAACTGTCAACAGGGAAAAAATGTCTCTAATGAGTGAAAACCCCTGAGGTGAAGCTGTTTGCCTGTATGGGAGGGTCTTTATCCGATATTCTGGTGAATACAAGGTGTTCACTTGTGTTTGTGTGCTGCTATTTGACATGACTGGTTACATTTTGACACAGAAAAAAGGTCAGTTGAAATGTTAATGATGTACATATTTTGTGTGTGGTATGTGCACGAGGCTGGCACTGCAGTGCAGGCAGGGATTTGACCATTTCAATTGAATTTCTGTCAAATTGCTGCTCGCTTTCCAAGAGTCAACAACCCATTGACAAGGTACATCTAATTCCTTTGGCTGCTTTGTATTGATGACTCACTACTTAGATGTTGGTGCATCTGATTCATCACTGGTCTCTGCTGTGGTGGAAAATACACCTCCCTGCAGATAATGTGGAAAGATGGTATGCTAAGTATGACATAGGAGAACAACTTAATTAATTTGAAGACCTTAGTATACGCTCGTCCACCAGAATCATTATTAAGTCATTTGATACTTATAGCTAACTGAGGACAAGGTGAATTGAATCTCAGCTGACAGACTATTAATCAACAGTGGTGTGGCTTTAATGTGCCAGTTCAGTGTAATACATCAAATAAAGTTAGCAGTTAATGCAAATAGCAGTTCATGACATTTGCAAAGCTGTTTCTGAACTACCTGCAGAGACCCTGGACTGTTGTTTTTTTTAGGTTTAGCTCTTTCATTTATCAGAAAAATACAAAACTAGTAATCCAAATCTGTAGGCCAGTGTTGCAAAATACAGTTGGATGGACATTTTATATCAGACAAATGTGCTGTTATGTCACTTGTTTGATTGCAGTAAAGAGTGTGACAGCGATTGGATGTGAGTGTTGAGTCATTTTGTTGGATGTGAAGACAGACAGCATCATCCCTGACTCAGTCATCAAATGAATTATACGAGTGGCAGTAGCAGGCTTGGGAGGATATTTTCACCCACTGGGAATATGGGACCGACTTCTCAGATCAAATACTTGAGCAGGCACGGTCAAATAAAACCCCAGAATATCCTGCACCAGACTCCACATGGAAGACAACCTACAGTCTAAAATCTAGGCATATTACACAGCAGTATTGCAATATTGCTTTAGCAGGAAGTTCTGTGTGGATGCAGATTGATCAACCTCAGGGAAATTTTGACTTTTTTTCCTAAACCTTTGTCCTTTAAGATGTCAAGCCAGTTAGTGAATAATTAACATTTAAGAGAGGACATTTTCCTAATTGACAGCAAAAATCTCAAAAAGCCTAGATTTATCACAGTACTACACATTTCAGCTTGCAGATGGTATGCATTCTCTTAAAGACTTTAAGAATTAAAAGACGATGCTAGCGTTCATTCTACTTTTTTCTATTGTCAATAAATCCCATGAAAAGAACAAAACCAACAAAATGTTGTGTCCCTCTCTGCATCCCATGTTCTTGCTCTGTGAAACTTCGTGCTCCAGATTAACCGAGTTTCCTGATGGACAGTAAACTGCTACGACCTGTAGCTGTTGTTAGCTGCTGTTAGCTGCTGTTAGCCCAGTTTATTAGCCAAGCTGCCCTGACTGTAAACTCAGAGCACCTGGTGAGTATTAGTGTTTGTACCACAGGCGTTTTGGGCCAAGTTTTGGGAAGAGGAGGTTTTCAGGGTGCTAGGAGTGGAGCCAGTGTTGTGCCAGAACCGGAGCTGGGCAAGAGGTGAAGAGACCAAAGGGGACATTGTCAGATGAAGCTGAGAAGAGAAAAGGAGAGAGTGTCTGAACCAGTCACCAGACAAGAATAAATCAGGGACTGACTTTGGTGAGAACTTTGTGAAATAAAAGGCCAAAAGACAAAGGCAAAAATACCAAATTCTACATAAAGTTGCTTTAACATGCAAGTCTTAAATTAAAAAAAATACAAACACAGTTTCATATAGCTTCTTGAAACAACTGCAGTTTTTAGGAAACACAGCTCAAATGGGAGGAAACGTTTTCTGGGGACTATTTTCAGCAGCAGATTAATACACACCAGTGAGTATTTACAGCAACAGTAGTGCTTACAGTCCAGACTTGTGGGACTGACTCAAAACAAACTGCAGTGCCCATGTTCAGTGTAATGAAGGAAGTGGTCACCCAGTGCAATGTGGCTCACTGATGTGTTTTTAATATTGTATACAATGGAGCTCTGTGGCACAGATGAAAAAGCTTTATATCAGGCTTTGGCAATACAGAAAATACTTGTAGGATTATAATTTTCACAACTGTTTTTGTCTTTTAATGGGATTTAAGAAATATATAGAATATTGTTGCTGCTTCGGACAAGCTGGACAAGCCTCTGCAACTTGGCCTGAAATACCTGACGTCATCAGTGGCCTTTTGTGTGATCTTTTGTTCATCCTGTGTATAAATATGCAATGCCCTATCTGCAGCTATGTCACACCAAAAATTGCTTTGCATGCTGCTGACCCTAGAAGCCTCCCTGGTGTGCCTCAAGCTAATTTTTCACCTCATTAGCCTGGACAGACATAAAAACTGGGACGCTGTGAGGACAAAGCAGGTTTGTGTATATACACTGCAGGAAGGCATGGGACAATGCAGTGGAGAGAGAGAGGCCATGTTAACTGCAGTGTTTGTACACTACAGTACTCAAAGGTGTAATGACAATGAATCATGTCATGAGAAAGGGTAGCAATGCATCACAGAGAGGTACATGTGACTGTGTTATGGGGTTTGTGTGTTGATTATGTGATTGGGCGCACGTGCACGGACTAACCAGGAGGTGATGGCAGGGTTTGACTTTGATGAATAATGTGGTAAGATCTACCCCCCTCTCAATACCCCCGCACTCCCCCTGCCCTCTTTCTCCTTTCCTTCCTCTCAGTCTTGCAGGCACAGAGGAAGCTTTCTACCGCTTCTCCTTTTTTTTTTTTTCAAGAAAGCACCCAAAGAACCTCATCAGCATTCAACATGCATCACCAGCTCACTGCATCCAATCACGTGCGCTTACCATACAGAGTGTGTGTGTGTGGACAATGTGTGTGTGTGTGTGTGAGGGAGGGAGACAGGCAGAGACAGGCAGGGAAAATCCCTTTGTGTTCACTGTGAATCCCCCAAGGTCATGTACTGGCACTGGTGAACAGATCCGAGACAGGCACCAAGTTTGACGTGAGACGTAGATGATATTCCAGGTCCTGGTGTGGAATTAGGATTTTGTAGAGTACTTTGAGGTTAATGGGAGTAAAGGCGACACCAATGTGCATCTGGCTGACCAGATGTCTGTTGGATTATTGATCTAAAGTGATGATTCATCTCCCCTTCTTATCTCCAGCAGAGAAAACCTCACGCAGGCTGAGACCGAGGCTTGCTCTGACGACTTTAACTTTCACCGGTGAATATCCCCACATAATCTGCGGGATAATCCGAAATGGTTAACTGCTGAGAGGGGATGAGAGGTGCGAGAGTGGGGAGATTGGCCACAAGTCGATTTCTCCGAGAGATTGCAGTCATGTTTGATACCCAGTTCCCATGGCAACCAGCGACCGTGGTGTACCTGACCTACATATGTGCTTGTATGTACACAAACACGCGCAAACCATCTGTTACTGGCGCTTTGTACAGCAGCTCGTGAGGACTTTGAGTGGCTGTTGAATGAGTCTATCAGAAATGACAAGAACAAACACAGGAGCCAGGAGCTGCTTTCAGCATTTCTGAGAAGCTGTCAATGAGCTGTGTCAACAATGGCTGGAAGTCACATTGAGACAAGACGCTTTTCTCTGTTTACAATAGACACTGTAAATCTATGAGGGTATCATTAGAAGTATGTTGACATATCATTAGTGAAAATATGTCAGTACTCACATTTCTTAAGTGCCGCAAAGAGTTGACAGCTAATACGGCTAGACCACTTTATTGCAGTGGTGGAGAGAAACTAAGTATACTTACACAATACTTTACTCAATTACAATAGAGAGGTACTTGTACCCTACGTAACTAATTCCATTTTATGTTTCATTATATTTCTACTCCTTCTACATATCAGAGGCAAATGTTGTAATTATCTACAATCACCATTGTGTCATCTGCAAATTTGATAATAGTACTGGAACCATGAACAGGTATGCAGTCGTAGGTGAAAACGGTGTAGAGTAGAGGGCTCAACACACCGCCCTGTGGGATACCAGTTTTCAGGGTGAGGGTTTGTGTTTGGTAGAGGTGTGGTTGTCTAACCTAACAGATTGGGGTCTGTTAGGTTAAAGAGTCCAGTAACCAGTTGCAAAGGGAGGTGTTAATGCCCAGGTCGCTGAGTTTGGTGATCAGATTGGAGGGGATGATGGAATTGAATGCTGAACTTAAGTCGATGAACAGCATTCTCACATATACGTTAGTGTTGTCCATGTGGGAGAGTTGAACTGGATGGGGTCTAGTGTGGTAGGCAGGGTTTGAGATGCCAGCCTCTCAAAGCACTTCATGATGGTGGGGGTCAGGGCAACTAGGCTATAGCTGCAGTTGAATGTTTAGGCACCAGCATGATGGATGTGGTTTTGAAGCACTGGAGGACAACTGCTTGGCTCAGAGACAGGTTGAAGATGTAAATCAGGACTTCAGTCAGCCCCGAGCATGTGTCCAGAGATGCCAGAAGCCTGAATTTAATTGCATGACGTTTACTTGTAACAAACTATTTCCACACTCATTGCTACTTTTTAAAGGATCTGACTACTGACTGACTATTTCCACACTGCTATACTGAACTGTAATAGAAGCATATACTAGTTAGAAAATAAAACATTTAACCTTTCATATAGTCTATTTTTTTGTCAGTGCAACTTTACATTACTATACTACTACTACACAAAAAGTCCTTGATCAATTAAAACATCTTCCACTTATATATATTTTTTGATGTGTTTTTAGATGCATATAGAGTATGTCTCACAGCAGTCTGTAAATTGCTTTTGCGACACCATCCACCACTTACACAAAGCCAAGTTCAGTAAATCACACAGTGAAGTCTGCTGATAGATTATCAATAACTGATGGATGAGAGAATGGACATCTGAGAAAAAAACAAACAAACAAAAAAAAAAAACAAGTGTCAGGCTTTATGGCCAAATAGCAATGTGTGATAAAGCTGACATGAAGATTGAGAATGATTGAAGATCCACAGGTTGTTGTGACACTTAACATATAACTTTAAAAAGGGAAGATTAATACCAGCGCTGTGGTGTAGCACAGTGGTTCTCAATTTGTGGATCAGAACGTTCAATGTTTAATACTTTAAACTTGTTGCAATAGTCATATGGAATTTGACTGTAAGCAGTGCTAGCAGGCAATCTTAAAGATGCAGATACTTATGTGCAGAAATATACTTTATACACAATTATCACTTTACCACTTTTGGTTGCACGTCGAGCTATGCTAGATAGCTAGGCATGCACTTGCTACCTTGCTGCCAGCTGTGACCTTTTTAGTAATTATTATGTAATAATAAGTGTTATGCAGTAATTTTACTACTCTTTGTTACACACTGATCTGAATGTTTGCAGTTGCATAATACTGTGTGCTATTGATTTTTATACCAGCTTCAGTATAAAGAGAGAACCGGAGTAAGAGTGAGGCTGTACCGTCCTTCCTGCACCACAGACAAGAGGACACATAATTTCACATGTAGACACTGACCGTTACATATGTGCAACTTGTGAGTTGAGAGGTGAGTAGACGTGAGTTCCTGTTCGGGGCTAAAAAGTCAAAAGGGCGTAAAACAATTGGTATGGCACCTCCTGTATAGATGGAGAGCTGTACATCATCTAGCCATATGTTGATAAGTATCTGAAGACCTTCTGCCCTCTTGCTTGTCCCCTTTCTGTTTTTCGCTGCATTTTCTTTGCTTTTTCAAAATGTTCTCTCTATCTCCTGGGTGCTCTGTAATCCAAAATAGCTGTTACTTCTCCTCTTCGCCTTGCTCTTTTCCACTCCTCTCCTCTCCCCTCCATGTTTCATCGATTCTGCCTAGACAGGGCAGGGGATAGTGTTCCCCTGTGGGGCATTCTGGGTAATAAATCTTATTCCTGTCTACATGTGGAGGCTCATGGGAAGGTTCTGGCCCACTTTTCACCCAGACAAATATATCCACAAAATGGAGGAAAGTGGGCCAAAAAAAGGAGCATAGAGGTGTGCATGAATAAGTATTATTGCTAAAAGCCTGTTCATTCTTTTATCCTAATTATAGCAATGTTTAATATATTGCTTCTGATTGTAAGACCACAGACTTGTTTCTTAATTCTTTAAAAGTCTTTATTGCTGCACATGAATGAATTAGTCAAACGTCCAACATTTAGGATGATATATTGGTAGAAAGTTGAGGTGAGTAGTGTTCAGTGAGTGCAATCTGCATCACCTGTAGGTGCACTAAATCCAAACTTTTAAAGTCAAACTGTAATGTAAAAGAAGTGCCACAGATACTGTAGAACACTGGTTTCCAACCTGTTTTTCAGACATCCCCCTGTTAGATGAAGTTGCTCCATTATCATCACTACCTGTTATGTTTTAAATGTGTTTGTTTAATTTAAACTGGATGATATTTAACATGCATATATGTAAAAATACACGTGTATTGATATATCGTTTTCATTCAAAGCTGTCTGTGTTTAGGTTGGCAGCTGTGTTTCAACTAAGTGGCAACCTCTGTAGCTGTGAAGTGCCAAAATCTCAGTTCCTTGAACGACCACTTGAGGCTGGCTACAGAACAAGTCAGTCTCCATAAGCCCCCATGTTAAAATGCCCAACTTCACAGCAGCAGGGACTTGTTTGTAACCACGCTTGAGCAATCCGCCTCAGCTCCACCGATGATCCACATCTTTGCCCATTTTTAGATTAGCCAGCTTCAAAAGAGCTCTTTGTATTTTTGCTATTAATTCATTAGCAATCCTAACCATTTATCCATTACTTTAAGTTATTTCTGTTTATTCATTACTTTTAGCCAACAGTTAACAATAGATAGATAGATAGATAGATAGATAGATAGATAGATAGATAGATAGATAGATAGATAGATAGATGCCTCAAGGGGAAATTATTTCCAACAGTTAACTCATCTCTGCCTGCTTACTAATTCTTTTTGATGCAATGAGACCATCAGTTTTACTCCCTGTTAACTGTAAAAGAAGCACCATCAAACTAGCAATGGGGACATATAAAAGAAATTTAATTAAAATGTTTTATTATCAACACCAGTCATTTTTAAAAACTTAATAATGATTATAATTTGTTTATGTTCATTAAAACTCATTTTGAAGAGAGGATGTAACTAATTGTTGACATGAGCGGGCAATCAAAAAATAGATCCCTCTGCAAGCTTGCAGCTTTATCTATGATTTTCATACACACTGCTGTTATATTAATATATATATTAATATATGGTGGTGGTTGTTTTATTGTTCTTTTTATATCTTTATGCAACACGTATACATTATGTCTTCTAGCCTAAATGATTCATATCTCATAAGATGTACTGTATAACCTCATGAATAATGCCTGGTGTTAATAAGAAAGCCTGGTCATAAGGCTAAAGGCCATATCAGGACCAGAATATGCAATGCATGACTCACTGCCTTGAAAATACACTTCACTGGTCTGACTTTCATAATGATCTTTCTGCGTTTCTTCTGCGACCTCTTTACCCTTTCATTTCTGTTCATTATTAAGAAGAGAGAAAGAGCAAGTCCTGTGCACATCTCCTGGGACAAAGTACATGAAAATACATGACTGAGATCAACCTCTGTTGGCAGCTGTTAATTAGGAATGGGAATAAAGAGAATAAAATGGTCGCGTCTTGTCATAGATTTGCGAGAAAACAAGACTATTTGTGCAGCACTTACATGATCACTTATAGAAAAATGCTGTCTGGTTCTGTACAAACTGTGTTGCACTGATTGAAAAGTTAGAGTGGAGATGAAAGTGCACTTTGGGACAGTAAAGTGAGATGGCCTTGTCAGATTCAGTTATGTAAAAGTGGAGCACTGTCTCCAAAACAGAAGAAACATACAATCTGTTTCCACAGCAAGTTCACAATTATCTGCAAAGCACAGTGCTGGAAGAAATACTGAGATCGCTTTACCGTGTAAAAATACTCTGTTACAAGTTCTGCATTCAAAATCTGACTTAAGTACAAGTACAATAGTACTGGCACCAAAATGTAATTCAGAATCATATTTATATTACTGGATTATAATTACTTACTCCTCTTACTCATCCTCTTCATTCCCTGGGAAACATAAGGCTGTGGTTATCTGGTCCTATTTATAATTATAAATATTCATGCATTAATATATATATATATATATGCCATCAAAATTTGTATACATATGTGCCAGAGTTAAAAAAAACACAGAACCCGAATGCACAAATTGACCTGGCAGGCAAACAAAGTTAAAGGTCTAGACTGAGGCAGAATACTTAAGGATAGGACAAAAAACTGGATATAAATGAGCACTGGAACACTAAGGCTCGTGGCACATAGACAATCTACCAGAGATCTAGTGGCTGAGGACTGGTATATATACTGGGGAGTAATGAGGGGAATGGCACAGAGGTGAGTGATGAGGGTGAGCGGGTGAGATCAATCAAGGCTGACTGGAGGGAGTGACCGGGTCCGCAATGACCCCAATGCAGGGCAGAATGAATGAACGAATGAAGCTAATCCTGACAGTATGTCATTTTTTGGTGATCATATGTGTCCACCCTGGAAGAGGGATCCCTCTTCTGTTACTCTACCTGAGTTTTCTCCCTTTTTTTCGCCATTAAAGGCTTTTTTTTGGGGGGGTAGGGGTGGGCAGAGAGTGTAGTATGCTGTACATATTGTGAAGCCCCTTAAGGTTAATTGTGATTACGGGCTATATAAATAAAATTGATATGTGTTTACACAACTTTAATGTTGTAGCTGGTAAAGGTTAATGTTAGAACTTTACATACTGCTGGGCAGTTTGATCTAAATATCATAATGTATTGGTTGATATTATTTTATATAAATAATACCGAAATAAATGTAGTGGAGTAAAAAGTACAATACTTCCTATGAAATGTACTGGAGTAGTCTAGTCATTTAGTTTAGCTTCCAACTACTACATATCACATTCACCCATTCATACACTGATTGCATTGGCCGCCATGCAATGTGCCAACTGCTCATCAGAAAGGAGCTAATCATCGGACTTCAGGAGCAATTTGGGGTTCAGTATCTTGACTCAAGGGCACTTCGACATGCAGCCTGGACGAGACACCGATCTTTTTGATTAGTAGAAGAACCACAGCCGGCCCCCATTTAGAGACAATAGGAAACAGCATAATAATAATTAAAATACTCAAGCCATGTACCTTAAAATTGTTCTTAAGTACCTGCAGGAATGTACTTAGTTGCTTTCCACCACTTGGAGAGAACAGCAGCTGCCTTTTGTTTACAGAGGGCTAACTCAAATTAATCAAGGATAAGACACGACAAGACGAGACATGCACACTGAAAAAAAACCCAGCGCATAATAATATAGCTCTCTCTCTATTGTGTGTCATTTAAAATAGGATAGATACTTTATTGATCCCTCGAGGGTTTTTACATGTATTTTTACCCGAAATACAACCACACACACAGACACACACAAAGGACTCATAGACATGGCAGGGCAGCCACACAGAGCGGAGCAGTTAGGGGACTTGGTACCTTGCTCAAGGCAGTGCCCAGGAGGAGAACTGGCACCTCTCCAGCTACCAGTCCACCTTCCATGCTTTTGGTCCATACTGGACTTGAGCCGGCCACCCTCAAGCTAAATCCCTACAGACTAAATTACCGCCACCCTTTAATTTATCTTGTCAGTTCAGTCCATAAATCAAATAACATTTATATTGAGAATATAGTACTTTGGAAACTGCTATAAACCAAAACATAGACAACAGATTTGCATAAAATAAATGAGTATCGCTGTGACTTTTGGCTATAATTGCACATCTTCACCTTGGCTATCCTTTCTTCCGAGAACTAGTTTCATATCTTGTGCAGTTCAGCTGCACGTGGCCCTGGGAATCTTCCTGCCTGACTGCGTCATAATAATTAAAAATGGAATTTATAGTCCGAAGAGCAACCATTTTTGAGGGTTCATTAATTTTTAATGGTTTTCCTGAATGGGAATGGAGGAAATTATGTAAGATAATACATCATACTTTGGAAGTCACACAGCACAAACAATATTAGGCGTCGCTTTATCAATGAGCCCACATTTGGATCTTTTTCTAAATACTGTTAACAGGTGCATTTTCTTTCCATGCAGTGTAATATCTGTGCACTCGGACCCACAACAGACACAAAAACACCTTATAACAGAAGTGCATTCAAAAGGTTTCTAAATACTGGATTCAAATCCTCCCATGTTTTCATTTTAGACACGGTTCATTTCCTCACAGCTGCCCACAGGAGACTGTTTCTGCTGGCACAAAGTCTACAGACGCAGCACTGTGCTGATACGCTGTGTATCAGAAGCTCACACAAGCCTGGAAAGCTTTCTCTCTCCCCGAAGTGCCATTTTTTCACTCTTTCATCTCTCCATTTGCGGCATGAGCGAGCTATTTCTGACTGCCTCACTGGTGATGAATACCTTAGAAAAAGAAAAAAAACAAAACAAAACAAATGAAGACAAACTTCCTCGTTGAGAGCCCTTTTTGTTCTTACCCCGAGCTGAAGGCGAGCTGGTTGACTTGCACCGGGATTAATCACATTGAATGTCTTATTTCATTTAGCAGCTTCTCCTCCATGCCTAGTCACATTGTTTTCCCCACAGTTGTCACTGTTTTCATTCTCAGAGACATTTTGACAGTCGAGACATGCCAACTCACTTGAAAGTACAATGTGATCAGTAGATATTAATGGCTCGCAGTGAATTCTGCATGCATATATAGTTTTTATGAGAAATAATAGTCACAATAGAAACACATGCAGATATATAGGCAGCTACAGACTGAGTACCATTTGTTATGGAAAAATCCTGCTGGACTCTTCTCGCCTTCTGCCATAATTACATCTTTTGTTTCTCAGCAACAGCAACAACACATGCAATGCAGTTCTTCCTTTGAAAATATTTGTGAGAACATAAATAAAAATAAGGCATCCATGAAGTATTCTTTTCCTGTGTAGGTTATAGCAAGTATGAATCTGAGCATCTTCAGTGCTGAGGAGAATACTAAGTGTTATAAAGTAATTATTCATTGATTTACTGTTGGAAACGAGTACAACACTGCATCAATATTCTCTGAAAAGCTCCATATGATGAAAGTGTGACATAATAAATATAGACTGCAAAGGTGCACTTCTATTTCAGCATCTTAAATCACCCACGACCACCAAAGTATCTTTTTTTTCTTTACATGGAAACCTGAAGGTTAGACCATTATTCCTTCAGTGCGACTCTCGCCCCAGGCTTCAGGCTGCCAGCAGAAATGAATCGATTGTTAAGTCTAACTCTAACACTCCGATGACAGGAGTCCTGATTGGTCACCACCTTGGGAATCACAGCTGCAAGCTAGGATTGGCTGCCGCCGGCTGTGCTGAAAATGATCACAGCAGATTTAAGAATGTTAAAGGTGCTTTTCCATGCACAGAGCTCAGGTGTGTTCCCAGTCTGCAAGGTCACAGGCACATGAGCCTCCCGGTTTACACATCTGAGTCTATTCAATCACTGCTGCCTAATGAGTTGTACAAATTTAATCATGTAGAAGGTTGCTTAGTTTGCCACCAGGTCCTCATTAGAGTGTGAGAAGGACGGGGTCTCATTTCTTCACTGTCAGCTACGAGTCTTATTCATGAAGGCATGAAACTATAACCCCACTTCAAAAAGTGATTATCCTGTGTATTCTCCATGCTTTCTGTGGTGTGTGTGTGTGTGTGTGTGTTGTTCTTAATCTCATGGGCACACACAAGCTTCGGATAATTATGTATTAGTCACACTGATCTTTTAACCATATTTGTTGTTAATTGCATTCAGCCCTTTTAATGCCATGACGACAGTTTCTATGTTGCTGTTTCTATGCAGACATCTATCCCAATACATAGAAATGACGCTGCATATGTTTATATCATCGCCTGCAGTAAAAATTCATTTTTGTCAACATACATTTCTTGAAATATATTCAGCCGAGTGGTTGACATTAGTTTGCTGCTTTCGTGCTGTTCATGTTTTGTTAAACAAATCCGTCGTCTCCAAGGCTATTCTAACACATCTTGCTGCATGGCGGTGGTGTTTATTTATTCAAGGGTTTGCTAAAAAGGCAAAATTCTTCAGGGAACACACGCTGCTTGCCGTATGTATCTCTGCTTGTTTGCATAAGTCCTTATGTGCATGACTGGTGGTGTCCTGAGAAAAGACGTGTAATGCCTGACTTGGATATTTTTACACTGCATTCATCAAAAGTCAACATTTTGTGGCATTGTCTCTCAACATTTTTGCTATTTTTGCTCACAAATTTTATCCCCGTCAGGGAATTCCTGGACACTAAAACTTTTTACTTCTACTAATTCATTCATCCATTTCTTAACTGGTACTGGGTTGCCGTGGCAACTGTGTGATCAGAGCCACCCAGACGTCCTTTTCCCCAGCAACATTATTCAGCTCCTTCTGGGAGACCCCAAATGCTCCCAGGACACCCGAACATGTAGTCACCCAGCGTGTCTAAGGTATCCTAATGGAAGACACTCTGATCCATCCTGACCAGTGTGTGCATCTTCAAAATGAAGACTGATTAGAAAAATGAAGAGCTTAGTGCTTAGTGGCTCAGTTCTCTCTTCACCACCATGGTCCCAAAGCCATCAGCAAACAAAAGAGATCCAACCCCAAGAACAAGACGCTCTCCAGACCTAGGCTGCACCTTGATATCTATCCTGCTAACATTGGGGGGGAGCAGCTTGACTAATACTGCTGCTAATCAAGAAAACGTATAAAGAAAGTCTACTCTGCCAATTTTTTGGCGTGACTTGGACCTTAAAGAGACTTCACACTGTGCCCGACATTACCCTGATCGCAGAGGCTTGCAGAGGAATAGATATGCACACTTCACAAATACAACAGGTTTTATGGATATGAGCATTAAACAAGCATATTGGTCGATCCATCCCCAGATCGGGACTTTGTAACATAAAAGAAAAAACAGATAAATGCTCAAAATGATATTAAAAAAATCCACACAAAAGGGAAACAAGCCCGTGTGAACAGCCTGTGCAAGTTCACCTTTGTTCTTCTTCCTCAGCCCAGAGAAGCATATTTCAGCCAAGTCCTGTTTGCTTCTCCTTGAGGAGCTTAGTGAAGCGGCTGTGCACCGCTCTTTACCAGACAAGCGTTTGCCAAACCGACCAGTTAGTCCTCGTCCTAAAAATTACAGTTTGAAAACACTTCTGCTAAAGTATAAATCTCCTCTATGTTGTCACTTGTCCAAGCAAGTTTTCGAATGTAGCATCTTCTGAGTTCATCACTGCAGATCTGAGCTTTTTCAGTGTTTTCTAACAGTATGCTTTGTCTTTACAAGAGTGAAGGTTTCAAGGACAAAGTTGTTGGTTTGGTTGTATTTGTAGTTACCTTCAATCCCTCTGATAAATAAATGTGTATGATATGTATGTGGTCAGCTGTTTGCCTTGAATCATTTACATTCTCACCGTGGATCATCACTTTCCTCTTCCCATGTGGTCTGTCTGTTGTCCCCACGGCCTCAGTGTGCTAAGCGAAATGGGTCAGTCAGTGATAGTGAAGAGGGACGTAGATCCAGGGACACACAGCTGGCCTCAGCTTGCTACTCCAGCATTCAGATACAAACCCACACACTCTTGCGCTGAGGGAGGATGCTGCTCAGTACATCAGGGAAATCAATTGTCCAGAAGAATAACACTGAGCTGCAGATGAAGATCTGCCAATCCTGAGGGAGGAGCGGTGTGTCAGTGACTCTCTGTGTGTGAGTTCGGAGGGGGCTTAGTGTTTAATAGGTACATGGCTCTATTTTGATGAGAAGCAGTGTCTGTTATTGCTTGCTCACCTTCTGGATTATCTCTTAATCATCATCCTCTTTTGTTACTTAAGCTGAAAGCGAAATCAATTAAATTCTTTCCTTCGATTTTTCAAAAATCTGCATTTGTATATGGACCCTAAAATGTGCAGTCAATATTGACATTACCACATTTGGAATGATACGTATCACAATCGCGTCAGCCTATTTAGTCCCTACAGACGTATGTGTTTCCATCACATATGTCATGATTGTATTTATAGTAGCTTGTCAGAATCAGCGCCAAGATCAAGTCTGCCAAGAACAGATGGCACTTCCCCTGTAAGCCACAGCTTTTTAAAAAAAATCATATCATAAAGGCTATACCGACTGAGGGAGAAATGAACAAGGCTGGAAAAAAACAAACAAAAAAAAAAAAAAACGCAAGATAAAGAGAATATATTCTGCGTATGCAACCAAACAAATCAGAACACTGTAAAGCAGAGGAGGAAAAAATGTTTCCGTGGAGGCTTGAGTCACAGATCTTAAGCTCAGAGGAGCATATTGAACCAACAAATTCACCTCACTGATTCCTTTTTTAACCACGGTTAACTGAATTTCCGATTCCCTGTTTAGATTTCCTGGCAAGTGTGCAGGGTAGAGTATTTTTGGTCTTCTTTTAATAACTGCCAGTTTAGATATGATCCATCTTTAGCGATCCAGACTGGGGCATCTCTGACGCTGATGATGATGTAAGAGCTTCAGTGGGATACGACTGTGAGGGACCTATCAGTTTCAGCAGAGACAGGAATGCAAGCACAACACAGAATTTGAGTTTATGATATATATATATGACATACGTTTATGACATATGTTCACAAAAGACTCATTCAAATGATTTTGTTAATAGCCGTTTTATCACAGAGGAAACAGCCTCGATGCTTTCTCCACCACTTCCATTTGTCTTTTGAAGATAAGAGCGAGGCGATTAATGAGAGATAAGTCTCAGAGCAATAAGAAGAGACCAGCCTTCAGCGTCGGGGTTGAGTTTCTCCTCTGCCATTGCCTGAAATGCTGCTTATTTGATGTCCTTCTAATGTCATCAACTTCCAGGAGTTGTGTAATGTTATGGCAGCCTATTAAATCAAAACACAATCTAGAGCTATGAGGAGGATTTTGATAGGATAATATTAAGTTATAGAGAGTGCAATACAGAGCATATTTTGGATATGGATGGACTGATACAAGCTGACACATGAATGTTTGTCATAAACATCATACACACAACACTCTTCAATTTAGCATGGTCATGATCTGGACATGCAAATAACATAAAATAAAACAAACTTATTGTAAAACAACATAAAATTAAAGCTTGGCATGGCATAAAAACACCTAAAGTTAATGTAACCATATAACCATACTGTCCTTGTCTGTCCTAAACTATAAGATAACAGCTTTGCCTCTAATGGTGAAAGTTGTGACATGCAGATTAAATTGTTGTTATGTAAATAGCACATTTTTTCTAAAATACTATTAGTAAGAACATTCACCCATACCACTATTTTGCATTTCCTTTCAAGGTCCAGTGTGTAGGATTTAGTGGCATCTAGTGGTAGGGTCGCAGATAGCAGATTGAATACCCCTCCCCTCACTGTCTCCTTCCAGGTCTGTAGAAAAAACTTGGTGGTTGTGAAACTTGCGAAAAACACAAAAAGCAGACAGTATTTGGTTTGTCCATTCTGGGCTACTGTAAAAACATGGACTATAGTGGGGTCACTCCCTCTGTAGATATAAAAGGCTCATTCTAAGGTAACAAAAACAGAACAATTCTTATTTTCAGGCAATTATACAGTAATAAAAACATAGTTGGATGGATATAATATTCAATTTATGCCATGTTCTGTCAATAGAATGAATAAATCTTATATATATTACGTATTACACCTTTAATAAAAAAGTTTTTACACCTGTGCTTGTTTATTTGTTTATTTTTTACTTTATATACTTCTAATCGTTTATTTTTCAGGTTCTCTATTTATCTGTGCTTATTTTTGTGTTGCTTTAACGCCTGAATTCCCCCCTTGGGGATCAATAAACACTTATCTTGTCTTATCTTAGAGTTTGAGTCGGCTATCTATCTTGTGAGCAGTTCCAAAGTTTCTACTTTGAATATGCAAATATGCATTAAAGTAGAGCTAAAAAAGATGGTTGGTCTTACTAAAAATCTCTTTTTAGAGGCATGTCCTACATCAATCCTCCAAATCAGGATTGGGACTGATCCAGGATATATACACATATATGACAGTTGACAGGCAAACAGGAAACATGGGGAGGGAGAGAGGAGCATGACATGTTGAGATCCTCATCTAGAATCATGTTGCAGTCATATGTTATGACTTGACCACTAATTCATCAGGACACAGTCCAGTCCAGAAACTTGATCCATACCTATCCTTTTTGTTTGCTTTGTGCACGCCAGCTGTCAAAAACATCCCACAAAAAAGCTCTGCAAAAATTTGGAACCACACGGTGTTGGATGATAAATATCAGATCGGACTCTGTGTTGGTGCTGGCAGATATTCTGTGTTAATAGACTGGAATTGGGATCGCGAGCAAAAAATTGTGATTGGGACAACCTTGCTTTTTAATGTTGTACTACTGCCTAGATGCACAGATGTCACAGTGAGGAAACAGATGAATGTATGTCACAGATCATATCTCCAGAGTTCACACATTCATATTATACAACATGTTCAAGCAGAGCCATACTCATAAAACTCATCTCTGCACCCCATTTTCCTCCTCTCTGACTTTTTTTTCTCTCATTTACATTTCCTTCATGCCTACTTTCCCAAAGCCATCCATCCTTCCCCTCTATAACTTCCTCTCTCTATTTCCCCGATTATTTTACCCTAATCAATTCCCCTTTCTTCCCTCCACACTTCACATACTCGACTTTATGGATGAGGGTGCATTACAAAAACCTCTCCCCCCCCCCCAGGATCCTTAAGTAGGTCTGACGTAGCTGCATGGGTAGAATGACGCAGATGTATTCATGAGAGTAGGTGGTGTAGTCCCATGGAGAGAAACAGAAAGGGGGGAAGTGGCAAAATGGAAACAGAGAACTGAGAAAGAAGGCAGGGAGAAGAGGAGAAAAGGAAATGGGAGTGGAAAGGGAGGTGACTGAGGGAGACAGATGAACAGGGGGAATGTGAGGGGGGTGGGAGTGAGGGTGGACTGATGAATGAATGTTTGTGCATGCCGCGGTGAGGCAAATGCCAATTTACTACACCAAGCACTGTTTCAAATTGAACTGATGTTTAGACAGAGGCTGGAGGGGAAACCACTCGGATTCAAAGCTTGTTTTCATCTTCAAATCCCTCCTGAGTGGAGTTTGAAAAAGACCAAAATAAACTCAACAAATTATTTAACCGTTGCCTGAGAGTGATTATTTGCACATTGCCGAAACACCGTGCATTGCAGTGTATCAAAACAATAGCTACAAGCCTATATCAGCACAGTTACACTTGACTGCAACTGGGCTACATGAGTTGAATAGCAATCTCTTGCATACTGCAAACTTTTCAGGTCTGCAGAAATGACAGATCTCACAAACCCTACATATTTAAAGTTTATAACAAAAGACCTGTTTCTGCTCTTATTACTGCTTCATTATTCCATACCATTATTTTAACCTGAGATAACAGGGCAGCAGGGAGCAGCAGTCACAATTTCTGAGAGCAACACTGACATATGATCACGTTTTAACCATAAACAGTATAAAACATGGACATAGTATCCGTGACATCACCCATAGGTTTCCAAAGAGCCGTCACAAAGCTCAGAGTGTGGTGGCTCTGGGCGCTGACATGTTGGCAGTCCTGCCTCTGAAAGTCGGCACTGTTAATTAACTTTAAGCCTTAATATAATTTGAATGAGTGAGTTACATAGAAGTTCAGTTGTCATGAACGGGGAATTTAGCTACAGAGACCAAAACCGTTTTTTCTACCTGGCTGTAAACATATTACATATTTCTGCTGTGAAGTTGGTCATTTTATTATGGAGGCCTATGAATGTAATAGCATAGTTTTAATGAATCATTCTGTAACCAAGCAATCCTCAAGTGGCTGTTTTAGGAACTGCCGCTTCATTTTACAGCCACAGAGGATGCCATTTTGTTTTAATTTGATATTACAAACTTTACATTTAGTCATTTAGCTGACGCTTTTATCCAAAGCGATTCAAATTTCCCAAGGACACTTCGACATGCGGACTGGAGGAGCCGGGGATCGAACCACCTATCATCTGATTAGTGGACGACCCGCTCTACCTCCTGAGCCACAGCAGCCCTTGTGGCCTCAGATATTAACAGTTTATTTGTGCACCTAATACAAGTCCAATATTCACTCTCCTTTAGCTCCCTTTTTAGTCCGGTGAGGGACTCTTTACCTGCTAAATGCTCCACTATCCTCACCAGCTAGTTGCTAACTTGTCTTCCGTTTGGTGCTTTTCATATAATATACAGCAGGTTTTTAGAGCTTTTTTCACTGTAATGCAGCTGACAACTACACTATGGGAGCATCAGAGTGCTATAAAGCACAGTGAAGCTGAGCGGAGCAGCAGATTCAGGTGAACATTCTCTATAGGTTCATCACAAGGAACAATCCTTTCCACATTGTCATACTGTTGTGATGGAAATATCAATTATAGCCACTTTAAATGTCATGTATGTTGAATTTACAGCACTAAAAGGTCTCATCAGTTACACGTGACACCTCCTGCTGAGTTTGTTTGAGTGCAGTGTGCTTAAGAAAGGTTAAATCGATTTCCGTAGCGCAGCAATCTGTGGCGAATTACATCTAAATCTGTTTCTGTTTCCATCAGCATTACTTTAATCTCAACCAGAGCGAATGAAAAACAGCCCTCTTTAAACAAGGAATGACTACAACACACTGATAGCCTCAACAGAGTACGTCGCTGTGCACATAATAAGATATATATCCAGGTCTGCTGGTAAGAGCATTTTTAGACATGCTGTGCACGGTTGCATGCTCTAACTGTGTTTTTCACCATATTACACTTAAACTAAGGACAACTTTTGATCTGCCCAATTAGTCTGTCAACAGAATACCTGAGAAACATATAAATGGATCTCTATAAAACCTAGACCTAGACAGACTTTAATCTAAACAAGTTATTAGGTACCAATTCACTTTATTTATCGCAAGAGCTTAATGCGTTCATATGTACTTTAATAATGCCTTCCCCACACTCCAAGGAATATTTTGGCCTCTATTGGCCTAAAAGTAGTCAAATTTATACATCTTGAGTCTAAAAGTACTGGAATTTATCTATAAAATATACAACATGTGTACTTTTTTAATCCTATAACGTATAAGTATAACTCCCTCCATGTTATGAAAGCCTGCAAAATACAGAGGACTTGATGTCAGCATCTTCAATAGTTGCTACAACCCTGTGTATAAGAATGTTTGTGATCATGGTAGAGAAAATGTAATTCCATGTACTTTACCTACCTGGGTACATCTCTCGTCGCCTGCCTCTGTGACCTCTTATCTCCACTCTATAATCACATACAGTACAGAATATCCTCCTTGCACTGAGCGCAAACAGCTGAAGCATCCTCGCTCTCTCTCCATCCACTTAAATAAACCTCATACTGAACAGACCAGATCTCCATTTGTCTGTTTTAATATCACTCTATTTAATAATTTCTTACATAAAAACACTTCTTATAAATGAACTTGAACCAGGAAGTGAGCTACAGTCTGAAATATGTTACATGTGTAAACAAAATGTCTGCAGAGCTGTTGTTTCCTCTTGATGGGAACACTAACGTGTCACTAACTTATTTAAAAATTTAGCTGAAGACGAGGAGGGTGATCGCAACTCAAAGCTCAGCAGTGCTTAGTACCACTCCTTCCTCAACGTGAGTGAAGCAGACAAATCAGGACGACATGAGAACACAATTATCACATTTCTGAACTGGTTTTGAGGGTTTCCAACTGGCTTTGAACAAGGACGCTGCATGCCACACATTACTCACATCACTAGATATTGTAATTTATAAAATTCTGGAGTGACATCTGGGGATAAAACCTTCATGCATGCCAAAGAGGGGATGAGGAAAAATTTATGAAGTCAGGGACATAGAGGAGGCTAATGTGTTTTTGCAGCTTTGGCAGAGTTCTTGTAGCTTTGTTTCTAAGGAGTACCAAGTCCTTGAGAGGAGAAAACAAAAGAACAAAATTGTTATGAGCTGGAAAATGAAGTTCACCTGCACAAGAAAGGTCAAAGAAGAAACACCTGCATTCATTCTTTTACAGCTATGTTGAATTAATGCCCAAGCAAAACAATACAGTGCATTGCAATGACTAACGCAAAATGCTAATTGAATTTACTTGGTAAGCAAAGTGCTGATTTGTAATCGTGAACATGGTTTCATTGGCTGAGTCTCAGTAATTGCAAAGCTGAATTAGAAATGAATCTCATGCAAAAGAGTAAAATGCATTTTTACGCTGACTCTTAGCTAAAACCAGCAAACTTATTTTTTTCTTTTATTCTAGAAAAGAAAACTTTAATAAAGAAAAGTTTGGAAACTATCATACAGGGACAATATCTAGGTGTTTTTGTGATTAAGATGAAAGTTATGTGACTTGTCAGTATCACAAAACACCTTATTCGCAGTAGAAAATGCACTCTGGGTTAATATCACCGCAATGAAATGAAGAGATTTGTGTAGGACAAAAATGAATATGCTCACTGCAGACAATGCTTCTGATTCCATTCATCACAGTAATTTATCCAAAACAACGGTGCCCACTGCAGCACAGAGGGTTTGCTGAGGAGAGCAGAGAGGAAGCTTGTAGGCTACCTTTTGTTTGCTGCTAGGCAACCTCAACTTTAAAGCTGCTGATTGGTATAGTGTGTCTTTGTTTGTGTGTGTGTGGTAGTCGCCAGTGTGTTTGTCCGGTCTCCTCCAAAGCTCCACTTCCTGTCTTAGAGTTTCATAATGGCAAACATTCACCTGAAACGCACTGTCAGGCCAAGCTGCTTTCACATGAGAAACTCCATAAATGTTTACAGTCAAAGCTGCTCTTAACTTCCAAATTGCTACCCTGCATCGCTCTGTGTGTTTTGATTTGGACCAACCTTGCCAAGACTCAGCCAGTGCAGTCAGACAGGCCAAAGTACTTTAAGAACGATTAAATTTTAAACTCTTTTCCTGTTGCCCACCATTGTACAACATCAGCAACCCAGTTTTTAAGAAATGCTTACATAATGTGACAAAATTTAATCAACCACTGAGTGTATTGCATAACAAGCTCAAACCAGGAACCACAGAACATATTGTAATTATATCTCCACGACCTGATCCTGATATAGAGGACATAATGGGTCATATGATATTTAATCAGGTATTGTTAATGCTTTTTATTTTTTATTGTGTTGACTGGGTTTCTTCTCTCTGATTACAGCTTTGGTCTGATTGCTGTAGGTGGAGCTGTATCTTTTTCCAGACTCGTTTCTAATGTAACTGGCAAGATTTCATACCGAGGATACTCTCATGTGATTTGAGCCCAGTGAAACTTATGTAATCAATAGGTGAAGGCCAGAGTTCTCATTATTCTACACCACTGATGGAGAAAAGATAGCAGGAAATTACATAATATGTACTGTTTATACATATTTGAGACTAAAATAGTAACAAGTTGTCCTTTGAAATGTTATCAGTGGTTATTAAATCACTTTAGTTTTGCAGCTGAATGATAAGTATACAAGGGGTAATATGAGAAGAGTTTTGATTTCAGCTGGACCTTTATCAGATAAAGTTGTTTATACACTGTACATACTGATAAGATGATAACAAGTAGAAGTGTACCATGTAGAATATTGAGATTGAATAGTAAGATAGTCATGGTGGCGTTGAGCCGCCCTCAGGTGGGGTTAAAACCCATAAACTGTCACGGAGGAGGGGTTAAGACAGACAGGGGAGAACTGCAAAATAAAACAGGAAACACAAAACAAACTTAAAACTGTTACATAAACATGTGTAGAGGAAGTATTCAAAAATACTCCATTACAAATCCTGCATTCAAAAACGTTAAAGTATTCTTAGTTAAATGTGCTTAAAGTATAAAAAAGTTTAAGGAAAATTGCACCTGTGGTGGAATATTAAAATGACATTATTATATTGTTAACACTGATGCAGCATTGATGCATTTGTAGCATTTTATTGTTGCAGTTGGTCTGTTGTTTAGTCCTGTGGTTCCAACTAATGGTACAGTCCCCTCTAAAAGGTTAAAAAATAAATCTGGAGGGTTGTGTAGATGATTAATTGGTGAGGAAAGAAGAAAAAACTAATTTTCTGTGCATATATGTCATTTTTGGGGGGGTTATTCCTTTTCAACCTTTCTAATCTGTGCTTTTGTTTAGTAAAATATTTGATATTTTAACATTTTTTTAGGCCTCTGACAGTTAATATGGGAAGACATCTCAAAGACACCTAAAACATTGCAAATCTTTTACAATGTATTGAGAAAGAAATAGCTGTTAGATAAATGTAGTTTAAAAAGTATGTATGTTTAATTGTAATGGAATAAAAACAGATAAAAAGATAAAATAATTGAAGAAATGTATTTAGTTACTTTCCACAGCTGCTTAAAAACCTGACCATGGCAGTAAAATAAAATGATGAATCATGCATGATAAATATTCATGACTGTATTTCAAAATGATGTTGATGTATCTTAGGGAGAACACTGTCCGAGCCGCTGGTTGTCATTACAAGAAAAGAAAGAAAGAAAAACACAAAAAACTGTTTTTGGCTTTGTGACAATATATTTTTCAGATAGAGGTTTTAAATTATTTATTTAGGTTAAAAGGCTGGAGAATGTCTCAATCTTCAGGGAATACTTAATCCTTCAGTTGATCTAAAAAGAATCTAATTCAGAAGAACGCAGAGACTTTTCATTGCACAACAACAGTTTATAATTCTCGTTTTTAGTTTATGTTTTTACGGCCCAGATGTTGCCACCAAGAGGATCCTTCACTTAAATGTGGCTCGGAACCTTCAAGGCAACTCAAATGTTCTGTTGTTTATAAAGCCTTGTTAATTATCTGTAATAAACACTACAAAACCTGTACTGTAGTTACATCATAAGTGTAAAATTGAATTCAGGCTTCTAAACATTTGATTTAGCCATATTTCTGTGACCTCTTGTTCCCTTTTTTATTAAAAACAGTCCATCACTCAAACAAAGGTATATTCTTTCAGGACCTGTCAGGGTGAAAGAAGGGAAGTAATTCACTGGACGCACTCTGACTTTGATAAGTTTTATTTCCGTCTGTGTTGATAACCGTGGTTCTTTGGAACAAAGACCACATTTCACCCTGAATAAAAATTATTTATGTTGCTCTGAATCGAGTGCAAGCCGAGTGCAGGCTTGATGACAAACATGTTCAAAAGGAGGAAGAGAAATTGCTTTCCTTCTCAGCCTGAATATCACAGATATGACAGGGAGGAAAGAAGCATTTTTCTAGCTCACACAATCAATCTGTCTCTCAGTGTTTTTCTGTTTGCCACAAAAAAAAAACTTCAGATTGTGACAAATGTTCCTTTTAAAGTTTCAGCTCTGAAATCTGATTGACCTTCAGCTGTCTGGTCGACCTCATGAGCCGAACGATATCCAGCAGCGCTCGAGCAGACCCTCGGCTCGCTTTAATGATGCGTTGAAATTGAAGGCTGAGCAGAGCTGTCTTAATTACACTATACAATGAGATAATTAATGATGTAGTCCATCGCATATTTAGTGTAAATGCAGTTAATGAGATATAGAGCTATTGTCCTGCTCTGAGAAGAGTGAGTCACCGAGTCTTTTCTTTTATTAACACAAAATAAAGTCAAATACAAAAGCTGCTGGTTTCCCTGAGCACCTCGTATTTTTCATGACGTATTATCTTCTACAGGGAGTCGATCGGCTCTCTCAGTAGGATTTCTGTTTGCTTCATAAAAGCTGTCTCTCTCCTCAGACATTTTAATGACAAACAACAAGCATCCAGTCATATCCTGTTACCAACCATGGTGATGAATTGAGATTACCCTGGCAACATAGGCGGGTGTGTTTACACCAAATGCAAAGCAACCACTTCAGTCTGCATGGGACTCATTTTAATCACCTCTTGGAAGCCAGCGAGTGTGTTATCACCCCAATCAAACTTTGTCTCCTCCTCACAGAAACAACACATGAGATCACAGGTTGTGACAAGAGATCCAGAGCAGCGTGATGCTGTCGGGAGTGAAATCAGTGAGCGTGATTCGCTTCTTCAGTTCATTCACAGGGGTGTACAGTATGACTCATTCAGGTCTCGACCTGCAGCACATAAACATATGTCTGACTTTTTTCAGTTCAATTCTATTTTCAGCCACATAAGCATCTGAATCTGCCTCCTCTCTATCGGATGTAGCAGTTCTACAATATGTTACGCAGTATAGGGAAGTGAATCATATTATTACATAATGTTGTTGTTATTGTGTTATTGTTATTACTGATGCCATTTTTAGCTAGACACCCACTCCTCTGGATCACCTACTCACCTGTACATTGTACATACCCTTGTGTAAACAATATACTGTGTTAAACTGATTCAGTCTTTTGGTTCGTGTTTGCAAATTGAGTCTGAAATCATTCACCTTAACAGTTAGTTACATTGGCTTTTATAAGTTGATTTCTCCATCTTCATTATAATTTCTTTATTGGAAACTTTATCCTTCTTACATGTTGAACGTTACACTTGCCTATATTTATTCGACAGTATGTAAACTCATTAAGATTTTTCAACATTTCAGAAAAATGTTTTTTGACTGGAAGTTAACGGGAAGTGTATCAATTAAACACAACATTAGTCTTTATTTTTCTTGCAACATATTTCTCTCCATTACGGATGGAAATTATGAAGTCACTAGTAGCATATTTCTACTTTATGCTATTCTACATTTTATAACATTTTACTCCACTACATTTATTCAACATTTTAGAAACATCCTCAGAAATGAATAGCAATTTAATTGGATTAATTAATTAATTTCAGTTACTGAAATATTCAAGTGAAGAAGAAGCACCTCAAAACTGAACTGTAAGTACAGTACTTAAGTAAATGTTAATTTCCCTTGTTACTAAGTGTATGTATAATAAGAGAATGGTGAATCTGAAATTGCAGCTAAAAGTTGACATTAAGCTGTTGCATTTTAATTTCGAGCTGTGCCTCATAAAGTCAGGTTTTAAATTCATCTCAGCAATTTCATTTTTTAAATTAAACCTCAATATGAGCAAATTCCAATACCATGCCCCCTGGCTCTAATCTTCTCCCATAAGTATGTCACACAGTAACACAGAAATAGATTCATTCTTTTTCTCTGACAGGGACTTCATGCTGTGCTGGGTCACAGCTGGATGAATTATCTGTTACAGACAGGAGAGTACATTCCCAGAGTGTACATGGCTGATGGTGGTGCCATGGGTTTTGAGGTGAGTAAGTCTGGTGTGTGACGTCAAACCTTCTTCATTAGCTGTCAGTGCAGCAGGGCAGCAAGTTCCATCAACCAGTCTCCGATGTTCCTGTTGGACAGGATATACTGAGACAGTCAGCTACTTGATACAGGGTGAGAAAAAGAGGCCAGTCAGAATAATGTGTTCACACAGAGTAGAGAATCACTGCAGTTTCACTCTTTGATTCACTGCAGCTTCAGGCAACACAAACACTGTGATCCAGAAGATGTCTGCAGTTTATGAGGCTGCCTGTTTTGCACAGTGGATACCAAGTTCGAGCTAGATTATATGGAGAATGCTTTAAAATTCAAGACTGGCTTTCTCCTTTAGGTGAAAAATGTTTTTCCGGCTCAAGTGAAATACATTTAATACTTGCTCAAGGCCCAAACATGTGGGCACCCAGACACACAGGTAATTGGGAACACCGTTGGGGAAATCAGATTGTGGGGTGATCGTATTGTGAGACTACTTGTGGCCTTCAGTGAAGATAAATGGAGGATTGGACACTGTGAGTATTATTTGAATTTAACTTCTCGGTCTCGGTGCAGTCTAACAGTCCCCTAGTTTTTGACCAGTAGTGACTCAGTAGTTTCATACAGTGACACACAGCATTAAAGTCAGCATCAGAGTCGGCCATCTGACCTGGCTCAGAGAATAGAATAGCCTACAGGTGAAACAAGCCCACAATAATAACACAATAACAGGTACAAACTACTCTGACCACGGTATAAATATGGATGTCATATCCATGACGTCACCCACAGAAGACACTAACACAAAGATGTGGATTGTAGTTGGAGCTGAGACGGGCTCAAACAAGCCACCTGTAACAGCACCCACCTGTCATTCAAAGCGGCCGTGTTCTTAATTATATATAACTTTAAGCCTTAATATAATTTGAAAGGGTGTTATATACAAATCCAGACTCAGTATAGTTGTCATGAGTGGTAAAATTAGATATAAAGACCAATTTTGACTGACTGATCTTACATGATGGATGACTGACCAACTATGACATGCAATTTTAACCCAGCAGATATTAAATACTAGTTACCTTGGTAAGTGGCAACCCACCAGTTTTACACCTCATCATGGGGAGCACACATAATTAAAAACAGTTGTAATGTCTCCTGAGGCTCTAAAGGAGCTTTGTCAAGTCTGAGTTAATTACTCAAATAACATCATTTGGCATTTAGTCTTGAACAGTCTATGAGAGCAATAACTAATGATTATTTTCATTAACGATTAGCCTGACAATTATTTTTTCAATTAATTGATTAAACATTTAATCTTACAGAGCCCAAGAGATGAGTCTAAATAGTTCTAACAATTGATTAAGTAAGTAATTGTTCCAGCTTTTCTTGAGTTTTTAGAGCTAAACATGAGGATATCTGCGTCATCCAGTTTTTGAACCCACCCCGTCTGCATTGTTTTGTTTGATCATTACTACAAGTCACGAATATGATTCCAAAACAAATAAATCTAAAGAAATGAGAGAAATCTTTTAGTTAATTATTAATGTTAAACTTCAAAATTATGATCTCAATAACACAAAATCCACGTCCTGGTCGAGCTCTTAAATAGCCCTCACACTGACTGAGAGCCTGACACTGCACAGGGCTGCAAATGAAAGCACTGATGGAAAGTATTTCTTATAGTTTGTTGTTAAATGTCACAGCTATTGAGGTTGGCAGTTGTAGTATTGGCTTCCTAACAGAAAGTAAATCTTGCTCAGGTCTGTTTGTAATCAGGAGAAATGATTAATCTCTGCTTGTCTTTTCCAAATAAGAAGCCATTTAAATTATCCAGTCAAGACAATGCAGGAAATCATCCACCATGTCCAGCTGTAGATGGCGGTTTGCTTTCCTGCTATCAGTGAATTGTGGTGGACATGAATCATTTCTGCAGAGCCGCTAGCTGTAATTCTTCCGTCACAGCTGCACCTCTTGTTTCCCCACTTGTTACCGAAACTCATTAGGAGATAATTGAAAGTAACGACACTGATTATGAGAAGCGCTAGAGCAGCATCCCAGGGGTCTTTGCAATTTACAAGCTGGCAATGACATGCGGGTGACGCTATTATTTACCACAACCCAAAAGGGAGTTGTGCTGTTTACAGGCAGGAAAAAAAGAATAGTTTTGGTTATGATTAATTATTATGTTGTGTTTCAGCATGTCTGTCTCAGTATCACCAGTGTTGACCTCCAAGATGAGATATGGAGTTTGTCTTCTCCCTTGATGAAAAAACTATTTGAGTTAAGGGACTGCAGTAAAAACATGCCATATGGAAAAATGATGCCTACATTTTAAATATGCTTACTACTGTTCTGGGATTGTTTTACGCTGTCAACATTTCCAGCATATGTAATGCTTAAAGGAAAAGACATTTTGGGAGATGCACTAAATCGCTTTCTTGCTGAGAGTAAGATGAGAAGATCAATATAACTCTCATATTTGTTCAGAGGCTGGCATTGATCTTCTCACCTAATATTCATGAAGACAGCATATAAGCGTTTTCCACGAAATGTCAAACTACTGCTTTCAGATATTTTCAGACGAGGAGCAACTCTCCGCCTGCGTACCCAATCAGATCATCACCCTCATGTGAACCGGCAAGCACTCTGTGCGTAAACGCCAGGTAGTCTACGTGTAGTAACCATGGAAACGGTAGAAATAGGAATATCGACAAGTGTTAAATGAGGAAAGTTAAATTAAATAACATTAAGTTAGTTGACCGTGGTGATAACGCTAATCACAGGTCGATTTGTTGGCCTATAGTGGAAATCATGTCTTTGATGCCAACCACAGACTGTTATTGTTGAGCTAAATTAGCATAGTTACAGCTTAAATTAAAAAGTTGATGATACTCTAGTCCTGTGCCCTAGGTTAGTTGGTTAGCACAAGGACATTTACTTTTTCTTCGCTGTAATATTTGTTGGTATTTTTTTATGGGTCTCTCAAAATACTGAAATTGTGCAGGGGCAAGGCGGGCTAGAAGTACAGTTCAAGACATCTACTGAAATTAGCATGCTAAAATATTAGCTTCTTGAAATTCCTCTTGTGCCTCGGGAGGCGATAGTGAGTCACTGTAGCGTTCAGTCGGCCCTCAATCCAATGTGAGGTCGAAGAAATGGAGAACCAGGCGGAGCTGAGCAAAGGACCTGCAGCTGGCCGACAGACAGCTTGCAGAGGCCGTGCTCTCTACCTGGAGAAAGGCAAACAAGTTGGACTACCTGGTAAGTGCTGAAAATGTGTCTGCAACCTGATTCCTGCTTGACTTTACTATGAAGTAAGTTAGCATAACATCTTTTTTTATTTGTTTATTGCAATCAAAATACGGCAAAATCTGGTTATTTGGGGTTCATGCACAAATGATCCTGCTGCCATATTGTTATGTCATACTGTTTAGAGAGTTTGAAAAGTTCGCTATACATTTTTGAGGATTTCCCAAGGATTATTGCACGTCTAATCATAAACAATCTTGAGGATCTTGTTATCACATCGAGGGTGGGAGGAGATTTTACTGTATCCTGTGCCCGAATCCAGTTTAACTTGCCCAGTATCAGATTGACAGCCAAGGATTGTAGCAGGTAGACTTATTGTCTTGACCCCAAACTCAATTCTCTCTTGGGCTTTCTAACAGAGACAAAGGATACAGAAAGGAAAAGCTTCGATAACATCAATCTGTATTCTTCTCAAATATTTTCGAAGCAAAGATAAATGAATCACAGGTCTTAAAAGCTCCAGCTGTTGTTGTTGTTTTGGTGTGGTTATGTTTGTGGTTCATTGTCATTCAACTTTCACTCATGCATTTAAAGATTTTCTGGCGTATAGAGACGTATCATTAAGCTTCCCTGGGTGGAAGTTGAACATCACAGATTGACAGACAACAAGGTGGTGGATTTGTCCTTTATGCTGGATGTGAAGAGCTGGAAGAATTGAAGCATGCGGGAGATGACAGATGTTGGTGGGTGGCACGCGCGGGTCTCGTGGCAGCAGGGAGAACACATTCAGGCTTCAAAATGCAGGAATAATTTTTGCCCTGGGTGCTGATTGCATGAATATGAATGGAAATATGAAGCTTGCTTGGATCATAATTCATTTGGAGCCACAAAAGGATTGACATGATTTAAATGCAGTAAAACAGGATGAAGACATCTTTTGTGGCCATATGAACGTATCACGTGGAATTTTAATTAGGCCAGTGACCAGTGTCTTAAAATTCTGTTTATATCTTACAATGTTTTGTATTTTGGCTCACATAAATGCTCATCACTTTTTGGATGCTTTCATTTTTGGCTGTGCTTATTTCAAGATCCCTTTACATTGCTGTATTATTTTATGTATTGCTATTAAAGCCACACAATCTGTAATCTGATGTTTTTAAATAGATTTCTGATAGATTATGATTTTTTTTTTTTTTTTTTAGAGTTATGATTTGTTGAGCTGACATTTTGGCCTGAGAGTATACAAAAGTTCAGAGATGATAAAAGATACAAAAATTTTAGCTTTGGTGAGTTCATTTTCTGGCAATCTTCCTAGATTTCCTAGATTCCTAGATAGATTCCTTAGATTTGGATATTTTTAAAATCAAGAGGTCACCAGAAAAGCTATGATTCATGAGTATCCACGACAAATTTGATCTTGCTGGTCAAGTGGTGCTAGAGGGTTGGTTTATATCATGCCCTGGGGATCAGAGCCAATTTCATGTGGCAGTCTGCTCACTAGTTATCTAGATGTTTTGAGAAACAATTGCCAAATGTAATAAACTTAAAAAAAAAAAACATGTCTAGAACAATATCCAGTCATTTCAAGAAAGAGAATTCACAGTGCCTAATATGCACACACTCTGAAGCCTACACAGACTGTGCTGCTTGTCTGTGCAGAGGAGTCGGTTGTGTTCAGAGGTAGCGATAAGGTAAAAAGCAGCACAAACAGGCTTTCTCCAGCTTAATGAGCCATCCGTGCTGGAGACAGCTCACCCACTCTGACATAAAGAGAAAAATGTTTCAGTATTATAAACCAAAACAAAAATACACAATCAAACGTTCAGTAAGTGCTCGTACTATACAGTAGTTCCACAGCAGGGAATGTGGTGCTAGGTTTCTAAAACAAGAAAAATATTTCAGAGCTCTTCTAAACTGGGATCATCTCAGTTGCTATAGCAATGGTGGAAGACGACCACATACTGTCTGGGAGTTTATGTCTGGCACTGACAAAATTTAGTGACATACCTCAGGCGACACACACAGAACACGGTTTCAGGTGGAATACAGTGACCTGAAAAGACAACAAATTTAGGATGAACAAGGTTATTTTTTAATGACTCCACTGTTCTGAATATACATTGTCAGGTGCACATTCACTTTGTCCTTGTGTGACTCCCTCTCTAGCACCACACACACACAAACACATTTGTCCCACTTGACACATCCCTTCCTCCTCGTTTCCCTCCCTCTCTCCTCTCCTCTCTGACACTCTCTTCCTCTCTTTCCCTTTCTCTTCCCAGCTCTCCAGCTGCGAGCAGACACTATTTCACATGACGTCTTAGTCTAGATCTGAGGGAGACCGTCAACCCCTGCTGAGGTCACTATCACTACTTGAGTTTTTAACTTTCCGAATCTTCGGCTACATTTCCAGCGTCACACCTGCAGCTGTTTTGCAAAACGCATCGGGACAGAAGAATAGTTCATGGTGCATCTGACGATTTTAGAGTGATTCATCTCTAGGTGCAGAGGCAGGAAGCTGAGGTGACGCAGGAGGTTTTAATACTGTACAGTATGTTCCCTGTGGTGTTAAAATGGGCAGAAAATAATATTACTGTGCAGTCTGCAACTTAACAAAACTTAAAAATACCTCTGTTCTTTGTTTACTATGCATTCAACTATACTTGTTTGCCCACTTACACAGTTGCATTTCCTTTGAAGAAAACCACATTAGGTGGTCTATGTAAAGACACAGCAGCTGCATCTTTTTATTGTTCACCAGCAAGACAGAAATGTTTCAGTAATTACACGCCTGTGACCTCTGTTTGTACAAAGCTGTCCTCATCTTCATCTGCGAAAACACTCTGGTAAACATATACAGTATTTTAAGTATTACCAGGCAGCATTTTGAAGTTGTGAGCTGCATGCACAGGCTGATGTTTTGAGCTGAAAACCCTCTGTCCAAGGTTAAAAGTGACATACAAATTTTAGGATTCACTTGTTTCATTAGAATTAGCTTGAAAATGCTAAACAATTCAGCTGCACTTGAAGTATGTGCTGCAAGAGCACCTGAATTATTTATTTTTTTGCAAGTTCACTTTGATTCATACACCCTGGCGAAGCTACAAGGATTTGACAGCCTCTTTTTTTCTGCCACACATTTCACGCTGTGATAACATCAAGTTGAGAACAGGACGGTTCTGCTGGCACTTACTTGAAATCTTGTCATATTTGTCCAAGCGGCACATCACAGAAATCATGGTTAAACCTGTGAACAGTTAAGATATGCTGACATGATTTGGGACAGTGAATAGTCTCTCCGTCCGTCACACAGTCACCTCATGTTACCGACATTAGCCTTTGGTGAGAGAGCATAACCGAAGAGGATTTAACACTTGATCTCATCGAGACAGCTGCATCCAGGGAGATCACTTTCCTTTGTCCACGCTCTGGACCACCTACTGAAGACTTAACATCCAGATTCCTCCAGTCCTGGGAATCAGTTTGGTTTAGCTGACTTTTTAAAAAGCCGCAGCAGAGGAATAACCCAGAATCGCTGAATCTTTATGAAGTCGGTATAGTCGGCGGGAGAAAAATAAAGGCAGATAACTGTGGAGAAATCTGCAATATATGTGTGAATTATCCTGAGAAGCTCATTGTTTATGGAAAGACAAATTGCTTTCAAGTAAAATGTCCTAAAAATAGTAGATATCACAGGGGATAAAATGCAGGAACTGTGTGTATTTTTGTGATTTGGGTGACCTGACACATTCAAGCGTAACCTGCATAAAATGTCCTCACGTTTTTGCCTCAGCCTTAGCTCAGCATCTTCCATCTTCTCAGCTGGGCATCGAGGCTAACACAATTAGGACTCTTTCACTGCCACTAGGCTGCTGTAGCTCTTTAAGGGCAGAGAATCGGCTATCGCAAAGGACAAGCTTCCACTCACTACACAAACCCTGTGTGTCATGGTTGACCTTTCCTTTCTCTTGCACTGTCTGAACTGATTAGCTTTCCTTAGTGGCAGATACACCACAGCTTACCGCCACTGTCTAAACTCAGTCTGATAACAACTTGAGCAAACTCCTCCACTCTGACACAACAGCTGAGTATGAACGGGCAGATAACTGTTCTCATCTTCAGTGCCATATTCTACCCGCCCTTGAACTCATTTGCTCTTTGAGGGTAGCAGATAACTCCTATCTACAGATGTGTTAATTGGGCTTTCAGAAGGAAGTCAGCATATTAAAATAGTCTTGGGGCTCGCTGGCAAACCAGACCAAAGCCTCGGGAAATCACATGTGATTCAAGCTGACCTTCATCTAATGTGCAGTCTGGGGACCATACAGAGCTGGGCTGAATTAGCTTTGCCTACACTGGCAGAAAAAAATACCACCACAGTGTTTCTAACTACCCACAGAAATACCCTGGAGCCATTAGATGTGGTGCATAAATTTATTTCAACATATATTAACATTTTATTTATTTACTTATTTTCTTTTGTTAAAGACACAATACATTATTTACACATGATTCTACAACAACATTTGCTGGAAAACATTTTATCATGGGATCAGGGTGACGGGGGTTAAAGGAAGGCTACTCTCTAGAGCTTCGGTAAAACGTGATATAATTTGACATATCATCATTAAACTTTTCCTGTCATAACAGTCAATGAGGAACAACGTTGCACTTTGAAATGACTGACAGTAGCCTAATGATGCTAATGGCTATGATGTTTAATAAATCCAACACTGTGTCACTTGTCCAGTTGGGGGCTACATGTATACATAAATGATAAAATGATGTAGTATATTTATTTAGTATTATTAAGTAATGCTTTGTCACGTGATGTCATGTTGACATGCGTCACATAATGTTACATTATGCCATATGTTATGTCCAAAAAGTGTACGCCATGTTGCATTAAGTTACACTGTGTTGCATCAATGTTGCTTTAAATTACCTTACGCACATCCTGTCTTTTCTACTATGTAGATCCTACATCATCACACAGGCAGAATAGAAAGATGTAGAGCATGGCTAATTCACATTCCACTACAATCTACTGATGGATTACCTTTTGGCAGATCTTATGAGGCCTACAATACATCCCTTTGACAAGTCTTCAACCTCAATCAGGTCACCTATGCACAATCAAGAGTGAGGATGGAGAGAGCTAGGGAAAAGACAGGGACTATAAACAGCTTCACTTATGCCTGATGAGACCGGATAGACTTTGGTGTGTGAACTACCTCATAAAAAAAAAAAAAAAATGTGCATCTGCGGGAGTATGTCATCGAGTATAATAAGCTACGCAACTGTCATGAGGAGCTGTGGGTGACTGGGAGTGAGTGGTGCTGGTGACCACTTGTTTCATTTGGGCTCAATTAGACTTGATTTTCAAGAAGAGGATAGAAGCCGAACCAGAGGAGCACCGGCACTGTCACTATAGCGACAGAGCTGACGGGCTGTCATAACAATAAGGAAATAAGGGAAGTGAAGACAAGCACACGCTCCCACACGCACACAGACACGCATGCACCTGACTGACATAACAGTAACGCAATTGAAGCAAGACAAAATAACGGTAATGAGCAAAGCGTTGAACATACTGAGCTCTTTTGATGCTTTTATAATTAGCAGTATATCTTTGGAAGCTGACGCTGTGCACCAGCATCAATCATCAGCTCGCAGAACAGCAACAGCTGACACAGAGGTCATCCCTCCAGGCAATAAACACCTAGGCTCTGCTATTCAACTGATACGTTTGGATAAATTTCCAGAGGAAATAAAATTAAAGGTTTCTGCAAAGCAGCCCTTTGCAGCAGCTTTAACTGATCGAATGAAGACAGAATGGGCTGTACTCATTTGACAACCAGGAAGCATGATGATTTCACACAATGTTGCTCAAGGTTACGGTGACAGGAAAATGCAAAAATGAGTAATGTCTATTCACCAATTTGTGTGTCATACCTGGGTCAAGAAAACCTGGTCCAGCTCAGATAAAACCCAAAACAACAAAAGAAAAAAGAGAACAGCAGCTGCTACCATGTTATACTTTGTGATAGGCTTTAGATCATATTTCTACATATTTAATTTGTTGTGATATACTGTACAATCTGTCATATTTTGTTGCTACATACAGTGCATTGTCCCGACAGAAACTGTAAAACCCTAAAACCCCTTTCCCTGTCGTAGAAAATTTGTACCGCTACATAGTTGAACTACCTGATATTACGGTGCACTCCTAGAAATATCAAATTATTTACAATATAGAGTCGTAGTTTTCACTAAGAGTTCTCCTCCTTTACAAAAATCTTGTGCTTTAGCATTTGAAACACACACACATACACATCCAAACACACACAAGGCAGGTAGAAAAGAAAACAATAGAAAGACATTTCTTCTCCTCTTCTTTGTTTGCCACTTTGTTTCGCTGTACAGAAAATGTACATTCCCTGTATTCTGTTGTGTTACGTTGGAAATGAATCTCATTGAGAGCAGTTCAAAAGTGGCAGATGCATCTTCCAGCCATTCAATAGATTTCCATTTATAATAAAACAGGAAGTGACCCACTGAAGTGTCCTGAGGTGATGCCTATTACTGAGAATATGTCTCTAAGTCTAGACACCGACATGAAAAGACATCTCATACAAACACTGCTACATTAATATATATTTTTTTCTTTTTCTCTTTATAACATTTGAAAAAGTCAAAGACATATTTTATGCATTGGAAGTTGGCAGGAAGTCTGAGAGATGGCGGTCGAATGGAGTTGCGTAGATCAGCCCTCAGATCACCAGCCGCCGACTGAACAGCATCAGATGAAGTTTTGGCCTCCCTGGAGCTTATAAGTCTGAGATAATAAACACTAGTAAAGAGACGTAACATAAACACAAGGAAAAAGACACTGAGTGATGAGTGAGAAAAGACAGGATTGTTTTTTATGGAGTATCTAATTATAGAATCGTTAGCACCACCACAGTGAATGGGCAGAAAACACAACAAATGTCTGGATGGCAGAATGAGCTGCTGAGAGGAGCAACATCAGCAGACTCTTAAACACTGCCTACATGGCTTCTCAGCTTGGGAAGCAGTCTTTGGTCACAAATCAAAACCAAACCGGCATGTGCCAGTGATAAGCTGTCCAAGTGTGTACCACTGATTGATGATGTCCATTTCCACAGCCGCGGATGTGATCCTGAGCTTCTCTTTCACGGTTAAAGTACCTCTCTTTTTCACTGGAGTCTCTGTGGTAGTCATTAACACCTCTTCACAGCTTGTTATTACTGTGAAAAGCCATCTCGTCTCCATCGCTAACATTATAGTGTGGTCACACACAGATTTCGATGGCAGTTGCCATCACCATCTGGCTTTTGTTCTTGTCTCGGCCTGGAGATTGGTGCTGTCCAGACTCCTCTCTGGGAGACAATGGGTCGGAGAGAACACTACGTTTGAGTGGTGCCGGACGGAGGCAGGATGTTCCTGGAGGAGTGGAGGGTTCAGGGTGTCTGTGGGAGGAACGAGTTGAAGTGGAGGATGAGGAGGACGTACAACTGCCGGTACACACTCCTGAGCTTGACCTCTCACCTCTCTTGGCTCTGCAAGATGCTCTGCGCCTGAGCTCGCTCACCAGCTCGTACTTGACAAAGCAGAAGACGTCCTTGACTCCACAGCGTTTTTCCGGCTCAGCAGCGAGCAGCCTCTGAAACATACGCAAGGCATCATCAGTGAAGCGCCGCCATTGAGACGGGTATGTTCCCACAGGGCACCCTGCTTTCTGCCAGCGTCGAAACTCCTCATAGAAGGCGTCGGCCGGCAGCGCTGCCTCCCAGGGGAAATTGCCTGTCAGCATACAGAAGACCAACACGCCGAACGCCCACACATCCAGACTGGTGGTCACAAGGAAGCCCTCGGCACGGCTTGCGCGGCACACCTCTGGCGCCGTATAGGGAATGGTACCACTCACCCGTTTCACGCGGCAGCCCACGCGTCGGGTCATGCCAAAATCGGCCAGCTTGATGCGGCGGCACTCACGGTCAAACAGGAGCACATTCTCAGGTTTCACATCCCGATGCACCAGGTTTTTACTGTGCATAAAGTCCAGGGCCAGGCCCAGTTGTTGCATGCAGCGTTTGACCATTTCCTCTGGTAGACCCACCTGAGCAGAAGAGACAGTGTTGGGAGACAAAAAGAGAGAAATAGAAAAGATTTTTTGATTAATGCAGTCTAATAGATACAGTACATCGTGTAGGAGGTGAGACTATGGGAGGTGATGCAAGAAAAGAGCTTTGTGGTGGTGAGGCGGTTACAGTGCTGTTAAAAAGAATAGGTGATGGTTATATTGAGTTGAAGAATAAAAATACAGGATGAAAAGCTCCAAAAATGAAAACTGAAACAAAAGAATCTCCATTTTGAGTTCGGCTGCAGCCATTTTTAATGAGCCTTTAGAAGAACCTTGAAGTCGAGCATTCCCAGCACATCAACTGGAATAGCACTGAAGCAAAGTGAGGGCTCTGCACAGAGAGAAAACCAGGACGAAGACAAGGCTCCAATCCCAGGAGAGCTTGTTAAAACCGCCGTGTCTGAACATGGCGACTGATTGGAGCGGCTCTGGCTGACTGAGGATGGTGATTGGTGGAAGAAAGGATGATAGCTTTACCTGTGGGGGGATGATGTCGAAAAGGTCCCCGGCGGGTGCATATTCTTGTCCAAACACATAGCTGTCTTCCGTCTCAAAAAGCACGTCCAGGACTTTGATAATAAAAGGGCTGCAGCTAAGTGAGCCCGTTAGACTGTACTCCCGCAGGAAACTCTTGAGCTTTGTCTTGTTCTTGGTAACAAACTTCAGCGCCATTTTGGTGCCTAGAAAAGTCAGACAAAAAAATGTAGAACACATGGACAGACACAAATAAACATCAGATAAGTACTGCCAACATTTTACTATCCAAAGCACTTGAAGTAGATTTTGTAACCTGACACTCTAAGGGAGTGGAGATATTTCCAACTACCCAACCCTGTCTTTGTAGCAGCTGCTACGTTCATGTACAGTGAATGACTCTCACCTCCATTACACAGATACAACCAGCTGTTTGTGATCACAGCTGCAGAAATACAGAAGCTCTTTAGTGCGCACACAGCACTTCTAATCTCCGCTGTCCTCTCAGCCTCTCTGTGCACTACTTTACAGTGCTTAGTTATACCAGCTCCCAAACTTTGATTTTCTTAAACCAGGGATTAAACAGTAGACCTAAAAAATCCCTAACAAACCCTTTTAGCGGAGCTGAAATTAATTTCTCGGCACTGTGCCTTGAGACTTTATAACATGCTGATCTGCCTTAACTGGTTATCCTCAACTGTGAGGCATGCTGGCACAATGTGGATTTGGAGATCTGGGTTTCTTTTTTTGTGTTTATGCATTACGTTGACGGTTAAGACAATAAGAGCTGCACAAAACTGTACAGCTCTTTCATTTTTATAACATATTGTACATATTTGTTCATATTTTATTGCTTGCTAGTACTTGCTTCTCTTTTCTTCTGCTTACTATAAAAGGCAAATTCTTTGTACATGGCAACCTACTTGGCAATAAACCTGATTCAGATTCTGAGGATAAAGACCTTCAGCCGTATTATCAACCCCTAAAACCAGCTCACCCTGTGTCCGGTGTGCCACCAGGTCCACCTTGCCGTACGTGCCCTTCCCAAGCTCCCGTATGTGCTCATATTGTTTGGCTACATCTGCTGCCGACAGAGAGGTGATGGCCAGGGCCTGCATGTCCTCCACAGGCACCCCTCCACAGTAGCCCATCTTGGATGTAGGCGAGCCCCCGCCGCTGCCCACCCGTCCTGGCCCAGATGGAGAAAGAGACAGGCTCGCCTTGACGCTGTGAGGCAGACTAAATGAAGAGGAGAGAAAAAACTGCTTAGAGCCAGGTTTTCTTCCGCTATAGATAATGGCAGGTATACATTTTATGCAGGTATGTGTTTATGACTTATGCTCTTCAGTATCTTTATCGCTATTGGCGGACATCCATTTATTCTTGTCTGTACATGCTGTCCCAAAGGATGGTTAAATCAGGAAGGTTTTAACAGACCTTCATTTCCATACAATCAATTCAGGGAAGGCATCAACAGGGGAAGTGCTTTCAGTAAATGTATTGGACTTCCTGCTGTCCCTCTAGATCACTCTGGCCAGCTTTCAGATATGGCTGATCTCAGACAGCACTTACTGGCAGACAGCTATGGGGAAAATCAATATGACCAGGTAGAAGGACTAACAAATGGAAACAAATAGAGAGAGCAGACAGCTTCAAGGTGTATACGTGCTGTTAAGGCATGCCACAGATCATCTGCGATCACTCTGAAGTGTGACATTTTCCGTACAGTGGAACTAAACAGTGGGGCTGTGAAAAAATGGGGTTGCATAGTTTTGCCTGGAAAACAAATCTGGTTTGCACAGCAGATGTTCTAAGTATTTCGGTCAAATTACTGAAGTTGAAAAAAAGGAGAAAAAAAAATACTGCGCCAGAAAAGTTATTGCTGATTTTCACAAGTTTGAAATAGGTCAAACTGATCCTAGAAGGGAAAAAATATATCGCTGCTTTAATTGCAAGCTCAGAGGAGTCAGGCACCCTAAATGTGCCAACTGACAACAAATTAAAAATCAGAGATGAGTGACTGTGCATGTTAGCTTGTTATGGTGTTTCAAACGGTAAGTAAACCAAAAGAACACTAAAATTATTGAGCAAACTGCACAAAATGGACCTTTTGAGGAAATGATGTGGATCACACTAATGATTTTACTCATTGTTTCTCTCTCTTAAATCCCCCTCACTACACACACAATCAAATTTAATCATCCAATCATGCACAGCACACACACATTCGCACACTAATAGGCACCAAATCAGCACAAACAATCCTGCTGATGGCCTTTTTCATCCATCATTCAAAGGCTTTGCACTTTGTTCTTCTCTCCCTGCAGCCAGTTTTCACGGCACCGCTGCTTTAAACGAGAGCATCACAAATGTGTCTGTGCTGACTGTCAGGTGCATTTTGAAGGGAAGAAAAAGAGTCGAATTAATGCACGGTAATGTGCGGTTGATGAAAACATGGCAGTGGAAGTTTAGTTCAGCCGCTCCGAAGGTGTTGAGGTTCCTCAGCTATCTTGTGGGAAGAGCGTGATAAATATAGCTATTAGACAGCGAAAACTAAAATAGGATGCGACCATTTGCAGCCTTGTGTTCTTGGCTCATCACTCTTTGTCGAAGAAAAAAACACAAGACTGCAAATAGAAAGTACCCTGTATGTATCTCTGTAGATAACACTTGCTTCTTGATTTTATCAGAAGCTTGGAGATGGTTATATAAGAGACTATGAATATTGTAGCCTACTCATGCTGAGCGTGCCCACTGTATAGCCTTCAGCGAGTCAACACTAAACTTGATCATTATCCAGATCAGTCTGTAGTCCAGGTTTGGTGATTAAACATTTAAACAGGACAGACGGACAGACAGACTGAAAGCACATTTCCTCTGACCGCCCACCCTGCATGGCCCCATAGCCTCTATCAGCGAGAATGAAGAAGAGAGAAGGGAGTGCTTGTTTACTGGCAATTCTTCCAGTCAGCTCCACGGGCTGAATGTGCAGCACTCCAGCATGGATCTTAATCACATTACTCAGCTCCCACCAAGACAAAAGCATACCCCACCCAACAGCGCAGGATGCTTTGCACTCATTTCCTTTGCAGAACTGGATTAAGTGTCCTGAAATGTGATGAGTGGTTGGGAGATGGTGCTCTATGCAATGATGATGTAAACCAGAACCAGAAACTGCAGTGTAGTGCCCTGGAGGTGTGGGAATGAAGTTATGTGGTCTTTGGGAGATGATTGTGCATGAGTGTGAGTGTTTGGGGGGGGGTCTGGTGTATCAGTCCCACAGTGACTTTCCATCAAAGGCCCTTTGTGTTCCCACCTCTGAGAGGGAGCAGCTGTAAGCCTCCACACGACTCAGCGTTCGTGCACGACCACAGCCACATGCCCCACTGATCTCCCATGCTGCCCTCTGCTCCTCTCCTGTCCTCTCAGGCGGCTAAAGACAAGGTAACAGCCACGCGCTCCACATACAGATGAGGATTTGGCTTGAAACACATTTTAATGGGTTTTTGAGCCAGTCCCACTTATTGTTAATCATCTGCAAGCCTTTTAAAAACAGATCCCAGGGCTGCTCACTTATTCCTGTATCGTTGAGGTAAGACCTTGTAACTTTCATGTTTTAATTGTGATGAGAAATCCTCTGACAGTTGAGTGTCTTCTCACACTTTTTCACAGTCGGAAAACAAGGACAGTCTGAAACAAGCCTGTTTTTCTAATTCCTAAAAAGTGAAGATACAAGGTTTACGCTGAGCAGCAACAATCTGTTTTCCAGCCACTAATTTCCTCTCAAATACAGATTGACAAACTTGCTCCATTTAGCAATTAGTCAAACAGAGCTGAGTGCATTCTCTGTATAACCCTCTTAAAAACCAGACTGTTCCCAGGAAAAAGCTAAACATCCAGTTTTACGTCATAATAAGTACAGCGGCGACGGTCTGGAAACCTGTTGTGGCAGACTCCATGTGTCACACATGAGACTAAACTACAGTAGCAGTTGAGAACAGAGATGGACCATGTGATGCCACTGGCAACCATCACTCTTGTCACAGGCTGTCTCTCAACAGCCTCAGGGTGTGTTCATGACATGTACCTGTCCAGTGTGATGCTGGCGTCTGGTCTCTGAGGGTTACACTTAGACATTAGGTCTTACTGTGGACTTCAAGAGGCACTTTTTTCACAATGAAGTCTGGTCATGTTTCAGCTATTCTTAGAGATAAGCTTTCTTTTCAGCCTTGCAAGGTGTGGCTCTAGGGATGTTGCTTGATTGATCTGTCCACCACATTGGTCCGGTGCCATGCCATTGTTCCAAGGGGCCCATTATTCCAAAGCCCCTATAGTCCAAGAAATGTCCCATTGGCCCAAAGCCTATTTGTCAGACAGCCTGTTATTAAGAAAACAAACAGACAAAATACACACTCTGATATCACCAGCTTACATACACAACTTACGTAACGTAACTAACTTACTTATTTCACCCTAAACCATGATCTTTTCCTAAATCTAACCAAGTAGTTTTGGTGCATAACCACTACTTGGTTTAGATGCCTAAACCTAACCAAACTGCGACTGTTTCACACATTTTTGGAAAAAAATCAGACTGGGATTTTGTTTTAGTGATAATGGGCTGTTGGAGATAGCGCTTTCCGTCCAATGGGACATTTTTCAGACAACTGTGATTTTGGAACAATGGCACACTCCCTTCGGTCCAGACAAACATATCTAAGCAACTACTGAATGGCAATTTTGTGCTACTGGACACCACTGGAAATTTTGCACAACATTCAAAGGATAAAGTCAATCATAAAGTTTATTTGTGAATAGATTGCCGTGAACTATGGTACACATATTCAGTCTCCATGTTTTCAGGATAATCTGTGGTAAACCCTTAACCTTTCATCCAGTGCCATCATTGGGTCAGAATTTAAATTTGTCCAGTACTTTGTTTATGACTATGAATTAGCAAGTGCTAGCATGCTAACACACTAAACCAAGATGATGAAAATGGCAAACTTTATACCTGCTAAACGTTCTCATTGTGAGCATGTTAGCAATTAGCTCAAAGCACTGCTGTGCCTACGTACGGCTTCACATTCACGGAGCTCCTAGCATGACTGTTTCCTATTTGCATATTTAAGTACGTTCAAGGTCGTCTTCAATAATAGGGATATCTGTTCTCTTAATTATTATTGCTTATTGGAAGCAGGGCTAGAAAGTGGACACATTTTACCACTGGTATTGCCAAGTGACTCTCATCAGGGACAATAATTGTGTATTTGGCAGGCTATTGGCTCTCCCATTGTAAACTATGTGATACAGTTGCAATGGACTGTGACATGACATTGATTAGCGAATAAAGACTTCATACAAATGAAGTTGAAGCATGAATACAGATTCAAATATATGAGATGAGCTAAATTGTAGCCGTGGGAAAGATGGGAAATACAATTGATGTTGCACCTTCATCTGTAACAAATGTATTTTCATGTACACAAAGCATCTATCTAACGTTTGAGGCAGGTATCAGAGTCAGCAGCTTTATACAGTGTTTGCCCCTTTTTACCCAGCCTTCCTTCCTTCTCTCCTCTTTTTCTCTTGTCTGTTCCAGAAAATGTAAACAAGGGACTAATAAAGGAAATAAATAGATTGCAGAGCTTCCCTTACGTCTACCTCTCTCAATTACTAATGGACTAGTAGTCGGCAGAAGAGTCATTATGGGTGAAGACTGATCTCCTGTGTCCAATTTACTGTCAAAATGCCCAACACGCCTTGCCTCTGGGTCAAAGGGAAAACAGTGAGTGAAATACGATGTGACAGATGTGGTTTCTCTCACTGTCTGTCTGGAAATAAAACAAACTGCCTGCACAGACACACATATACAGATGGTATGTATTTTTGTCTTTGTCCCTCTCCGTGTTGCCTCAGTGTGGATGCGTAGAATCATAACAAATCACTGAGATCCTAGACAATCTATCACTCAATCAAGTGCCAAATGGGCTTCCTCATGACATCCAGTAGCAGTCAGGACACTCTGTTCCCTGCTCAGGCATAAAAAAACTGAAACACCTTCTTTAGCAGAGTACACAACATCAGAGCGAGTGAGTTGGTGGGTTTAGTGCCTGCTTTAACACACGGCTGCAGAAACCTCCCGCTGCGCTGTGATAGGTGAACCAGCGGCCTGGGCCACGGACACTCACTTAGACAAATCACCTGCTCTCAGCTTTGCCCGTCTGTCCATATGGAGGATCCCTACTGGGGCAGAGTGCTGTGTAACCTGTCCCCTTGCCTTGATTCTACTATCCTTCCCATCATCCGTCTCTCTTTCTACTGTATGTCACACATCCCACAGAGCTACCGCCTGCTGAAAAATCCTGGCAGAAACGCTGTTGGCCAATGGCCTCCTGCTGGGATGACCTAAGACCCGTGAAGGGATAACCCAAGGTTAAATGGATCCAAACAATGACTGAGAGTGGAAATTGTCTAACAGGGGTGATACTACAAGGACATTTGGCTCAAATACTGTGTACTTCAACACAAAAAAACAATAAAACAAAAAACGGACACAATGATACATCAATAACATCAATGAATCAATATTGTCGATTAGGATTAAGGCTTTGGGATTAGAAACTGCACAGCATCTGATTATAAGAGCCATTTCATCATCACCCTCATTTTAATCATGCACTGAAAAGAATTTTAGCATTGTAATATCACAGCAATAAGATAACCAGGGAACATAATGTACCAACACCCCACTCTATCACAATCCAGAAGCCTCAAGTTCCAATATGGAGGTTTCTTGTGACCAGAGAGAGAAAGAGCGAGCAGGATTGAGGGAAATCCAATGAGACTGAACTGAAGCATCCCTCCCTTTGTACCACATGCTATAGACTGCGCCCCTTTGATGTCAAATACATGGGGAGATGGGAGTCTAATATGAGCTGTGAAAATGGGGTCTAAAAGGGGGTGTGGCTAAATGATGTGACAGGACGTCAGCTAAAGAGGACATTGCAAACTGACAATATATGGTGATTTGTGATCCTGCTCATACACAATAGCCTCTAACCACAATCAATGCACTAATGTTGATTGCTCTCTCTCTCTCTCTCTCTCTCTCTCTCTGTCAAATTCAACTTTAATTGCACGACTGGATATTAGCAAAAACAAGCATAGGGCAAAACAAGACAATTAAAAACAGGAACATACTGGATATTAACCAAAGAGTAATAACTACAACAAGGCAAATATAAAATATAAAACTCATACAGGGCATGAATCTGTGTAGTATACACTCATATCCAGACTATGAACACAGCATGTACACACTGTTTACATTGTGATTGACAGGGGTATTATTAGGCATGCTGTTTTCATGCTGGCATGATGGCAGGTTTGAATGTAGTGTTCAGATATCTGTGTTGTTTCTTTATTTTTACCCAGCATGACACAGACGTTTGAACAAGAGACTAAAAAAATGCTTCTTGTCCTCTATGATGTTTCTTAAACAACAATGTTTGAATCCTTTCTGTTCTGTTCTCAGATCAGCCATGTTTTCCAACAGAAGCTAATCTATTGCTTATACACAATACTTTGTTTTAGTTATTTCCCCAGCACTCATTATAAAGCTATGTATTAGTGATGTCATTTCTTCGAGCTTTGTGGCTGTATGAAGGGCATCGGTGGGTTTAGACGGTGTGCCAGCTGTTGGGTAGGGTTATTGTCTGGGTTCTGCATATGAAAGCATAATGTTTCCTCCTTTTATCTGCTGACAATCTGTTGACAATCTGATCCTAGTTCTGCAGGCCATGTTGGGACGTATCTATGTACTCCCAGGATGTTTTTGTTTAGTTCAAAATGGAGGATTTTGTGGAAGATTTGTTTTTTTAACTAAGTTTGCACATGCATGCATGTGTCTGCTCTTTAAGGGTTGTTTGTTTCCAGAGTACTAACCATTGTCTATCTATGAACTGTATATTAAGTGATGATAGGTTAGTTGTAACTCAGGTGAAATGGTAAAGCAATGGCAGCATGTTTTCACAGTGTTTGGGACAATAATACACATACCTGCTTCAGGTAGAGCAACTATAGCCTAATTCTGAATTTTATTAGATTCTAAAATGAACTACTTCTTGAAAGTAAATGTCCCAGCCATTACTGCTGCTTCTCTCAATCCATACAGTGTTTGTGACAAAAGCAAACCATGTGTATCAGCTGCTGTTGCATTTCATCCATTACCAGCCTCCAGGCTCTGCTTTTACAGGGTTTGCTCTATCAAGTCAGCTGCTCATTTAAATGCATTAGACGGCATTAACGATGAGATATCACCTGTCTGCCCTGGACAAAGTATAAAAGGGCCATTAAAAGTGGAGTGCCCTGGATGCCCTCGCATCCATCAGGCTGAATCACAAAAAGCAGAGTCGGAAACAAATAGGTGTGGGTATCACGAGTAATGTGGGTGAAAATACAAATTAAGTCGCAGCTCAACCATTAACATTAGTTAGAATTAATCACAGGCTGATGGAAAATAAAGCTGTAGTGTTGTAGCTATAATATCTGCTGACATTGATGCTTTCTCATGCTGCAAATGTATTATTCATATATGAATCCTGTGCATGAGAGGGAGTCAAAGTTCAGACAGCATAAAGTTGCTCACAATCTGAAGATATAAACAAGTCCAAGCTTTTCAAATAATGAACAACTGCTCAATAATTTTAGGAATCAATTCAAAGCACTTATAGGCTTTCAATTATCCGTTTTAATGTATTTAATACATTTTACATCAACACAACATTGTTTTTGCCTTCCTGTTTTTCTTTCTCTGTAGACAGTATCCTGACCCGGTTTCAGGCACCTCAGGGTGCATCGAGGTGTTACACACTCACCTGCTGGCGACCTGTCTCTCTCCTCCATGGTCCTGCATCCGCTCGGCGAGCAGAGCTGCTGCGCTCCGATCCGCTGGGGTCTGCAGGGGGAAACTGATGGATGGATCTCCTCGTTTGAAGGAAGTTATCGGTCAGTTATAGGTGCGAAGAAAACCTCACAGGTCCCTCAAAAAAACAATAACCTCAAAGCCTTTGCAGCTTGGATGAGATCCCTCGTTGCGCTTCGCCTTCTGCCCACCCGAGATGATTCCCGTCCTGTTTTTTTTTTTTTTTTTTTTTTTTTTTTTTTTGGAGATGCTCTTCAGTTTGTGACTTTCTTTGGAGGCGGATTAAATCAAAGCATCATCTGATGCTGGATGCCGAGATGAGGACACAGGCTGGGATCCCTCCTCTGTGCGCCCACCATCTGAACCTGCCAAGCAGCGGGAGGAGGGTGCGTGTTTATCTTTCGCTCCTCCAGTGGTCCGCATGACCCAGTTCAGCACCACGCATACACACTGAGGCGAACCCATTCATTCACATCCACACAGGGGGGGCTCAGTAAACCTCTGCGCTCTGCAGCGTGCATGGATACATCTTCATGTTCCCACTCTCTCCAAACTCTGCGTCTTGCTCACACTGTCTGTCCGTGAGCCTGTTTTGTCCGTCGGTCCAGTGGGACTGGGTTTGAAATGTGTGTGTGTGTGTGGTGGTGGTAGTGGGGGGTGGGTGTCTCAGATGTTGCTCCTCTGCTGGTCCTACCAGTCAGCTCCCTCATTGTTCACCGTCTCCACCCTCTGGCAAATTAATACGCTCACGTGTCCCGGGTCCTAGCGCCTGGACTCTCCCTATCCAATCAACCACCCAACCTCAATGCGTCCATGAGCTTTTTTACTTTTGATTCATCCATTGAAGGAACAAGCTGCTCCACTCTTGCATAATTCAACAGCTTATGGCCTTGAGTACTTCACGCGGTGACTTTGCCAACTGTCCTTATTAGGTAACAGCAAGGCAAGACTTTCAATTAATTCACTGCCCGAGCAGCTCCTCCTTTTACTGTACATGTTTAACAACAGGCCTCCTGCCAGGCATGTTTGCCAACCAGAACAGATTGGACTGAGAAAACAGCATCGACATAACAGGGATAACCTTAATGCATCATCATCAAACACCACCGATCACATGGGTTTGAGAGGTGAAGTGGTTGAAAGCTGTTTTACATAAATAAGATTCGTGCTCAGGAAGTTCATTGGTAAATATTTTTGTGTTACTTTGATCTCACATCAGACCCCAAATGTCAGTCCTAGAAGAACTTTTTTTTATTTCGATAATTAATTGCTTTTCTTGCCTGTAGATACTCTATCTGTCTGCTCCCCTTTACACGTTCTCTTTTCTCCCAGGTTTACATCAAAGAGATTTAGATCATACCCAGGCTGAGACCAGTGGTGGACTCAGGCAGTTAGGGGCGAATAAAATAATAATATAAAAAAGGGACAGCATTGTATGTGTTAGTGCACCAGGAGACAGAAAGTTGTGATGCATTTACGATAAAACAATTACAAACTCTGAAAAAGAACACAATTGTTTTATTATGTGAGTAACTACTGTACCTCTGTAATAAACACAACTATTTACAGTTTAACCATTTATATCACAAGTTGTATATTAAGGAGTTTACAGGATTAGAGTTAACAACCTAGAGGGCACCCTTCACACTTTCTCCAATAGAAGGGCACCCTAGGGGACCTTCTTTACATTTTGTCTACTGGAAGGACACCCTAGTGGGCACTTTATGACATTTTCTCCAATGGAAGGGCACCTGAGAGGGCACTCTTGTCATTTTGACCACTGGAAGGGCACCCCAGAGAGCACTTTATCATGTTTTCTCCACTGGAAGGACACCCTAGAGGGCACTTTATCATGTTTTCTCCAATAGAAGGGCACCATAGAGGGCGGTCATTACATTTTGTCCACTGCAAGGGCACCCTAGAAGGCACTTTATCACATTTTCTACAATGAAAGGGCAACTGAGAGGGCATTTTATCACAATGTTTTCTCTACTGGAAAAAAACACTCATGTTTCATCTAACTGGGGCACCCTCCTCTTCACCCCTTTTCATATGACTGAAAGATAAGCTGTTTTCAAGCAATGCAGGATCAGAAAGAACAGTCGAAAAAAGTCCAATGCAGAGGAATATGATCTTCCTATTTCCTGAAACAAAATAGTTTGACCCGGCATGTTTTTCATCCTTGTTGGGGAGCTGGATGGATATTGAATAGCTGCATCTTCAGCACCTCTTTTAGACATTCAGGTGTCTCATACATAGCAGAGTTAGGCCAAACAGGCAACGAGGCGAAGAGTTTCCTCGGGGTTATCTTGAGAAAGAGAGTTGTCGTAAATCATAGTGAAGGTCAAGCACTGTGGGCTGACAGCAGAGTGCACCAAGGGTCAAACACACCAGGGGGACACACATTACTGAGCTGTGAACAAATAGAGCAGGGCTGCTCCTCCCTCTCCTCCTCACTCCGTTTTCAGACACCAGATTCACGTCCTAGTTTTTACTTTTTATGTGTCACCTCAAGTTTTCCAAATCTTGTTGCAAAGGGGTGGCCTTGTTTTTCACTGTGCTCAAATTTGTCTTCATGCAGAGTTTGCTCTGTGTACTTTGTGTCCTAGCTGCCCTATAAAGTGCAGTGTCATAGTGGAGGGAAATTTACACAGGGCTTTATACAGGAGTCTTTTAAAGTTTGTGGGGTAACGTGCCTTTTTGTGGACCACAATCAGATGAAGCTCTGTTTTTAGAGCAGGGTGAGGACTTAAATCTGCAACAGAATTAAAAAACACAAACCATGCTGATAAAAGGATACAGCAGCTGTGTTCTTCTTCTTGTGCAGACAAAATCAAATAACTGTCCTTGTGGACAACCACGCCATGCCATAACCTCAAATTAATGTCTGTTAATTAGTGAGTGAATTCATCTTGTGTGAGTGTTTGAGTTATTTGTCGATGATCTCCTCAGTAGTAAACGTTATCTAGCTGTATTTACTTTAAAAACTTCTCCCTGTCAATATTCCTTGAAATCTTGACCCAATTCTAAACTTTCAGCTTTGTGCAGAAAAACAACCCAACTGAGTCTCTGGAGAATTTAGCAATATTTGCTTTGAACAGCAGGTATTTTAGAGAACATGTGGAGTAACATTTAGGCAGAGGAGGAAAAAAAAGCCATTGAATTCAAAAGCATGTGGCTGGTGTACAAATCTCTATGCCACATTCACACCTCCAGGCATTGGTTTAACCCTCCACAGCAGTCTCTTTCTGTCCCATAGCTCTCTCTTCCCTCTGCCACTTTCACATTTTCAGTCTCACCTGGATTCACAAAGGCAGAATAACAGTCTCAACGGCAGAGTCATTTCAAATCTTTTTTCACCACCCAAAAACAGAGGAGGCAGCTCACAGCCACATCACCCTCCCCCACTGAGTCATATAGTCCTCTCAGTCTCTGCTGACTCCAAGTCCTCCTATAAAAACCACTCAATATCTCATCCTTAGCTCCTATTTCGTTTTGTTCTCATGGCATTTTTATTTTAAATATGTCACCGCAGGGACATTCTCATAAAGCCAAATGCAGCAGATGTGATGCAATGCAATTGACAGATGAAATTGGTTTAGCATTGGAATTTTAGATTTTTACAGAATATGATTAGTGTCTGTTTCGTTTTTGTTTTTAGGTAAGTAATAACATATATAGTGGCCTATATGTACAGTATAGAGTCTATTACCTGAGATAACAACACACACATCTCAGAAGTAAAAACAACTGTCGAAATTCATTGTAAAGATGTTTTTTGAAGGAGTAACATAAACACACAAATAATTTCACCAGCTATATAAATAAATCTACATAAAAAGAGCACCCAAAATTGTTTATTTCCTGATTTGGATGTAAATTTCAAAGGGGACTACATTTCCCACAATGCCGCTGTGTGTTCGCGCCTTGCGGTTGGTTGACAGGGATTGATGACGTTGAATTCACGCGCGCCGTTAACCTTGTGCTGCAGTAGTGTTAAACCTTAAACTCGGTGTGATAACAGTGTTTAAACTTTATATATCTATACATATTTTGTCGGCAGCATTGTTCGGAGTCATGAGTAAATATGTTTTACCAGTTTCTGTGTTTGGAACAGTGATTGGATGCGCTGTTTTACTGAAGTGAGTAACTCTTCATAATATGACATAAGGCCACTGTGTCATGATTGTACAGTTTAGTCTGTGTGTGTCACATTTGCTACTGATACTAACATGCTGTTAAATTCAGACAATATGTTGAATGCCTATATCTAATATACAGAATATATAACAGCCCTCCAACGCAAACTACAGGTAGTCAGGTCAGTCAGGTAGCCTAATTGTGTCAAGTCAATGAGGAAAAAGTCATTTTTCCTCCCATAGACAGTGAGTGGCTCAGTTTACAGTTGATCTGAGTCACAAAAGCAGCATGTATAACAGGGTGATTGTGTTAGAGTGGTAAATGGTAAATGGACTGTACTGATGGCATTGGCCATTCATACACATTTACACACCGATGGCGCAACATCAGGAGCAATTTGGGGTTCAGTATCTTGCCCAAGGACACCTCGACACACAGACTTGATCTGATTAGTGGAAAACCCGCTCTACCCCCTGAACCAAAGCCACCCCTAAGAATGACAAGAGACTGTTAAGGTGACCTCCTGTTCACCCGCTCAGTGTTAATAAGGCGAGTGGGAATTCTTTGTTTTTTCCACGTTATCGAACTTAAAGCAACGTTGCATAGAAATTGGTATTTTTGCGGTTTAGCACCCACAGTTTGCACAGAGTGCAATCCTACTATGGTAAATATGAACATCTGAGTATATCACTTATGATCAAAAAACAGCAAGTCGACATTTCCACAAAGCTCTCACCAATGACTAAAAGTCAATCCCAGATTTACTCTTGTCTGGTGGCTTCTTGCTCGTTCACTCTCTCTTGTTCTCTTCTTAGCTTCTTCCGCCAACATCCCCGTCAGTCTTTTCACCTCTGACATTATGTCTATAGAAGTTCCTGAGCCGGTTACATTGACCGCTTGGCGACAGCGCACAGAGTGGGAATGAAGAGACACTATTCACCTGATTACACGTCAGTGTAGCATCAAAATAAGTTTTTTTTTTTTTTTTTTAATTATAGGAAAATAATGCAACGTTGCTTTAATGAGACAGAACAGTGTGACAGTAATTTGTGAGCCACAAGAGTTGACCTATTTGGTGCCTGTCATAAGACTGAAGTTGGATTAACCTGTGAGTGGGGGAGCCCTTGGGTAAAACTGAGCTGTTTGGCCCTTATTAACCTCCATTCTTCCTTCTCTTTATGCAATTTGTACTGTGTTCCTCGTGTGAAATCTCAAGTTTGCTCTGTGGTAATCTGATTAAAATACACAACATTTATGCAAGACATAAACAGAAAGCTAAAAAAAGATGAAGGTCTTAAAACCAGATGTTGTCACAGGCACCCTCTTCGTGAAATGTCATAGCATGAAACTCGCAGGTGTATTAATGATAGCTACAATCCACTTAGTGGAGGACCTGCTATTGTGCGTGCTGGCTCACTGTCACTGTTACTTGGACACTTAATGGAACTGAGCTGTTATTACTGTTATGAGTCCATCTGTGTTTTTCTGGTCTTGACAAGTCAAACTATCTGCTGTGCAACCAGACTATAAAGCAGACTATAAAGACCCACAAGAGGTCATTTCAGCCAGAGTCCATGAAAACATGTGTGCTGGGTTTATCATATCAGCTGATATTGTGATTTAATGCCGCATCAATTTCCAGTAATTTAGCCTTGAGTGGAATAATGCTTATTAAGATGTTACTTAAGGATAAACAGTGATGTAGACCCATAACGGGAGCTCTCTAATGTACCGCTAAACATCTTCCTGAATAAATGCATTAAGCTAATTAATGGTTGAATTGAGGTTTGAGGGCTGTTATGTAACACACACAAGTGTAATCAACCACAAATGTTTGTGGTTCAAAGTAGATAAGATAGAAATTGAGAGAAATCCACAATGCCTGGTCATGATGTTGAAATAGGACAATGATTTAGACGATACTGAATTTTATTTCATTCCTCTCATAGGAACCACATGACTGGAGGCCGGTGTCCCAGTAAGGCTACCATTAATGGGAAGACTGTGGTTATAACAGGAGCCAACACAGGCATCGGGAAAGCGACCGCCAGAGAACTGGCCCAGAGAGGTGTGGAGAAAATTGATGTCTCTGATGTGCTGTAAAGAGACACTGTATAAAAAATCTTCAGCAGTTATTTCGCTCTCAGTGACACACTCCTTTTCCCATTCCCACATCATCAGGGGGTCGGATCATTATGGGATGTCGGGACATGGAGAAGTGCGAAGCAGCCGCGAAGGAAATACGAGGCAAGACCCTAAACCCTCATGTTTACGCGTGTCATCTCGACCTGGCCTCCATGAAATCCATCAGAGAGTTTGCAGAGAGAATCAGACAAGGTGAGGAAACAAAATGTATCACACGTTGTGTTCAGTTATAGAAATAAAGCACACTCAGGAACAGTCTCTTAAGTGTTATCTTTATTGTTTTGTAGAGGAGCAGCGAGTGGACGTGCTGATAAACAATGCAGGAGTCATGAGATGTCCAGCATGGAAGACAGAAGACGGCTTTGACATGCAGTTTGGAGTTAACCACTTAGGTACTTTGATTGAATGAAAAAAACAGGCAACTCTTTGTAAGAAAATAGATTTAAATGATCTATACATTCTCATAAAATCTCCCTTAGTCCATTGCTACCTGATTCAAATAATTTCTGTCTTCCTTCAGGCCACTTCTTGTTGACAAATCTTCTTCTGGATAAGTTGAAGGAGTCCGCCCCCAGCAGAGTGATCAACCTGGCCTCACTCGCCCACCTCGTTGGAAAGATCGACTTCGAGGACTTGAACTGGGAGAAGAAGAAGTTTGATACCAAGCGGGCGTACTGTCAGAGCAAGCTTGCCAATGTTCTGTTCACAAGAGAGCTCGCCAAGCGATTACAAGGCAAGTCTACTGGCTGTTGCATATGTGGGCATGTGTGGGAGGGAGTGCGGCCTATGTTCTTGTTTGTAATTGGCCATTGGATATATATTTTTAAACAATGCTGTATGTATGTGTTTGTTTGTGTGTGTGTGTAACAGGCACAGGAGTTACAGTAAATGCTGTACACCCAGGCATTGTTGCCACGGAGCTCGGGAGGCACACGGGTATGCACCAATCAACGTTCTCGAGCTCCATTCTCAGTGAGTATCCTGCTTCCCTATTGGATTCTGAATTTAGAGAAATCAATACATGCTTACCTAATGCATATGTAACAATTAGCTCAGGATCTATAAACTCTGATATGCAGCACTTGTCTGCTTAGTGAATTTTCTATTCTTATCGACTTGTTCTGTATAAATAAACTCGAAGACAGACTGTAGTTCCACAAAATGTGGACTTTCATAGCTGCAACTGAAAAACAAAAGAAACAGTCATTTTTACATTTTACTTTCACACTCAATAGATCATCATTTCAGGAATGTTAATTCACAGTTACTTCCTACATTCATTGATATGCATCAAGTAAGCTGGATTTCAGTTACATAAAAGTTTATTTATGTAACTGTATCCATGTTTATTATGTAAATGTTTGCATCTGACTGGTTTGATTAAGAACAAAGCTCCGTATTTCGTTAAGAACAGACACTGCTCTGTTTTCAGAGAGGCTGAACGAATACATGAGTCTGAAATAAACTTTTATGTAACTGAAATCCAGCCAACTTTATGCATATCAATTAATGTGTGAAGTATCTGTGAATTAATTAAGCAGTATTACACAAGACGGCGTGCTTTACCATGACTATTATCATGACAGTGATGTGGTCAGTGTCAATATTATGGTAAAGTTCACCTCTGAGTGCAATATTGCGATTATACAACAGTTACCAACAAAATACAACATATAATCAGAATGTATATTCCTATCGTGGGGCAATTCACCCTGAATATATATAAAAAACTTTTTACTTGTGTTATTCCCATTTCCATGGAAATATATGGGGTCTGACTAATAACTGGAAAACTTTGGTCATACCAGTAGACAGCTATATGTAATGAACCCAGTTTACTATTCCAGCACGTAAGACAACACTTAGTAATGACCAAGAAACACAGATTTTTAGTCCCTGTAGAGTCAGCTGGCCAATGTGAGCTAACGTTTATACTTTATAGAGATCGCGGGACTTCTCAAACTGATGATCTATGAGTGTGAAATAATCACATGAAGTCATAGTGAATCATTTGATCATTTGTTACAAGTAAGCAACAGGAATTCATGTTCGATGAGTCATGCTTAAGTGTATGATTTGTACATTTATTGTTAAATGTTTCAAGTATTCACATCATTTACTTGAGTAAAAGTAGCAATACCACACTGTGAAAATACTTTGTTAAACACTAAAATGTTACCTGAACAAAATGTGTTTAAAGCATTAAAAGTACCCAGTAAAGAAAAATGGTACCGTGACCATTATACTATTATCATTTTATTGTTAGATTATTATACATGATGCACAATGAGACATAAGAAGCACTACTTCTCCTACTAGTCTCTCAACATAATATAATCATAATAATGTCCTTAACAATGCATTGTAATTTAAAAGCTCATTATGTGCTTTGTATGTCAAATCTTCATGTGTAAAGTAATATGTGTATGTAGCTAAAAGGTACAATATTTCCCACTAAAATACACATATATATATACACACATATAATACACTACGTGTTTTGCTTTATAAATTACAGTACAGGAGCATGTAATACTTCAAATGGAGTTACAACAAAATCACTGTTGTTTGATTTTCCCTTCCCTAAGCCCAATTATGTTAATATATGTAGAATATATAATTTATTTAATATAGCACACTTAAAATAAAACCTCTGAAATCAAAGTACACTGGTGCTGTTGCTGCTGATGCAGCAAAGCGAATGTACTTGTTTTTTTATTTTTATTTTGCAGTGAGTATTTTTTTAATTACCTGCACTCAGGGGTAATAAAAGTCCTCCTCTGTGGGGAGAACAGTGTTTATTATTGAGATCATTTACAGTCAGTGAAGAAGATAAAAAAATCTGCAGCGTGTGCCAGATACGGAAATGAACAGTTTCTAACTGATGCACATTCAAGTGTTTCCTTTCGTCATAGCCCAGGGACAACAACATGAATTCAGTTAGTACTTGTATTGGTACTTGACACTGGCCAATTAATTTGATAAAGTACATGTGTTCTGATAGGCTCTAAAAGATTAAAACTATGCTGTTCTGACTGAGTTTAAACCAGCAAACCTTTGCTCTCCACCAACTCCTCTGCAGGTCCCTTTTTCTCCATTTTGGTGAAGAGTCCAGAGCTCGGGGCCCAGCCCAGTGTCTACCTGGCCGTGTCCGAGGAGATGGAGGGGATGACAGGAAGGTACTATGATGTGATGACAGAAAAGGAACCAGCGCCCCAGGCCCTGGATGAGGAGGCAGCTTGCAGGCTGTGGGAGGTCAGCAGCAGGCTGGTAGGACTGGAGGAGGAGGGACTGTCCGCCAAAGTTGACCCACTAGCAGAAGGCCAGAGCCAAGCTGCACAGACAGAGTCGGCGCAGACACACGGACAGAGCCCAGGACCAGCTGTCAGTGCTGTCGGGTTGTAGGTCTGCTCTGGGTCCTGGTCCAGCAGAAGATAATGGCCCTTTATGGCTTCAGCTGTGCCTGGCTCATCGGAACAATTGACTGTCTGAGTCTGTATTGTCTGTATAATGGCAGTCTTTTGTACATGTCTTTATGTTCCTGCATCAGGACATTTTCTTTAAAACGTGTATGACAAGCAGTCTTTGACAATGGACTCTTGACTCTTTGTTTAAAGTGAGACTACGTAACTTTTGAAAGAAACAAAGGGAATTTTGTTCACTTGCCCATGAAAAGTTGAATTCATTGCACTCTAATTCACTTCTGTACACTCAGGGGTTTTGCTGAGACAGCTTTACTGGGTCTTGTATGACCAGTAGCTTATGATGTGCTAATGTTAGCTAACGTTAGCACTCTTTAAATAGTGACTCTTCACTACTTGTGCTACAGTTACGCAAGGTTTTAGCATTTACAAAAGTTACAAAGTCTCATTTTAAGTTTTTTCTGCATTTATTCTAGCACTTTGGAATAATATTATAAAGTGCTAAATACAAATTTGAGATGAATGCACTGGGCGGGGTTAAAACTGGAGGGGGCTCATCGGAAACAAACAAACAACAAAAAAAAGACATAAATATTCAATCTTTTTTTCATCTGCAAATCAAAATCTCACCAACTGTTTACAATTCAGATGTCTCTTTTGTTTTCTTGCCTGCTGGAACCTTTCACCCTTAAAATCACATACATACACATGAACACAGACAGTATTAGCATAGTGTATTTCACACAGAGACACCAGGAAGATGAGTGAGTCAAGCCTCAGTGTTTACAAGGAGAGGTATTCTTATGCAGCTTAACTGAAGGTTCACATTTAGAGTACTGCAAGTGGTTTTATCGTCGTGAATACAACCAGAAAATGATGGCAGGTAGCGCCATCTGGCTGCCAACCAGCGTTAAATACAGACTGTAATAGTTTTAAACGTTTGAACATTTCTTTGTACAGATCTTGTGCTGACCATTTATCTAGGTGTGCAGTTGAATATGGCTTTGTTTTGTAACGTTGGAGGCCTTTAGATTTTGTTTATTTAAACCTGCAATGATAATCAGTATGCAGACATTCACATGGTAATCTATCACAGAAACAACATCTGCTTTTATATCAGAGTTCTGTTCCTGTTGCATGCCTGGTAATTCAAAGCAGATTGCTCTGAACTGCAGTGCACAGCCCCTACATTACAATCTTACTATAAAACTGACAACAGAAGCAGCATGCAAATTAATTTTCATAGTGAAGTGGAATGTTTTCACACTAAAATAATGAAAACTAATAATAAGAAAGTAGAAGAATCACACTCAAAAGGGTGTGCTATGAAAAAATGGCAGCAATAATGTGAAGTATGTGATTTGTAGCAGAAGTGTGAAACAATGCAAAAGTACTGGAAAGTCATCTGAAGTGAACACGCCCTGGTAAAACTGTCTGTGGTTTAAAATGTACTCCTAAGTTTGAGCACTTCTGCGCGTACTTCTGATTTTGATCTTGTTTACTCATGCCTCCTGGAAAACAAATCAAGTTACACAAGCACTCATCTTACATTTCTAATCCTTAGTGCAAAGAAGAACATCCATCCCAAAAGTATTTGAGGGATCCATTGCATAGGGCTTTTTCCAACAGCAAATCCCAAAGTACAGATCAATATGAGCTGCTCTCTGCACTAATGCACACCGATCAGCATCGGCCCCTGAAACTGTAAACCTTGGATCGTTTATGTCAGGGTTGGCTTACCAGAGGAGACCCTTACTGGTGCTATCCTAGAAGATGATGGTTATTGTAGAGGCTTTTCTTTTGCTCCACAGACCCAACAATCCCCAGAGTGATGCTGTCTGATATAGTTTCTCCTTTGTGGCATTAATCAAATCAATCCTGACCTCTAAAGTTTGGTGCTCACAGTATTTTCTGAATTTTAACCTGACTTTATATGTATATTCTCCTTATTATTACGTACCATATTATGTCTTAAAGGGCCAGTGTGTAGGATTTAGTGGCACCTAGCAGTGAAGTTGCAGATTGCAACCAAATGAATACTCTCCCATACCTCACCCTCTTCTTCCAAGCATTTTAAAAAAAAACTCTGGCTGCCAACTTCACATAAAAAGCAAAAGGCCATAACTGGATCAGTGTTTGGTTTGTCTGTTCTGGGCTACTGTAGAAAAATGGCGGACTCCATGAAAGAGGACCCTCTCTCACTGTAGATCTAAAGGGCTCATTTTAAGACATGAAAACACAACAGTTCTTATTTTCAGGTGATGAAAACATACTAATGAATATTATATTCAATTCCTGCCAATAAATACTCCTAAATCTTACACACTGGACCTTTAAAGAAAGGAGAATAGGTTTGTACGGTGGGATATTTGTGCTCTTGAACACACCCCTGACGCACTCCATTGCCCATAATGCATCGCTAACGGACTGTGAGAAAGTAAACGTCCAAGGTACAGACAGTTCTTGTAGAGAAAAACACCTAATGGCTGAGGAGTTAATGTAAATGAGGCTCGTCAGACTGAGATAAGAGCTTCGTGTTCAGGTCGTGTTTCACCTCAGAGGAGCTGGACAGGTTTCTTTCCTTTCGGCGCTACAAAACTAGCTCGTTTGTTTGAGCAGGTAAAACGACAGCAGCTAATTAAACTTCACCAAACAGCTAACTGAGTTGATTTAACGCCTTTTTTTTTCAAGCCTTGACATGCAGATATCTGAATTAACTCTCAGGGCCTTCTTCATTTCCTCTGCTTGGTATCTCTCTGCATGATTTTTGTCACTTTAACTCATCTAAAGGTGTTTGAACTTCTCTCTTAGAGCTGTTTTATATGACCTCTGCACAGTTGCTGCCACTATAACGTGATTTACTATTAGTTCTGTAAGTCATGGCAGCATGTGCACACAAATGCTTCAAAATCAAAGAGTATAAACAGGAATAAGTGAAGTTTTGCCAGCAATTGCTGAAAGATAGTAATACATTACCTTTTAGTTGAATTTAAAGGTCCAGTGTGTCAGATTTATTTTACAGAATATGTCAGAATTGAATATAATATGCATAACTATGTTTCAATTAGTGTATAATCACCTGAAAATAGTAATCATTGTACTTTTGTTACCTTAGATTGAGCCTTTTATATCTACAGATGCTGCAGATGTCCATGGAGTCTGCCATGTTAAACCGCCATGTTTCAAAACCAATCACAGTATAAAGAATGGACAGAGCATGAGTGACGTCACCCGTAGGTTTCCAAAGCGCCACAAAAATATATGGTGGTTCTGCTTCTTATGCCTCCCGGCTAATCTAAATATCAGCAAAGATGTGGATCATTGCTCTAATTAGCCACCTGTTACGGCACTTACCTGTCAATCAAACGGCCACACTGTTAATTATGTGCAACTTTAAGCCTTAATATCATTTAAACGGGTGAGTTAAATTCAGACTTAGTACAGTTAGCCATGGGACCAAAACCGTTTTGTGAACCAGGCTGTAAACATGTTTATTTCTGCTGTGAAGTTGGGCGTTTTGATATGGGAGTACTTCTGCATTGACTTAATTTTCCAGCCATGGAGGTTTGTTCTAAACACTGCCTCTAAATATGGCTCTTCACATTTTTCTTGCATTTTTTAGCCACCACAGTTTCTCCTTCATGCTAGGAAGAGGGTCAGCAACGGCACTGCTAGATGTCACTAAATCCAACACACTGGTCCTTTAAATATCTGGCTATCCTGATAAATATGAACATTAGCCTATTAGCTTCACCAAACTACTGCGGGTGGCTATTGAGATATTATTTTGCGCAACTCTTGAATTGCATTTAAAGACCAGTTATTTATTGCATTCCATTAATTACAGTGCCATTGTGATTGCAGCTATTTAACATGCATTATTTAACAGCATGGCAGAACCAGAGAGAAAGAGTGAGCAGCTCCCTGAAGATGTTGGCACAGATGACTGTCTGACTTCATACACATACATCTACAGTCCAGATTTGCTCAAGTAAGCATGTGCTTTTGTTCAACATGTGGCTGGTGTGCTCTTATTGCTTTATTTTCCACACACAGATGTCCGTAAATACATGTTGTTGTCGTTATTGTCACTGTAATAACAACATGAAGTGACTGTTGTGTGTTTGCACATTGTTTCTCAGAGATCATGTTGCTTTTATCACGGGTGGTGGGTCTGGAATTGGACTCAGGATAGCTGAAATCTTCATGAGGTGAGAGGATTACCTGCTTGTTTCTACATAACATGCCCAGATCTGGCAGAAATGCCTATATTTAGTCAGATTTCACCCTTCTTACATCCACAGACATTATTGGTGCTTTTATCACGGTTTTGTCGAATACTTGATTATGATTGGCTGATTACTGCATTTGTCAGTCTGTTATTTCCGTATAGCAGACCGCTGCTATGAATAACAGACTGTTGCCATGGATGCATTTCTGATAGACTCTGGAGGACCTCAGCAGATGCAATAAAATAAATTTTAAATCAATAAGACAAGTTTTAATCAATAATTAGACACAAAATAGACATGCAATAAGCGGGATAATGCACAGTAAGTGGAAATAAACCCCTTCAGGGTGATTCAAGATCCATCTGCTTCAGGTTCCTGCATCGCCCTATCACGGTTTATTTTACAGCAATGGCTGTCTCCTTGCACATTATCCCTACATGTATAGTTTAGGAATAAACCTGTAACATGTCGTATCAATGCTCTGTCAGCGTTATGTCATTACTGTTACTCTAAAACAGTAAAATGTTTGAGTGAGATAATATGTGAATGAACTTTAAACCCCCTGGTTGTGTTATCTGACACTCTGAATTTCATCATTTTGCTTGTGTGACAAAGTTGAAATGGTTCAATAATTTACTCATGTGCCACAAATAGTTCATTTTTATCTAAATAATTATCGCAACTGTATACATATGTTGGTGTCTGACTCTCATTTTGTGTGATTGTGGCCTTTTCACCTTGTTTCTTTCCTTCACCCTCTGTCCTACCAGTTATTGTCATAGGTTACTACCCCTGTCTCCCTATCAGCCTTATTTATGCTATCATTACATATTCATGTTCTAATCAGCACAATACAGCATGTGCTCTTTAGTGTTACCACCTTCTGTCTTTCTTTTCTTTCAGGCACGGCTGTGACACAGTGATTGCCAGCAGAGACTTGGACAAGCTCAAAGAGGTTATTCCCTACACCATCTTACCCCATGACTAAATATTAATGTGCTGTCCTCATGTAATCTGATTGTGTGTCTCCTTAGGCAGCTAAAAAGCTGTCTGCTGTGTCAGGGCGGCGCTGTCTCCCTTTGTGTATGGATGTGAGGAAGCCTGAGACCATCGCAGCTGCTGTGGACGAGACACTGAAAGAGTTTGGACGCATAGACATCCTGATTAACAGTACGTGACCTCGCCTGGAAATAAAACTTAAAAAAAAAAAAAGGTCAGGTGTTAAAGGTTTTGGTTTAATTATCAACTTTTCAGGAGATGTATCTATCTTTATCTTCTATCTTTGCACCCTAGTCTACAAACTGTTACATCACTTAAAGATTATTGCTGTGGTTATTAAATTAAATCTATGCAATCTCAGATTTAATGCTTTTATCACTTATTTTTGTAATATTCAACATTTTTCTTGTCTTACATATGATTTTCATTCATTAAAAATGGCCCTAGTCAAAGTCACAGTGCTGTTTTTTGACAGATGCTGCTGGAAACTTCCTCTGTCCAGCTGCCGCACTCTCTTTCAATGCCTTCAGGACAGTCATGGAGATAGACACGATGGGTACATTCAACACCAGCAAGGTGGTTTATGAGAAGTGGTTCCAGGTACAGTGCATTTTCTCTGTCTGTGTAACATAAAGTTTCTCAGTTACATGTTTAGGAGATAAAAATGTGTTGTTTATAACCTCACAGCACTAAAATGATAATACTGTATCTTCAGGAACAAGATTGGGTTACTGGGCAAAAAAGATTCACTCTCTGCAATTCACCCTGTTCACCAAAAGAGGACAGTAAAGCTCTCAGATTACAGAATGCCTTCTCATCTCTAAATGGGTTTCAAACTGCTGCCTAAGCTCTCTGAAGCTGATTTGATTATTTACTCATTGTATCGATTTTGAGTCTCCCATCATTTATGCATGCAGAATCATGGTGGCAACATAGTCAACATCTCTGCGACACTCGGATACAAAGGACAGGCCCTGCAGGTGCACGCTGGCTCTGCCAAAGCTGCAAATGGTAAGAGCTCTTTTTACTGTGACTGTGTAATGATATGGAAATGAGAATGTAATGACACAGAGTTGTCTCTCCTGTCTTTAGATGCTATGACCAAGCACTTGGCTGTGGAGTGGGGGCCCAGTGGGGTCAGAGTCAACACTGTGGCTCCAGGTCCTGTCTCTGGCACAGAAGGCTTCCGTAGACTGGGTAAAGATTTAACACAATATTAACAAAATCGACAAAGTGGCTAATTGATGGGTTATACATTTAACAAGTAGTCCTTTTATTATAAGCAATGGTTTGATCGATTGAAGCATATATAATGTATAAAAATATAATTGTAACAATAACCACTTTTATATAAATTAATAGCTAATAGCAGTTATTGTAGTGGCACTCCAACGACAAAAAAAGTCACCTGAGGGAACTTGAACACATTTCCAACACGTAGTGATGCAAAAAAAAAAAAAGGTCTTCCACGGACTATGCGTTTGATGTTTTATGTATATGCAGATTAAAAAACGCCTACAAAAGACGGATGCACTGAATGAATGATGTGAAAATGAGCTTGTAAGTATGAAAAATAAAACTACTATGATCGGACAAAAAACCTGCACAGACACACACACATACGGTTGGAAAACTGTGTGGCTTCCCCAGTGCCTAATTCCCTCCAGCTGTTCACCTGTGAGTCCCCTATGTAGGCTGCATGCCTACTGTGATTTTCTTCCTATGTGGTCAGTTACGCAGGTGACACGAGAATATTTAACCAACTTATCACACATGCACACACAAACACACACGCACACTGGCCCCTAATTGTTACTGTAAAATAATATAATAACAGCACCATACAAAACAATGGAGCAAATAAAAAGTCTGTAATACACCTAACGTTCATGAATGCGTTCATATGATCAGATTTAACCCCAGTATTGGGATATGAGTCCTACATCAGTCTTTATTCAGCTTCCTGCAGAAGATAAATCTTAGTGGCTGGTCCAATGCTCCAATATATTGCATTTGGTTTGGACTTTGACAGACGGCAAGAGTCCTTGTGTGTCAGGAAAGGTCTGCAGTACCTTCCCCAACAACCAGGATCCACGAGGGGTAGTAGAGTCCTTTGACCACCGTTGTCAATCCTGTAACAGTGGTAAGTACCCCTGAATCCATCTGTGCCAGAAAAGATCTGATAGAAACTGAACTTGCCTCCATCGCTGTTTGGTGTACAAATCACGTTTCTTGAAAAGCCTTGGTGGTAAAGCAGGTTTGCTTTTCAACAAAAGAATGTGATTTGGAGGTTCAGGACTGTCAGGATCATCTGAGATCTTTCTGATGGGATGGTCATTCAATATAGCTTCTACCTCACACAGAGTTGCAAATTGTGCAATCCTTCATCGTCCACTCTTTTCTGATGAAGTATTGAGTTCAGCACATTTCTGACCACACAAATGATTCTTTGCCATGCTCCATGCTGCATCCGGTGCATCTTTGATGACAACAGTATTCACTGTAGCCTCTCCTCTGACCTCTGGGTTGTCACTACTGATAGAAACAGAATTCACAGTGTCAAAAGGCCATCCTCTTTTTTCTTAAAAAGAAAGTCTGGGTCATGAATCTGTCTGCCGCTGGTAAGAAGATACTTAACTGGCACCCCACAAGAGGCCTCATCAGCTGGATTTTGCTTCGTATCAACGATCTCTACAGTAGCTACAAAGAATGAAAGCGCTTTGTTTAATTCCTGATGTACTCCCTCACTGTTGCACTGTCAGTCCAGAATACAGAATTTTCCAGCTCCAGTTGCACTTCTGCCTTCAGCATCCTGTCACCTTGCACTGTAAGCACAGTGGCAGTAAGTGCCATCCTTGGGATTGTCACTTTCTTTAATGGAGCGACTTGTGCATTTCAACATCAAGGGATTCCAAGAGTGACCTACTGTTGCTAACCCATTTCACCAGCTGAAACCCTCCAAACTGACATACCACTGTGGCTTCTGCCTCTGACGGCAGGGAGCAGTCGTCCACATAAAAATTGTGTTTGATGCTGTCAGTCACGTGTGCTCTGTTATCAGCAGATTTCCTTAATGCGGAACTGGCACAGCTGGGCAATGATATTGCACCAAATAGATGGGATGTTCATCCTGTATACAGTGAGAGGTTATGTCAGTTCACCATTTGGCCACCACAGCAAGCGAAGCAAGTCTGTGTCCTGTTTTGCCACTTTCACTTGATGATACATTGCCTTTATGTCATCCATCACTGCTACAGATTCTTGATGAAACCTGGTCAGAACTCCAAGCAAAGAATTTGTCATGTCAGGTCTCTGGAGTAAGTGACTGTTGAGTGACATCCCTTTGAAGCTTGCACCGCAGACTTTCCTGTCCTTCCGGTTGGTGTTCTGGCACCCTTTCTGCATATCCTTTCTTTATGGCATCACAGACAAACGGACTGTATTCCTCTTTAAATGTAGCATTTTTCTTCAGTTTCATTTTATGTTCTCTGTTGCATTACAACAAGGGACATAAGCCCTTGACATCCTCCTACTCCACTGGTGACCATCCAAGTGGCTATTCTTTGCTCATGTGTCCCTGCTCTTTTTACATCACACTTCAGAGGGAGATCAATGCTATCCGCCTTTCTTCCCACTCCATGCTCAAGTGCTCTGATGAAGGTGCTGTAATCCAGAGGGTCGCCATCAAAAGTTGGTATATCCCTTAAAGGTAATGATAATGAAGACTGTAGAGCCTTTATATTGTTTTGCCTTTGCATGATGAAGGTTGTCTTGGTCCATACTGGTTGGCAACAAACCAATGGGTTTTCGTGTGAAAGGCGTAATGGGTTCCTTTGTTTGGGATTCAGAGCTTTTGAACCTTTGGTTCAACTTTCTGTGAAATAGTTTCCTTTGGCAGTGCCCCAATTGGCATTGCAGCTTTGCTGCCTCCCATTGGTGGATGCTGGAACTGATTGTTTAGTGGAACAAATCACATAACAGAGGGTCCGAGAGAAGGTTTGCATTTTGAACTCTCCAGATATGAATTCATTCCATCTGACTGAGCTCTGGAGCTCTGTACATCAGAGCCTTTGTACTTAAGCACAGAAAGCTTTGCTGTGTGGGCTGCAGTTTGACTTTGTAACTGAAGCAATTCCTTTTTTCATCTGACTCTACCTCATGCATTTCTTTGACAGCAGCTGCCATAGCAAATAGAGCAGTCCTTTCAGCCTCTGCTTCAAGGCATGCAGAGGAGGTTGATGACCTTGAAGACGTATGGCTATAGGGTCAAGCTTTAGAAACGCTGTCCCCTAGACCAGTCTCATGACCGATCACAGTTGGCGCAGCATTACCATTGACTATAGTTATTTTTGCATTGCTCCCTGGCATCAGGCAACCACTCTTTCATTTTTTGCATTATGTCTTTGCCGCAGTTCCCTTGTGTTATATCCCATTTGTTTTGTTTTAACGTTTCATCCTGCGGTTGATGGTTTCAATGATTCATGCAACTCTATTGTTTCCACACTCAGTTTTAAAAAGGTTTCATACTTGGTCTGCACGTCAGACATATTTTTGAAAGCATCAGTTCCCTTTGTTAGTTTGTGGAGTTTCTTTATCCTTGAATTCCTCTAATTGCATTTGCTTCCTCTAAATCTTTTTTTATTTAATAATATTTTTGCTTCCCATGTTTTCAGCATGTCTCTAACCAGTCTTTTACCAAGCTCACTGTCCAATTCATTTTGATTGACAGGTGCATTCGCTTCCTCTAAATCTTTTTTATTTAATAATATTTTTGCTTCCAATGTTTTCAGCATGTCTCTAACCAGTCTTTTTCCAAGCTCACTTTCCAGTTCATTTTGATTGACAGGTGCATTCGCTTCTGCATTACTCATTTTGATATTGATAGAGCAGAGCCACCCATCCTGTCTTTGTTCACAGTTGTAGTAGGATTTAACTGTATCCTGCTTTTGAGAAGGCCAGTCTCTTCCACACATCTTGTAACAACTGTATGATGAATAATCCTATTGTGACTCTTCAGCGTGACACCCAGAGCTGTCATTCACTGTCGCACATTAACGTGATCGGTCATTTCAAGCATAGTTTTTCAACAAAATGTAACAAGAAAAAATCATCTGAGGGAACTTGAATCTTCCATGAATCATGCTTTGGACGCTTTATTTCATACGCAGATTAAAAAACACCTACAAAAGCTTGGTGCACTGAATGAATGACGTAAAAACGAACATGTAAATATGAAACAAATCTACTATGATCGAACAAAAAACCTGCACAGACACACACACATACAGTTGAAAAATTGTGTGGCTTTCCCAGTTCCTAATTTCCTCCAGCTGTTTACCTGTGACACCCCTATGTAGGTCTATGTCTACTGTGATGTGTCAGGTGTACAGGCGACGTAGCAACAACAATATTTACCCAACTTACCACACAATCACATAGCACACATCAAAATTGGCTACAGCAGTTATAATCCATTCATAAGGACATTGGAACATGTTCCATGACCATGCCATGTTCCACTTGAGCTCATTTGACAGGGCTGTGGGTGTACATCAGACAAAAAAACATGGGGAACCATGTATATGTATAGTTTAATGTTTAAAGGAAGAGTTCTGAGCTTTTTTTCTTTTAATTCAATCCATCAGGTGGCCCCAGAGGGGAGGCGGCTGGTGTGTTCCAATCCATTCCATTGCAGCGAGCAGGCAACAAGACAGAGATGGCCCACTGCACTCTTTTCTTGGCCAGCCGGGTCTCCTCCTATGTGACCGGAACCATCCTGGTGGCGGACGGCGGGGCGTGGTTGACCTCAGCTAATGACGTCTCCATGCTGTTGGGTATAGCCTCCTCTAAATCTGCTAAACTCTGAACAGGGGCTCTCCTGTCCTCCTCCTGACCCAGGTGTGTAGGAGGAGGTGCAGCTTGAGGTCCAGACTGCATGACCGAGATTGTGTGCTGATGTGTGAAAGTTTAATTGTTTAATTGTTTGTGAAAGATTGTTTAAAAGGCAGGATTGAAGTATAACTCACATTAATCCACTCTTATTTTCTTTCAGGTTATTGGTCATCTGAAAAGAAAAGAGACAAGTAAATGCTGAAAACATCTGTAGTACTGATTACTACATGTTTATACAGTACATGTATAGTATGTGTGGTTTATCACACTTACTGTTGCCTTAAGAGTTTATTCCTGAGTGGCTGGAGGAGCTGAACACTATCATACACTTATGTACTTATGTACTTACAATCTTTATAATGACCTAATTATATAACAATTTCAGGGATCATACAGTACTTACAGTCTTACAGTACTGTGTATTGTCATCATGAATTTCATGTATTGTGCTGTTTATCAAATGTTATTTAATGTGATTTTTCTGTACTTCGTTAACTCATAAAACATGAATAATTACAGTTACTACTGTGTGCTATTGCAAGTCATTTGTTTTCTGTCCAAACATGTGTTTCCTTCTTGCTCTCTGCTGTTTGACTGGTTACTAATTGTCCTTAATTTACTAAAGCTTGAATTGTACCTATAGGAAAGTGGCATCTGTTTTTAATGGAAATTTGATTACATTAATAGTTCCCTACCTACCTAAGGGTCAGGACTCATATCTGTGACGGGTCACTAGTTGATTGAAGAATAAACAAAACAAAATAAAACAGATTACTGTTACAATGTTATTAAGTTTTTCTTGTGAAATATTGGACACATTTCATTTTTCAATCCCCTTAAAATCTGTGAAATTAAACAGTTTTTGAAGAAAAGGTGTTGTGGTTGAACTTCTTGCACCCTAAGGTGAGGTACCTGTAGAAAATGAGTATCACTGTAAGTCAGATGGGGGCGCCAAAACATTACAATTGCAACCATTTATCATAGCTGTTAAAATAACAAATCTCCACTGTCTGCTTGAGTTCCCCAACTATTGTATATTGATTTCAGTTATTTTATATCAGCAGTTGAGTAATTAGTTATCAGAGAAGCAGCCTTTTAATTGGTTTCATAGACAATAATATACCCTTGCTGAAGTGTCATTGATTCCCAGTTAGTTTAAAGCTCCTGTAGCTGACCCTGAACTTTGACCTCTGTGTGAGGGGCTGCCATTCTCACATATAAGTGAATGCCAAGGACAATGTTTTGAATATTGGCAAACAAACACAAATCATAAGGTGCCAGATGATAGCTGCTACAAAGCCAATGATACTGCGGGGTATTTTGTACGCTTGCGTGAAACGTCAGTGTGTATGCGGCTGGAGGAGGGAGGTGGAGGAGGAGGAGGCGGAGGCGGAGGATGGGACACTGCTGATGCTGATGCGAGAGCTTTCGGTGTCTGTGATCAACATCGGTGGACTGACTGCCAAATGGTGGAGCTTTTTGGCCTTATTTATTGCCGTTTTCATTTCACTGTGGGCTCCAACGAGGGACGCAGTGACAGATGTGATTTTTGAGACCAGGGTGAGAGGAAAAATTGAGGAGGAAAGGACGGTTTCTTCTCGTCTCTCGTCTGGCCTCGTCTTGTTACTGACACAGGTGGATTGCCGCTGGAAAACGCCATCGGAATGAAGACATAATCTCGGACTATCACAGAGGCGACATTTTCCATACGTACCTCTCAAACCGTGGGACACTGAAGCCAGAGTTTGGTTTGATTTAGCTGAGAGAAGAACCTTGCCGTGTTAGCCAGCTAATAGGCTAATCACGCTAGCTAGTCAGTTAGCAGCTTCCCCCCGGCCAATGGCACGAGAGCAGTGGGATGCTCGAAGGAGGAGTTAGCGACGGTTGCTAACATAAATTTATTTAAAGCTGTGACTGTGTGTGCTTATACTTAGTAAACCGCCCTGTAAGGAGACATTTAACACCATAGCTCGTTGTTAATTTCGGTTATTTAGGTGACAGCGCCGTGTCTTGGCTGCACTGTCGGCTCCTCGGCAAATTAGCCCCTTCGATGGACAACTGGTAATCGGCTAAGATAGCTAATGTTGACAAACACTGGTGGCTTAACGGGTTTAAAAATTAACGTCTCAAACGGTCATGCTGTCGGACATGAGGGTCAGTTCAGTCATGAGACTTTATTTTAGTGATTTGTCAGCTCTCAGGCCGGTGTGAAGCATGTTGACGTTGGATGTGCTGAAGCTGGAACATTTGGCAACAACCAGGAGTGGACCTGCCATGACAGAAAGAGACGTAGTGAGTCAAAACCACACATTTACAGCAGAAGACTATGATATTTCAGTGAGGTTAATATGTTGATATGAATTTTGAATTTAGGTAACATTGTTGTCGAGACGTGGAAGGCAACAACTTAAGTTAAAACAGCAAACACAGCTTGTTAATCTGTGCCTGACCTTGTTTACCTATTTCCTGGACTGTCTTATACTTTTATTTATAAAACACAACATCTGTCAGCATTTCTAAATGTCACAGGTAGACAATGCTTATTATAATTCAACACAATGACGTATAGTGCCATTTAAAAACATGGCATTGAAACTGAAGAGCTGGATCTTCACGACAGCGGTGAGATAAGACAACAGCTTTTCTCGTGTTTGCAAAGTGGACCATCCGATATAAATGGAGCCGACAGTCCTGTCTGGCCCTTTGGGGCACACACAGTGGGAGTCAGATCAGCCATTTCCTCTTGGATTTCACACGCTGGATTCAGACAATGGAGGTGTGCTCTGTCCAAACAACAGCGGGCAGACAGGTTTGGATTTCAGAAACAGTGACCAGGAACAAACATGCCAACAAAGTGAAGAGGAGACTATATTCAAGTGCAAGCCGGTGGAGTTGGACAACCTCATAAGTATGTTTGAGAGTGATCAGTCCACTATTTCTCATATAGAGGAATTGTCCCTCACAGAAAAACCTGAGGGACCCGATGAAATAAGTGACTTACCGTTATCGTGGTTGTTTTCTCCCAAACTCGCCATTGTGGCTGGGAAAACCTCAACCAGTGAGGAGCTGAGTCTAACACCGGAGGACCCTCTTGAGAGCTCAGATACCCTCAGTAGTCAGGCTGAGCTCATAAGTCTTGGCGTACCTGTCTCTCCTTCGAAGATTCCCGACACCAACACGGGAAATCCATTTTTGTTGGTAGATTTCTTCTCAGATGAGCACTCTTCTCTCCCCACAGAGTCCTCAGGTGAGTTGAACCCACAGGGTGTCAGTGAGGAGCTGGTAGACCTCACACAAGAGGAGCAAGCAAGTCCCCCTCCCTCACAGAGCTGGGAGACTTTGTCACATGAAACCGAAGACAAAGGTTTATTCCCAGATCAAGTGACTGATCTGCCTGTAACCTGTAGCACTACCCTGCAAGGTTCACCTGAGAGCTGCCTCCCACAGCAACAAAACCACAGCAGCACGCCACTGGAGTGTTTCGAAGGATCTGTGCCTTTGTTGGATTTAGATGTTCCAGATTGTGACAGCAGTCTGAGCCTGTGCCCTGCCAGTCCTCCCTCCGTTATCAGCACAGTTGCACCATTAGATTTATCAACACCGGAGTTGGAGGTGGAACATGCAGGAGCTACAGTAGTTACAAGTCCCACTTCAGAGCAACAAGGTGAGGATGACTCATTTGCTCTGGGATTGTCAGCGGGACCTTCATCACTGACGGTGCCTGTGGCTGAAGATGCCTTCATCCAGGGTGATTTCACCAGCGAGAGTTACTCTGTGGAAAATGAGTCTAAGGATTTGATGGAAGACAAGATTTGTTCTGAAGCCAAAACTCAGGGGAATGAGGCAATGGCTTTGGATCTGTGCTTGACTGCTGATGAGGTCCATGACGAGGAAACTTGGGACTTGAAACCACACGAGGGGGTACAGAATGGAAGCGTTCCCGACTCGACAGCTGAACAGAGGGAAGAGGAAGGCGAGAGTTTGACGGACACTAACCAGCTGGAAGGATCAGATTGTCGTGAAGTGGCTTCTTTTGATTTTTCAGTTCAGGACCTACACACTTCTTCTACACCTGAGGCTGAATGGACTAGTGAGCAAACTGTGGAGACGATTTCCCTCTCTAAGATGGTGGTAGATGACTCACTGCCAATGGTCTCAGCTGTGAATACGAAGGAGGAAGATGTCTCCCCACTAAAAGCTGTGTTCGACGCTTTAGACCAAGACGGAGATGGCTTCGTTCGGATTGAGGAGTTTATGGAGTTTGCTGCCGCCTATGGAGCCGATCAGGTGAGACGCGTCATTTCTGTTGACTTCCTTGTTTTGAGCTTGCAGCCTCTCGTTAATGCATGCTGAGTGAAGTTCTGTGTAAAACCATATAAAGCTCCATATACGTAAATGATTTATTATAGATTTTCTGCTGAGCCTCAGAGAGCTTCCTGCTAAAAGCATGAGTAATTCAATCAAGTGAAATCCATCCAGCTGATGTAATTTTGCTCTCAGGATTTCAGGTTGTTTAGGATCTAAATCTATTTGAAACTCATTGTTAGAAGTAGATAAGCCAAATTATTACATACTTTTTAAAAATAATAATAATATATGCGACTGGAACTATTTATTTACAGTATATTGTTTCTAAATCTGGACCCTGATTATGAGTTTAAACGTTTTAAAGAACTGCATCAGGTTTATGTCGCTGTGACGTATAATGAAGTAACATGACCTCTGCTTGGGCGCTAGTGTGTTTCCCGCAAAAGCAGCTCTCAAACAGTTTTGCGCCACATTATTAAAACTGTTCCTGGATTAGTCTGTCATTTATATTTGGGGAGTGTTCAAGAGCCAGGATTTGGGTTTACTCGATAAGTCTGTCAAGCATATTGGCTGTAATGAATTCTGTCAGTCCTGGCACTCCTCCATATGTCAAATGACAAACACCCATCTTCCAATTTGCATAGTGGCTCGGGGATAATCTCTTGCGAAATGCGTCTCTCCCTCTCTCTCTCTCTCCACCCATGACCCTCACCCATTTGTTGATCACGGCCATTTGCAGCACATTTTGTGGGACAGTTTCACTGAAACTTGCAGGACAAGAAACGAACAATTCCCTAACATTAATTTGAAAAAGAAGTGGTCACATAATGACTTAAATTTCCTTAATGACCTGTTTGCTTCTCTGGAGTCTGTTTGAATTTGTCATATCTTTTTAATTGTGTGAAGTTCATAAGTTTAGGTGTCTGTGTCATCATCAACAGAAAGTTAAATTGAGAGTTCGACTCAGGTGTCACACGCTCTAGTGTGAAAATGACGTCAATTTCTTTTCCTGTCAGACGTGCTTGTCTGTATGCCTGTCTAAATGTTTACAGCAATCAGAAAGAGTTTCAGCAAGCGATCACACCATCTGCAAACAACAGTTAAGAGATGCAAACGATGATGTAATCCAACAGCATGTACTAGATGTCTTGTCTTCATTTATCTGTCTCAGTTTCTTCCTCGGGCAATAAGAATAATCTTGTGTCAATTACAGTGTTCATAATCTGTTTTAAAAATGTGTCCCTTCTAGATATGGGGTTGATTCAGGCAACATAATTAATTTAGAATATATAAAAACCTTCATTTAAATTCTTTTTGATGAACTTTTGAACAAGGCCTTTGGGTGAGGAAGGGTACTCTGCACGCACACAGTGTGATGCTGGCTCACTAATGCTTTTTAATCCCTCCTCTCCCAGTTCAAAGTGCCTCTATTGCCCCCGATCTGTCCCGTGTCTAGCCTAGTATCTTTGGCTCCCCAGGCAGGGAATTGGGAAGTATTAAGAGCAAAATGTGTTTTCCTAAGTCAGAGGGAGTACATGGTTTGGGTGCCATCTATCTACTACCCATGACTTTGTTTTTAGGGACAGAGGAGCGGAACATTTGTCATGCTAGTTTCATACAAATCAATTCCACCTGTTGTTTTGCTAGGCAGTGCTAAAACCTGATTCATTTACATGACACCGGGAGTCGATTTTACTTTTTAGGTGTGGTCCACTTCACTGTTATTCCTTACTGTTTGACCTGCTGCAACTCCCAAGTATACAGATTCCAGCAGTCTCCTTTAGATCTTTGTTTCGTTAAAGGTTTTCGTTGGACCGCTGAGCAGATTGTGCAGATTGATTACTTCTGGTTCTTTCTTTGTGTTTAGCTGTCGGCTATTTCGTTTCCAAGAGCTACAGGAGTTAATTTGTGCCCTCACAGGAAACTCCTCTCAGATTTCTGTCCTTTTGTGATCAGAGAGAGACAGAGAGAGTCAGAGAGGCTTCGGCATGTTTGCCTTTTCTTATTCACAATAAGCAAGCAGGCAGGCAGCAGACCAGACAGACTTATCTTCAGAATTTGTGGAATGTTATATAATGATTGTAGTCTTTAGTGGATTTGTCATTCATTTGCTGAACTCAAGGATCAGTGAGAAAGTCGGGCCTGATCTAACAAGGCCTACATGCAAGCTGTCTGAGGTCAAGGTGCTGATTGTGTCTTTGGCAAATGGGACACATTTCTCATATCAGTTTGGAATACATGTGTGCTTTTCATATTTGTCCTGATATGTCCTTGTAGTTCAGTCATCTGGAGATAAAAGTGGTTTTGAATAACCTCCATGCCTGAACGCTCAGATTAGTGAAATATAACAGTGGATCATGGTGGTAACACAGATATTTTAACAGTGTGGCTGAGAAAACCACAGAATAATCGGTTAAACTAATTCATAAGATCATGCATAATAAACACATAAAAACAATATAAAGTTAAATTGCAAGTTAGGCATATGTATGGTAAGGTTAATGTCTATGCTCAGTGTTATTACTATTGTTGTTGTTTTATTGCGTCCACAAGCTTCTGCCAAGCTGATATACAACAGGTTTTCTTCAGTAGGATTTGTATTCATGTTCATATTGTCATAGTTAAGCTGAGGGTTAGAAACAGGCTGTCCTCTACCACTTTACAAATGTCCTAGCAACCTGTTGAGAGACAGCAGGAAGGTATTCACAAGGTATTTGCATCCATGTTCAGCCGGCGCGTGTATGCTACCCATGCAAATGTTTTCTCCAGAATTATTCCAGGATATGATACGTGCGTGTCCATGTGTATGCCCTCACTTACTGCATTGTCTGGTGTTTAAATACAACCATAATGGGAAGTCTTAAAGGTCCAGTTTGTAAGATTTGAGGGGGCTCAATGTACTGAATATGGCACAACTCAAATGTAATATGCATAACTATGTTTTTATTAGTGTAAAATCACCTGAGGATAAAAATTGTTATCTTACAATGAGCCTTTTATATCTACAGACGCCTCAAGTCCGCCATCTTGAACTGCCATGTTTCTACATTACTATATAAGGTTTTGCAGCCTCACGCTAGGAAAGGATGCGTTGGGCGAGAGGGTTGCGAACTACACTGCTAGATACCGCTAAATCCTACACACTGGTCCATTAAAGCAGGAGGCAAAATACAGACTATCATATGTCAAATTTGCAACATATGTTCACCCATTTGTGTTAATTATAGATGAGAACCACCACTTGCTCTTTCATTATGTTAATTTGTAAGCGCTGCCTCACTTTTCTGGGTGAGACCTCTTTTCCAGGAGAGCCATTTTAAGGTAGGGTTACTATCAGAAGGTTCATTTGCTGCCTTTATGTCAAGGTAGTGTCATGAAACTATCTGATTCACTGTAGTTTAGTGATATTTCTTGTGTTATAAACACTGTGGGCAGTTAATGCTTACCTGCTGTTATGTGTGCAGGCACTACTACTGTCCTGCAGGCATGTGCCAGATCTGTGAATTCAGTTCAAAAGATCTTTCTAACCACCACTCACTGGTTTCACTCACTGGTTTTGACCCTGATTCTGCACAAAAGCCACACTGAACTGCATTGTGGTCATGTCTCTCCTGTCAGTCGACACTCCCAACCCTACTTTAGCCAGCCTCCCTCCCCTCACCCGCTGCTTTTATGTGCTGCCCCTCTAATCCACAATGGAATGTCCCATGCCCTGAAACGTCCCCTCTCTTGAGTTCACTTTTGTGAGCGTGCGCGCGTCAATGGTTTATATCCAAAGATCATTCTGCCCTTTTTATTTTCATCATCTTGTGCCAAACCCACGAGGCTTATGATCACCGTTATCAGAGTTTTGTTTCGGGAACTATTGTGAAATCCCCTCCAGGAAAGACTCACCAAAGGGTATTCTTCTCCACGGGGTCATGCACAACGGCGGTCTGTGTGGAGGCGGTCAGGCGTGCCCCGGCACTGATTAGACACAAACAGAGGAAACAGAAAAACCACAGTGCCTTCACTGCCCTCCCTAAGCAGTGGAGCTGACGGCGTTTAGCCTTTCGAGTTTAGTTGTCATCTGCCTACCTTACCACTGACTCTCTGGGTGGTGCTCGTTAGATGTAACGATGCAAATTATTACATAATACAGTTTTAATGGTGATACTGTGAATTATATATTAAAAACAAAGGCTAACATTTTAAAATTAGCATTAAACGGCAAGAAAAAAGTCGTAGGAGCAGAAGAAGTAATAATTTTTAAGAGTAAACTTCATGCCAGTAAATGCTTTGCAAGATGCGAGAGCCATGCAAGAAAACTATAGAGGTGGTCAGCAGGTCAAATCTAGGGTATAAAGTCATAATCAAAACAAGAATGAGTACATAAACTGATCATCTGTGACAATACCAATAACTTATGTAAACTAATTAATTGAAAATGGGGACACTATGACAGTTTTACATCGGTGAAGAGACTTTTCCAAGTGCCAAAATACAACGGAACTGAAATCCCATTCACCTTTTTAGTTTTTAGGTTAGACCTAGGAATAGCCAACAGCCTCTGCTCACAAGAGCTGAGGGGCCTGGCACTGCTGTACATGCTTAACAACTCAGATGTAGGCCATGGATAGCTTCCACAGTATAGTAGGTTTATACTGCTCTGGTTGCTTTGGCTGTCACAGAGGTTCACTCACTGAACAAGCAGTAACCAACACTAATACACTGCTTATTATAACAGTTATGTAAAAATATCATCCAAACCACAGACACTCCGTTAATTCCCCCAATCACACCTCAGTTTTGTCTCACCTCCCCAAGCAGAGGTGTTTCTGAATAGCTGCATGGAACATGTGAACTGTGATGCTCCATTGTGAAACGGAAAGCTGTATTCAAACGCCTACCACCTCAGACCACAGCCACAACTTTACTTTCACATGTTCAGTCCTTTTAAAAGACGCTGTTTCTTCCTCACCACCCCCAACAGCCTGCAGTACATCACAGCAAATGTGCTGTATGGAAAGGTTTAGCCTAGCAGAGGTGGATGTTGGATGGGCCTCAATTCCACATGCTAAACTTAACATTGCAGTGTTAACCACTATTCGGTGACATCAGCCTCTCCCCTCTCCTCTCGCTAAGTACAGCTGGGTTTAATTCACCAAACTCAGATCATAAGCCGCGAGAGTTGTCAGAGTCAGTTCATTAGGAGTTTCAGCCTGCTCAGCCTCCTGAGTCGCAGCTCAGCGTTGCTAAGCAGATCAGCTTGTTTTTATGTGTAACCGATATATAAAAAGTACAGAAGGGAGAAGCCACACACACACAGAAGGAAAGTATCCGTAAAACGACCATGTACGCATTGTGCGCTTACTTTCTCGAGGAATAAGCGAGCCGAAACCACAGAAACCTCACCCTACATATTCTCAGGCTCCCTCCCAGCTAATTTTGTCAGCGATACACGCCTGAAATTATACAGTAATAATAGGTTAGTGCAATTTTGTGATGGACGACATTTGACTTGTCTATTATTTATGTAAATAGATTTTGATTGCTCGGCGCCACCAATATTCTACACATACTGCTCAGGCGCATGTCTAACGTCTTATGTGTTTGAGAGCCGGATAACTAGATGGTAAACATGAAGCGGGGCAACGTGCCAAGGAATTTGTACAGGTGAAGGCTTTCTCAGTACAGATCAGATTAGATTTAATTTCACACACACTAGGAGTCAATTTATTAATCTAAAAAAGTTGTTGGTCCAAGGTGCAGTGTTGTTTTTCTTACACTGTGAGGTCCTGTACCGACTGAAACACACTCCTGTTGCCAGGTTACTGACTGTAGGAACATACAGCATGTAGGTGCACTTACATAACTCATTTAACAGCTGAGTGCAGCAACATTTCTATGCACAAAAGGCTATATTGCTCTGCATGCATGCACTTGGAATAAGCATTTTTCAGTCAGTGGGTAAACTGTCTTCATATCTTAAGATTTCTTTTAATGTAACATCTAATGTGAGAATCGTTTGTTTATTACTTCAAGTGTCTGTGTGGCCAAAACACATTTCTGCCACTGTTAAGCTTTCAGCAACATTTTTATTTAATCTTTTTCCCCTTGTTTTATTCTTGTCACATGCAAAGAGGATAAAGGCTGTACCCTTTGCACACATTAAAATCCTTGTAAACTCACCATTGCCCTGTCTGCAAAAACTGATTTTCTTCAGGAGGTCACAAGTGGAGTTCACGCGCCTCTGCAGTAAAACTGTCATGTTACTGAAATGACCTTAGGATTGAGTTTTATGTGGGTTATGTTCAGATAAAGTACCGGCTTGTTTTTCTGCATGTGCTTTCCATTGAAGTCAGTATTTTAACATTGCAGTCAAGTCATTTTTCACCCCTTGTGCGGAAAACTTCCCCTTACATCATTTATTACATCATCCTGAGGTATCCAGGCAGAATAAATGATAGGTTTATGGGAGAGTGATTTTCTTCTGTTGCCATGATGGAATTAGTTTTGAATGTTGTGTTTTATCTTTCAGGTGAAAGATCTGACCAAGTTTTTGGATCCGAGTGGGCTGGGAGTGATCAGCTTTGAAGACTTCCACCGTGGAATCTCTGCAATTAGCAATGGAGGTGAGTCATCAGATGCACTTTTTAATTTGTTTTCCCTTTAAACTCTACCTACTGTCCCCTTTTTGTGCACTCAATTGCCCTGTTGTCTAAGACTCTGGGGGTTCTACGTTTAATGATTTGTGAAACCTACCTGCTAAAAATAATCTGACATAAAAATGTCTTGCATTTGTCATGTGTAAAAAATGCTTTTCTTATTGGACACATTAATATTTGCATCAAAGAACTGTGATGTTTTACCTGCCTGTAGTATTCCATGAGCATATTTTCTTTTCCATTACTTACTATTTTATTTTGGCTAACCCACTTAGTTTTGCTGTTTAAAAAAAAAAAAAAAAAAAAAACGCCTCAGCAGCAAATTCTTGCACCTACATTTATTCTCCAGCATCTGGCTCCTTCTCTGCATCCCCCATGGCGCCAAATATTATTGTCAACACAGTATGTTCACATCCATCGCTCAGCTGAGATGAGGGATTTTGAAAGGAGAGGCAGAAGACTGACCCAAATTCTTTGTAACTGGACTCAAAATCCTGTAATTCTTTCTTTAACCTATTTGCTGCCCTCCTGTTCCACTGTAACTCCTGTAAGGGCTCATATACTGTATTCCCTTCCTCAAAGGGAAACAGTTTATTAGGCTGTGTTGACAGCTGTATCACAAGGTTCTCAATCTAATCTCGTGTTGACTTTAAATTTGAACTGTTACACGCAGTTAGTGAAGTTAGTGAGATGGATTTAGACAGCTCCAGAGTGACATCATTACATAGTTTCAGCCCTGCGGCAGTTTACAGCGCACGCTGGTTGTGTTGACATACCGTACAGGTTGTGGTGACGCCATCGCAGCCTATTGATTGGTAGTACTCTTTCCCAAGGCTTTTCTGGGTTGCACAGCTCTGGTTACTCAGACCATTAATAAGTCATGCTTTGGAAAGCATGAGATGCACAGACACATGGGCTTACTGGCAAGGTTTTCAGAGCAGGAGTGGCAGTAGAGAGGGGGTCGAGAGTCAGATTCAGCTAAATAATTTACTGTCCTCTCTATTTCTCCCTTGTTTCTCTTGTCACTAGTTGCAAAGCTGTGCTGTAAAGTCAGATTCCTGTATTGGCATACTGTAGCACCCAAGCAAGCTATGCTTTTATATAAAACCTTTAATGTGATGGTTATTTCTGAAATTAAAAAACTTAAAAAGACAATAGACGACATCTGTATCATAGGTAATGATTGTGGTCATGTGACATTCGACCAAAGTTATTTTGGTGCCTTGTTTGGCTAATGCATATATCACGTAACCCTGACGTCATGGGTCAGAATCCAGCCAGGGATCACTGTCCTATGTTCCTGTTACTCACTGTCCCATCTTTTCCTCCTCTCTTCAGTTTTTTCTGTGTAATCAGCAGCGTAGAGAATGAATCAGATATTTCCTGCTGGAAGACAGTTTCCCATTAGTGTGTGAAGATCAGACCTCTACTATAACTTCCAAAGTGACTCACACATTGCTGACAGATTTCCATAGTGCTTGTAAAAGTGGAGTTCAGACACTTTGCAGCTGAAATATACAGATTTTTGGATCTACTCGATCCGTGTTATGTTCACCACCACCTCCAGCCAAAAGAGTACAAAAGCTGCTCTGAGCTTCTCTAATTTCAATATAAACGTCTTGGCACTCCACCTTCTTTCTGCACCCCTCGTTACTGGCATGAGCACCTTTTAATAAAAACAGGTCTGCAGGCTATGGAAATGCCTTGTCCCCTGTAGTGGCTATGGCATGTCTCGAACAACAAAAGTTGGTCCAGAAAACTCCCTCCGTGTCCTTTTGATATTTTGACATAACGCCAAGAGACTGCAGGTGTGTTGCCCCAACAGAAGCCAGCTTCTCCTGCGCAGCCCCCATTCGGTGCATTTCACTTAAATGGCCTGCCATGTGTACGAGTGATCAAGAGCAGCAAGTTACATAAGACCAAAGGGGCACAAAAGCCCCTTGGGTCCACTGGCAGCTGTGGAGAACACTGTTTGTGTTCTGTTCTCTCAGTAGGGTGCTATTCACATCTCTGTTTACTAGATACAGGAGCTGCAGTGGCTGATGGGAGTCCATCTTGTTGGCTAGTGTCAGGTTACATTGCTTATCTGCAGGTGCTTTCAAAAGACGGCCGTATTGACACATTTTGAATTGGATATGGGTTCCTTATTGTCCTTTTTTTTTTTTTTATTGTTTTATTTTACCCATACCCAAATTATGTGACATTCTATAGCCCTTGCAATACGAGTGTAAAAGTTACATAATGTTTGCTGTCACATCACACTTTGATTGCTGACTGCAAATATGCCAAAGTAGGGCAGCTGGGACACGTGCTCTTAAATGTGCTGAATGCATACTTGAGCAAACACAGACATAGTTTGTCAAACACGGATATTTATATTGAAAAATGCTTCTTTTCCTCTTATCCAGACATAAGAATAATCCAATTTACATGTGTTTTCTAGTAGTGCTGTCATGTTAAACATTTGCTTAAATCCATGACCCGCCGTGACACCTTTCTTTTTTTCATAATGACTGTTTGTTTACCCACGAACGTTGGTACTATACACACTAGTCTTGTGTTTGTTGAGCCTCCCTTGCTGTTTGACTTCACGTGTTTATTCTGCACACATTAAACCTGTCTTCTTCCTCTCATATCTGCAGGCCCAGAGCCACAGCTTTACAGCGTAAACTACAGTCCAGGGGATGGAGCTGTGGGCTGTCCAGAGGAATATGACGAGGTGAGGCGCCACACAAGAGGCTTAGCCTCTCTCTGGTTGTGTATGCGGTCCCGTTGTTGTGCCTCTCGGTTCCCATTGGTGCACACAACAGCGCAGTGTGTGTGGAGGTCACAGGCTGAACTCCCTGTGCACTCTCTCTCTTTCTACTGTAATTCACTGAGTGGCTTGCAGAGCTATCATTACCACTCTGTGAATGTTCCACAGACTGAACACCCTGGTTTGGCCAACACTAAATAGCATCTGGCAGGCTAGGCTTTTGAGTATTCTTTGACAAATGTTGAATTATCTGGAATGTGCGTTGAGTTTTTACATCTGTGTGTGGACTTTTGTTTTTACAGTTGCGGTTAGCATATCTGAAATTCCTGTCTCCTCTTGTGCACGGAACTTGTATATTTAACCATCATTGTTGCTGGCCTCCACAAAATTTCAATGTTTCTGCTATTGTGTGCAGTTCGGGCGTTGCAGAGCTATGACTGTTGTTTTAGCAGCTGTACATTGCACGGTATCAGCGCCCTCTCTTGATACAGTTTGGAAGCGCAGGCCCATGAACCACAGTGAAGAGTGCAAATGGATTCCCTTCACTTCAGCCCATTTCACAGACCTCATGAGTTTATAATAAAATCAGCTATTCATCTGAAATACTGTGGTTAAAAAAACTCACAAACATAGCATCCCTGTGGATTTTTATTGAGACAAGTAAATCTAATACAACAGACTCAATGCCAGATACATTATACAGTCTCATTTGATTTATTCACTGCTCCGAGGCACCACAACATAGTGAAGGCCTTGTTTAAAGTCATTTGACATAGAAAATAGAGACCTTTCATGTCTCATAACTGATTGAGTACCACCAAATTGAGGGTGAAATTACAGTTGTTATTATTAGTCACAGTGGATGTTAAATGAGCTGGATTTTATATTGAATGTGTCAAAATGAGTAAATTAAGAAATGGATCTTCCACTGTTGAGTTTTCAGATTAGTTCCTGAGTGTAATTCTATAAATAAATCAAATATAAATGTGCATCTGTCAAGGATAAGTTTTTCTGTTGAGGTCAATTTGTTTATATTTTGTTTAGACTCTTATGCGAAATTGATCCAGCCAACTGCAGACTTACTTTACTTAAATGTAGTCTGCTCCTCAGCCACTAACAGAAATGAAACACGGGAAAGTAGAACTGAATCTAAACTAACAATATGTAAGCTCCCATGATTTATAGTCTTTGCAGTTTACTGGAACCCGTGAGGGAAGTTTGTGTTTATGTTTGAAGTAGACGCCACACCTGTGTCCGTGGCCTTGTTTTTCCCCTCGGGTTCCTGGCAGAAAAAGGGTTCCTCTCTCTCAATGAACGTGCTGTTCTGGCCCTGTTTGCTTTCAAAATAGGCAAGGTGAGGCCTGGCATAAGAGAAAAGCAACGCCCCGTCCACTCCCCCCCCTTTTTTTTTTTTTTTCCTTTTAATAAATATTTTCTGCCGTTGCTAACTTCCACATTTCCATTTCATATTTGAATTCTCAAATAGAAGAAACGACAGTGATCGTGGTCTCCACACTTGACATTAACCCGTGTTTTTGTTATAATCCTGCTAAAACTTTACAAATTAGACACCCTCCCTGTCCTTTGGAGTGTTAGTTTTCTATTGGCACACAGTCAGACAATTATGACATGTTATGATCTAAAGCCCTCGTTTACTGTACGGTCTGTAGCATGAAGAACGTGGCTTAATGATTTATGCAGTCACTCTGGGCCAGGAAGTGAAGCTCCCAGGAGCCAGGAAAGATTAAACAGTTATTCAGCCAATCGTGTGGTGTTTTAACTCAGGCCTGTCCGGCAGAACGCTGCTTGATCGAGCAGTACAGCTGACTTCTGCTACACTTTGGACTCTGTCTCTGTCTCCTCCCCTCTGACCACCCAGCGGAGCAGAACGAGGTGTTACAGTATTTTCCTTTTTTTTTTTTTCTTCTTCTTCCAAACGCGCACTCTCACTCTCTGAGAGTGAAGGTTAGGAAGCCTTAGTAGGAGTTATTATGGCAGGCCAGTTTTCCTGTTGATGAAGCCGGGCAGAGAGAATGGTTCTGGGAATGGTGGATAGCCCTCTGGGCCCCGCTTCTCCTGATACTTCATTTATAATGGTACGTTATGCTTTCCAACATGACTCACCTGTCTTGGCTTCATTATCGCTTCACGGCTCTGTCTCTCGTTGCTAATAGATTCAGATGTTTTGTTTTGTTTGTTTTTTTTTTGGTGGGGACATATATCACTCCATGGGTTTTGTGTTGAACATTTGGTGTTTGTTGCTTGGAAAGCCTAGAGCTTGCTCATTTTGTTTGAACTTGTTGCTTAGAGGTGTTGATGCGTCAGATTTTGCTTGGAACAGCCATCTGAGTCGCAGCAGACTGTCTCTGAGGCCTGTTTATGCTCTATGATTTGTTTGGTTGTTGGCATTATTGCTGTCAATATCTACTGGCCAGACTTGGAAATTCAAAATAGTCTTTGAAAATGGCTGTTTTTCTCACACTATTGGATCAACCTGTAGGTGTGTTATCTGCCTTTTACTTCACATAATAATCAGGATTTGAAATGCATTTAATATTTTAAAAAATCTGTAGACATTGGTAGTAATTTTACATAAAGTAATCATAAAGCTCAGTCTTGTTTGTCTATATAATGATAGTAACAGCTTGTTTAGCACTACTTCTCAGAGAGTACAGTACAGCATCAACTCTAGTTTGTGTATACTCCGTCCCATTCATGAATGACTATTCAGATCAGTATGGATTTGTCCGTTTACTGCTTGATGGGCGATCTGTAATGTGTTTATTCTCGGCCTGTTTCTGTTACTGCAGCAAAATGAGGTGACGGACAGCGCATACCTGGGCTCGGAGAGCACTTACAGCGAGTGCGAGACCTTCACCGATGAGGACACGGGGGCCCTCGTACCCCCTGAGATGCATGAGGACGTGGAGACGGACAGCGGTATCGAGGCCACGCTGCACGACCCTGAAGATGGTGGAAATAGGTCGGTTTAAATTTCACCTTCGGCCACATGCACGATGTCAGCTTTGACCAATAAGCTCATATTTCCTGGATATATATATATATATATATATATCCTCTGCGTTGTGTTTGATGCTGAGAGGGTAAGTAGCGACCCTGAATAACTTTTGTCATACATCATCAATTGTAATCCACTTGTCATGAGAACCAGATCAACGTCGTAATGCTAGTCATAATCGCTGCTGACTACAGAATTTACCGTAAATGTGTCTCAGGTCTCCGGCTAAGAGTTAGCCGTGGGCCACATATAGATCACGTGATTTAGGAGTCTTGCACTGCCAACGCTGGATCACTTGGAATCTATTTGGGTCACCAGACAGGCAGTAGACAGCCACCACTTCACTGACCTAACACCTTAAATTCCCAGAGACACGCTAGCGGGAAGAAAGTCCTTCAAACATACAGTATCCCAAAGTTTTTTTCTTTTTTCTTTTCGTTAATCAGTGAAATAGCTCCTCATGTACCCGTGTTGTCACAGGCAGCTTGAGGTAACACTTCAGATAGTCAGCGGAGACATAGACTGTTGATGTTTTCTGTACGGCTGAACAGGAAAGCTCATTCAGAGATAACTTGAAATGTGCACAGTGTAAGACCTTGAACACAGAAAGTACTTCCACCATTCTTTATCCAAGTCGGGGTGTTTGTGGATCGACATCCTCTGTCTCCGAATTCTCAGTTTGTGGCGTAAACTTTCAATAATCCCAGCAGGTGAAATATATTTAATGTTATCCCTCCTGCCGCCTGATGTGTTTTTCGGGAACCACTTAGGTTCTATTTGTAGTTTTGTCACAGCGGTTTTCATTTGTTTGCTGTTCTTTGACTTATGGTTGCTTTCAAATGGGCTGGTGTGGTGAGTGTTTCATACTGACGCACAGATGTCAGTCTGCCTCACATGTTTTTATTATACCATTCTACTGATTTAAGGTGATTTAAATCGATTAACACGTACATATACCATCTAGAGATGAAAAGGGAAGAGCACGAATGAAGTCTTTTGAAAATGGATTTGTCTAAATCAAAAAGGGTTGACATTATTATGATTTTACTGTTGCAAGAATCTTGCTTTAATATTGTCTCTTTGGTAAAAGACTGGAATTTAATTCTACCATATAAGACAAAGTAGCACCACAGTAAATGTTTGTAAGATGTGTCATTGATAAGCACGGTAGTGAGTCATTTTGGACCAGAAAAGTTAACAACAAACTGTTTCTTTTCTTATAAGACTATGAGTTTTTATATATATTAGCGTCTGGATTAAACCCTGATCATGGACCCAATTTCTCTCTCACTGTTAGAGGCATGTTGTTGCTGCAGATGATGACTGTTGATGTTCTAGCATTTGGGGCAAACACACAGGGGAGGAAGTGCAGAGAACTGAGGCCTCATCTGCTGACTCTGTGCCCCTTCTGTCCGGCTTGATGACGGATTGGAGTGGTCTGCCTGACATGGTTGTGTTTGGACTTCCCATTCCATGATTGAGCCTTGAATTCCAGGAAGTGTTGAGTTAGCTGTTTTTTTTGGTTTGTTTTCACTTTTTTTCCCTCTCGTTGGCATGGCCTAATCTGAATCCCCACCGCTTATTCATACAATCACCCTTTTGACGGGAAGCTAATACTCATACTATACGACCCTATGACCTAAATAAATTCTCTTATTATTAACTCCTCAGCAACTCGCCTCCCTGAAAATACTCTCTTGATTTGGCAGTCTTTATCATGCAAGTGAATATCTTGACAGACTATGAATGGAGATTTGTTTATTTAAAACATATGAGCATGTTTCTCAAGACCAAATCTTCAATTAGTCAGTCAGTTAGCTGCTTAGAGTGAATCAACAATAATCGATGCACCAAAAAGGTCAGTAAGTAAACTGAGATTTTCAAATGCAGCCTGGTTAGCCAAGCTACCTCTAGCCATATTCAGAGGAGGAGTATCTGCACTGGATTGGGGATTAAGAATCTAACAGGATTAGCCTCCCCCCACCCTCCTCTGTCCTACCCGTGTCCCCACACATATTTGGCTCTTGGACGGTCAGCAGGGCTGTCTGTTGACCGTTACTTAGCCTCAAATCTGATTAACCCACTCACAGTCAACCCTTACTGGTACCGCCTCAAGTCTGTCGGGTGGCGCAGACGATGCAACGGCAGTCATGTGGCGCTATAGATTGGCAGCTCATTAGGACCACAGACTTGGGCGTTTACAAAGGCAGACCCCTTTCTGTTTTCTCCGTACTGGAGAGTTGTGTTTTTTTATTTTAAATCGGCGTCACCTGAGAAACTTCAGGATTCCACTCTGGTTGTCCGGGGTTTTAACTCCAGTTGCTCCACGGCTTACACGCCAGGGCAGTGGAGGGCGTTCAAAGATGCGTTCACTCTCTTCGCCGTCCCTCTGCGTGAGGGACCTCAATATGGGGCCAAGTAGTAAGAGCCTGAGTAAAGGGTAAGTGACTTCAAAACGGCTTGTGCTACTATTTAACCAGCTGTGTTTGTGCAAGCATTGCTGCAGCTGAAACTGCATTGTTGTCTGGTTAAAGAGACTGAAGAATATTCAGTCTGTTATTGCATATTATTTTAGGTTTGACACTTGAATTGATAATTTTCCTTATAAACAAGCAAAACGGGCTTTGTCATTGTGTGCTGAGAAAGCAAGCTTTTCTGCTGATTAGGACATCCTTGTCCTGTGTATGTGTGCTTAAGACATCTAACATATCCTGTCGGACAACAGGAAGGGCCAGCTTTCCTGTTAAGCGAGGATCAAATGGTTTTATTTACTTTGTAACTGTCAAATTCACAGCAAAGACCTCCAGATCCACCCAGCAGGTTTTTTGTTCAGTTATGTGAGATAACGAGCCAATTCCGCGAGCCAAAGTCACAGCCCCGTCTGTCAGTGCACTTCGGGACATCTCTGAAGCTTGACCCACATCAAACTAGCCTGTGTCCCCATCGTTGTTCTGCATCACCGGCACGGCACAAGACATTTTGTTTCAGGCAAAGCAGCCTTTGGGATTAATGTGAATTAACAGATTACCTTTGAAGATAAGTGATCGTCGAACTTGTCCAGATTGCCGCTCTTGCTGGGGGAAGATTAATTGTACTTGTTTTGGATTTGTAGAAGGCTTTAGTCATTTCCAGGCTTCTGGGTCCAACACCAGTCATTAGCCAACTTTTGCAGAAATTGTTACCCAGATAATATTGCTCAAGAGTGTCTATTTTCTGTGAACGGTTTGGATGAAACTGTGGTGGTTATGTGGCTTTTTATACCCAGTCTGACACCTATTTTACATTTTCCTACCTGAACCTGACACATTTCCGTTTATTTCTAGCCTGGACCTAAAGTTAACAATGTTGTTGTTATACACACAAATGAGCACACACAGTAACACAGTAATCAATTGTTATGTGTCCCTCAGGTTTTCCCTGAACTCTGAGCACCACAACCACTCCTTGGTGACGGTCATCGGTGGAGAGGAGGAGCACTTTGAGGATTTTGGGGAAAGTAATACCTCAGAGTTGCTTCTGGAGAGCGGCGTGGATGGGACGGAGGGGCAGGGCGACTCCCCTCGCGTGCAGCCCGCTGAGCAGGTCAATGGCTCTCCACTGCTCTCTCCCAGGTAACTTAAACCAGAGCACCTCTGACAAAGACACGTTATGAGGTTATGAGTCATTGTGAAATGTACGCAGCCTAAAGATGAACTAATGCGAATATATTAATATGGTTTTCACAGACTGTCAGCTTTCTTTTTTTTATCAACCCCTTCCTGATAAGAAGGTTTGACACTGTTACATTCTCGGGTTGAAATGCCTTTAATTACGCTCTTCAGAGAAAATGTTTCTCTTTTAACAAAGACACTGAGGGCAAATGTTGATAAGAACTTTCTGGAGACGTCCTTCCCCCCCTTATCTGCGTCCTTTTCTTGTGAAGGGCAAGATAAATATATGTGCATACAAAGTTAATTCCATAAGTTTTATCCTCACTGTTACTAAGTTATTAGAAATGTGGGTATTTGGATAAGTTGTGTTCTAAAACTGCATGACTAGTCTGAATAAAAGATTTACACTCACACTGTGTAAGGCTTAAGGGTGGCACCTGGTGCCAATCCCACTGGGACAGACAGACGGTGGATGTTTTCTTGTGTTGAGTTCAGACATCTTAAAGAGTATCTAACAAGCTTTGGCTGCAGTGCAGATACAGGTTGATTTTAGCAGCAGAAGGTGTCCGCCAAACACCAAAAATACTGTCAAATTTATATGCACACACACACTCCTCTCTGTGATACCATTCAATTGTGTTGAAGCCCCTATTGTAGCCTTTTCCCAGTCATATTTTTCCTCCCTCCTCCTCTCTTTTCATCAGAGAACCAAAGCCGGATAATGGCTAATTCCCGCTTGGGTGATATTTCTGCGATTTGCCTTGCCAAGAAGCTTTTAACAAGTAGCTGCCTAGTTTTTGTAGCCCATTGATAATATGGAAATAAGCTGGTCTAATTGGATTGGCACCACTAGTAATGATGAAAATGCAACATTGCTGTTTATGAATTGTAGGAACCTTTTTTTTTGCCAAAGCTACTCAATTGTAATATGATAGTCATTGTAACAGAAGGTGTCAAAAGGATAAACAAAGAGATAAAACACATTCTCAAATGATAGATGAGAGCCATAAATAATAAATTGAATCAGGAAATTGTATGTGAAAGATTCCACGGCATACAAGTTGTGGTGGTTAGGCTAAAAAAAAAATCCTACACAGAAAAAAACTACATCCCACAAACTTCACCCACTCGGTGCGAATGCGTCACAGAGATTTGAGCCAATCATGCTCATTGTTGGCGCATGTAGCAGTGCCGCCTACACACACACCCCCCCCAGCATTCATCCATCTACATATTACAGCACTCTGACGGCACATACACACTGTCGGGTTCCACAAAAACACACATCGCTGTAGGCTTTATTTAACAAAGTCGTCCTTCGTGTCGTCAGTAGGAAACTGCTTGATAGGACCATCGAGTGACACTCAAGTGACACAAGACTCTGCCATCTACATAAACAGTACCTGTGTTGCATTATAATTCAGACTCAACTTGCACCCTGAATGAACAATCAGCTGTTAGAGGTGATGTGAGGAGAGGAAGCAGACTCCAAACAATGAAATAATCAGCTTTGTGTTTCATTTGTTTGCTTGAGAGCTTATTGCTTCATTTAACTTAATCTGAAGGTTTTCTGAGCTTGTGGCAAAGACGCCGAACAGACAAGAATGATTAGACATCAACACGTTCTTCCTCCTTGAATGTTTTTGTTTCCTGACGTTATCCAGAAAACAAACCACAGCCACACTGCAGTCTGTCTCACGTCTCCCTCCCACTGTAGCCCTCACATTTAACTCTTTCAAACTCTTGTGGATTTCACTAATACCGCCCCCCCCTTACACCTCCGGGAGATGTCCCATCCCACGTCAGTTCACACCCCTTCTTCTCCACTCGTCACTCACCACTTCCTCCTCCTCTTCCTCCCTGTTTCCTCTTTCCAGTGCACCTGCTCCTCTCCCTGACTGCTTTCAGAGCTTCCTCAGGGAGGAGGCGCTGGACTTTTTCTGTAGCCAGTGTCACAAACAAATAAGTCGTCTCGAGGACCTCTCCACACGCCTCAATTTCCTAGAGATGACTAGGTAACATGTCATTCACAACCCCCCCGCTCCTCCTCCGATTGTACGCTGTGTGAATGTGTTTGCAGTGCTGATTAGAAACAGTATCATGCATGATCTCATAATGTATGCATGCTGTGTTGGACTAGCAACAACATGGTGTGTTATGTCAAAGACTGTACTTTCTCACACACGCACACACACACACACACACACTATGGTATGTTTTTTAAGCCCATCTTACCTCACGCTGTTTGCAATCTTTTTTCATCAGCATCCTCTTTTTTGTGCGTGAGTGACGATGTGTTCATATTTTGCATTCATTAACGGAAAAACTCAATTTGTACGTGGCGCTAGCCAGCTCCGTCCCACTGTTACCGTCTGTATGAATTATGATTTGCCACTCATACATGCTAAACATTTTGCCCATCTAAAAATAAGCATAATATATTGATTGTACATGAAACAGTAACCCCCTGGGTACACAAGGTGAGTGGTGTCTATTCCAGTGTTTTCGGTCCTTCATGCCATTGTCTCCATGCTTCATTTGAGTTTTCGCAGAATGACTGCTGGTAGTTGAGTAAAGCTTTTCAGAGAACCTGCCTTTATTGGAACAGACGTGCTGATCCAGGATTACTGAACGGTAGCTGCATTACAGAAACTTAGTCCTACTGAAATCCTATTTGAGCTTTTAAACAATTAAATTTGAGATTCAGAACTTTAGATGTTATAAATTCAAAAATAATTTGTAAATCTATAAAATTCCTATTTTAGGTTAAGTTTCTGTAATGTTGTCTGTCTGTTGAGAAAAACTGATCCTAGATCTGCACCCATACGCTGCTGTGTTTGTGTTAGATTGCTGTGATGTGTGAATATCTTGTAGCTTTAGTTTCAGACAAAATCCTAGTGATTTACTAGAAAGAAGAATGCCTTTGTGTCTCAGGGGCTCTCAGATAGCAGAGAGAGGGATGGGGGGTGGGCAGGACAAATAGCAGGAGATAGTGTCTCTTTCCTCTATCCCTTTTTCTCTTCCTGACCATCTTTCCTGTTGTTCTTTCTCCCCATCCAGCGCTGGCAAGAGGCTGTCCAGCAAGAAAGTAGCAAGGTAAGCTAAACTGCTGCTCTGAGGGGTTCGTATTTCTAGTATGATTGTAACAGATAGTTTGTTTGGCATAAGGACAACAGCAATTTATCAAATGTAAACTGGCTCCAGGGACGGTCAAGTTAAAATTTTCCCTCTCCAAATGCAGACATCTCCTCCAGAACAGCTCCATGACCCTGGATACCATGAGCGACTTGACGCGGGACATCCTGGAGCTCGCTGACAATGACATCACTGACAAGGTGAGTGCTCCTTTGTCAAAGTAGTTGATTAACTAACTTTCGCATCCATCTGGTTACACACATTCACACCTTTGTGCTACCACAGTGTTCGCCCGTTATGGCAGTTGTGAAAGGCACTTGCAACAAGTTCTGTTTCTCTAACCATTAAACATTTTACCTTTCCCAGGTGCTCCTCCTCGAACGCCGAGTGGCGGAGCTGGAAAAGGAGTCTGAGGCATCGGGGGAACAACACGCGAGGCTGCGCCAGGAGAACCTTCAGCTGGTGCACCGGGCCAACGCATTGGAGGAGCAGCTGAAGGAGCAGGAGCTCTACGCTGACGAGCAACTACAACAAGAGACCCGTCGTCACAAGGAGGCCCTGACTAAGCTGGAGAGAGAGAGGGGGATGGAGCTGGAAAACCTGCAGGCCAGGTGAGCAAAAAGAAGAAGCTAAATATGTTTATGTACTGTACAACAGGTTGATCACTGTGTTTATTATTTTGATGACTAAAAATGCTAAAAAAAACACATTTCTTCATGTGACACCAGTAGTCGTCATGTTGTTTTGTTAGCGGAATCGTAGCCCTACACTGCCACCCTCTGGCACTAATCTGCCACCGAATATAAGCTGTTTTTCTGTTGTATAACATTGTTTACTATGAACACACAGATACGTTGCATGTTGATAGTAAACTGTACTCTAGGTTTTTGTTGCCTCTAAAGGATTTGTGTTTGTTTCTCAGGCTGCAGCAGCTGGATGAGGAGAACAGCGAGCTGAGGTCATGCGTCCCTTGTCTTCGAGCAAACATCGAGAGACTAGAGGAGGTGACAACGATGATGTTTCTTCTCCTGCTTTGTCTTTCCTTTCTCATGCTTCTGTCTTTCTCGTGAGAGTTAGCGCTCCTCTTCATCTTCGCCTTTTTTGTTTGTTTTTCCCAGGAGAAGAGGAAGCTGCAGGATGAGACAGAAGCCATGTCCGACAGGCTGCAGGAGGAGACGGAGTCGCGCAGGAAGATGGCTGATAAGCTGAGCCATGAGCGCCACCAGAGCCAGAAGGAGAAGGAGTGCACTCAGGAGGTGGGACTGATTTCTTTTGATGTACAAAATAAACAGTACTTTATGTACAAAATATTACAATACAGCGCTGAGTTAGACAAAACATCATCTAAGTATGCCATATATCTAAATGATGACTGTGTTCCTAAAGACTTTGCCAACTGATGCCTCTTGATTTGTTTGTGCCACAGCTCATCGAAGACTTGCGTAAACAGCTTGAGCACCTACAGCTGTACAAGCTGGAGGCTGAGGCAAAGAGAGGGCGCACACCTGGAGCAGGGCTGCAGGAATATCAGACCCGCACACGCGAAGCTGAGCTGGAGCAAGAGATAAAACGGCTCAAACAGGTAGCGTACATAAATGTTCTGTCTCTTCACTTGTTTTAATGCAGTGATTCCTTGTTCTGTCTCCTTTATATGATGCGTTACGTTTGACTTAACCTCTCCAGGACAACCGCAGCCTGAAGGAGCAGAATGACGAGTTAAACGGTCAGATTATCAACCTGAGCATCCAGGGAGCCAAGAATTTAATGTCGGCCTCCTTCTCCGACTCCCTGGCAGCTGAGATCAACTCCGTGTCTCGTACAGAGGTGGGTTTAGAAAAGATGTCATGAAAAAAACATATTCAATGTCATATTCACCTTGTTCACCTCCCCACTGACTTCTGTTTCTCTGTTTGTAGTTGATGGAGGCTATCCACAAACAGGAGGAGATCAACTACAGACTCCAGGACTACATTGACAAAATCATCGTGGCCATCATGGAATGCAACCCCTCCATCCTAGAGGTCAAATAGACGCCATGCAGCCACACACAGTGACTCCTCAGGCTGTTAAATATACAGGAGAAAACTACCAAGAGAGGATGTAAAAATATAGTCCGACAACATTTTGGTAGGAAAACAACAAAAACGCGCTCGACTTGTCCGACTCCAACAAAACCCCAAAAAAGAAGAATTTAAGATTTCTAAGAAGTCCGTGGCAATTTTTAGTTAGATATTCCTCGAGTCTGTGCTTATCTGTGAGTGTTTGTGTTAACCCTCCTGAGTACACTTGGGTTCTGGTGACTTCCATGTTATTTGGCCAGAGGGACCCGAGTCTCCCCCAGTGGAGTGACTGAATGTGTGAGTGTGTGCAAGAGCTCTGTATCATAAAGAGTAGAAAATCGTCCCGTCCCTTTCAAGAAAACAAAGTGTCAATGTTTGATTGAGCTACAAACAAACAAAAATCAGACAGTTATACAGTACCGAAAGGCCTTAAATGAAAGGTGATTAAAAGTATTCATTAATTCTGCGTACCATACATGCCTCAGTTCAGTCAGCGGAGTGTTACTGGGATGGTGTTGGTATGCGGGGGGGCTGTGATCTCCTGAAGCAGGCTGAATCGTGCTTTAATCACGAGTGAGAAAGAGCCGTATGAAGCGCGTGTCGGGAGGTCGAAGCAGCGATTTCTCTTTTGAATTTGTCCTTTAATGTTTAGAGCTTGCTGTGCTGCCTGACAGTCCCTATAACGGTGTGTCCTGTCCTTTGACCAAGTTCAACTGTCTTTCCAGTGAACCCAAGTGAGGGACATTTCAAGGAGTTGAGGATGAGAAATGCCCGGAGGGTTTCGCTTGTGTGTGTGTGTGTGTGTGTGTGTGTGTGTGTGTGTGAAGTGTTTGACATTTCCTTTTTTTCTCCATGTTACTTAGAGTGTTTGGTGACATTAGGAGGAATAATATAAGCTTCAATGTCCCAAATGAAGGAACTAGGTGGTTTATAGTTTGCCTCATCTCATTTTTTTTTATTTTTAATTTTACAATGAAACAGGGTCCCGGGGTTCAGGTGGGCTGCAAACCTCCAGTGGGGGGGAAGATAATACTACATTTCCCATCACTCCCTGGCACAAATACTAGATAACTCAAATATATCTCAGTAAGTGTAGACCGGGTGCTGTAACTGACAAAATCTAACCTGCTCATACTCACAGGTTCACTTTATAATCGCTGCAAACACTTGAACAAAGCATGAAGGGAAACTGACGAGTGATTCTGGGAATTGTAGTTTGTTTTAAGCACGGCCCACCTGACCCCAGTGTTCTCTTGCTGAGTGAAAATGATGGGGAGCAAGTTTATCCAGGTAACCAACCTTTTTTTTTTTTTTTCCGCTGCACAAGTGATTTATTGTCACTAAGAAATGCTGACATTTGACAAGTTGTATGTGAATAATCAAATGGTTGTACTTTGCACTAAGTTTTGATTTCATTATTGTTTTGTTGATACAAAACAAATGTTTATTTTGAAGGGATCAAATCATAAATGAAGATAGTTTTGAAGCCCTGATGAAGATGATAGTGTGCGGGATTTGTTGCTACTGACATACCAGCAAAGTTGGGACTGGTGTGTATGTACACTATAGAAGAAAACACACATCACACTAATTTTTATGCCATATTAAATTGGAAATATTTAAGAATACTACAGAAAAAAATGTCAGCCATGTCTCAAGATGAGTTTGCATTTACATACTGTATTTTTTCAGCCATCAGGAGTTCCTATGAACTATTTTCTTTCGCTGGCTATTAGCCAGGTCTGATCTGCAGATATATTACTGAAGAGACGTGGCAGACTTTGGTAGCAATAACGCTTGGCAAGAAAGTGGACATTGTTGGAGGGCAGATGAAACAAACCTGCTCTTTATTTCCTCTGCTGAAGCAACATCTGCTTTTTTCAAAGACGTACGGACTGATTTTGGACTGATGCCGTGCTCATCGGTACTGTGCAGCCATCTCACTACACTCTTGGACGTTTCTTTAAGACTCAGACTGGACACAAGTGTCGGATTCACCTACCAGACATCTTGATGGATTTAATTGTTGAAGGGTGGTCGGGGGGGAGGTTGTTTCTGTCCAAACAGCATGACATTCTGCACCAACATGCTAAGAAGAATATTTTTCACCCAGCTCACCTCGATCTCACTGCTCTTCTTCACCTGCCACTCCATGGAAAAAATGGCCTTGGATGTAAATGACTTGTACATGTAAAGTTTTTTCTACACTCATTCTAGATTCTAGGTATTTTTATAGTTGGAAGAAAAGAACATTTCTTCTTGTCTTATGCTGAGAGACAGCTGCCTGTATTCTTCTCTAGCATGTAGCGTGTACAGTATCTGTTTTTTTTTTTTTCTTCTTGTTTTGAATAACATGCAGATATTTATTCATCATTTGACACAAACGACAACTCACACTCTGTGATCTGTTCTGCTGAAAAATACGTTTGTAGATTTTTGAATTTCACGAGTTGGGGAGAGATTGAGTCACGGTGGGAGAATTTCATTGAATCAAGGGAAATGTTTCAAAGCAAAGTTGTATCGTCTTTGGGTGACTCAAAGCTTGAATGTGACCTGCTCAGAGCGGTCCCTTTGTCGAGGTCGTCGCACTCTTCCACAGGCGCTGATGATGCTGTGACCTCTTCAGGGTGTCGATGAACGGCAGAGTCTGCAGTTTCTACTGCTGTCTTCCCAGATGGAGTCAGGTCCTGCATGGAAACACCTATTTTTATTGTATATCTCTGATTCAAACTCATGTTTTGACTGACAAATCATATGCTATACTTTCTATTTGTGGAGTCGTAGGTTGTGAGACCTCATAACGTCAACACATGACACATAAAACCTCATTCTCAGGCTTGCTGAGTTCAGCTTCCTGCCTTTAAGTGTGATTGGAGGTTTGCCCCAACAAATTTAATACTTTATTCTTTATAACGAATCATTTTTTTTGCATCACAAAGAGGAAATGGGATGACACTTGAACAAAGCAGGTTACATGACACTTAATTCTCTCCCTGCTTCATATCTTAGTGTCTGGTTTTGACAGATAGTTTGGGGACTAACATGACTGGCAACAGAATATCTAGACAGTGAGACCACAGAGCTGACAAAACATTCCCTTTTAGCAGAGCTGAAGGCAATTGCACTTTAACCACATCCAAATTTCTGCTTTCAAAATGACCAAAGACAGATGTTTGAACTTAAACTGATCATTTTATCTTATCAGGGTCCGTGATCACCGCTTTGGTAACATTTTCCTGTTCTAATAAATCATAAATCAACTCTGAGCTAACCCTTAAAGGAAAAAAAAAAAAAGAAAACTGGCCTGCTAGTCTAAACACTGTGCCTCTGTGTCTCAAACTTTGCCTCTAAACTAACCTGATGATGAGCCCTGGGGAAAGCACTGACCATGTGACTGTCAGTTTGTTAAATTATAATGATGAAACAGAAACTGTAAATATGAATTGTCATTTTTTTGTGAACTTTTTTTTTCTCTCTCTCTCTCTCTCATACTCACTTCCAATGTCCAAAGAAAGTTTGCTCAAGGCACAAACATCACTACAGTGGTAGTGCATGGCTTGCCATTATGTGACATGGGAAGATTAAAAAGAGAATATTGTAGAAAAGAGAAAGTTTAAATTTATTCCTATTTTCAAAGATAAATGTATAAATTATAACAGTATTGGTTACAGCTGTATATTATTTTTGAAGATCCCCAAATGATCTAATCCTAATTGTTACTGGGGAAATATAATTTCAGTCATTGTAAAAAAGAGAAAATTTAAAGGTAAGCAGTGAAAGTAAGATTAGAAAAATAAATGGAATAAAATCACCCTGTGTTTTGTCGCCTCTTTTTTTTTTCTTTTTTTTTTGCAAGTTTCTACACTGTATCATGTGTTTGCATGCACTGTTTATATTCTGTAAGAATATTCAGCAGAATTCAGCCTTTGCTTTTAAAGGTCCGGTGTGTGGAATTTAGTGACATCTAGTGGCGGAGTTACAGATTGCAACCGCTCGCCTCACCGTCTTGTTCGAGAGACTGCAATGTTTGTGAAACTCACGAAAAACATGAAAAGGTCCTATTTAAAGCCAGCATTTGGTTTGTCCCTTCTGGGCTGCTGTGGAAAACATGGCATTTCAACACGGCTGACTCTATTGGAGAGAACCTACTCCCTCTGTAGATATTAAAGGCTTATTTTAAGATCGGGAAAATACAACAATTCTTATTTTCAAGTGATTTTACACTAATGAAAACATAGTTATGAATATTATGCTCCCTTTCTATCTATTGATACATAATTTTCACACTGGACCTTTAAGTCATGTTACCGCCTCAGATGGTAAGTTACTATAATTCAAAAGTGATTTTTTAAATTCCATCTCAGCTAAAAGGAATTGAAATAAAAGTAAAGTAAGTAAGGAAAAGTTACATTTGTCCTACTCTCCCTGAGCAATTTTCTGCATTACCCATCAATTTCCTTCATTAATTCATAAGCTTCATATGAGTGTATCTGATCATAATGAGACATAGTTCATAGAAACATGTACAGAGCCTGGAGGTGTTCTGGTTCCGTCCTCGCCAGCAGCCACTGCAGGTTGTGATAAGTATTGCATGGGCCCTCAAACCCAACCTGTAATAGTAACCATATCAGCTACTGGTCATCAGGTATGTACTAATAAAGATTTATTTAGTTCTCTTAATTTGTGTCTTGAAACTTTGGGGGCAATTTGTGCGACCTATATTTAGATGATCAATAATCAAGAAATGTGTAAATTAAAAAAAAATAAATTGAAAAGGCAATAGAAAATTAATCATTTTGATTGACTTGGTAAACACACTAGATTGATGACATGATGATAAACAATTAAATAATTCCAGTGAAAAAAAGACAAAATAAAGTAAATGATCATTTTACGTTTGTAAGGGGAGTGAAACTGCTGAAGAAGTTCAGAAGTTTGTAAAAGCTTGCTGGTTTTTGCCCACACAGATAAACAAGTTAACAATGTATCGACCCACAGCAGTATAATTAATATGAAATGTCTTATTATTCGGCTCATATGACATAAAAAAAGCTGAACCCCTGACTGCAGATGTTAAAATCACCTTTTCAATTTAAGGTTGTAACAGCCAATTTTTAAAAACAATATTATTATTTTTTTCACAACCTGTCAGTTACTGATAACTCCTGAAACACTATTCACATCGGCTTATTTTTGCTTATATACTGATATTATGTAATCATAAGATAAGATACACAGGTTACGGCGACTCACAACACAACAGTAAATATATTAAACACAGGAAAAAGTAATTATAAGTAATTACTATATATATGTACGTGTATTAATTGATTAATTCGCCAACTAGTTTATTTGATAATCGATGTTTAAAGTGAAGAAATAACGAGCATCGGGAAGTGTTACTAAAACCCGTTGGTTTCTTGAATGCCACACCGGAACCTTACGTCTCCCCTCTTTGCTCACAACGGACATATTTTGATGGAACACGCGGAGAGCAGGTCAGCGACACGGCGGGACGTGCTTACAAAAACACAGACAGACAGGAGGAACTACAAACATCAACCGTAGACTCATTTAACCTCCAGAAGATGCTTTAATAGCGCGGTCTGTTTGTTTTTTAACATAAAAATATCACTAACACTCTTAGCATGAGTGAATATTGTTCATCCACAAGGTTTTGGTGTGATATGTAGACTCTCATAGCTGCCTATAAGCTTTGTTATGAGCTGTTTGCGTGGAGAAAACTTGATACATATGTTAGAAACTGTTTTCAGGTAGTTCACATCTCAAGGATGGACTCCCTTTCTCCAAACACTGAGGTTTGCCTGTCAGTGGCTCAGTGTTTCCGGACTCTCACTGCATCCACAGATAACACAGACATTATCACCGCTCTCCAAACACTCCACTCTTACTTGGATGAAGGACCGGAGAGCAGAAGCACTTCAGTCCAGCGGGCAGAGTTCAGGAGAGCACACTTCACTCGTACCCTTCAGTTCCTCGTCAGCAACATCCAGGCCGACTGGTTTCACAGCCTCACAGCAGCCCAGCGCACCGAGTTATGGGACGGTCTCTTCCTCAAAGGCCCCCCGGAGCAGACGCTGCTGGTGCTGATGCAGGGAATAGGAGAGCTAAGGTGGGTGGTGTTGGATAGTTGGTGGGAGGCATGTTTATCACGTTTGTCTGTTCACTAATCCCTCCGTCTGTCTCTTCACCGCAGAGCCAGCACAAATTTGAACCATTTGGTCAGCATCGCTGAGAGGTTCCTTCACAGCGGTCGACTCGCTGACCTGCTGTGGTCCTACTGTTTGGGAGCAGGTCCATCTGACTCCCCCCAGCTCCGAGAGACTCTGCTGGGACGTATTGTGGCACTACCGGACCTCACCGCCAATAAGCTGCATCCGAACAACAAGCCCCTTTTTCTGCCTCAGCAGTACTACCCACTGCTGGCCACAGAGATGCTCACTGCGCTGGAGCGGACCTGCCAAGCACTCAAAGGTGAGGGAACATGTTTTAAACTCTTAAAGATTCAGTATTGATGATCTCTTCCTCATGCTGTCTATTCATCTGACTTGTACGTTTAAATTTTTAACAGATGGCACAGACTGCTCCTTGACTTTTGTGGCTCAGACACTTGGAAAAGTTTGTATCCAGGGCCACAGTGGTGAGTTGAGTCACATTCTGTTGTAGTACAGTGAGTATATTGTGTGTCCTCGTCTTGGTCGATGCTTCATTAGCCTTACAGGTGGGAATTAAATAGTAGTCATAATATGTGTATAACAAGCCCAATTATATGTATATATAAAGTCATTTTTATCTTTGCCCCTCTTCATCTATCTACAGGTCTGGTGCTGGCAGTGATGGCTCCTCGGCTGTCTGTCTGCACACGCTCAGACATGGTGTGGCAGAGGGTTTGCTGGAAGCTGCTGGAGAATGTTCCACAGCTATGCGTGGAGAGCGTGCTCACGGGACTAGTGCAGGCTGTCACTGGGTAAAGAACCGTCATAGTTAAAGCATTTCAACAGCTAGCAGTTAGTTTGCTGTCTGCCTTCAATGACACTAGTGTCTTGCTTCCTCTCCCAGGCCTGAAGCCTTTGGCCGGATCATCGGGAATCTAGTCTTAACAAATAAAAAAGCCCAGTTTGTCATCACTCATAAACTGCTGTTACTGCAGTACAAGTATGAGGTAAGAAGATACCTGCAGCCTGACAGTAAACTACATGTGTCTCTTGTAAATATCACATGAAGTGCATGTTGTTGTTTGTTTCCTCAGACTCAAGTCCTGAGAATTATTCTCGGTTACCTCGCAGCAGACAGGGAGCGAAGGCCGCTGCTCGTCCAGGTGAGTGCATTCGTATGTTCAGCAGCCAAATTATATAACGTTATACGCTATATAATGATGATTTTGACATGTATGCATTCTCAGGTATTACGGTCCCTGTCCCAGGCCTGGGCTAACCCCAGTGCAGTTAAGCACACACCTCTAGAGCAGCAGCTGTATGTCAGCAAGGCCTTACTGCTGAGTGTGAGTCTGTTGAAAGACTCTGAGCTACAGGAGCTACGCTCAGGTACAAATTACAGTGTTTGATGCTTCAAATCACTCAGTAAATCGACATAAGAACAGAACAACCTTTGTTTTTTTAAAAAAAGGATCATTAAGATCGTTGCTTTCTGCTCTCCTCTCTCTTTTCTCAGACTTACTTCAGTGTATGCTGGGCGGCATGCAGAGCCACCTGGACAGCAGCGTGGTGCGTATCAGGCGTATGGGCATGGTGGTGGGAGAGTGCCTGAGCTCTCGCATAAACATCAGTGGAACCCAGCTCAAATTTCAGGTACAGTCCGCCTCATAGGCATCAAAACATTTGATTCATGACTTGATTGAATGCCTTCATGAGCATTGTGTGTCTGAGTTTGCATTGTGCTGTGTTGCAGTATGATCAGGATGAAGAAACTCGAGAGCTGCTTTCTCTGATGACTCCCAGTACTGCTGATGAAGCAGAGGCAGAGCCTTTAAACAGGTACATGTTTTTACATCTCTGTAACTGTTAACGTCAGCTCTGGAAGTATTATGTCAAAATTTAGAAAATGACCTTATAGTTTCTCTAAATCCTGACATAACTTGTTTAGTTATGATGAAGTTATATGAAGATTTACACACAATAACGTACCATAATGAACTACTAAGCAGTATTCCCTCTTTCTATAAGTTGTAGACAAATGTGTTCAGCTAAAAATCTGTGTTGCAGATGAAAACAATGAAACAATGATGAAAGTAGTTCTAATATTGATATGTTGCTACATTGTCTTCCTGATAGTTCGTAGTTCGTAAATTTAAAAATGTGCAGTCTAACCTCATTTTTAACTGTGTAGTCTGTTTTATGTAGTTTTAACATGGAGAAAATGAACTTCCGAGGACATAATCTTGGCAACTAATATTCTAATTACTTAACGATTTAATGACTTAACAACAGGCCAATTCCCATAAAATGTAGTCACTATATATTTGTAGGGATTGATTTTTTTTTTCTGTCATCCACAGAGTCAACTCTCCTCAAGAGACCAGTGAAACAACTCCATCTACTCAGAAGGAATCAACTCAAAATAAGTCCGAACCTCAGCCGTCAAAAACTGACCAAGACTCTGACCTGGACAGGTAAGTATTAGCTCTTCAGATCAGTCAGTCAGGCCGTTAAATTCTGTATATTTGTGGGACTTTCATGTGTTTTGTTGTCTTTGACTGGTTCAGCGATGATGAGCTCACTCCCTACGACATGTCTGGCGATCAGGAAATCAGTAAAGCCTCCCCACCCCGTTACCTACGAGACTGTCTGGAAAGTACGGCTCCACAGATTCAATTTGACCTCACCTCCTCTTAAAATGATGTTTTTACAAACTCCAACTTTAATCTAACTACTATTTTCTTATCTGTTGAACTATTCAGTTTTAATTTCCTCTGAGGATCCAGAGCGCGTGGAGCTGAGTTTGAGAGTCTCCGAGGGTTTGGTGAGGAAAAATGTCTTTGCAACCAGAGAGGTATGTCAGCAACACACAGCAGACATTGTTTTCTTCTAGAAGGTGTTTTTCCTTACCTGACTCTTACTGACTGTAGCTTATAGGATCACTTTTCACAATATAGTTCATGTTTGGTTATTATGCCTTTTTCAGATCAGTGTCCAGATGACCAAAGTGCTTCTTCACATGGAGGATAAATACAGCATAAATAGCTTCCTGAGTCTCAGACAGGCGACCATGGTGGCGCTCACCGTCACTGACTGCATCCCTGTATGATCTGTCGCCTCGGTTACCGTTTCACAGCAAAATTTACACTCATTACCACACAGCTTTATCACCTGCTTCTTTGCCTTCCTTGATAGGTGACTCAGTATCTGACCGCAGAGTTTTACTCCTTGAACTACAGTCTTCGCCAGAGGCTCGATATCTTGGAGGTGAAAACACCAGTGGCTATGTGCCTTCATACTTAATGCAATTAGTGATTTGGCCTCTATTGATTATTGGCACAAGTATAATCATGAATCTGTTCTTGTTTTGGTTTGTCAGGTCCTCGCTCTGGCAGCGCAGGAGCTCTCTAAGCCAATCACAGAAAAGAAAGATCCATGTATGAGTATTGCTGCCAGCACTGATTTGACTCCGTACCCCGGTGACAACCCTGTTCACTGGCGACAAGAAGTAGAGAAGCGGATTCAAAGCAAGACAAGACGCCTCAGGAAGGTAGTTAAAATAGACATTTTTATCTCCCTTTTTGGCATTTGAGTGAAGCTCTTCATTAATTTCTCTTGTGCTTCAGGGTGCCACACAACCTCCGGCTAAGGCCACCCCTAACCGTTACGCTCCTGTTGCTGGACACTTCTTTTTTCCTCTGCTCAGGAATTATGACAGGTATGTTTGTTTTTTTTTTTTGTTCTTTTAAGTTTTTTTATGCTAAAGTGCACAGCATAACACGTTAAAACTGTGATGTAATACTTTTCTGCTAGACCTCAGGTGACCTTTGACCTGTTAGGCAGCGACCATTTGGTACTGGGCAGGTTGATCCACACCTTGGGACTCTTCATGCATCTGGCAGTCAATGCACCGGTAGGTTTTTTTTTCCCATCTCTTCATCCTAGTGTGACATAATCTCAGTGTGGAGCTTTATATCAGTATTAATATGCCAAAGGTTTAGGTGTGACTCTTGATGCTGTCATATAATATATATATTTTATCATAAAAGACAGAATCCTGAATGTGATTCATGGCCAGGCAGTTAGAGTTGCTCATTTTACTGAACTTAAAACAGCTGTAGTTCAGATACTGAAGCCTTTAAGACCAGGAATAGACACTGACATGATATCACAATAAAAATGAATCCCTGCAGCCTTGTATTAGAATAACAATGCTACTCCTGTGGGACTCCTATGATTTTATTTATTTATTTTGTAGATAGCTGCACAGATGGGTCGTGCTTTACTGGACTTTGTGTGGGCGGTGCGCTACCATGTTGACCAGTAAGTATGATTAATTTCAGTGTTTTAGACTTGTGTGTGTGTGTTTTAAATGATGAAACCTCTGTGGAAAGTCTGAGGAAGCTATTTATTGTTGTTAAGAGCACTATGATATAGCATTTTTGTTACAAACCAGGATTAATCATCATTAATTAGGTAACTGTGTAGCCTCTTCCTAACATGTTTTTTTTCATGTGGTTAATTCAGTCCGAGCTGTAACCTTAAATCTGTTTGTTAAAGGATGGTGAGACGAGGTGTCCTCTTCGCTGTTTGCTCTGTGTTTCTGAGCGTGAACAGTCAAAACCTGCTGGTGGACCTCAGTGATCAGCTGTTTGAGACCAGAATTTGGCTGGCAGGTAAAATAAAAACAGTGTTGGTGACCAAGGACAAAGAAATGTTAAATCTCATTCAAGTGTCTCCGTCATGCAGAACAGTTGTTCCAGTTCTGTTATTATACAGCCACATTATGCTGCTAATAATAGGTTAACCCTAAAAGACATGATTCTTGTAAATGCACAGCGGTCGGAGGCTGCACCTGCATAATGTAATTCTGTCAGGGATGTCCCCTCAGTGACACACAAACATGTACAGCACTCCCATGCACAGCTGGACTGAGCATTTCTGGGAAGTAGATGAGGAACCAGGATGTCCTGTACTACACGGGCCGTCCATGACGTGACTGGCTCATCAACAGTTGGATGTTTCTGTATCCCTCTGAGGATAAAAGTAGTTTCACATTGTAGTGAGTGACACGAAGCTGAATGACGTTGTGCAAAGGACACATTTTCCTCCCACACACGATTGTTAATTGTGCAAAGAAAACGCCAGGATTATGTGTAATTATACTGAGTGATGTGGGCTTTCTTGCTGCCTGTTGTCACCACTGCTAAAGCTGCCAATAATTCTTATAATACCCACAGATGTGGCTGAAGGAGACCCTGATGCAGACTGCCGGAGTCTGGCTGTACAGAGTCTGGTACTGCTGGATAAGAGCCTGAAGAAGCAGCTACAAGATCAACAAGCATTGGGCTTGGAGTCATGATCACGGCATCAACAATAAACAATGAAACACCTGATGTGTCCTCCGCTTGGCCCTCACAGAGCCTGGAGACTTGGAGTATTGAGGTCGATGGAAATGATATTCAGGATATTCGCTGGCAATTTTTTGGGGGCCTGGATTGGCCAATTTTATCATCCTGCAACACACAGCCACCAGAACAAGAGGGCACATGTCTGTTTATGAATATCTTTCTTCATCATACACACACGGATTTCAGTACACTGTATTGTTTACATGAACATGTTGTGTATAATTTATGACCCAGATAAAATATTGATTATACTGAGAATAGGATGCCATTTTTGTCCACCAATAAAATGCATGTTACAAGGATATCCTTTTCAACCTCTTTCCTGTACTGGCACATCTCTCTGTACTGTGGTTGTTTGTTTTCAAAGGACATCCTGTGAATATTCACTGGCATGCACGCAATCACAAATAATGGAAATACTACTACTACTTCCTCTTGTGAGATAAATGTTCATCTGTATGTTCCCAAACAATGAAACATTTTGAAATATACAGTTGTTTATAGTTTTCAGGGTGGCCTTGACTCTACCTCGGCATATTTAGTAGGAAGATCTGCATCGACTGTTTTTGTGGTTATTACAGATTTTTATGTAATACTTGTATATAACAAGTACAGAAGTTGAATTATATTATGATTGATTTTTACGTAGCAGTGGTTAACAGAAACAATAGTTCCATAAACAATAATAAGAATGTTATTGTAATCAAATTTCCAAAATTGTTGGTGATACTTCATTCATCTGAGGTTCATTGTAAGTGACAGTGAAGTCATTCACTCTCTGCTAGACTACAAGATTGTTTTTAAAGGCCAGAAAATGTCTCATAGTTTAACTTGAAAGCATTTCTGGCGTGTCTTACGTTTTGTTAGGTACACTTGTACAGTCTAACGTGACCCAATACAACAAGTCTTCAGTCTTTGTTGACACTGTCAGAGAGGTAATAATTCTACTTTATGTTTATTATTGAGGTCTTTGTGGGCGCTGTTGTACAGGACTGCATTATATTGAAAGCTGTTTCTAACGTTATGACCTGTCCAAAATATTAGACACACCTCAGTATGATACAGTCCAATTTAACACTACTGCAAACTACAACCTCAATAATAAACATAACAGTTAAATTAATAACTCTCTGACAGTGTCAACAAAAACTGAAAAATTATAAGCTCCATCAAAGTAGAATTTATCGCAGAGTTCTTGTATTGGATCATATTGGATTGTACAAGTAATGAAGTAGCCTATTGGTGTATATGGTTCCTCTAAATTTCAAGGTTTTTTATTTGTCATTATACATTACAGGATTGCACAATGAAATGCAGTTCCATGCTGCACACAGAAAATGTAACAGATGTTCAAAGTTTGGATATCACCAAAGGAAGACATAGAAAGGAAAATTCAATTATATTTACAAGGAATATGTACAGTTGTATTTAAAAGATATATAAAAGATGTAATATGAGTGTTTTAATCTATAGAGTAAATATAAAAGAATGAATGGAGAGCAAACCCAGCAGCATAACAGAAAGCTGGGAGATTTAACTGAATCTGTCAAGGACGTGCACTGCTTTGGATACAAATGTCTTTTTCAGCGAGATTAGGCTGCTGTCCATGTAACACGACCTTCGGCAACAACTCGGCTCACGCTCGTTGTTTTCCGTAACTCCTCCCCCTGTCCTGCCTTCGGGGTTGTCAGGGGCAACTGGGGGAGACGCTTTTAGATCACACAGGAGGCTACATAGCAACACTGGAAGTTACCGTCGATGTTTTGAGTTGTTTCGAGATTAAAGCAACCACGTCGGCGTTATCCCGAAGAAAACGGCAGTGAAGTTGGTCTTTTGACAATTTAACGGGACGGTTGACTTCATTCTACAGTAGAGGAGGGCCAGCAATGAATGCTAACTTTGGCTTGCTTATCTAGCTTAGCTAATGTTAGCAGCTAAAGCTAATTTAAACGGTAGTGACATAACGGTACTAATGTTCATGGTAGCTGATAGTGCTAACTATTATGGTGAAGCCATAGCTCAGTTAAAGTCTACAGTGTGTCTGTGTGTACTGGCTAAGTCAGCTAACGTTACATATAAAGTGACATTATGCATTAGGACTCATGGGATGCTACGTTCAAGAGTTGAATAGCTTTTACATTATGAGTTAGCCAAACAGCTAAGTAACTGGAAAATAGATAATAAACTGCATAGCAAATACCATTTAATCAAAGAATGCATCATGGATGTTTAATACTGGAGGTTACACTCAGCCTCTAAGCCTCATCCTCTGTTTCTCCTCTCTTATCTAGGGAGAGGCACTGGGGACATGGCGGTGTATTTTGACCACCGTATTGAAGCCCCTGAAAGCAGTGGTGTGCCCTCTCAGTTGACCTGGCACCCGGCTCTTCCTGTGCTGGCTGTGGCCTCAAACAGCTCCACCACTGGAGGCAATGTGGACCTCTACCTGCAGCAGGTAAACTCTGGGCTTCGCACATGAACACTTGACACATAATCCGTATCATATCCACTAAACATATCCATCTCTGTCCATATGCAGGGAGAATACGTGGAGAGCTGCCATTTAGAACGTCCTCACCAGCCCACAGTGCTGCGTTGGCATCCCACAAAGCCGGTGTTGGCACTAGGCTGGGAGAATGGTGAGGTGGTGCTGCTGACCCACCCCATTGGACATCAAACTGTCCTTCCCATCACACATACAGCCTGCATCACACTGCTGGAGTGGAGTGGCTCTGGCAGCCGCTTGGTAACGGGTGATCAGGTAAGTCTGTGTATTCTTGCACATGTGTATATGTAATGTCAACTTACTGATGCATTCATAGCACACATGCATACATCATAAACATGCATGGTTTTCTGGGAATACTTGGACCAAGGCTGGATTACCAATTATAGCATGTTTTGCACAAACCCTATCAGGGTAATCAAGGCATTACGTCATAAACTGGATGCATTGCATACTTAGATGCAATCTGAAACCATTTAAATCCAGTTCCTTCTTATTGAACAACATAAATATAGTGTAATTATTTAATGACAGACTGGAGCGCTAGCAGTATGGAAGGTAGATGCTAGAGGGAGACTTCAAGGAAACCATCTTGTGAAGCATGAATACAACAAACCTCTAACTTGCTGCATCTTCAGACCGACAACACCTGGGGAGTAAGTAAACAGGATGCAATGCTCTGAGTTAGTCATTCTTCTTTTTAACTCCTTGGAAGTGAGATAATATAGAAAACTATGCCCTCTTGATTTGATTGGTGGGTTGCTAATACTAGCAACTTCTGTTATAGCGATGTGGCAATGTTAGCCCGAGCATCAGTGAGTGGAGATGAGAGTGCTCTGGATATGTTCAGCTGGAAGGGAGCACCTCTTAAGATGGGCCCGCAGGAGGGACTCGCGTTCTACGTCAGCACTGCAGATGGTAAGAGTTTGTCTTTTTGTTGTGTGCAGCATTTTAAGTAGGTCTTCAAGAGTTTTTGTACCACCATGACTATGAACTCTGAAAGCCACATTATAGTGCTATGAGGCAATAACTATTTTACTACTACTATTTTACTTTTTGTATATAGGCAAAGTTCACTATGTGGATGAGCATTGCAAGACAAGCCTACTACTAAGTGTGGAGGGAGCAATCAAGAAATTGTTCTATCTTGAGAAAAGAGAGGTGCTTGCTGTGATCACGGAGACCCTAATGCTGTCACAGTACACTCTTGGACCTGAGGGAGGAGCCCAGGAATTCATGAAGGTATGCTATTATTATCAAAGATCTAATTACTTTTTAATCTGTTAAAGACCATGGTGTTTTTGATGGGTTGTGTTTGTGTGGGTAGATCAGCAGAAATACTCTTCTTTCTTCTGTAGATCATACTATTGTACACAGTTTGGTTTGTTTTTTTTCATGACAGGTTAAGTTGAGCAGCAAGAGCGGGCAGAATGTCAGCATTGTCTGGACAGAAAATGGCCTCCTCATCACAGCCACAGGAGAACAGGTTATCAGGTCAGTGTACACACATGTACACACACACACACACACACACACACACACACACACACACACACACACACACACACACACTGTGCATTCTCATTTTCTCACTGTGTCTGTCAATAACTCCCTTTGATTTTTTTAGGCTGTGGGACCTGGAGCGAGATGACAACTATGTTTTGCCTCTCGACGAGACTCTGGGGTTTGAGAGAGGAGAAATGATCAACTGTGTTTCATACTGTGCAGAAAAAGGTAACTCTAAAATATTTGTATGATGTGACTAATGTAAAGTGTCATTATTAGCCTTATTGCTGTTGTATAATGTTGTGGCCTCCCTCAGAAATCTTGGCAGCTGGCACCAGCCATGGTCGCATAGCAATCTGGAAGATGGTGGTGCTGCCAGGCAGCGGCAGAGGAGATAACAAGGCCCAGTGGAAGCTACAGACACCCACAGAAATACAGGGAAATGTCACACAGCTACAGGTACTGTCTGGACCAAAAATGTGATAGAAAATTATGTAATTCCAACATACCAGCGTCATTAATATATGTATAGTATTTTTCTGGGAAAGTTCACTCAGACCTTCTGTTACAGTGGGGCTCTAGCCTGAATCTGCTGGCCGCCAATAATTCGAGCACTGTGCTGATCCTGTGTGAGCATTTGATGTCAGCTCACTTTAGCCAGCAGGTGGCAGCAGTGCAGCTCACCCCAACCCAGCTCAGCATCACTCAGTTCGCCACAGGAGTGCACCTTGCTCTGCAGTCTGACATACACATCAAGGGAGTGTGTGTTACCAAAGTAAGTGGAATTGAGAAGTGAAAGTGTATAAAGAGACTTCTCTGCACTTAAGAGGAGATACTGAAAGGCTCTACAAAAGTTTGACCTTGAAGACAAGATGAAATTGATATCCAGGTAACCAGATGCGTGTTGTCAAACCAACAGGATTCGGTGACAGTCTGGAGTGGCAAGCAGATCACTGTGTATGAGCTTACAGAGACAGTTCTTCGCAATACAGGTACGACATTTAGGCAAAGGCCCACTGAAGGGACAAAACAGCATTTTACAGATGTGATGCGACATTTTAGAAACTACACAGACTCCACTGTCTTTCATCCCTGCCTTCATTTGTTAACTTGTGCTTTTCTCTTCCATTTACTAGGATCATTTCCTTGTGACTCCCCCATAGTAACTGTACATGGCGAGAACCTCTACACTGTGGAACCTAACAGGGTCCAGATTCGCACGCCACAGGTTGAGTCCCACACTGGAACCTACTGTCCAAACTAGGAGTTGTTGTTGAATTAGCATAAACACACGGGCAACTAGTATTGTTGCTATAAATTTGGTTCATTGTGGAACCATCTACTTTCCTCTCTTTTCTTTAGGGCACTGTGAAGCAACTGCTGACCTTCTCAAAGGCAGAGGGCAACCCTGTACTACTCAGTGTGTGCCAGTCCTACCTGGTGGTAGGCACAGACACAGCGCACATTAGAGTCTTTGACCTCTCCCGAAGGTATGATGTTAATGTGGACACTGGTATCACTTCCTTCACATAAAAAAAGTAGTACATAGAATGAGAGCCAACTTCCGTGTGTTGCAAATTTCTGTTCATTGACAGTCTCTATGTTCAAAGTACTTTTTTGTCCAACAATAACAGTCTTACCACATGTCTTTATAGAGATGCCAAAGCTCACTGCAATGCTAAGAACCTGGCTGATCAGATTGCCAATCTGGGAGCCCTCAGGTCAGTCAAGTGTAACGCCAACGGCAGCCAAGTCAGCATCCTCATCGCTCAGGTGAATCGACAACATCCGACTCTGCTTTCTGAAATCTGGGATTTAATATTTGTTTTTGAAAGCCGATTCTTATTATAGAAGCTACAAGTATATTTTCATATATATTTTCAAGCTTATTTTCAGTATTCATGTGAATATTTCTCTGTATGTAACTCTTCCGCTCAGGTTAATGGACGACCTGATCACAAAGTGTACTTTTATGACGTTGAGATGGACACTGTGACACACTTTGACTTCTTCGTTGGCAGACCGTCCAGTGGTATCTCGCAGCAAGAAGAAAGTGAAAGGTCACTGACGTTGCCGTGATCTTCCCATGTTGAGTTTTCTCTTCTGGTTGTCTTAAACTAAACAAGTCTGCTCTGTTTTACAGGCAGCAGTTTCAGGGGACAGAGCTCAGTGGTCGCTGCCCGGTATCTCACTTTTGGGATGAGAGCGAACCTCGTCTTTTTGTTTGCGAGACAGTGCCGATAAGTTCTGAATCGTCATCAACTAGTGTCTTAGATACGGTAAAGACTGCACCTTAAGATAGTATGTGTGAAGCATGGTCAGAATATGATTACTTGCTATGTGATTTTAATAAACGTACAGTAAATTAGAAATAGTTTGACAGTGTGTTGCCTTCCTTCTGCTCAGACGGACGTGTCGGTGGTGACACTCTTCTGTACACAGGAGCATGGGCTCCTTCTACAGGACTGCTACCCTAAGCCCTCAGGCCTGCAAGCACTCCTCGCTCTGGATGTGCCGTACTATTGTTTCAGCTGCAAGGTGAGGTCGGAGATCTCTCTGTTCTGCTTGCATGTTGTCTCTTCAGTGGGGGGTTCTCATTCAGCATGTGTTTTTTCTGTCTGCAAAGTCGAAGGCATGCTGTTTCAATTCTTGAGTTTTCTTAAACATAATCCATTGTTTGCACCCATCACTGTTCTTATGTAAAACTTTATGTTTGGTCTTACGTACCCCAGCTATTATTTCGGAGGGGGTGTGTCTTTCTACCAGAAGTAAGTCTATACAAAAAGCTTCAGTATTCTTGATTCCCTACTTCCAACAACTGTGGTCGTGTATACCTTGTGGTGCATTTAAGCAAAAAATGGAGTATCTGCAGTACAAGTGTATCCCTGAAATATCTAGATGTCACCGTGCCATGTCCGCTTCCCATCCACATTGTCTTGATGAACAGATTTGTGCTGTGTTACTTTGTTGTTGTTTGGTTTGCTCTGTCTCTATCCATTCCCCAAAGTCCATGTTTTCCCCAGGATTCATCATTTTATGTTTCCCTTTTCTCATTATCGTACCTCACAACACGCTGCCATGAATCACATGTTACCTATCTTAACTTACCTGATCTCCTTCTCCTAAGCCTGGTGAGAGAGACCCAAGCTTACCAGAGATTCCCGCCACAACATCAGCACCTCCGCACCCGACCCAGCAACCAAAAGGGTCAGCTGCCCAGTTCCCCCATATGGTGTCCAGGCGGGCTCTCCGAGACTTTGTGGGCCTGGAGAACTGTGAGAAAGCCACTCGCGATGCCATGCTCAACTTCAGTTTCTACCTGACCATCGGCGATATGGACGAAGCCTTCAAGTCTATTAAGCTCATCAAGAGGTAAATGAGAATACGTACATACCGTCACTACATGTGTCAGCTCAGTGGTGTTTGCAGCGAGAGAAGACGTGCAGGATGGCATGCCTGCTGTGGGCACATCCCCCTGTGTGACTGCTGTCATCACCTCTGCCAGCAGAGTGGCTTTAGTTCAAAGGCTCATTAAAGACCACAGGGATAGCATTGTTGCTACAGCCTTGACGCTTCTCAGAATTCTCTACAATAGTTTGCATTGGGAGAGCTGTAACTAATTGCTTTTGACGTATATTGAAAATGGGGCATTGTTGCCCCTCTTGACTCCTTATTTCATTCAACACCTTTGACTGTTGAGGTCAACATGGAGGAAAACTACCACAATAGTTAACTTTAATATGCTTTCTTTAAGTCTGACAGGTGATCAAAGCACTAAACATGGCTTTAAAGTTTTGTCTTATTTCTAAGCTGTAAGAACAAAGCAGGCACTTGACAGGTCAGTATTTGTATTTGTCTTTGGAAAGACTGGTAAATTTTAAATATAAGACTTAGCCCAGCAGTTTGTGTATCATACCATGATGCTATAATTAAATCAGACCTACCAGAGCATAACTTTTATTTGTTTATGTTCGTACATGAAATGGAATTTTAAACACAGGATATGATTAAGGACTTTTTCTGTGTCTCTGCTCGGGGAAGGAACTCTTCAATGTGTATATATGTGGCTGTTTCTGTTAGTGTGCGGGCGTGTTCTGAGGGGATGTACTTTTCTAAACACCCTGTGACTCACACACACACACACACACACACACACACACACACACACACACACACACACACACACATACACAGACACAGACACACAGTAGCTCCCCCTGCCAGTTTGGTCTAAAAGGAGTGCCCTTTCCATTCTTACAAACATTGAATCAGGTCACTAAAAGGATGTGCGTGTCCGTTCCACTACGTGTGTGTGTGTGTCTCGGGGAAACGTATATGTGATTCTAGCAAAGATCTGATATTATCTTAAGAAGAATACGTGATTGAGGGCACCCTGTCAAAATTCTGTTGAAGTGTTGCCTCTGCACGTACAAACGTTACCCAAATGGGAAAATAACATATCCCACCAGCCGGATATTCCAGAGAATTTAATAGGCATGATGACAGATTTACTCAGTTCCTCATTGATGGCTATTTTTACTGCGGCTTCTTTTTATTTAAAAGATTGGTATTGTGTTCGATTCCCGCATTTCTCCACCCACAGGAATGTACATTTCCTGCCGCAGTAACCTGTACCTACTGGGATTTGTCTCCATGGGGCTAATTTTTGAATTGACAAAGGTTCTCATACGTAAGTCAGAGACTGGCTGGCGATCCAGAGGTCAAGGCATACACTAGACCCTTTAACACACATGCGTTAAAGGGTCAGTTCATCCTTTTTACAGACAGGTAGGCGAGCTACATGTGCTGTATGTGTGAACGACAAAATCCAACTCCGAACTTGACAGTATTGGGAATTCTTTACAGTCCAATCTGAATCAAATAGAGAAAGTTCAGAAAGTTATAATTCACTTCATCTAAAATAGCTATTCTCAGTATGAAAGTCCCCCTGCCTCCCGAAGCAGCCTGTCAGATACAGGTTGGAATGTCTTTATTCAGTCCAGACTGTGCTACTTCCTCTCATTCATGTTGTCCTTGACTTTAGGTGACACGCTGCAGGGTTATCTGCCCATATGAATATAAGCCTTCTGTTACTGTCTTTTTGCCATTGCACTTGCTATTTAAAAGCCAAACGCCCCCTTTCCATCAGGAACAAAAACACCCACGGAAGTGTTCAGGGGTGAAGCAGATGTGACCCTCATGCTCTCAGTGTATGCCATTTGTCATAGGAAAGTGTGTAATTCACTGCATGAAATTATTACAGTTCTTCTGCAGTCTTCAAAGAAACTAGTGCCACCATGCCCTTGATAAAACATTATACTTTTTATTGTACAAAATAGATAGTAGATATTTATATTTCATCTTAACAGAGTTGTGAGTGTGTTTATCACCTTTCATTCAGTAAATTTGTGTGAGTTTTCTTTTAATCACAGCAGTGTTGGAATTTAAAATTATTCTACGTCTCCACTCACTGATCATTAGTGTTTTTGCTGAGATCTAACTGAAATGTGTCACACTGAACATGTTTTTTGGGTTCAGTAGCTGTAGCAGACAACATCTAAAGCAATTTCAGTATGTGTAGCACTTTTTCTTATCTTTGAGAAGGGTTAAATCTGGATCAACTGGACTTGGTTGTAAATATGATTTACATATTTAACTTTTCTCGTAGAAAGTTGACCTGAATGACCGAGAACCTTCACAGACCACTTTTTTTATACGCACATCTTCTTTATATTGTATATTTTAACTCCAAATTAATAGATCAAATGACATATGGACAATTCTTGAGAGTTAAGCAACATTTCTGACACATGCACATTTACTACTGTAGCTTTTTTCATGCACTTTCAACCATGTCTCACAGCCCTCTTCAGAGAAAGTCTAAAAATGTGTACTGTCATGTGATAACACCAGAACAAATTGCTGATGCTATGATGTATGGTTGAAAGCTCCAGAAAAAGTTAGCAAGTGAGTCACCTTGAGTTTAGACACAGGGGCACTCAGTAGTTCATGTGCTCCATGTACAAAGGCTCAGTCGTTGCCAAAGGAGCGCAAGGTTAGATACGGACCTGTGGCCCTGTGGCTGCATGTCACTCCCCCTATCTCTCTCCCCACCTACCTGTCATTCTTTGGCTGACAGTTATAAATAAAGGTTCAAAAGCCCCCCAAAATATCTGTGAATATGACAGACAAAGGTTAACGTTCACCCCAATGCTTCCAGTAGCTCCTTGTCCAGAAAATACATGTTATATGTAACATTTAATGATGTGTTCGTGTGGTGTTGGACATCAAAACAGCAGCAGTAATAAAAAAAGCCACCATTGTTTGAATATTTACCAATAAATTTATTGAATTTATATGATATATTATTATTATTTAATGTGCCCCTATGTGTGGCAATGTGGAAGACCCACAAATAGCCTGGAGTTCTTTGCAGAAGTATGATATGGTCACAATAATACTACTACTACTAATGATAGCACTATTCTTTATACAACTATATTTAATTTAAGTATACATTATGTACCACAAGCGAGCAGAGTTTCATATGAAAAGCATCATGAAAATGTGAAATGTGTTTCAAAATGCAGTACATCGGCAAAACATTTGTTACCATCAATTTAAGAAATACTGCTAAAAAAAAAAATCCAAATCAATTCACATAGATTAATTGGCAGGTAATTGTTTTTTTTTATGTTCCTTTCTTCAAGGAAAAATATTCATGTGGTAACGACAAAGAGTGAGAATATTCCCACGTCTTTCAGTAGGTACATGTGTATTTGATCAATATAACCTCTCATTAGATTTTTTTTTTATTTTAAATATTGTCACTGGTTTGGTTAAGCCCAGTCAAACTTGACTACTCCTCTGCTTTTGCCTTGTTAGTTTACCTACTTACTTACATATATCATTAATATTACTTAAGTATTAGAATTGTAATAAGCTTTAAATGGATGAAAACAAATATGAGGTATTCTGGTATTACATTTTCAACATCTTTCAAAATTTCCAATTTATAATTAATGCAGGAGGCCATTTGATAAGTGCACATATAACAAAATAGGTCAAGGTCCAGCTTGATCTTTTCATAAGCAGGATGTTTCATATCCAGATTTAATATTTAGCTACCAATTAGCTCACCGAAGCATGAATAAATGAAACATCATAAAGTACTGAATATGTTTTTAAGTTTAGGGCTGCTTACATTTTAGTTAAATCTGTGAGTTTTGTGCACTAAGCAGCAAAATAATTCTCTTTGTTTATGGCGGGAGAAGTTGTGAGATATAGCTTTACGTTTGCATGTACATGTTAGTCCAGCTGTTGTAAAGCCACAGGAATGTCCTCTTCTCTCAAGAGTCACACTGGAGGCTCCTAGCTGGAATACAACATGGATAGTTGACAGTCCTATCAGCGGAGTCTGTTACTCCTCATTGGATGGGCTTGAGAAGTCACATGGCTCAACAAGGCGACTCCACGTAGTCATTGTCTAGACGTGGGTGGAAAGGTGATGCCAATGAGCGACTGATGATTATAACTCGAGGTGCAAGGCAGTCATCACGGCGATGTAAAATGTTCCAGATGAGCATGGCTGCAGCCATCGTGGCCAGCAGGCAAGCAGCTATGTCCAGGTAGCAGGAGTAGGACAGGTGTGTGTATGGCCCGATCCTGTAGAAAGTCACAAGTCCAATAACCAGCACAAAACCTGTAGAAGAAAGAAAAGACTTTAATCAGTGAAAATGCACAGCCATCCTGATTTAGCAACATGAGCATCATCAACTTGTTCAACGTCAACATATTATTGTTGTTTCACTTTGTTGCACAAATGGGCAGCGTCATGTTTAATATAAAACATATACCAAGTACAAATAGAGTGTGTCATTGTTGGCTTACTGAGGAAATATTCATAAGGAATAATTTTACTGAAGTAAAACCGAAATGTAGGTATGGAAAATGCGAGTATGGGATGTCCAGGGAATGTCCAGTACGAGTATGATGCTACAGCCATGCTAATGCTTTGAGCTAAATGCTAACATCTGCATGCTAACCTGCTGAGCAGTTTTAAGCTGGTAATGCTAAGTTTTGCTAATTAGCACTAAACACAAAGTGTAATTAGTTTTGTTTATATTTGGTCATAAACCAAAGTATTTTGTAAACAGTATAGTTCTTTACACATTTCACTGGAAACAACAGTTTTTTCTTTCAGTCTAATAGTTTTTGAGATAATAATTATCGAGAAAATGGTAGTCAACCGACTGACAGGCTGATCGACATTGCTATCCAAAGAGCCACGCCACCAACATGGCCGCAGAAAAGAAAATATTCTTCAAGCACTCCAAATACTCTCCGGAGCAACGGTTCTGAAGAATGTTTTCTGTGACTATGTATGTAAATATTTTATTATTTCTAGTTTAATATTTCTTGGATATTCGGAAAGATACAGTCACTATACCTTTATGTAGTGATTTAACATGTCTGAGTGGCTTCTTGAAATCCCACATGCTTACATTTAGACATTCCTGTAGCCAGTTCAGCGGGAGCTCTGTGTGGGGTCTTTGAATTTGGAAATCTGTTTCCTCCTAGGAAGAACTTCTGAGATTTCGAGAACAAATGAATGGTGTAAAAATATCGGAGCATGAATATACGCTCGGAAAAGCCTTTGAGATGTTTTATGTCTTGATTTCTTTGATTCACTGTAGTTAAACTCACGCAATGAGGAACTTGTGTTTGCATGCGAAGGTAGAAAGCCACAGCCTTCAATTCCATGCTGCTTCTTTGATCTTTACTTTATCTGCAGTGGAAAGTTATTCATTGTCTCCATAGCCCACACCTTTCCTCATTCTTTATGATTAGAGGTGTGTATGAAAGCCCACACTGATCAATGCGAGTATCCCTGAGTCAAACGGCCATTTACCGCATTCAAGTGTGGTCTGAAGCCATCCAATAGTTCAACAATAATACATGTCTGTAAACTTGCCCCATCCACAGTGGTATAAATACAGGGACCAAAAATAATCACTGGAAATATGGATGTTGGTACTTTAGGATATGAATCAGTCAGTTTCCTGAGGCAGTCACAGAGTTCATTTATATTTCTTACTCTACCTCTGCAGTGATATGGCTGTCATTGTTTCAAGTGAGGATGTGGATAATTGTGTCTGTGTATCATTGCGTGTCAACACCGTGTGTACGCTTAAGAATGCAACTGTTTGCTCAGTCTGCTCATGTTTAACCTGTCTGGCTCCTAGATCCAAGAAAATGAATAATCTCCTGTCCAGGTTCCAGCCAGGGTGGGCTGTGTGAAACTCTTTTTTGGCACAGACTTATCAATCAAACTTCCTTCCTCTTCTTCCTCTTTCCATCCTTCCTTCCTTCCCACTCCTCCACACCCTAAGCTTCGAGGTTAATATATTTGCTGGACATTTGACATGATCTGTCATAAACCTAAACAGTCTTAACCTAAGGCCAGGTCTTGGAAAATCATTTAGCTGGTTTGTTTTTCTTCCAGTCAGTAATGTCATGGTTTATTCTTAAATGGCCTCGGTGTTGTACTCTACACCTTTTGTCACTCCCTTTCTACTAGGAATCTCTTGAGCCACAGACTTGATGGGAAATGGTCGACTACTTCATGAGTCAGATTTAACAGATTCAGTTCCTCAGAATCAAAAGAAGTCCTGGAGGGACATGACCTGCAGTGACTTTTGTGTGTTAGACGTGTTAGAGCTGTGTCCATTCAGAAAACACATTCCAGAGTTGCCTCCAGGGGTGAAATAACCAATGTTGTGCTTTCATCCTGGACCTGCCAACACTGCTGAGATATCACTGAATGGAACTGGATATTGTTATTCCACAGTCTAGTTGCAATAACTGAACATTTTGGCACGTCTGAAAATGAAAACATTCCCTGAGAAAGAGGGTGATGGGTAAAAATATCTCCATTCATTCAGAGCCCATTCACTGACTCATTTCAGGGGGAGGAGGTGGGAGGGGGGGTTTATAGTAGGAACGGGAATGGATTACTGAATGGTAAACGGTTGTTCAACTTTCTGTACTCACAAAATGAGACCCCTTTACTTGGATTTAAAGTTGGTTAATGAAAGAAAGTAGTAGAAGTAGAAGAAAGTAGTTATTCATTAAATCTCTCCAGCCTTTACATTTAAGAGAACTAATTAACTTTCATTATTGGTGAGGTCTTATAACATATTGCTTGTTTTGGCCATCCACCTGTCCAAATCCCCATAAATATTTAATATACCATCAGGAAAAGACAAAGCATAAGACTCCAAGACAAAGAAAACAGCAAATCCTCAGATTTGAGACGCTGACATTGTTAGTAGCGATGCTAGTGTTGTGACTGTAGGGATGCCAGTGTCAGTCTGTTGGCTAGTCCACCACTTCGGCCCAGACTAAAATATCTCTACAACTATTGATGGACTGGAAATTGGTAAAATGTCCATGGTGCCCCTCTGATTTTTCATTACCAGACAATGTATCCTAAAGACAGGTGATTCTCTGAATGTTCCTCTTTTCAATAAGGTTGACCTTTGTGAAACGTCTTGACATCTATGGGATTAACTGCTAATAACTTCTAATATAGTGCACTCAGCAAGGCAAAAGTTTTATTTGTCAAATTTAGTTCACTTTCGGAGATAGTAGTGCAGCTGTAAACTCTTGGTCTTGTCACTTGGTTATCGAAAAGGTTTGCCTATTATTACTTTGGTCGGCTTTGTTAAATAATTCACAAACCTTTTCAGCTCTGGGTTTAACATGATTGCTTCTTCACCAAAGAGCATCATTATATATATATATATAAAACACACATGAACTACTTTAAAATACCAAACTACTATTTCCATGAACACTCCATGTAGTGATGAGGATGGTCTGAAAGCCCTGGAAAAAAAGTAAATGGACCTTGGGTTGTGATTCTTAAGATCTATTTTTATAAAAACTCCCAAATGAAAAGAATGCTAAATGAATATAGAAATCACACTGACAAGCAAAGCAGCACAATTAAGTCTTATTTTCCCACAGATTGCTCAGTGTAAATTCTGATTGATATTTTCTTTAGTATTCTGTTGTTTGGCTGGGAACATCTCGACATACCAAGATTTGTCATCTTATTAGTCAGCGGCTTTGTTCACCATATACGGTCAGAGAGTAAAAGAGAGCACTACTATTTTTAGATGTCAGAAAAATAGGTGTGTACTGTTTATTAGACTGTGTCTATTGTTACTAAAGCCAACATTTGTGATCTGGGTAAAATCATCTTATAGATCATCATATCAAAAGAGCCATAAATATCTACCAGAGATGTTGGTGATAATGATTTAGGGATGTTTAATGATGTATTAATAATGCTTTAGTGAGATAAGTTCCTGGTAGCTGTGGTTTGGCTGGAGGTGTTGTCTGATATTGGGAAACACTGTAATGTTGGGTGAGGCCTTCAGATAAAAGCCCTCATCCCTGTTACAATGCGTACCAAATACGCTCACGATAAAGAGGAGATTCTTTATTTGCTGCTGCTGCTGGTCATTTTGTAAACACAGACATTAAAGCCAGGCCAGCTTATCTAGACAGACACTATTCCCACCATCCTGCCGCATGTACCACAGGACATTTCTCTACCAAAACACACGATAAACACACAAACACAACACACACTGACATACACAAACCTCCATGCACATGATCCCTCCTGCCAGTGCACACACAAACACACAGTCCCTGACGAAACTGTCTTTCCCGTCCATTCCCCCTCCCCTCTTTTTCCTTCTTCAGCTTGGGGGTTTGCATAACAGGTAGTCACAGACATTTCCTCGTCCTGAGCAGGGATATCCTGGCGCCCGACAGTCGCTCCCTGGCTCGCTGCAGCTCTGGCCCATGGATTCTGGACTAGGACTAAATTTAGACCCACAGCAGACCCCCTTCATGCCACTCTGCCACAATGCTACCAACCGGCCGAGCGACCACTGCACACAACACAACACACTTCCTCAGCAGGGGCATTGGGACAGGCTACACCAGCCAAGTCTTAATGTGGCACAGTGGGATGGATGGATGGGTGGTGGTTGTGGAGGAGGGGGTTTGTTGCCATGACTGCAATAAGTTATGTCCCGTGCCAATTAATCCAGAGGATGGCCGCCTTTGTTTTCTGGTTTCCCTAGTTTACCCTTATCTTCTTCTCTTGTAGTTTGGCTGTTTTTTTATGTATTTATTATATAATTTTATTTATTATTTATTATATTATTATATGATTATATCACCTCTATATCTACGTTTACCATGGATTTAATTGGTTACATTTGAAAAGAAAGTTTTAAAAGAAATCTGAGTTTAATTTTCACTGAGTAAACTTAAGGTGGTGTGCTGCCTTTTGTTGTGTGTGAAAGTTTTCACAGTGTCTTCCTGCAGATTTGCCCTTAGAGGCTGATCTTCCATGTTGGAGAGTCAGCCAGTCTAGCCCCCCCCCCCCCCCCCCTGTGATTTTATCCCCTCTCTTTGGCACTCGACCAGCGAGCATGTGAACTTTTCTCTGCAGCATTTTAATTTCTTTTTGCACAACAAATAGAATTGGATAGAAGGATATTTAACATTTTCATCAGAAAGGTGCTTTTCTGAGTCTTTCTGTTGATTCAAACAAACATGTTGTAGAAGCGCTTTTACTCACTGGCTAGCTGGAAGAGTGCAGCAATGGCCTCTTCCCACCACTGGGATTCCTGTGTGATGAAGGGCAGCTCCATCAGGCCTAGAAGGAAGATCAGCTGACCAGCAGTCAGGGCCACTGTCGCCATCAGATTACATGCTCGCATCATGTCAAACTGCACTTGAGGGACGAGAAGAACAGCTGTGTCATTTTCCTGCTTTAAGATATAAATGCATTCATTGGATATGCATAACAACAAGTCAGTCTGAACCAGAGTCTTGATCTTTAAAGGATAATCTGATAATGCGTCTGAATGTTGTAGTGCAACAGAAAACTTCGAGGCATGTGTTTGTCTGACAGTAGTTGGCAGTGCTGCCCATTGTGCCCAGTACAGTTGGCCAATGGACATTCAGTATTTCCCACACTCTTGAATGAAACTTTCTCAATGGAGCTTAATTTAGTAGCAGATAAATCCACCACAACACCGACTCTGCCTTAAAGTTCCTCCAGATAAAATTTATACTAACCGTGTCAACAACATGATGACCCAACTAAAAAGATGCATTTGGCTTTTAAATAAATCGGATACAATAAATCATTGGCTGGCTGCCATGTGCTTCTGTTTACACAGTTGTACTACACTCGTGGAGTGTTTAGGTTTTGAGTTTTGACATATAGTTAATCATCTTTTCTACAGTTTTTTACATATGGAAAAGAACAAATATTCACTAAAACCTGACACAATTGTTGCTACATTTTTACATCTTGGACATCAATCAGTCAACAAGTCTGATGAGTAACAGATTTTGAAGTTTGTTTGACAGCAGAAATAAATATACATTTTTATGTTGCACTTAAAACTAGCATTAAAACTTACATTTGACAGTGCTGCGGGATTCTTGGTAGCCTGCATACTCGGAGCCCCATCCCAGGCTTTCGCACTGCCTCTGTGTCCCCTGCCCCCTTCTCCCAGCCTGGAGATCGTCACGGCCCCTTTCCCCACCAGTAGGGCACATCCTCCATAGTCCCACACTCCGCTTGCGTCCATCCTCCAGCGCCTGCAGGACCCAGCTGGGGGTGAAGGCTGCAACATTGTTTAGGACTAGGGACAGCAGGGCAACCGCCACCGCCGCCGCCACTAGCCTCTGCACGGCCATGCGACGCCTGACTCCCGCCACCTCTCCTCCTCCCTCGTGGCCCTCCTCCTCCTCCCCTGACCCCTGTTCCTCCTCAGTGTCTTGCCCGCTCCCTTGCCTCTCCTCTGGGGCACTAGCACCAGCAGTGCTCTGGGCCCCCTGAATCCTCTCCACCTCCTCCGCCACCACAACCACCACCACCTCCTCCTCCTCCAGCTGTTAGCGAGTGTTGTCCCAGCTCACACAGAGGTGGAATTGGCAAGAGTGTAGTCTTGAGGCTTAGCTAAAGAACATCTCCATTCATCCTCATTCAGGATGGTTGTCGTTGCAGCAGATCCTCAGCCCTCCTCCTCAGACAGCACTGCGGGCACGCGGGGATTAATCCAACTGGCACCTAGGTCCATTCCACTGGCTCCGGCTGGCTGCAGCTTGACTCTTGGATCTTGCTCCTTGCTTGGTTTACTCCCTATTTTTTACTTCTCCTTTTCTTTTCTTCAGTGCTTTGCTTGTTGTGCTGCTCCAACTTCAGTGTGTGCATCTGGCTTCTCTGTTCAGGCAGTAGATTGTTTTTCTTCTTTCTTCTTTTCTCTTTAGCCACTTCACATTTCCTTCAGAAGAGAACAGATGCAAAAAAGCATTCTCAAGACAGAGTTGCTCTGAGTTGACTCGGCTTTACTGACGCTTACCAAGACTGTCCCTCGACTAGAAGAGCTGCCTAATTGAAACAAGAAGTCCTTTAACCCACCTCCTTTTGCTTCTCTCTCTCTCTCTCACTCACTGTTCCCTGCAAATCCTTGAGGTCAGAGTTAAAATGAGGGGGAGTTGCTGTTCGTCATACTACGAGACATCAGTTTCGCAACTGTAGCAAGATTTAAACAGACAGCTCCCTCCTTCATGATCACTTTAAATGTGTGTGTGTGTGTGTGTCAGTGTGTTTGTGTGAGACAATGTCCAAAAGACCCCCTGTTAGACGTCACTGTTGTGTATTCTTTTGTCTGGAGCCCAGGGGGCGTTTGCAAAAGTCCTCTCTCTCATGTGCAACAAACATATTGGCCGCCACAGTCAGCCAGCAACAGGATGTGTTTCCTGAGAGGAAAAGAGGATGGGAAGAGAGGCCAAATGTAGACCTGTTCCTTCTCTTGTCTTTCCTTTTCTGGCTCTCTAGATCTTGCCGCTCTGTGTGCTCAATTTTTCTCAGCATTTTAAATTATCTCACATTTCATTTTCAGGGTTGGTTCTCTGTGACCATATAGAGCAACATTTTGGCTCCTCTTGCTTCTTTTTCTTCACTTGGCCTCCATTCCCCCTCTTATAACAGGGCCCCTAAAGATTTGGGGTATTTCCTGCTGCCTAACTTTAATAAACAGCCCACATCTGTATCAGCTAAAGCAAAGGAGGAGGGTGGGTACGCAAATAGAGACCAGATGGCTGTGGAATCTTATATTTGGAAGTGAAGCAAAAGAAAAGGGGGTAGAGGGACTGATTTACGTCAGCAAGACAAAAGAAAAAAATGGAAAGACAGCAATAGAAAAGCACGCCTCTTGCTTCAATACAAAGTCCTGCAGCCATTTATATATGACTTTACATACATCAGTGTTTGTATGCTGTAAGTCTTTTGTGGACATTTATTAGAATCATGATGAATGTTGCAATAACACCACAGTCCTACAGTCCAGCCAATGAGAAGGTATCTACATATTTTGGTCAGTTTGCCACCAGTTTCTCGTGCATACTAAAGGTTTTGGTCTGACATACGAACTTAAACTAAACTGCAGTAATACATGTAATAATTGTATGTTCATATATGCAACTGTTCAATAGTAAAATACCAATGCAGTGACAAACAAGCCATTTCTCCTTTCTCTGTAGTAAAGCAGTATGGGAAAACATGGCACGGATGTGTGTAAAAACCCGGCGGCTGGATGTGGCACGTGTGTGCCTTGGGAATATGGGAAATGCCAGGGCAGCAAAAGCACTAAAGGAGGCGGAGGCTCAGCCCGAGCCAGAAGCCCAAGTGGCAATGTTGGCCATTCAGCTCGGCATGCTGGTAAGATATTCAAGTATCAGAGTGTAAATGACCACTGCTATTGCTAATACAGTGACTTGTGCCTTTCTTTCTCTGTCCCATTTATGATGTAAAAAAGTGCATTCCTCTGCTTTTGAGCGGAAGGTTACCTTCAATTTTACATTCAATGCAATATTACATTCAATTTTACATTACAGCATGAGGTTTTTTCATAACCCCAAAATTTAAATCAAAACACACCGGACATCAGAACCAATGCTGGAGACAATTTGAGCAATTAATAGCAGACCATACTCATATTTTTTGGTCCTGCCCCGTCTTACAACCCAACCCTTCTGGACTCAAGTGCAAGCTACCACCAAGAGGATTCTGGGATTTGATATTGAGTTTACTTGTCTCTCTTCCTACTTGGGAAACATATCAAAGGAACTGGTGATAGGGGCAAATATTTACTAAAAATTTAATTAAAAAAGCAGCAAGCAAAAAGGCAATAATTAGATGCTGGCTTCTTAGAGAACCTCCTACCCCGAGCCAATAGAAAGATATTATAAATAGCGTATACAGTATGGAATGTTTAGTTTGCTATTACAGAAGGAAAAGGGTGAAGAATACTGGGCTAAATGGGTTACATACTTAGCTGATGAAGAGTCTTGCAACTGAACATGTAGTAAACACAACTGAATGTGAATGAAAACGTATCATCCTGTGACTAACAATCTCTAAGTATATAAAAAAAAAACATTTTTAAAAATCTGCCTGAGACGCGATGTTTATTTAGATAGACCATGCAATAGAGAAGATCATAAAACCAGAAAGGCCACCCCCTCACTCCAGATCATAAAAATCAATCAAGAGGATTTTTTTCCCCCGTTCTCCATACTGAAACCTGAAACCGTACTCTACATAATGCCACATCCTTTGGCTGCACATGACACCTCTTTTTAGGTCTAAAAGTCCATGGGACTTTCCGGACTAAAACCATTTATCTTTCCATCATCTTTTCCTGTCTTCCGATAGGAAGATGCAGAAAAGTTGTACAAGAGCTGTCAACGCTATGACCTGCTGAACAATTTCTACCAGGCTTCTGGCCAATGGCAGCAAGCTCTGGAAACAGCAGAGAACCACGATCGCATACATCTGCGCACCACCTACTACAACTATGCCAAATACCTCGAGTCTATGGGCGACAAGACACGTGCCCTCACATAGTAAGACATAGTCTATTTGGGGTTTTATGTCATCAGGGTATGTCAAATATATATGGGCAAAATTACCATGGAAACAAAGTGTGATTGTCAATCCTTTTTGTTCCAGTTATGAGAATTCAGACACACACAGAGTTGAAGTCCCCAGAATGCTCCAGGATGACACATCATCTCTAGAGATTTACGTTAACAAAATGAAAGACAAGTAAGTTTCTCTTCACGTCATCTAAAGACAATATCACATGATTCTTGTACTATATGCATACATATAAACATTGGTCCTATCATCTCATCCACATAGAAACATCTATAAGTGGTGGGCCCAGTACCTGGAGAGTCAGTCAAACATGGATTCAGCATTGTGTTTCTATGAACGTGCCCAGGATTACCTCTCCCTGGTTCGAGTCCACTGCTACATGGGAAACATTCAGAAGGTGACTCAGTTTGTATCACGTAACATTTACTAACTGACATTTTGAGGGCACAATTCTACTCATTCTTATATTGCATATTGCACATGAGAAATGAACTGTCTTTCAAATACAGATTGTTTTGAAATAACAGCCTTACTATTTATTTATTACGCCAGGCGTCTGAGATAGCCAATGACACGGGTGACAGGGCCGCGTCATACCACCTGGCCAGACACTACGAGGGCCATGATGATATCAAACAGGCTGTCCACTTCTACACACGAGCCCAGGCCTACAACAACGCCATACGACTTTGTAAGGTAAAGTATGCCACAACAAAAACATAACGATGTTATTTTTTTAGGTGATTGTACTCTAATAAAAACATAGTTATGCATATTATATTCCATTTCTGCCATATTCTGTAGGTAGAGCCACCTAAATCTTGTACACTGGACCTTTTAATACAAAAATGTCTGTATTTTTCGAGAATTAGTCTTTCTCTTAGTTGGTTATTGACATGTGTTTATTGTCTCTAAACAGGAGAATGGTCTGGATGACCAGCTAATGAACCTCGCTCTGCTCAGTAACCCCGAGGACATGATGGAGGCCGCCTGTTACTACGAGGAGAAAGGCGCCCACATGGACCGGGCTGTCGCACTCTACCACAAGGTCCTTCACAAATGTCTGCTTTTTCTGAATGACTGAGGTTATATGATCAGACTGGTGCATTTTAAATCATTCCACAAGAGGGCAGTATATCCCCATATACTGTATATACATAACTGAACAATGTTGATAGGTGAAACAAGAAATTTCTGTTACAGTAGTGTGTTTTTTCCTCATTTCTTCACTGTAGGCTGGTTACGTCTCCAAAGCACTTGAGTTGGCCTTTGCCACCCAACAGTTCTCTGCACTTCAACTGATCGCTGATGATCTGAATGAGAACCATGACCCAGCCCTCCTGGCACGCTGCTCCGACTTCTTCATCACACATTCCCAGTACGATAAGGCTGTAGAGTTACTGGTAGCAGCCAAGAAGGTACATGATTGTGGCACATCCTCAACTATACAAAGAAATGTTCATATGTGCGTACTTATGTGTGTCTTTTCATTTGTGTGTGTGTGTGTGTGTACATGGACAAAGTACCAACAAGCCCTGGAGTTGTGTGTGACCCAGAACTTGACCATCACAGAGGAGCTGGCAGAAACAATGACTGTAACTGATTCAAAAGACTTGTCTGAAGAGGCCCGAAAGGAGCTGCTGGAGAGGATAGCTGACTGCTGCATGCGACAGGGCAATTACCACCTGGCCACCAAGAAATACACACAGGCGGGCAACAAGCTCAAGGTAATACTGGGGTGTACTACTGTACTATATGGATCCTCTGCAAGCTAAGAACATCTTGCAGGTGGGAGATAGGACAGCCTCATGTCATGCAATACATCTACACACAAATACATTAAATATAAACATATGACAGCATTAAATGTTAAAAATGTTTATATCTACGTTTTTCAAACAGGCCATGAGGGCACTCCTGAAGTCGGGCGACACAGAGAAAATAGTATTCTTTGCCAATGTTTCTCGTCAGAAGGAGCTCTTCATCATGGCTGCCAACTACCTCCAGTCTCTGGACTGGCGGAAAGATCCAGAAATCCTGAAGACAATCATTGGTTTCTACACTAAAGGCAGGGCGCCAGACCTGCTTGCTGGCTTCTACGAAGCCTGTGCTCAGGTAGAGCAATACAAAATACATATATATTTCATATATATTATCATTTCATGATTGGTACTAGTATTGATATTATTGACATTTATATAGTTATGAATTGACAATAAACATTTTGGTCGAAGTCTGTTGAATTTACGATGGTGGTCTTGCATAACACCAAGGATGCTCTGTAGGAGATATGTTACCTTGAAATGTAATTAAAAAAAACATATAAGTTTTAACATTTGACAATTTAAACAGTTTTACTTCTGTTGTAACTTCAAGAGACAATATTCTTGGTAATCTGTGGTATTATTCTTGTTGCAGTGATCTTGGAGGTCATGAGATTTTTCTCAGTAAACAAAGTTTCCTCTTGTTTATTGTTCTTAAGGTGGAGATTGATGATTACCAAAACTATGAGAAGGCTCTTGACGCTTTGACTGAGGCTCTGAAGTGCATCTCAAAAGCAAAGGACTCAACTGGACAACAGGAAGCAAGACTTGCTGACATGCAGCATAAAATTACCCTAATCAAGAAGTTTGTCTATGCACGCAGGTAAGAATCTAGCTCACATTTGTTCTCTTTTCTATCTTAAGTCCCTTTTTTTTTTACTTCCCCAAAAAACATTTTGTTATTGTCTCACTGATCTTCATCTGAGTGGCTGAATTTTGTCCTTTATCTGCAGGTTGTATGCGGAGAATGCTGGTGAGGCTGTACGGTTATGTGAAGCCTTGCTGGACGAGCCAGAGTTGGACCCTGCTGTCAGGATTGGAGATGCGTTTGGTTTCCTAGTGGAGCACCACTGTCAGCAAGGCAACTTTCAAGAGGTGATTTTCTTTAGCCTCTTCATCAGATTAAATTACACTATGGTAAAGGGAAAACATCTGCATCCTGTGTTAGGCTCTATAAACTTTAAAACTCAGTCCCTAATCTTCTTTACATCTTTTTTTCCAGGCCTACCGTAAGCTGGAGGAGCTCCAGAAACTTTTGCCATCGCAGAACATTCGGTTCTATATTAGCCAGGCAAGCCTAGAGGCCCTGCAAAAAGAGATGGGTCTTCCCATGGATCGTAGTGACCGCAGGCACAGTGTGAAGGAGGAGGATGAAGTGGAGGAGGACTTAAATGTACCTTAAATTAAACATTGATGTGACACATCATGCGTGTGAAGAATCTGCATTTTCAAGCGCAGTGATATGCAAAGTATCTACCCTTCCTCAGACCGGAAATGACTGTGCAGTTGTTGATATATTAATAATCATGTTAACATACATTTAAACAATCTTTCAGATACACACTACATCTACTAAATTCTACTGAATCTTCAGCCTATTTTTCAAAATGTTGAACACACATGAAAAAATATATTTAATGCAGCTCTATTTCATCATTTCTGGATGAATTTAACAGCTGCTTTTTTGTGCAGGATGGTACAGATCAGTGAATACAGACTATTGCCTTTGAGCTGAATTTTATATCTGATTTGCTGTTTGTAATAGATTTATCCTCAGACCTAAATGTGTGGTTTAGATACATTTGGTACAATGTATTTTTTTATTCAGGTGATGTATTAATTGTAAGTGTCAAAAGTCATATCTGTGTAAAGCATTTTGCAGCTATTTTTGATTACTTTGTGAGTCAATTTCTACTTAGTCTGTGATATTGTGAATTAATGTGTTTATTACAATGCATTTTTTCCTATACATTGTAAAGTTACTTTAATAAAACACTTTTAAAATTACACTGTATGACCTGAAAAGTCTTATATATAGTGGCATTAATATTCATAGAGCTGTAATAGACCAAAGAGCAGGCTGGTGAAGCTTTGACCAATTTTCCCAACTGTAGTCACGAGATGGCGCCGCTGTCGAGGACATCTACCAGCCCTCTGTTAGAGTGGCTTGGATACATTTTACAGGAGAGAGGCCTTGTTTTTCAGGCTAAAATAAAAACAAATGAGCAATAATTTAACGTAGTTGTTCCCATACAGTTTCATTTTTGTGAGAAATGTGGAGAAACACTGACACTAACGCTATCTTTTCAGCTAACTTTCCACAAGATTATCTTGTTTGAGGTTAGTTACTAGAGGACGGTTGAAATGATTTCTTTCTGAATTATTAACTTAGGGTTTAATTTGTGTTGGTAACGTTTACATAAATAGTAGCCAGTCTTCAATATACACAAAAAACAAACGAGTGTCCACACCAGTTGTGTCTGTGTTGTCGAGCCATGGTAACATATTGTTTGTGGATACAGTAAGCTACGTTCATTTGAGCAGCCGTTGACAGTAGTGAATGAAGATGGACACACAGGACCAGCTGACTTCTGTTGAACTTCAGGAGCGACTTCAAGCTCTCACAGAAGAAAATGTAAGTAAAATAGACTATTAAGTCTTCATGTGCTGAGGTTAAATAAAGTTGTCACTCCTGAAAAAAAAGAAGGCTGGTAGTTTCTGAAGTGAGCTAGCTCAAAGGAAAAGGGGACATGAAGCTACAAACTCAGAGGTGGATAACAACCTTACTCTGAGATGAAGTTACAATAAACCTTTTTCACAGCAGCCATTTTGACATGAAATAGGGTAAACACAGGTGTTACTAATTGTACTAATTAAGGTCCAGTTCCATTCAGGTCAAACAGAGTCAGGGTGCTGTGGTGGTGCATGTTGGTTCACTGGAAAGGCTCTGCTGCAATAAATGGAACGCAACCTTAATTAGTATAATTGGAAACAAACTATGTCAGGACAAAATGGCTGCTGTGAAAAAGATCTATCCAGCCAACGCTGGAGATAATTTAAGTGGATAAAGTGCATTTGTCGCCTCATTATAAAGCAGTTTTTTTTTTGTTCACCTCACTTTAGTTGCACCTGCGTGACAAAAATGAACGCCTTTACACCAAAATGGGCTACCTGGAGAGCAGACTGGGCCACCTGGCCAACTCCAGCACAGATCTGTCCTGCAGGCTGGTCCAGAGTGAAGAGGAAAAACTGAAGGTAGAGTTCATGTTAAGCACATTATATGAACTATTATATGTTTTATGTATCTGACCAGAGGAAGTGGTTTTCCCTGTCTCACCTTTCAGATATCTAAGGAGCTTGTGGAGGAGAAAATTCAAACAAATAAGATGAGAGAGCAGTTTGAAGAAGAGATGTTTGAGCTGAAAAACAAGGTGAGTTTGCTGGAAGTGATATATAAAAAGTGGGTCAAGTTCAGCTTTTATTTGAACAGTATCACAATAAGATGAATAGTAAACTGCACTTGGTAACAGCAAATTGTGAAAACAGTTTCTCATTTTAACTGAACGTACTACATACACACATTATTTTCATTGAAATAATAACCACCAACAATAGCTGATATTTATTGTATCTTCACAAACATACTAACCTGACCTTTTTTCTCAAAATACATTTTCCTATAAACTCCATAACTATCTCATTATACGACCAAGTTTTAATAAGCCTAAAAAAAGCTAAATTTGAGTTTTTGATCAGTGTGATCCCAAATCACTGAGGCTCTCTGTGCTGCACTTTCTTTTCCTGTTTTAGATACTGAACCAAGATGGTGTAATAACAGAGCTTGAGATGGAACGAGACAAGCTACTCAGGGAACTCCAGTCAGCTGAGGCTCGTCTGAAAGTGGGAGAGAAGAGCGGCCAAGGCCTGTCAGAGGAGTATGCCACACTGAAGAAGAACTACCAAGCTCTGGCTGAGGCGCATGATAAAGAGCTGGCACAGGGTGAAGAGCTGAGTGCCGAGCTGCTGGCACTGGCCCAGGCCCAGGACACCCTCCGTAGGCAGCTGCAAGAGCAGCAGCAGAGTGTGAAGACTACCACTCAGGGCCTGCATGGTGAGCTGGACAGGGTGCGGGCCTTGATCAGCAGCATGTCACATAACAGAGTCAAGGTGAGACAGTGTGTTCAATAACTGTGGCAAAAGGAACATTCAGCTATCTAAAAGAAAACAACAGATGCAGAGCATGTTGTTGTCCATGTATTGTAATAACTGAGGACTATGTTTCTCACTTGTCAGCCATTGCAACATCTTTTACTGAGGCTAACATTTCCCACATAATTTCTGGCAAAGCATTAGTTGTGCAAGACATTTAATGCATCTTTTGAGGCAAAAAAGGTCATATTTGTGAAATGGTATGATTAAATCATCCATTTTAAATATCATACGTACATTTACTTATTTTAAATGTTTATTCCTCTCTTATATATCACTGTATTAACAGCTTGAAGATCTGGCAGCACTGGACAAGGAGCAAAAATCTATGGAACAAACTGTAAGTATATTTATACAAAACATGTATCACATTGTTTGGAGTAGTAGCCGACCCATATGTTTTAGGTACATCAGTGAACTGTCTAACTATAGTTTCAGTACCTCCTTTTCCGACTCGTTCATCTGCTCTCACATAGCTACTTGGAAACCAAGATGAGATCAAAGACATGCTGGAGAAAATGAAGAACAGCTACGAGGAGCAGCAGAGGAAACTGGAGGAGAAAGTGTGAGGGCCAGTGAATGTTTGCCGTTTACTCGTGCACAAGCTAAATTAAGATATAACATGATTATCTCTCCATTTCCAGTCATCAAAGAGCCAAAGCCATCTCAGAATGTATGTCCCAGTATTCATCTCACATGCATCTGCTCTGTGGTCCCCTCTTTGATTTTTGTTCTAAGCTGTGGCTTTATTTGCTGTGTGTGTGATGTGGTCTCATTGCTTGCCCTTGTGATGTGGCTCTCTGGATTTTTGGTCACTACTCTCTTGTGGTCGGATCTGTGTTTGGTCATCAGGGTGGCGATGGGTAAAGAGCACCAGGAGAACAAGAGAGCGATCCATAATAACCAGCAGGAGCTATCTGAGCAGAGTGCGGTGAGCATGAAGGATCCCAGACTGATTTACAGAAATGGCTGTCGTCATACCATCATTATTTTGCAATCTCTAAATTAATGTTAAAATAAGTTATTGTAGCAGGGGAAATCATGTCTGTGTTATTTCAATTCAAGGCCCTGATGTGCTCGCAGAGCCAAGTAAAGGAGGTAGAGGAGGAGAACTCAAAGCTGCAGCTTCGAGTCAAAGAGCTGAATGAGGAGTACCGTGCAAGGCTTGTGTGCTATTTACAGGACTTGTCTGTGAGTTGCAGCACTCATGCAAAGTTCTCTTAACACAACGTCCACTCCTGTTGTAACAGCCACCTGCAAATGTTTTAATTTAGGAGTACATTGATGGACTTGGAGAAGATAAAAGCCCTCCAGAGACTTCTAAGATGAGGGTATTTGTGGACAGCATGCTCCAGGATGTTCGTTCGTCCTACAGGGCCAGGGAGGAACAGCTCGCTACCGCTGCTCGCTCTTATAAGAAGAGACTTCAAAAGATCACCAAGACCCATCATGCTCTCGTTATTGCATACAGGCGAGACTTCCTGTGAATTTTATTATCTGTCTTTTTATGTCCTGCTTTTCAATGCACTGTACCTATTCCATAAACATCCTGCTGAATCTAGCTACTCATGGCCCACACCAATACTTTGTGATCTTTAGAGTTCAGAGGGAGCAGATCATGGCCAAACCAGGGGGCAGCCTTGACCCCGGACCCCCAGAAGCTCACTTCAGCCTGGACCCCACTGAGCTCAGAGATGAAACTGAGAAGGAGCTCCAGCACCTTCGTCAGGACAAGGCGAGGCTGGAGGGTCAGCTGCAGGCGGCCCAGGAGCAGGTAGCGCCAAAGAAAGCTTTCTGCTTTGAAGTGGATTGATCTGCTTTTGTTTTGTCTGGTGAATGCTTGTATTTGTTCTGCAGGGATTCCGCTTTGTGTCTGTACTTCCCTTATAAAGCCAAACAGTGTTTGCTTTGTGAATGGTGAGCTGGAGTCATGACTTCAAAGTTTGTGTCCTGCGGCAACAAAAAGCTTTACTGCTGCAGAAGAGGACTGCAGATCTTGTTGCCACACTGATGGATGCAATGGTGATGGGTGGAACATTCTGTGTTTTTAAAGATATTGTTTGACTTTTGGGGAAATATGCTAATTTGTGCAGTAGATCAGTAACTTCAGGAAGTCAGAAAAATGTTGTATTTACATTTCTGTTTGTGTACAAATTAAACAAAAAAATATAAAGTGTTGATGCAACGTGTTAGTGGTAGTTTTGTTACTTTTATACAGTACCAGGTTAGCTATTTCCCCTTGTTTTCAGCCTATATGATAAGGTAAGTGTTACTATGGCAAAAAAAAAGCCTGAAATAAGCAAAAGTTTTTCACTTTTTAGATGTAAAAATATAATAGCTCATGTTCTGTTTAATTCATACATTAATCTATATTGCCGTACATATATGTGTTTATGGTCATTCAAGACCTTCACTCTGACTTTCTTGTTCCAGGTGGCTCTACTCAAAATGCCTATTCAGAATTTAAGCCATCAGGAGTGAGTGTCATTTTTATATTAACCAAATGACAAATGTGGTCAGCTGCGGATTGCGTCATAAAAATTTATGAATTATGTAACTTTATCAGGCCGGCAAAATTGGAGCAGATACGTGAGGAATCCTGGTCGGACATACAGAAACAGCTGAAGGAGATGACAGAATCTACACTGGTAAACAAAGCTCTCTCACCCGTTAACAATTGACAAATTGACAAGTTTCGTGTGATGAAGGTGAAGACTTCCTTGCTTCGCACAGGTGGGCTTTGAGAAGGAGCGCGCCCTCCTCATCACCAGGGCAACCGTCGCCGAGGCACAGGTGTCGGAGTTGCAGGACTACATTGACAACCACCTGGGCAGGTCAGGAAGTCACTTGATGTGTAAGTCATGTAATGTTCACCTTCAAAAGAGTGTTATATTGAGCTTTACCATTGCAGGTATAAAGAGGAGATCTCACGTCTCTGCAGACTGCATGGGATACAAGAGGCGGGGCGTTCCCAAAGTGCTAACTCATCCCTGCGTTAAGAAAACTGGCTACAAAATCAGTCAAATATTGTAATATAATTCAAAAATACATGTTAAATCCAAAAATTAAAACATAGAGCTTTAAACATGGCTGTTTTTTTTAAGTGAAAACATCTGATTTCTTTTAAAGTGGAAACTAATTATAAATCTAATTGAATGTGTTGTTTTGCCCAGAGATCGTGTGTATAGTGTGCATTTGCACCATCACTAGGTGGTGCTGCTCATACTGCTGATTTTCTCTATGAAAGGGCCCCAAAGAAATCCGGCCTTGAGAAAAAAATCCCTGGAATGTTTGTAAAGCTTATGTCAATTTCACGAGCTCGGGAGAAGAAAGCGCGGTGACAATGAGGGGTCACCCTGGTGAGAATAATGTCATTACATGTTACCCAGACACGTACACGCCCGTGAATACTTTTCCCTCAATGCCGTGCTGAGAACCATGGCGCAAACAAGCCAGGCCTTTTCCAGAATGAGGGTTCATATTTATAACCTCAGTGTTGGTGTGAATAGGCATCTATTCCCTTTAAATCCCTTTAATAGTGAAAGGGTCTGCATTTTTTTCTAGTGTGTTTTGGTAGCTTGGTTTCATAGTTTTCATTAGTGCCATAGCTGACATAACTTTAAAATTGGTAATTACTTTTAAAAAGTGCTTTGAACGTTTGCTTCAAAAGTTTTGGGAAAAGTTCGGTTAAAAAATGTTAGTTGAAAAAGATAAAATGTTGAAGTTAAAACACTCTGGGGAATGATGGGAAAAGTAGAGGACATGGAAAGAGTCATATCACCCCAATCCTCTTTTCAGGGGGCATGCCAGCCGTGGGAGGAGGGGAGCAGGGGTGTGAAAGTTTGAGAGGAATGGGAAGTGGGATTTTGTTAGTAATGTATTACACTCCCAGGGCCCTGGGAAAAGGGGTGGGGGGTGTTCAGCTTGGGTCTGTGCCAACATAGTCACTGTGCCAAAGCGCTGGGTGCTGGGGACCACTCCTCTCACCGGCAGATCTGTGGGAAAATCAAAACCAGGTTGTTCTTTGTCGCTTTGCCAACAAAGACAGAGAGACGATACGCCTACAGAGGTCTCTGCAAACTTATACAAATGAAGTGTACTCTGAGTAAACAAGTATAGTAGCAGAAATTTGTAAGATTACAAATACATAGAGGAGTAGAGGTTGAAGTCTGGTGCACCACAGCTGGTCCCCAAGCTCAAGTGCCAAGTTTTTTTTCTCCCCACTAACTTGGGGCAGTTTGGAAAAGTTCACTTCTTGGAATGTGGACAACTTTTTATTAACCGCTGTATGTGGTCACTATTATGATGCAAATACTGATCATAATTATTATTATTATTAAATTCAACTTGTCAAATGAAAGTAGCAACAACTTTTAATTTTTTTACCCCTACCATGTTGAAATGTTGAGACAGAATATGAAACATCTGTTCAATGAAACAACCAAAAGACATTTTGCATTTGACAGATTTCGTTTTAAATCAAAGTCATTTAAGAAAACATGAAATGACAGTGACTTCAGTTTATTTTTCTCAGCTGAAGTGGGGACACATTTCCACAAAGCTACTTATGATAAATCAGTTTATATGAAGCAGTAAATAAGTGGTAAGTTATTACTTTATCATATTTTACTAAAGTAATCTTACTGATCCAATCCCACAGAAAGTGCAGGACACTTCTTTACCACTGTACTTAAAAGCACACAACTCAATAAAAAACATACATATAGGCATAAAATTTACACCTGGCATAGTCTAGGCTGACCGACTCTTAGGTTTTTAGTTTTAATTATCAGTAAACAATTAAATAGTGCCGTCCTTCTACAGTTACAGAAATCTCACATTACTTTGCCTCTGATCCTCTCATAGTTGCATTTAGAACAATAATATGATTATAAATTATAATTATTAATTCATTATAATTACTATTTATACAAACATATTTCATCAGTCAAAATGCTCTATAAATTTGAGCTTTGTATCATATTGCTTCATGATTATTTGGAGATAATAAAAAAGTCTCATAAAAAAGTACTATGGTGATTCCATTTAAATGACCAGTTTGTATGATTTAATGGCACCTAGCAGGTAATTGTTGACTGCAACCTCCTGGCTTCAACCTCTACTTCCCAGTGAGAAGAAGGGAAGCACTTACACACATCCTTACCTTGTAAGGTGTGCCACTGTGTACTGTCTTGCCCATGCAAAGTAAAAAATCTTTGCGAATACCCAACAATACAGGTATTTATGAGTAATTATTGATCATGATATTTTTTGGTTGAAATGTGCTGTCACATCCCGATTCATTAAAGGACTAGTGTGTAGAATGTAGTGGCATCCAGCAGTCTAGTTGATGATTGCATCTCATCACCTCATTCTCTCCTTTGTAGCATGAAGGAGATGTATGATCCATTTTCTGTCATGTGAAATAAAATAACTGGATTTGACTCTTTAAATCCACCTTTTGAAACACCTATACAATACAGTGTTTGTCTGATAAAAATACAAAACTGGGCCTCTGATGGTAAATGCTGCATGATAATTCAAAATTAGGAAAAACAATACTGTATGATGCCACCACCACAATAAAAGTAATAATCGTAGTACTTGCTGTCGAAACAAGGGTGTCAGATTCCTTCAAAAATACTGTATGTGAACAGTTTTAACAAGAGTGCACAGAACATTAGCATTCTACTTTATGTTGAATCATCATACTGTAAAACCGTGACCTAATCAACATCACAACTGCAAGTAAACTATTTATGTTGAATCACTTTCTCTACTTTTCTGTTTTGTTGGTGATGCTTTTGGTCCAGATTTGTTTTGTGACCAGCACAGTGGGAAAGAGGCTGGATGAATGTGTCGTTCTGAGGATGGGAAGCAGGGTGGAGCGATGCAGAGGAAGTACCTCACATGGCCTGCGATGGGCCACTCGTCAAGAGGCCCTTTGTTTTAGGAGGTTAATGCCTAATTGATACAGGCTTAATGAGAGCGGGCTGTGTGTTCAGAGTGTGTGAGCCGGGGGCTAGACGGCCCTGCCATAATTGGAACGGACAAGCCTTGTGTGAAGGAGTGCACAGCGAAGGGATTTATGGGAACGCAAGGAAAGAAGAGGGAGAGTGGGAACGAGGAAGAAAAGGTGACAATGAGTACGAGGAATGTGGAGGCAGTAGGGAGAGGAATCTGGTGTGATAGTGAGAGTATTGCAAGATCATGAGAAAGAGATGTTGTGACAATGGAAATGTGACCATGGAGTTCACGCAGGATGTTCCCATGGATGTTTAGCTAATGCTCATTCAGGTTTTATGGGGTGTTTCTTGAACTTTCCCATGATGCTGATATGAGTTATGGTTCATTTTTAGATTGCTGCAGGTTGTAGTGCAATATACCAATAATCGGGTTAGTTAAACATATTTTTATCATTTTAATTAATCATTGTAAAAATGCCCCCAAAAAACTGTCTATTTGTCTGAGACACCTGTCTTTTCTTTTCTGATGAGCTGTCTTTTCAACCCCCTGTTTCAGTCTGACAGTCTCAGACTATTCATGCAAGAGTCCCCAGCTCCCCTCCAGACAAGCTTTCAGTTTGAAGGCTGGAGAGGCATTAAGAGGGAGGAGGGAAGGGGCAGGAGAGGGAAGCACAGAAGGACCATGCACTTCAGAAAACCTTGAAGAATTAGGACTGAAAGCTATGGAGATTCCGGGTGGCTAAGAAAGAGAAAAATAGAAAAGATGAGAGGGGAACCAGTGAAAAATAGATTTTTGAACATGAGGCTTAACAGAGAAATTGAAAAGTCTAAAATGAGAATGTTGAGAAAAGACAAAATATAGGGTGAGAAAAGGGAGGAAGAGTTACTGTAAAGGGTGAGAAAGACAGGGGAGGGAGGCTGTTTCAGGAACAAGAGCGAGTGAGAATGAGGCTGAGTGTCGATGAGGGAAGGAGAGAGGGAGAGACCCTCTGTTTTCCCACACTCGGCCGGTTCCCACAGCGGACCTGGCTAATCCCTGTCTTAATTGGGGGAGAATTCCAGTGCACATGTTCGCCTGGAATGAGCGTAGAGCGAAGGGAGAGGAAGGCTCGGGAGCTTCTGACACATCAGACAGGCCACAGCGGCTGGCCTGATGCACAATGCGTGAGTGCACTTTGTTGGAATATAAACATGCCGACCGACTGTCAGCACGTCTGATGCATAAATGGCTTGACAAGTTTCTCTGTCCTTTTTCTTTTCACTTGATCCAACATGAAAAGTGCTCTTAGCAGCCACTTGGCATTGCTTAGTCACATTGCACCATGTGAGAAGTTACTTAAAAGTTTTGTTTAATGAATGTTCAAAAAAAAACTAAAACATTCTCACATTTTTAAAGGATCTGTTCTGGTTTTTCCCCTTACCCTCTAATGCGATCTAGCCATGAACACTTTCAACTTGTCTCCAAGATTTCTGCTGATATTCAATACATTATCAGTGAATGGAGTTTAGTTTATGGGGCAAAATTACATCTAAATGACATTTCATAAGAATATGACAATATATAATTTGTGAGAGTGAAGTTTGTGTTACTTATTGTTATTATAACTCAGACTGGAAAGACACTGGGCTATTTTTTGGTTGAATGCACTGGTGAACATAGTGAAACATTTAGCTGTTAAAGAGCCATATATTCCCCTCAGAAGTAGATGGAGACCAAAACCGAGCTAAAAGGAGTAAGAAAGAGTACACGTTCAAACAGGAAGAGAACTAAGAAAGTGGCCAATAGTCCAGTCTTTCATGATATTCATATGCTATAATCTGCAAATCACGTATCTCGCCACGTTAATGAAAGTGAAAAATAATTAGTGTATCCTCCCCATGATTCAAATACATTTCAAAATTCAATGAATTGTTCCCGTGCTACACTCTTCCACCAAGTTTCATAAAAATCAGGCCTGTAGTATCCTGTAATCCCGCTGACAGACAAACAAATGACAAAATAAATAAAATAATAAATCCTAATTTTGCTTCATATCTGCTGGATGTGTAAATAGGCTTACTTGTTCGCTATTTTAACTTGTTTCCACTGTACACAAGTGGCCAAAAGATCAGTTACATTGTGAGCTCTTAGAGTATCTTGGGTTTCCAGTTTTTGGATTATCAGGTCACCAAACAAGGGCTCCCAAAATTCAAATGCAAGAGCTTTTATCTAGACTTTACAGGAGAAACCCACCGAGGCAGTGCAGCTACAACACATGCTGGGCGTAGAGTCGGGGATTATGAGTGAGGGGTATCTATCACATATATCCATATTTTTGATTAAATACATTAATGTCACCCTTTTTTCTGTCAAATTCATTCTGGGAAATGAATGTAGGAAATCAGAGGTGGAGAGGCTTGATTGAAGCAGGACAGAAGTACAAACCTTAATATACATTTAACCATTTGATAATAGAACAAAATTTCTGTATCAAGCCAAGTAGTTTTCCTTTGATACTAATAAATCAACACCTGCATGAGTTTCATCAAAAGAGAGTGAAAGAGACAGCTATTATATATCGTCACGTTTTCACATGTTTCACAGCACTGCAAACCGGGTGTATCTGTTGACAAATCTTGCCCTAAAGCTGTGTTTTGCAGGAGAAAAATGCAAGGAGATACTAGTAACATAACAAAACCACTGTGAGTGGCAGTTTCGTTCCTGCCTACCTCTTTCCTTAATAAACAATCTGAACAAAAGGCACAGTGCAATATGTCTCTGAGGAGGTAACCCAAGACGACTACGCTGAGGAGAAAGATAACAGGCAAAGAAATGGGTGAAAAGGGGAGGCCGGGCAGCGCTGGAGTATAGCAGGATTAGATGGGAGAAACACAGAGGTGGGTGGCAGGTAGAGAGAGAAGCACTGAACTTATCTGCCAGGGAAGTTTCTCCCCTTTGTGTGGACAATCAGACCTAGTGGTTAATTGGCAGGGTTAAAGAGCCCTTCCAAAAACAGGTGTGTTTCCTTGTAGTGCATAGATTCTCAGGCTCAGCCTTTACAATCCAGAGGGCTGACGTCAGCCTGATGAGGAAGCGAGACACATAATTTAGGTATCATAGTATTACCAAAGAGTTCTGTTCAGGTTAGGATTTTAGCACAGAGGGAAATATATGAAATTACCCTGAGGACATCCTCATATAATGATAATTTTTTAAAAATAGGTGGAAATATTGGTCAGTCTACAACTGTAGTCCAGACTGAAATATCGCCAAAACTATTTGATGCATTGCGAAATGATGAATTACTGACTTTGGTAATCCCCTGATTTTTCCTGCAACACCACCATGAGGTTGATGTTTTTGGCTCTTAACAGTTCTCTATGTTCAACATTCAGAAAACACTTGTGAATAATGATACCTTTGGCCTTTAGGTAAACTGCAGAATCCTTTTTCATGCTCTTGGCATCAGCCAAAAGTAAGAGACTCAGAACGCTGAAAGCTGAAAATAATTTTTCAGTTATATTTAGCATTATGTTACTATCTATAATGTTCTTATATTTTATATGTACTTTTGGCTCCCTGATAATAACATCCCATCAGTCAACACCCCAAAGCAACCCATGGCAGCCAAGCCACAGCTAGCCAGTCAACCCCGGCTTAGTTTTAGTTACAGTTAGCTATTTGGCCCTGTCTTGCATCAGTCTTGGCCAGTAGAAAGCTAGTTATACACCGTTGCTTTCTACCTTTACATAATTTATTGTTGGCTAAAATCAACACCAATTGTAAGTTAGTATCACGGGTCACATTAGCTGGTGAAATAATTTGGCAAGCTATAAATAAAATATCCACTCCGATAGTATTTTGCCAGTGGTAACTTTGGTGAGCAGGCAAGGTAAGGGTAACCAGCCTGCTGCAACCCAGCAACACACCATGTATTCAGCCGCCTCGCAACACCAGCCAATAAAGTAACGTACAAATGACAAAGTCCTATCAGGTCAAACTGTATATTTGTCCAATACCTTTATTCATGACTAAATGACTACAAACATTTCCAAAATCCTGCTAATATCAATCATCATCTGCTAATATGCTAAACTGCAATGGTTAACATGGTAAACATTATACCTGCTAAACATCAGCATGTTGCTCAGCATTGTCATTGTGGGCATCTTCTCTCTTCTTCTGCCATGTGCGCCTGTTTCCCTTCATCCTGCCACAGTGAATGTCTCTAAGTAGCCTTATTAGAGCATGATGTCAGTGTTTGGAGGTTTTTGTGGTTGTACCCCCTGCAGGCGATGTCAGCCCCAGGATACGGTGAGGAGATGGCAGCTGTGTTCAGCTCAAACGGAGGGGTAGCAAGCGGGCCTTCGTTGGAGGGGGTCGCAATTCATTCCTTCTGTCTTTCCTTACAATACTTTTTTTGGCGGGAAAGCACCAAAGACGCTTGTTTGACCCAACTTGTGTTTCTTTGCGGGACCCCTCCCTGAGAAAAGTGTCGCCCGCCTCCACACTCATACACCATGTCCACCCTGCCTTGATTGATTTTCAGTGCGCATTTTGGAAGGGATTACAGCCATCTGCAGGCTCTTGAGGAACAAAGGGGGCTCCTCGCTCTCTTTCCTTCAGTACTTCAGAGGGATAACATGGCCAGATAAACATGCTCTTGCACCGCTCTGCACTTGTTCTCTATTCTGCTTTGACCTCTCAACCCACCCAAACTGCCCACTCTACTTAAAAGCTGACCACATTATTTTCTCCTACTCTCACACTGCTCTGTGGACGGAGGCTGCTCATCAGTTTTTGCAAAATGCCAACTACAGAAAAAGACCAATATGAGTCATATAAAAATTGTTGCACCCACAACGGCAATGCATTTCCCTTGACAGATAATAAGACTTAATGCGTAGCAAGTTAGCGTGTTCTCAGACGTGAACATTCACAGTTTCCATTTGGGAATCATCACTCCCAGCTGTGCCAGGGTGTTATGGGAACCAGAACTTGTCAGCTGGGAATCTGGGATGCCAAAGTGTGGTCATGGACTTCAGGATCACTGTCAGCTGGTGCTGAGCTGATGGAGAGGCAGCAGGATGCATGGCCACTGAGTCACAGGAAAATATGGACAGACCACATGGCCTAATGTTTGGTTGCTGTGGGTTGGATTACCAGTAAAGCAACATAATTAGTTTATGTGGAAAATAAAGCCTGATGAAATCCACAGCTGTTTGTTAATCACTTCTTGGTAATCTAGTTTATGAAGAAGCAGTACAGAAACGCACTCAAGTCTTCCATCTCCAACTTATACATAATTGAAACCACATGCACCAAATCTACAAAGAAACACTTTATTTTCTTGTAAAATTATTTTTAAAAGTGGGGTTATTGTTGTAGATGCAAAAGCCTGTGTGCACAGAGATATAATACATCCATACAGCTACAATCTGTGATAGTCTGGATGAACTGTTGTGTCTAATGTGGAAGTATTTGAAGGACAGTTGGAGTGAAAGTAGTCAAAACACATATTGAGCAGCAGCATCTTTCCAGAGAGAAACAGGAGTGAATCACCGGAGAGGGAAAGTAGTCAAACAGCTACAGAGATTCAGTAATTTGAAGACAGATTGAAGAAGTGTGTGTCAGAGCATCGCAACCACTGTTTTGGATCCACAACAGCAAAACCCGCAGCAGCAGCTGTGCACCAAGCTGTGGGAAAAATCAGAAATGAACCCATGAAAAAGATCGTTCCAGGGAGAAATCCAGGTGAAGGATGAGTGTGAGAAACTCAATTATGTACTGACAGAGATCTATAGAACAAGAATGGAAATGCATCAAGGGATTACTTTAACACTGACAGAGAATAATAATAGTTTTTTTAAGACACTGAAGGAAATGAACTGATGCTTCTGCAGTTATACAAGAACAGATGGGTGAGAAGCTGACTTCAGATTTGATTATTTGAGGATGAGAATAAAATCTGAGAGAAAACATTACCACATGATAATTGGCTAGTAAACTGTAACCTGTGTGTTGCTGGTTAACTCATATATGTCTGATTTGACTTTGTCGGTAATGCTTTTGTTACAAAGATAGAGTCACCTAACCAGTTACTGGTTCTATAAAGTCATGCGGAAGTAAAAATGTAGGTTTTTGCGATTCTGCGGACAGAAGTTGTTCAAACAAAGTTAGTCTTAGTTGCATTTAAGCCAATATTCAAAAATTTGCAGGAAAGGAAAAACTCAAGTTAACACATCAATCTGACTTCAACTTCTTTCTGTTCTTGAGATTCTTGACCTTGGACATTCAATGGTAACAGTGCAAACTCCATCCACTGAGGAAGATCTTGTGATACAAGACCTTGTGTCCTTGTGTTTCCAAGGACAAGAATGTACTTCCAATATCTTCAAACACCTTAACAGTTCAGGAAAATTGCAATGAATACATGAATAGTCCGAAATCAGACAGGATAAGCACGTATCAGCAAGTCAAGATTTGTGGATCTTTTATATAGCTGGATAACAGGGAGTGTTTCTGTAGGAAACACTGGACCTGTGTGCTGGGTGGGGTGTTGTTGTGCTGGACTACAAGGGAGTGTCCAGAGCACTTTGCCCCTGTCTGTGCTCTCATCTCTGGAGCTTTGTCTCCGGCCACTTTCCTCAAACTCCCCCAGGGGCTGACGGAAGTCCACACCCAACAACTCTCTCCTATTGCTTTGGATTCCCCTTTCCTGAGTGCTTCCCGCTTTGGCGTGTCCATACCTCACCTCAGCTACACAACAGGACAGAATAAAGAGAGGATGGGGGTGCACGGGGGGAGGAAGGTTTATTGTGTGTCTGCAGCCCTCTGCAAAACAAATGAGAATCACTCAGAATCCAAGGACTGTGTGCAATATAATCATAAATAAGTGAGACGTTAACAGGTCTTGAGCACCAAATTAGTTTTTTTTAAATAAACTACGCACAAAAAGTAAAGAAATTTGTGTTTGGTAGATTGTTTCTTTGTTGTAACAATGCTTCTTGGCAATAAATCTTATACCATTGGAAAGCCTTTTTATTTCTCTTTTTTAAATGGTGCCACATTTGTAAGGAACATGCATTTTGCATGCATTGCTCTTGAAAAATTTACCAAATCTTCTCTGACAATGCCAAACTGCTTTTCTCTGCTGTTGACCCTTGTTGGTTGTTGTTTGGTGGATTGGATGATTGAAGTCTGAAGAAAAAAGACATACTGGCATTTTTTCTGTTCCAAACATTTATTTGGATTGTACAGTGTGTGTACATTTAAACAGCTGTAATTTCAAAAGCCAATGATGGAATCAAAGAAAGTACATCTAGTCGAGTTCGAACTGGAGGTACTTGTACTTCACGTGTGTATTTCCATTTCATGCATCATTACACCTCCACTCCTCAACATCTCAGAGTTAATTACTTTTTCATGCGCGCCTTTTCCACTGAAAACCATTTATCTCCATGTTTGGTGATTTTGAATTTCAGTGTTTATAAAAACTGAACAATTAAGTGTTCGTAAGAATTCTCCTCCTTCTTACGATAAATAAACTACTTAAAACCCCTCCTTGGATTAGCTGGAAAACGCATCATCACAGAGCTGAAAACAGCTGTTTTTCTGAGGTCATTAAAGTTTTACAGATATGTCGCTCTCACAGGACAGCGACACAAAGATATTTATAGACCATGAATCATTGCTGCAGATTAAACTACCAAACAGCAATTAAAGTACTTAAAATTTGCTGAACTTTGAACATCTACAAAGTAAAATGTAACATACACATGATTGCAGCAGTAATATTAATCTGAAACACTGACGGGAACCAGTTTCTGCATAATGAGTACTTTATTTTGATACTTTAAGTACATTTTGCTGAAAATACTTTTACTCAAGTAAGGTTTTGAAAGCAGGGCTCGTAGTGGAGTATTTTCAGCATCATGTTAATGCTTTTACTTGAGTAAAAATCTGAATACTTCTTCCACCACTGGCAATATATTTCATTTAGCAAGTGGAGAACTAAACTGTTCCACTGTGTCATTGTGGCTACACTGACATTAATACTGCAGTTTTGGGGGTTCAAGCTGGGGTCACAAAGAAGTGACAACAATGCAGGAAGTTGAGCTTTGTCAAAATGTCACATGATGTATTTGTTGAGGGAGTATAATTTGAGTGCTCTTTGTTTTGGCTTATCAGGCCTGCAGCAGTAACCTCAGATGGACTGGAGGGGAGGGGGCAGAGGAGTTTGTGTATGTGTGTGCAGGGCTGAACAGCTCGGGGGGGACCCTCAGCTACGGGACGTTTTAAAGGAGCACTGAGGCAGTAAATAGCTGGGGAGGTTGGAGGTTCACTCACATGAACTACTGATGCAGTGGCAAACCAGTGTCAGGGTTTCTATGGGAGATAGCTTGCCAGACATGGGAGCCATGTCGAGCTTTTGTGATTTTTTTTCCATCTCACCTAAACACCATGTTAATTCCCCAGCTGCTCTTTTTCAAACGGATTTACTGCGTGCAGTAAATCTGAGATTTTACTGAGGTGTGTGCAATACACGTTTATGCTGAATTTTGCCAGGAGTAGAAACAGGTGGTGAATTTATCATAGACGCTCAGAAAGATAGGTGTTTCTTTATTTTTCTACCATGCAGCTCCTCATCTGTCAGAGCAGAAAATGTACCGTGATCGGCCACAATAGGTAACAGATATGCTACGCCTTGCTGCAGATAAATCCAACTTTAGCTCCGGGCTGAGGATGTATATCTAAGTGGAATGGAAAAGAGATTTGCTTTGATTGTGTCCTTGTGTACACGTGGTCAGGATGAAGTGAGCGACTGTGTGGCACCTCAGCTCAGCCGTGTCTGCCACGCCGCTCCCTTAATGGCAATTTATTGCTTCCTGAATCCTGAAAATGGGAGGCCGAGGACAACAGAATTCCAACCGCTGTTTTTTACCTCCTTCCCCGTCCAAACACCCTCAGGGTCCCAAACACTCCCTAAATCTCTCCGCCTTTTAGGCTTCTCGCTCTCTCAGGCGTGCCATTTGTTCTGAGCTTTCAGGGATGTGATTCATGGGTACTTGAAGTGACTTATGTCTGAGAAAAGTTTACCATGCTTTAAACCTTTGGACCCAAATACTATAAGGTGGGTTAAACTGCATTGATGTGTTAGTTGAGAGGGTTAGAGTGCTGATAAATTAATGATGCAGCTGCATTTAGTGACCAAAGAGTTCAAAGTGAAAAGGAAAAAAAATACATCCAAAGGTTTTCTTACTGTATTTTTTAATAACACAGACAAACATAAAAATAATCCACAATACTGACACAACGTTGTTTTTTTCCACAGGCTCTTTCATGCTGTTGTTTCTAGAATTTCTTATTAACATATTTACATTCATACAACATTGATATTGACATAAATTCACATGTAAAATAACAGCAAAATGGCAGTGAACGCATTTAAGACATACCGCTTCAGCACATCACGGTAATTTGGTATGAACCCCCTCCCCTTGTTGATATAGTGCATATAAGATATGAATTTTACAGAACAGAATTTTATACATTAAATGCATATTTTGTGTTTTTCTTGAGCTAGCCTAGTCCAGTGTGATATCTTGTTTTCACCAACAAAAGCTGGTTAGACGGTTTTATATAATATAATAACACTGGACTTCAGTTCTCAGTGGCTGTTGTCATCAGTTTTATGAAGAGTCTTTATGCAGAGTATATACAGGTGGTATCTGTTATATTTCACATCATAAAATAGCTTCTTCTTCTTATGTGTGATAACATTTGACAACATCAGCAGAGAGCAGTGAATGACCTGACAACAACCAAACTTAGAGCTGCTTTGGCAACACTGCTGCAATTCCACCCCGACATATCTTTTTAAAATAGTCTCTCACAGTTAAATCCAATTAGTTAATTTTCTCCACAGCTACTGAAATGAACTGTATGATGTCTTACAAAATAATGTCTAAAGGTCTGCATCTCATTACAGAAGCAAAATCTCAGAGTTGGCTAGAATGTGAAAGTGCTTTCAGCACTAGTTTGAGCTGTGAAAGCTGCTCAGGTAGCCTTAGCTTTGTGTTCCTACTGTACGTGCTCACATTATCTGTACATATATTAAATTCTCAGTCGCTCCACTATGCTACATATAGTTGCTTTTTATTTGGTTTTCAGTGCTTGCAGCATCACACTTTCCAGATCATTCCCTTTCCTTTATCAGTGCAAATATATTTTTTTTAACATTTAGGATTTTTTTTTTATATAATCTCCTTAATAATAGTAACACTGAGGATGACCCTGGTACAGAGGTCAAAACATCACTCTCCCATGGTCAGACATTTTCTGAACAAAGGTGTATCCTCACTGGGACACCAACTAATAGGCGGTAAGCTTTCTATAGAACTTTAATAAATTTTCCTGAGTTTCTAAGCATTGACTCTCAATAGGCCTGAATTAAATGGCTTGACTTAATTTATCCCGAATGGAAAGCTTTTCAACAGATTTTCTCTGAACCTGCATAAAGGCATCACTGTGTGTAAAAACTGTCCAATGCCAAATGCTTATAATCTTCATTTCAACCACGTCCCTCATGTCACAATTCCACCTGGTTCTTTCTGACCTGGTGACTGCATATTGCACTGAAATGGAGTTGGGAAAAGTCCATTTCACTCCTCAGTCCTTTGGGAAGACGATATCCGTTGGTGGCACCGTGGCTACATTGGCCAACAGTTGCACTCTGGGGTTTCTTCCGAAACATGGAACAGGGCTGAGTTTGGCCTGGCTTTCAGTACGGCCTCAACTCTGAGTGGTAGACAATCTGCTGCAGAGTTTTTTAAATTCAGTCTACAGGCAGTTCACAGGGTATCTGCTGGGCTGCTTTGGCTATAGTGTAAGCACGCTGGAAGTCCTTGTAGCGCGGAGCGCAGCCCAACCAGGCCTCCCCAAAGTGGACTCGGCCAGTGAAGAGAAAGCTGCCGGGCCCCGGTTTGACGCCACACTGCAGCAGAGTCCTGACCTCACCTTGGCTGGCTATGCGACTGTTGCCGGTGAACAGGGCGTATTTCTGCCGAAACACCCGGGTGGCACTGACTTTGATCACTGCTGCTCTTAGGTTCTCGTCTTCCACCACTGATCGGATGTTACCTCGTATGACTGTGGATAAACAGATGTATGTATGTTAATTTCTGTGGTTATTTCACAATGAATAGTAATATTTTTGTTAGCTTAAAATATTTTGCTCTATGTTGTGCAATTATAGCTAAAGATGTGATTCTTTGTGGAGCTAAAAACTGATGGCAAAAGCCGTACAAAAGCCCAAGCCTGCTCGCTAATCCCTCTGACTTTTGTTGCCAGCTGAACTTCTCCTCAGTGCCATTACATCTCAATCAGAGGCCTGCAGATTAGACCACTGCTCCTTTTTGAGGGGGGTGATGTTAGGATTAGTCCACTACAGTGCCTTCATTAGGGGTTCCTGTGTGCGTATGAGTCGGGGGTGTAGAGATTTGCTGTTTCACCTTTAACCTTTGCACTTTTGAGAGGAGAGGATTTGGAGGCACCGGGGTGCTCTGACTTTAGACGATTCGACACAAATGATTTGTTCGAGAAGTCATTACGTTCTGCAGCTTTGCTGCCGGGACGTCTTGCCATTTGGTGATCTGGTTTAACTTCTTAATCTTGGCTGAATTAGAGGGAGAGGGGAAGTTCATTTTATTCCTAAATGTTTGGTGTTATATCAGCAACTTGTTTTATCAGGAAACTTACCAAAGTCACTGGTGCAAACGGCCATCAGGATCTCAGTGTTGTTGCAGGGTCGGCAGGCATCTGCAAAGACAACAGGGGGAGAAAAAAGAAAGAGAAGAGAGTCAGTTGGTGACCTTGCATAACACTCTGCTAAAACACCTATATGCTAATATTTATACTGAGCCTCTGGAAATCAAAGGCCGCCTTTCCAGATCACATGCACAGGAATGTGAGATGTGAATCCAGATCTAAAACTCTGTGCAAAGACGAGCAACAAAGGAGAGACCAACCACTGCGTTTTAACAGACAGCTGCTAGTTTTACAGTTGGTAGAGGAGGACCAGTGGAGCTTAAAGGTGCGAGGCTCTTCCACCCTAGACGATTTAAAGGCCAAATGAAACTTCCCCCCTTAAAGCCTTTCAGGGTGTCTACAGTCACACCTCATCAAAGCCCGCTAGACAGGGGCCAAGGACAGGGAGCGGGGGAGGACTTCAAAGATTTTCTTTTTTTTTTTCCAAAGTAGCATAATCCCACTTCCCAGAAAACACTCCCCTTCTTTCTGCAAAGGATTGACAACTATTATTAAAAACGAAAAAAAAGAAGCATAAAAATACAATGCACCTTACTAAAAGTCAGAGCAGGATTTGCAGATGGGCACACAATAAAAATTTAAACCAAACCAGCAAAGCTCTGTTCACCCGCATTGACTGATCTGATCTGTGGGTAGGGGGGGGGGGGGGGGGGGGAGTCCTGGCATTTTTTAAAGTTCTCCTTGTGGTTCTTTGGAGGCCCCTTGCCCACCCCACACATTCTCCTACTTAGTGAAAACCTCTTGATAAATGAGATTCCTTCCTCTCTAGTCCACAGCAAACCCCCATCCAAACCTAATCAGTGTGTGTGTGTGTGTGTGTGTGTGGGAGAGAGAGATGAGGGGGGGAGCGTATACTCCTACAGACAAGTCTCCCCACAGAGAGGCAGCTCAACAAAAGAGAAGAGCATCTCAGCTGGGCAGAGGCCTCCCTGTCGCCTAGGCGACGGCAGTAATCCCAGAATACTCATGCGGCACCCATTCAAAGAGCTCTGGACTCTGGAGAAAGCCCCACATACTGTGCTTTTGTCCCCCCGCCCCTTCCCTCCTCCCAACTCCACGGCTCCCCACTTCTCCTACTCCAAACCAGCACGCCTCTGGGGAAAGTTTGGCCACTTCCTCCTCTCTGCACTCTGCATGAGACGTGGAAAGTCCAACCAGCCCACAGAGGCCTGTTATGAATTATGAATCATCTACAGCAAGGATTTTTTTGGTGCATAATATCATCACTGGTGGGATGAAACGTAGCTTTTCAGGAAGAAAGAAAAATAACTTTAACCACAGTTTGGTGGGTTTTGGTGAGGAGTCAGACAAAAGACACAATTCAGAAAGAAATTAATGTGAACTTTAAAAGTTCAGACAGATAAAACTGGCCAAAAGTTCGCCTGAACTTCCTGTGTTCACATTTTCCTTATTTGGCCACACTCAAACCAACATGACTGACTCCTGGCCTCACTGACTCACCTTCAGTGCTGATGGGGTTGGAGTCCAGTGACAGACGAGCGGTCCAGTCCCCTCTCAGTTCATAGCGGAAGGAGGCGATCCTTCTGCTGATGTCCTGATGAGGTGTAGCTTGCAGGAAGAGAGCCACCCTCTCCCCAGGTAGTCGGCTGAAGCAACGAACCCTTGGTGGGGGAGAGGACTCAAGTCGATCCCCTACCAGGAGCTCCAGGACGCCATCTCTCTCCAGGTACAGCTGGGCTCCGTGGAACTGCTCCGATGGCTTGACACAGGCCGTGATGAGGCCGGAGCTGCTTCCACCAGGCCCCACCGCCACGGAGGGCAGGCGGGGTGAGAGGGTGAGGCGCAGGGCCCCTTTGGGATACAGCCAGTCCAGTGTGCCCTCAGAGCAGTGGAGGGAGATCTGCTCCACACTGCCCTGCTGCTGGGACAAACCACTGTGAGGAGGAAGAAAATGGAGGATGACATGGTTAATTAAAGGTTCCTGTAACATTTTTCCAGGCAAGAGAGTCTCCACCAGGATCACCAGTGGATTCACTCCTGAAACAACTACACTGATGAACCGCAGGATGGATTAACTAAATATGAACCCTGGTAACAGGAACATTAAACCAAACTTTCCATAAGAATCCATGATGATATAAAAAGAATGAAAAGTCCAACTTTGGTATAACTTTAGGACAAACTCAGAAAAGGCGCCGCCTACTGGCAGCTCTGTGGAAGCAAGGGCCAATCATTGCATCTTTAGGGCCAAACATGTATAAATACTGAAGCTCTTTTGCAGTTGTTTTATTAATAAATCTAAAAATGAAACTACCCTTCAATACTTGCATGCACAGTATGTTTTTTCTCAAAGTTTCACACTTAATCCTTCAGTCTCCTGTTTGTCTGGACCCCCCATGCCTCCTGCAGACAGCCCGTAGGCGCAATCGCAGCAGAGCACTGGAAACATTTTAATTGCGCCCTAATGGCAAGTCTCAACATGTTGCATCCAAACAAACATTGTCCTTTACCAAAGGACCACTCGCTTTCACAAAAAGAGAAGAGACACCTGTAGCTTCTCTGAGCGGTATTTTTGAATCATCTTTCCATGCAGCCAACACACGAAACACGATCATATGAAATACTTGCCTGCCTCTCCAGCTGCATTGGTCTTCAGAGTAGCTTGAAAAAGCCACATTAAAAATGGCAAAAAGTAAAATCCAGATTGCGGTAATCCAAACTCCAAAATGAGACATTTTCGACAGAGGATGATGCAAAGTTTAAAAATAAAAAGTAAATGTTAGAAAAAAGATTATTCCAAAGACGTGAGGTCCTAAAACCTCCGCGAGTAAAATCCCTCTATAAAACAAGTCTCTGATAATCTCTGATAACCTCCATAGTTTTGTATCCTCTTACCTCGATGTGTAAGATAAGAGAATACAGCTAAACTCTCCTCTCCCTGAACTCCGGGCTGCTGTGCGTCTGGGGACGCAGAGCTGTGAAGTTATTCCCCCTCAGAAAAACTTCACGGACCAATCAGAGGCCGAGAAGTGAAACTTTAAACCACTCACACAGCGGAGGAGGAGGGAGGGGGAGGGACGTCTGACCTGCAGATAGAGTAATGCAAATATAAACCACGTTTCAATTCACTATTGTGTTTGACATGTCTGCATAGAAAATACTCATTAACTTGTGATTGGTGATGGTGAGGGAGTTCACAGAAAGTTTCAGTTTATTTTATCGTTGCTGTTCTTTTTTTCTTTTGTATTGATTTTATCTGAGCAGTTTTATCACCACATCTAATGATTTTATCACTTGTTGATTTTAATTAGCTGTGAAATATTTTGTAACTTGAGTCTCTAAATAACATCAGTGTAATATCAGATAAGATATCTTGAAAAGGAATCAGAATGAGGTTTATTGCCAAAAAACAAACATGGTAAGTAGAAAAATATAAAATATATATATAAAAAAAGATAAAAAGCAAGAATTAACAAGTCCAGAAGCATAAACAGAAAATTAAAAGCTAAATATGAAAAATATGTATAATAAGTTATTTACCAATATCTTATTTATATGATCAAGCTGCACAATTTTGTGCAGGAATGTGCAAGGTGTTCTCCAGGGAATGAGCAAAAGTTCACGTCATGCAGTATATGTTGTGACTTGTGCCTCATATCATTTTTGCACAAAAAAGTTAAACTAAACCGATCAAAAAAAAGTCATAAAATCAAAAATGTAATTATTATGCTCCATCTTTCTCCCCATTTCAAATGTGTAACTGCTAGAGACTAATAAACAAGATGTCTCCTACTTCACTGTTAAGTTCCTTCGCAGTGTTTGTGCATTGGAGGCTTCCACATTATTGCACACTGGACCATGATTGACTTGACAAAGTCGTACTCATATGCACACATGTATATGTACAAGTATATAGAACACAGAAATGTTCCTGCTTCAGCAGATGAAGGTGAAAACAAACTTCTTGTGTCAAACGTTTTTGAGAGTGAGGAAACAATAAACAAAACACATTTTTGAGTGGAGGGGGACTTAAAATACACCATAAAACTTTTATAGCAGAGAAATGTTGGTTTTCAAATTATTTTTAACTTTTCTTTCATTCCCACTTTCTTCTTAAGTCATGGTTAGACTTAAATAAACATACAAAAACATCCTGCAATCAATAAAGATGCTTGAAATAAAGCTGCAGCATTATGTTTTTTAACAACGCTGACCATTTCAAAGGCTTAGAACATGTATTATCTTCATGAGACTTGTACTGCCAAAGAGGAGACATAAAGCTGGTCACAGTTCAATAACACTAACCTGATTTTGAGACGCATAATATATGATGATGATGATGACGAAGATTTTGCCTCCTCTGGTTGTCATGCCCTCTGCCCTTTACCCCGCTGAGCTTCTCTTTCATGTGGTGGTATTTATAACCAAATCAAATATTCTTTTGTGCTAACACTGCCATCCATCTCCCAGGGCCAGTGACTTTCAGTGTACGTGTGTGTGTGTTTTTGCATGTGTGTGTGTATGCGTGATGAAAGTCTCAGCCCCTCTGATGGAGTTATGACAAGGCCTCAGACCAACACAAAGGCACATGTGCAGAAATCCAGCTGCTTTATTGTCTGCGGCAGGACGGAGCTTTGTTTTCTGCAGGGCAGTTCAAAGCAGCAGAGTTTAAAGTCCTGAGCGACAGGGGGGTGACCCAGTCAAAGAAAAATGAATACATTAGTGCCTAAACTTAGTTATGGACTTCACAGATATGTCATAGCATCCACGTGTGCGCGGCGTATTCAGATCTGGACAGTCAGATTTACACACTTTGTCAAACTCATCAGTGTATTCATACACGCGTCCATTAAAACAATAGCGCACACACGCTTTGTGACCCTGCTCTGACCTGAACTACAGTCTTGTCTAGCCAGGATCATATTCAATGCTTTCATGTGGCTGTATAATGCATGGGTACACACATAAGGATCTTACAGTTCAAACATACTGAGCTTAAACTCATTTGATGTGGTTATCAACTTTTTTATTACACCATAAAAAACCCAGAGAGTTTTTATCACCAAGAAAAGTCATACAATATGGGATGGAGTTCATGTAACACTGTCATCACAGAATGGATACCACAGCATAATGTGAATTAAAAGAAAGTTTGACATTGGGGAAATATGCTTGTTCACTTTTCTTGCAGAGAGTTACAGGAGAAGCTTCTCAGACTCTAATGTCTGTCTATCACGCAGCAGGTTAACTTAACTTAGCATAAAGACTGGAAACATGGGGAAATAGCTTGTCTGGTCCTGTCCAAAGGTAACAACAAAACATTATGTATTAAAGAAACTAAATATAACATGTTAATCAGTGAACTTTAGAGTTATTTTTTCTTAGAGTACTTAGTAGAACCGAACAAACCAAACCATTTCCAGTCTTTATGCTAAGCTAAGTTTCCTAGTTCCAGATTCATATTTAAAGCAATAATTTGACCTTTTGGGAAAATACACACTACACACGACGCTACATTTGCTTTCTTACTGAGAGTTAGATGAGAAGAAGACTCTCATGTCTGTGTCTGTGCTGTACAACAACCACTTAGCTTAGCATAAAAGGTGAAAAACATGGGGGAAACATGAATTAAAGAAACTAGATGTTAATCAGTGAACTTCAGAGTTCAGGTACTTTGGAAAGAAGCCATTGTGCTGCATGCTAAGCTAATTGTCTTCTAACTCCAGATTCATACTTAAAAGAATAATTTGACATTTCGGGAAAATACTCTGCATTTCATTCCCTTTCTTTTTCTCACTGAGAGTTAGATGCAAAGTGTCATCCCCCTTTATGTCTGTACACGTGTCTGTGCTGTAAAACAGCCACTTAGCCAAGCATAAAGAGTGAAAAACAGAAGGGGAAACAGCTAGCATGGCTCTGTCCACAGGTAACAAAATACACCTACGAGCCCCACTGAAGCTCATTGATTAATATTTTATAAAAACTGAAGTCTAAAACCTTCAAGTAGGGTTAGGGTTATTTGGTTATGTGATGGACTTTTTCTTGCCTTGATCAGGCAACAAGCTTCTATAAAGTTACTGGTCCCAATAATGGTTAACTTATAATAGAAACATTGAATAAACATGTATGTGACAGTATCTTTGTGCTGTCCCGCACACTGGACTGAATCACTGTGTGCAGAGCTGCAATCAAACAGTGTCTACGTTACTATTAAAGGTCTGTGTGAGTGTGTGAACCATCAGACCTGGTTGTTTCCGCTCTGCATCTAGAACAATGCCATCTTTGACTCTAATGAAACACAGTCTGGTTGTCCTCATACTTTAACCACTGAACCAGATTCCCGTAGAATTTTAGCTCTCCACTGTGTCCACTGTATTCTCACCGGGCTGCCAATGAGAGCGTCTTCAAACAGTGCTGCTGTATGCATACCACAGTTTGCATGCGTGTGTTAGTGCTGTGTCTATTTATTTGGTACGCTGTATTCTTCTGTGTGTGTGTGTGTGTGTGTGTGTGTGTGTGTGTGTGTGTGTGTGTGTGTGTGTGTGCAAACAGGGAAGATGTAGTGACAGTGTGGCGTTACTGGCATTTATGGGACCTTGACATTCTGTAACTTTTCTCTCGCTGTCTGTTCTCACAGTCTCAGACACAAAGAGGACTTTATTGAAGGAAATGCATCATTTTAAATAATGAATGTGATGAATTTTCTCCTTTAAAGCGAAAAATTCATCATAATTTCACACTTTTGTCTCTGTAACACAAAAGAAGTCCAGCATGGCTGACATCTACAATCCTGTAACAGGACTAAAGCATGACAGAGCTGCTTTTTGGTCAGAAAAGGATCACAATTTTTTTTTATATATAACATGTGCTGCACCAGAGAGAAGGCTCATAGGTGCTCTACATATTGTATACTATTCAAAAATGTTTGGTGTCCCAGCTGAAACGCCAACCTGATCTGCGTTGAGAAGTTGCGATGTCCTTGTTCCCAGACTTTTCAGCTGCTTCCCATGGCACCTCAGTGCTAATCCAGTTGATCTGACATCGCTGCTGTTTGTTTTCCTGCACCGAGTCATCTATCTGCTGGTAATGAGATCTAAGACCTTGTCGGGATACTCTGATTATCAGCCTATGTTCAGGGTGACAGAAAATATGCCCTTCCCACCGCAGGATTGTGCTGTGTCTTGTGTTTTGTCTGGTTAGTTTGTCATGGGAAATAATCTTTAAGTGGATGTGAAAACTAGGTCACAATTGTTTTTCTATTTTAGGCTTAAATGAGAAAAAACAATAATGAAAATAATGCACACGTGTATTTTTGGTGCTGTGACTTCTTTTTTATTGCTTTCACGTTATCTACAATTACAGAGTAGCTAGTTCACAAAGTATTATAAGCTGCAACAGGTTAATGTTTTTAAGCTTGAACTGTCTATATATTGTGTATGTAGTTACTGTTTGAACAACTCCTATACACCACTGGAGTTTTGTGTTGTGATGAGTCAGTGAGAGCGGTGAAGTTGGCTTTTTCCCAGCTCTCCATGCAGGTGAGGAGCTCCTGGTCTGTGGCTGTGAGAAGAACCAGCACTCGGAGGAAGGCCGGAAAAAACTCGTGCTGATATTAACCCTCCGAGCCCCCATGAGAGCCGCATGTGAAAACTGACACCTGCTCTCTCATTGCACTTTCTCAGGATCCTGATTGTGTATGTGTTTGTTTGTATGACAGTAAATTTCTCTTTGTGCCTCTCATCTCGGCTTGTGTGACCGTGTTAGCGTAAAGCCCAGTGGGAAACCGAAGACAAGAGGGCCCTATACCAGATAAACAGTGTCAGAGAGGGTTGATAGTAAACGCAGCTGGAAATGCGCAGAGACACCCTGAGAATGCTCTCTAATGCTTTTCTAAACATGTAATAGATCACTTAGCTCCACTGTCACACTACTCTCATGTGTGCTTTAATCCTCTCCATCGGGATCTCTCATAACTTTTTGCATGAAGATACAGCCCACGTGTTGCTATATTCAGATGATTTATCTCATGATTTAGCCAGAAGGACACAAATCACAAGAGATTTGTTTGTGGCAGCCGGGATCAAGTCTCAGTTTACACATTCTCTGCAGTAATCTCTCACACATTTGCAGCAACTCTCTCTCCGACACACACAGCCAAGTTTTAGTTTATTGTACTTGTTTAATCTTGTTCATCCTTGTCATTTTTTGTTTGTGTGTCTCTGTGACAAATTCATTTTTTAAAAAGTGCTTTGAAGATGTTCATTTAAATCTTCTTTATAGCTCTACGCATCGGCAATCCACTTTTTTGCATTCAGCAGCTCCAAATTTAACCTAATTATAGTGGCTGGGGTCAGAGGTCACAGCTGGGTGCCCTGGGGACTTTTCATTAGCAAAATGGAGGGAAGAGGCTGCAGGTGTCTGAAATGAACTTCTCTATCTATTGTGCCTTCTTCAGGAAGTTCTCGATCACTGATGAAATTTAGGTTTTGGGGCTGTCTGTTTTTTCCCCTGTAATTGATATACCACTACTTAATTTAATTTATTTTTGACTTACTTATTTCCTCCCATTACTTTTGATAATAACCTTTATTATTTATCACATTTTATATTCTGTATTACTGTCCTATTTTACACTATTTTTAATTGAACAAATTGTAGAAACTTACGGAAATAAATCTCCCTATGATTGTACCTGTATGATCAAACTCATTATTTGTGCAGTATGCATGGTGTTAAGCTGACATTTTGACATTTAATAAAACAAATTATTATTACTGACTGTGGAATATAAAAACTTTTTATCTACATGTCCAATTCCTATCCCATTCTATGCTATTTAATCTAATGTATATCTATCTATTTATCTATCTATCTATCTATCTATCTATCTATCTATCTATCTATCTATCTATCTATCTATCTATCTATCTATCTATCTATCTATCTATCTATCTATCTATCTATCTAATCTAATCTTTAGCTTAATCTTTATGCTATTTAAGCTACAGTTACTTTGCAAGTTAAGAATTTTCATTGTACAAAACATACTGTATGATCAACTTATAAACTGTAGGGTATTATTATAGATTAATTATCCAACAGTACATATAGTAGTAGCAATTAACTCCACTTCAGGTCACTACAACAGCTGAATAAAATCCATTTCATCAAAATGAATCATTTATTAATGTAATATCTAATAAAACACTCACAGGGGCAACATTTCTGCACCTTTACTTTTATACTTTTTCTCCTACTTATAATGCTTGTATGTACTTTTACTTTACAGTATTTGAGTACTTTACTCTAGTATCATTTTTTAACCTCTTCCATCATTGCTCGTGTGTTCCTAAATGAAGCCAAACACCGGTCTGATGCAGCAATGCATCCTAAAGTGCTGATTAAGGCAGCAGCAGTTCCACTGCAGCATCTCTGCCTGCTAACTTTTCCAGATACGCCTGCAGACATTTAATTTCCCTTCGAGCTTTTGTTGCTCTCCTCCATTTATTTCGTACAACATTTCAACTGAAAATAATTAATGGTAGGGTCAAGAAATAAAGTTCATGAACCCCACAGCTCTTCTAAATGGTTTTCCTCTCAAAGTACTGTTATGGTTAAGAAAAAAGATCATCCTTAAAGCCTAATAATTATTGTATATCTATCTTGACAAAGAGGTTGGATCTAGCCCTTTATCTCAGTGTAAGCAGATAATGATAGTGTCTGACTTTAAACAGGGACAGCGTCAATACTGCGGCCAACCTTGATGTCTTTTGCGTTGATTCTCACATTCCTCAGTGTTTAAACGCACACAAGGGAATAGTTTAGCTGGAGGGTAAACAGGCCAGACTCTTTAAAAGTGGTTCTTCACACAATGTTTCCAGTGCTTACTCAGTAGACTTTTACTTTTGATAGTGCTTCAGTTGCGAGCAGCAGGCAAAAGGCAAATGAAAACACATCGCAGCCACCGCAGAATGCACAGGAAGTTTCCTGCGGTACGTGAGGTTTGAGGATAAATTTAGACTACAAAGCATCTGCAGTCAGCACCGCAGCTTTTGATTGTAGCCAGACTGAAGCAAGCATGTGTCATGCTCCTTTACAGATGCTGCATCCTCTCATTAGAGGATGGTAGTGTGTGGGTGAGCTTGCCATGATTGCCTGACATTTATTTGGAAAACCAGGTCTGTGAATGGTTTGGTCTGTCTTGTTTTTGGAGGGAAACCCACTTTGTCGTTGTTGGCCTTTAGAAGACGGCATCTCCAGCCCTTTTCACTCCACATTTATGACTCTCATTAGCTGCAATTAACAGAGCATCTCCCAATCCCTCTATTTGAAATCCAGATGAGAGTATTGTTATCAGCAGCCCAGCGGTGCTATGCTAATTCCCCCCCCCGGCCTGGTGTGTTTGATAGGCAGTGTTGTTGGAGCCCAGCTGGGGGTCAGACAGAGGTGCTCCCCTGTCCGTCTTGTTTGCGGCTCTACCACCCCCCACACTACTTCTAATTGGCTGAATCAATTTGGAGGGAAACTTAAGAAGAAGCAGGATCCCTCCAAAATTGACAATAGGTATAGTGTTTTACATATGTCCACAGGAAAGACAGATGTTGTCCCTCTCGACCACATCCACATTTGAATACCCTTATTTGGATACAATGAGAGAGAATACAAAGGCGATATATTTTGGCGGTCAAGGCAGATGCATAATCTTGGCGACCAAGATGGATTGCGATAGACTTTTCAAACTTTTTTGATTCTGTTGAGTTTATAGCTTTTAATTCGATCAACTAAACTAAATGAAATTAAACTAAACTAGTAGAAACATATTCAGTTTCCAGTTACACAGAAAACAGGATGGTTTCCTGTCAAACGTGGTTACCAAATGTCATTCTGATCCTGAAGATGAGTAACACTGCAACATCATCCCTGGAAACTGAGATTCATTTGTGTTTTATAGTTGAGAAAGTTAATTAACATGGTCATTTACGTAAGAAATACATGGTTCTCCCCGTAAATGCTGCTCCTTTTGCACTCAGAATAAAAATATGTGTTAACAAAAATTCAGATATGTGATAATATAGCTTATTAACAATAACTAATATAGCAAACATTTTAAGGAGACACATCAGAACTCTTGTAAAAGTGTTTTGTTTTGCAAAATGCTACAAACTAACAAACAGAAAGAGGAGATGGTCATTTTTTTCCCTTTGCTGCCTGACTGAACTCAATCTCCTCCTCCTCCTCCTCCTTGTCCTCCTCCTTCTCCTCCATCCTCCTCCTCCCTCCTCCTCCTCTTCACTGCATCCTGCTCTGTGAATTGGGTTTGGCCAGCCCAGGTCATCCTTGGCTGTGCAGAATATAATTAGCCTGCCTACACACATACACATGCAGACACTCATGCAGACTTTAAACTTTAAACCCCCCCTGATACAATGGCCTGCTCAGACAATAGACACATGCCAATACTATGACCCCCTCGGCTATCTCCCCATGCACAAAAAACTCCTTGTTCATCCTCAAACCCTCCGCCCTCCTGCTCACTCAGCAGAATAATGAGACTGATAAGATTACATTTTTACTAATCACATTTCACATCATATCATAGACATTAAAATAAGCGTAACTGGAGCTGAATCTCAGCTGCGCAGATTTGAAATCTGTTGACCAGAATCAGACTCAGCTTTGCCTCTGTATTAAGTTTCAAGTGATAAAGTTAATAATGTGTTATAGTTTCAAAGCTGCATGCTGCAGTTTGTAACCAAAGATGGAGCTGAGCTTAGCTTTATGTTCTGAGGACAATTATTTCTACTTTCTCCACGTACCATTTAAAGCTGCTGCATTAACCACTACTTGTTTGCCAATATTACATGAAGTATTTGATGATCATGACCATCAACTTGAATAAAAAGTGGGACAATGTGAGCGTAAAAATAACAGGATTAAGGCTTTAAATTATTCTAAACGTACAAGATTAAGAAGTAATTGAATTATAATTCTTCTAGTCTTAGCAGTAATCCAAGAACCTTCACATTTCAGCCCCTAGATGACAATTAAAATCTCTGAATAGGGTCCATAATTGCACCCTAAATCTGAATTCAGAGCGTCTTTTATCTCCCACCATCTCTCATCAATGCTATTCAGACTCCGTGGTGACCTGCAGCCTCGTCCCTGAGCCCCTTTTGATCTAATTTTTTTTAAATGCCATCGCACACGAGCTGCCTCCCCCTTTGCTCTCTCAGCACCTGCACTTCAGTGTCCTCCGGCTTGTCAATGGATCCTGCCTTTTAAAATGTATATATCTGTTGCAAATGAGGTAGCCATTGTTGGGTCGCGGGCAGGGGGGAAACTCTTGAGGGAACCGCCAAAATTTGGTGTCTCCCCGGCTCCATCACTGAGTGAAACCCAACCCCCGACTTCTCTCTCACACACACACTCATACACACACACACACCTCTTACTTCAGGGGGATCATATCACCTATCCCCTGGGGTATACTAGTGTGCAAGGCTGGATGTTCTCATGATAACAGGTGTATTTGAATGTATACAACAGGTGGGGTGAATCTGTGGCGGTTTTTCTTGGCTTCACCGTTGTTTTCTTGGGGTTTATCTTAATGAAGCACTGCTAAAGTGTGTTTTTATCTCGCACATTGGAATCAATGAGCATTTAGCAATATTTAAGTTTTAAATGTTTGCATTTTAAAGAAGACTTTGGTGGCGTTGAAGTGGCCATTAGCTCCTGGAAGTCTGTTTAGAGAATATTATTATTCTGTGAAGCATACCAGAGGCAATAAATATTTACCTCACAGCTCCATGTGGTTATCTGGCTTTATTTTCCTCATCTGACCCACGACTGATGAACAGAGGAAGCTGATAGAGGAGAGACAAAACGGAGTCTGTCCTCCGACTCAGTGACTCTTCAATAGAGGAGGTTTCTTTCTGCAGTGAACTGTGTCATCCTGCAGAGAAGTGCAGACGAGCGAGAAAGCAAAGGAGTGATCGAAAAAGAGGAACTTGGAATAACTAGAGCATGGAGGGCAGTCCTGAATTGGCTGACACATTCATGCATGCAGGCATATGCATGAGCGCATGCACTCATTTTCCACGTACACACACACACACACACACATGAAAACACGCATTCATACATAGTCCCAACTTAAGGATTTTTTGGCCTATCTGCACATGTATGCAGGCTAATCAGGGCCTCTTCACAGACAGAAAGCAAAGGGTCACTCAGGGTGAGATGTTTGTGATGGAAATTTGGACGGCAGGCGTAGGAAAACAAAGCTAGAGACAGGACGCCCCAGAGACGACATACTTTACACATGAGATAACACACATTGAAGAGTTACCAAAAAAAATCTTAAAATAGAATCACAAAGCCTTTCTCATTCATATTACTGATAAAGAGCTTCATTGCAGGCACTTTCACGAAATTATAAGAGAATAGCTGGACTGAGAAAGGATTTTGTCTGTAGGTTTAGTTCTGAGAGCTGGAAGAGAAAAGCATTTCGACAAGTTTAAAAATATTTAAAGGACATCCGTACAGCTAAATACACAAGGTTGAGGACTAAAATAATCTTTATTTTGATGTGCGTTTCACAGCAGAAAGCTTCTTATCCAACTTTGTCTAAAATTGTTCAAAACTGGATGTTCCTTTTCTTTCCAAGTTGCCTCAAAAACTTCACTTTAATTAATGCATTTCATCTATTTTCCTGCTCTGCATCAGCAAAACACAAGCAAACTATTCTGCTGATTGCATGTGATTGCTATAGGTCCTGGGCTCCAGTGAGGGAATGACCGGGCCATCGTCACACCTTCACTGCTAGAGCCCAGGACGCTTTTACTGGGCATGTAGTGCATAGATCGAGGGCATTCGATGGAACCGCTGCGCCTCACTGAGAAATCACACAAAGATGGGATTTAATGGCCCTTCGATTGAGCGCTTCTAAAAAGACAACCTCTGACCCCCAGCCTTGACCCTTGCTAACCCCTCCCATCCTCCAGGGTCCAGTGCCTGTCATTGGTCATTTGTCAAACTCCTCACACTGATCTGATTACGGTCCAATTTGGGATCTGCCGACTACACACTTTTAGGATCAAGACAAGCTCCTTTCAGCAACTTTACATGACAACAAATAGCTGAATTGTTGTGGGAAGAGTAAAGGGATGAGTATTTGTTCTATTCAGACAAGAGAGATGCACAAAACTTTAGATAGATGCTAACCCTGATATTATATATCTATGCTGTCTTCATCTGAAGACCTGCCTGATAAAAAAGGAACTGAGTTAAAACTGTTCAAGAACACACACATTTCACACTGAATCATAGGTCAATAAAACAAATATGATGTAAAACAGAAGAGAATTATTAGATGAATCATCCAAACTAAACATGTCTCACATTGATCTCATCCTAATTGAATGTTTAACAGCATCCAGCCACAGGAACATTTTCTGAGTTGTATGCCAGTATTTTTATTAGTTCAAACCAGCACAGTTGCTATGGCTGTTTTGAAAAACACAGCCGGAATGATACAGTGCCATTTTATTTATTTTCACAATGGAATGAAAAATGTAATGTTCACTCCATTAGGTCCAGTTTTTGTAGAAAACCCACAGTGCAGTGTTTTGCTTTTGATATATAAATTAAACCAAAGTGACACCGTAGATGGCACAAATGACAATTCACATATAAACCTTTATTTCAGTCTGAGTTACAGACCTTGAGTTTAGCAAAGATGCTGAACATTCATTCATAAATCAAGATTCCTCAACTCCAGACTTCACCATCAAGAGAACGCTTTACTAGCTTTTCTGTTTTGGAGTTCAGGAAAATTCAGTCAGACTTTTACAAATAGCAATGGACTTCAAACTTGTTTTTGAAGCTTCTTTGTTTTTTATCTATTTTGATTTCATTTGTGTTTTTATGTGCTCAGTATTTCAGTACTGTACAGGTTTGCCTTATTGTTTGTACATAAAGCAAATTGTTAAGTTTATAGCACTGACTGCGGCGCCATCTTTGAACATAGTATCCAGTTCTCCTTGTAGGGCTAGCTGGTGAAGTACTGTAGATAGCAAGCTAACGGCTAGCATGCTGTCCAAAAACAGACAAGTTCTAGCTACTCTCCGGGCTTCTTTCTTTTTTCTTGGTACCAACTATGTCTTGGGATTGTACATCATTTCATTCAATTGGGAGTTTTTCAAAGATGGAAAATAAACTTCCAAAGCTAACAAGCCTACTAAGTGCTTGTGGTCAGTTGGTGCTGACAGTTAGGCGGCATTTCGACCTGTTGTTTTGTTCTCAGCTTTGTGCATCATTTCAATCAATAAAAAGGGGTGTACTTGATGAAGCTAGGTTGCTAACTGCCAGTTAATGTTAGCTGTCAGTTCTATCTGACTCTCTGTCTCCTCACAGCTCACCACCATCAAGGCAGTTTGCGCAATCAAATTTATGTTTAAAGTTCTTTGCATTTGTGTGCAAAGTTAATGGTTTGACTGGGTCTTAGTGTTAAATAATTGCCTTTGCAAATCTCAGTCAAAAAATAAATATCAATATAAGTTAAAGGTCCAGTGTGTAAGATTTGGGGCCTCTATTCTCAGAATAAGGCAAACATGGAATATAATATTCATAACTATGTTTTGATGCATGTATAATCACCTGAAAATAAGAATCTTTTTATGTTTGTTACTTTAAAAATATCCTTTTATATCTACAGTGGGAGAGGGTCCCCTTGCATGGAGGCCGCCATCTTGAAACACCTTATTCATACAGTAGTCCAGAACAGACAAATTAAATAATAACTCTAAACAGGGTCCTTAAAGTGTTGTAAGAGATTGCAATGCAGTGATTGGACCACTAAATGCAACTAAATTCTACACACTGGACCTTTAATATTGAAAAATATATACTGTATTTGAGAGTTAATGCAATATGTAAATTAAAGTATGGAAAGCAGTGGTCTTAAAATATGTGTGTGTTCCACTATTCATGTGTCGTGTCTGTTCATGTCTGTCCGCTCTGAAACTCCTCTGCAAAGGACTGTCAGTCAGATATAACAGAAGCCTTTTCCTGATCTGCCCCGAGGGACTGTGCACGGTTACACACACGCATACACACACACACCACCCCCAAAACAAACCTCTGTCTGGCCAGCACGCACACACACACACACACATGCACACACACAATTAGCCCATAGCTTATTATGTCTACTTTAGCTCCTTTGGATTGTGTTGGAGGGGGTTGGGGCAGGGTGGAGTTTGGTGACCCCGGAGAGCATGACCTTAGGGGACATTCGGGGAGGACAAGGGGGGGATGGGACATCGGACTGCAGGGAGGGAAAGTAACTTCTTGGTGCCCCTGCTGGTTGTGTGTGAAGATCCTCATTGATTTTGTAAGTGAAAAACACACAGATCAGTCATTACTAGTAAATTGCATGAGCTTCACCAGAACAATTGCTTTTGAATTGATAATGTGATGAGATAACGCTAAAACAAAGCTCATTAAAATCTCAAAAAACTCAATCTTGTCTTTTGCAGCCTGCAATTAATAACAATCAGTAAACAAACATTGTTTCCATCTGGAGGTAGTTGTCAGTTACATTAATGGTTAACTTCATTTTTTTATTTAATTGAGTGGTGGAGGAGGAAGATGGAGGAGGATGGAGGAAGATGAGTTTCCCTCCGCATCCTTGAATTGCTCATGCAGGAGTTTTGATTTCCCTCCAAAAACTCTTTTGTAAAACTTCTCCCCCGCCACTTATACAAGCTACACAGCAGCCGCCTCCACCCCCAGCCGTCACACATCAATCCATCGTGTGTGAGTGTGTTTTGGGAAGTGGGGGTGTCTCGGCCAGAGGGCTGTTAACCCCCCAGGGTGTAAAGGATTTTTGGACTAACACTGCAAGTTTTAAAAACAAACTCTTTGATTTCAGTTTACTTAAGCTTTGTAAGGCCTCAGACCAGCTGAAAAACACTGAAGATAATGTTAAATGCGTCCAATCTGAAATTTTTTTTTATCGATATCTGTTGCATAAAGTTACTCTATGCACATGTGCAATTTTAGTCGTGGCTAATCACAATATCTCCCCAAATTCTGTGATCCTTTGCACAGGATTTCAACTCTCCTACACAATCCACATTTTGTTGGCATCCTGTTTGTGTGCAAAAGTCTGAATGAAGGAGATGGATCTATCCTTTTTTAGAGTAAAGATGAGTTATTCCACCCCCTCCCTTTGTCAGGAAGCTTAATCAGGGCTGCAGAGGTGTGTGGCTGACCTCTGACATTTTGGTATCTCTGGCTATTCTCTTACTTGCCTTTAGGTTAGCATCAGGACATTCTTCATTTAACTCTTAACCTAAGGAGTCGACTTTAGCAGCCAGTGGTTTAGAGTTAAGGCATGCAGACATAAAGGCACATTTACACAGTCAGTTATTCACTATAGCTGATTACCAAACCCTTATAACCACTAACAGACTGGAAGAAAACAGGAGAAAGAAAGACTATTGAGTGTGCAGCAGTAGTAGCTTCCATTTGCAACTTGTAAATTTGCATTTGCAATTTGTGTAGAGTATGTTTTAGAGCTTTCACCAAAGAAGAGTATTACACTGGAGTTGAAATAACTTCCAGTGGAGAGTACAAATGTCAAGCATTACAAAATGGATACCTGCAGATAAGTTCACAATGAATAATTAGTTAGAATATATTTTTAAAAAGCTTTCTGAACTTTGTTTTCATTTTTACTGAAAAAAAATGTATACTTTTACAATTATTCTATGATAATTAAGATCACATTCAACAGCATTTTTATTCTAAAATTTAACTCTAAAACATGTAAAATGAATTATTCTTCACTTATTTAACTTATAAGTACATGTTAACACAAGTTAAACTCCATGAAAAGTAAGAGGAGATGTTTGATGCGAACTTTTTTCATCAGTTTTCAGAGCAGAGTTGGACATGCTCAGCTCAGACATACCGGGCAGAGGAGAAGAGATATCCACTTTGTAAAAATGTGGGAAAATTGTTTCTGGCAAGACAATAAAACTTACATTTTTAGAGCAATGACCAATGAGAGCTTAGTGGAACTGACAGTTCATGTATTCTTGTGTTTAATCATTAAAAATTGATTAAAATGTGCCTCTGCTCGGGTCAGGCAGCATTAACCACACTGAATGTGGAGACAGGTAGCACATTAACTGTCTGAGATTAATTTGAGCATGCAGATCAGTCTGAATGGAGTTTGTATGAATACAAAGAGCAGCTTTGAATACTCGATGGGTAAAGTTTCAGTTGGTGTCTGTGTTTTGGCACAAGAGTAGATTATAAGGGTGAACAAGTGAATGTAAAGGGGGGAAACTGTGATTGACAGCTGGGCATGTGTGCGCATTTGTGTGCCTGAATAAGCAGTTTTGTTTGGTGTCGCAGTGTGATGGTTAATTACAGAGTGCGTAGGTAGGCTTATGTGTGTTTGTGTGTGAATCAGATGTAAAAGAAGGAAACATTTTATACTAATAAACAGTAATATAAGTGATTTATACTGACGGTGTAACAATATAAGCACACGTCTGACTCTCCAGTAATCAAAATGCACTCACAATGTTCCTTTAGTTACATGAAAAGAAGCTGTTTAAGCAGGTGATATGTAAATTCATACAATAACTTCCCGCATTTCCATTTTCTTACAGTTAAGACAGCAGAGCTATTCTTTTACTTTTGTGCTCATGTTGCATTCAGACCCACTTGAACAAACTGCAATAAGTCCATGAGCCTTTCCCCTTCTCAAAATGAGCAAACCCACCAAACAAAGGACCACCATTGTGGATAAACACTGCTTTTGTTTTACCCATTTGAACCTGAGGTTTCCCTTAACGCTAAGGAGAGCGTGTTCGCCCTTTTTCTCTTTTCAGACGCTTTGGCGCTGAATAGCGGAGACCACTGCCAAATGGGAAAACGACTACACAGGCAGAAAGAAAGACCAGAATCAATCAGGAAGTGGCAGCTTTTCAGCTGTGCCAGAGGAGCCGGGCAACTTCCTGGTCTTGTTGCCAAGGTGACTGGAAGCTCAGCCAAGTGGTGCAGTGGGCAGCAGTTGGGTTTGATGGGAGGGGGGGGGGGTTGGATGGAGGAGGATGACGGTTGGGATATTGGACAGGAGGCGAGGGCAGAGAGCTGCTGAGTGAGGCTGAGGGAGTTTAAATGTAAGCAGTGAGCACTTCAAACAGCATTCAGATGAACCATCACAGAGGAGCTTCTATTCTGATTATAATCCTCTGCAAACAGTCGCCTAATCCCGCCAATTACTCCCAGCTTCTGTTCACACAACATTTTGTAGTAGAGTTCTGTATGATCTATAACCTTTTGTTTATTGCAAAAAAAATGCACTCATATTATATGGAAGTTAGATTATCACATTTACGTTCTCTTAGGAACATGAAGAGATGAGTAAACACTGTATAAGAAATAACATACATATACTGAGCAAGAAAAAGCAGGTAATGTAAATACGATTCTGGCATATACTGAACAAATTTAAACTTTACTGATATCAGTAATGAAAAAAGATGTTTATAATAATGTTATATTATTAAGTAACACCTCTACTGAGAGACCAATTCTGCATTTTGAACAGTTAAACCAGTTTATTATAACCAATTTAAAACCTATACAGTTAATATTTCTTTCGCAAAAACAAGCTACTTGGAATTACACTTGTTTCTCATATCTGATTACATGATGGGAAATTTTGAGCACAGAAAAAGATTTTTTGTAAGCATATATTTATATATTAACAAGAGAGAGGCTGTGTCCATGGGTTGTGGAGCAAACGGAGGAGGAACTTTAATACATTTATTGCTCAAATTAGACTCTACCCAATATGACCTGTGTGTAACAAAAAAGCTACACTCAGTTACTATTTCATGAGGTACACCTTAACCAGTGTTTCTCAAACTTTATACACTGGATACCGCCTCAGAATATCTTCAGCTCTCCAAGTGCCACCTGTATAACGGATGTTAAAAACAATTCAAGAACCAAAGCTGGTTAGGTGCAAAAGGGGTTCTCCTGATCTGCACCTCCCATTTGGAGTCACGATGTCAATGTTTTTGAACCATTCATTTTACCTCCACTTACTTTCTCCCCATCACATTTTAGCTCATTACTAATCAAGGATGTAGCATGCTACGTGACTATGAAGCAGGATGATACTGAAACTAAATATTACAGGATCTCATCGTTTAGTATTACGTATTGATGGTATTAAATGTTTCTAAATTATTTTAATTAAAATAAGATATTTCAGAGATTCCTCCACGTACCACTCAAGGAAGCTTGTGTAGCACCAGTGGTACTTGTACCACAGTCTGAGAACCAGCGACCTAAACATAGCTAATACAGTCTAATATAAAAGGCCCACAATAAATTCTACATTCATGAAGATTATAATGTTCAGTTTTGTTAAAGCTGTTAAAATAACATAAGTTTATGGCTATTTTGTAAACTGTAGAGTTGTTTCTAATATTGTGTTCATCCCTTTTATGTTTTTGACCTGCACATTATTTATTTCTTTATGTTGAATTCTCTTTTTTGATTTTATGAAAGTTAAGTAGAAACTTGTGTCACTGATTACAGTTTCACATTTCGAATCTAAACTTGCAGCATTAGTGAGTTTGTCCCCATTTTTACAGAGACGAGACTGGGAGATAGTTGGGTAGGTGGGTGTTCTGGGGGACCAGACTGGCGGAGATGGGTAAACACAGCTGGGGACACACAGCTCTGGTGGGTCTGTGGCTCAACGGCCCCCTTCACACATTTATCAGTGTGTTTGCTCAGGGGATGTGCCCTAATCTTCACACGCTGATCTCTGTGCGAGGCCTTCACAGAGGCCCAGCAGGCTGGGATGAAAGTGACCCTGTCCACTGACACAGCCTCGCTAATTCCTCCAAGGATAAGCTTGAATGTTCTTCTCTTTATGAAGGTCTATAAAGGTCATCTATGGATCTGTCTGTGTGTGGCTCAATCTCTCTGTGGGTGGGATGGCCCTGGTAATATAGACTAAATTCTTGATCATAATCAGACCTTTCTCTGAGCAAACCCCCTACAAATGGACAGATTGTTGTCATGAGGGATCACTGTTATAACTGAGATATACATTTTTTGCTGCTTTCCTTACTTATCAGGATTTTTCAGTCAATAACAGATAAACTATAGGTAACAATTATGTTAATATAACCCCCAAATTTCAGGTTTTTATTTAATTAGTCAGATGCTTATTGGCCCTTGTGCTTCAAAGAGTTTCCTCAATGACCACCACAGTATCTATCCTACTGAGCAAGAGTAGTGAGAGTAGTTTTGTCAGTCAACATTTGCACTTGTGTCAATTTGAGGCTTGGCTAAAACCTTGATTATAGAGCGCCATCTGCTGGGGACTACTTTGTGTTGTGGCGCGCTCTGCCTGTCAGATACAGCTTGAAGGCAGTATAGACTTCAACTTAAATTGTAAATGTGTAATATAAGGAGCAGGTTAAATTAGTATCTTGTCATATCATTATTAAATCAAATTTGCTTAAACAAAGAACTTTTTACAAATTGTATGCTCAATCAAAGTTCACTGATTTTATGTTCACTTCATGTATATTTCCTAGGAAATAAAGATTATACTGTGTTTACTTTTACTTTACTGTAAAACACCAGTCACTTTACTCTATAGTCTCTTTTTACTCTAAATAAACACTCTGTGCAATATCCCTGTGTACACATCACTTTACTTCTACGATCAGCATTAAATAATAATAAATATTGTAGTATATTCTATTTATATAGTATGTTCATATCTATTTATACAGTCATACTTCTCAATACTTATATATACTTGTCACAACCGTGTCACTTGTACAGTGTAACAAGTATGAAAAAGTATATAACTTCTATATATAGAACAGTTATATACATTTTTCATACTCTGTTTCAGTATATTTTATATTATTTTTTAACCTAAAATGTTGTTGTATTTTTGACTTCTTTATCTTATTTTTATCCTCAGCTCTTAATGTTGAGCTGACCGGTTCCTCTTGTCCAACACATATAATTGTATTGTTGATGGTATGTTAACCTGCATGAGATAAATAAACTTTAGAAACTTGACTTTGATACTTTATGTATCAAATGCACAGACCGTATTTAAACGCCCTTTCGGCTTCCGTCGACGACGTCGTGTAATGAGCGCTTGACGTCAGCATAACAACAACCTGTCATGACAGCTCGTATGGGGGAAAAAATATTGATTAAGATTTGATATCAAATCATATAAAAACTGGATGTCAGAATCATCCTATAAGGTAAGTACTGGACACCGCGGATGTCAGAAATAAACCGTAACTTAAGCGGAAGTAGCAAAAATTAGAAGGAAACAGGCTATGTAGCAAACAGGCTAACTTAGCATGAAGCTAATATCTGTTGGTTGCCTAGCGGCGCTGAGGTAAATGTTGAGATAAAAGCCCAGACGACCTTCTCAGGCCTGTAATAGCTCAAGTCCTAACTTTCCAATCAGTTGCCCATTAAGTGGCCACATTTCCTACCCTGGTTATGAAAGCATTATGTGCATATTTGTGCTCCTTGTGGCGAACATCGACAACATAGCTTACAATGCTAGCTTAGCAACGAGCTAACATCTGAGCGCCGATCTCTTGTTTCTCTTGTAACTAAAGTTAACGACACTGTCAGCCTGTTTCTGTGCGTGCTGCTGCCACAGCTGCATGTCAGTCAGCCAAACTAAAAATCACATTTCACATTACTTGTTTACAACCTTTAACTGCCATTATATACAAGCGGTTACAGTTTAAAAGGGTTGTGCTAGCGATGTGAGCTGCGGGTGTATAATGTTTTCTGGCTGGCTAAAAGCTAGCTATGCCGCTCATTTACCGCTGATGTCCGTCACATGAATAGTTAATTCGCCGGCAGTCTAGCCACCTCCGAGCTGTATGCACACTCAGCGAATTAAACGAATGCCTTTTGGGTGGCATCGAGGGCTGCACCTAATTCTCCCCGATAGTAAGACGCGCATTGCAGGTGCATTGCAGTGAATGTTGACTTAACTTTACATGCACCGTGTCTCTCTGATCTGGTTTGTGAGATCCAGGAGGGACAGGGACATTCTTGAACCTGTCAGCTAGCCAGCCGAAGAGACGGGGAACAGGATAGGGAAGCAGGGCGAGGCGGGCCCCGCGGAGCCGGTGGAGAAGATGGCCGGCAGCCCGGAGAAGAGTTCCACCGCGCAGGAGCTGAAGGAGCAGGGGAACCGGCTGTTCCTGTGCCGCAAGTACCAGGAGGCTGCTACATGCTACAGTAAAGCTATTGTGAGTAACCATCTATGGAAAAGAAATGACACTAATAGTGTTCTTTTATCTGAACATTAAAACATAGTATGGATGGGATGCATTTTTCCTCTGAAGCCAAGTCTACCACACCATAATGTTACTGTGCATGTGTATTGTCTGTCTCCCAGAACCGTAATCCGTCTGTGGCAGTGTACTACACCAACAGGGCTCTCTGCCATGTGAAGCTGCAGCAGCATGACAAGGCTCTGGCAGATTGTAAGCATGCACTGGAGCTGGACAGCCAGTCAGTCAAGGCCCACTTCTTCTTGGGCCAGTGTCACCTGGAACTGGAGAACTACGACGAGGCAATCGGCAACCTGCAGAAAGGTCAGAGCAAACTTCTAAGATAGAGAATCTTTTGCAGTAATATACAGAAGCATGCGTATGAGAAATCGACACGTATTACCAAATTTACGTACGAGTCATTCCTTTCTTTTTAAACTCTTCATTTCACTGTCAGCGGTCTCGGAGTGAAAGTGCTGATCGCAGAATCAACTGTGACTTTTTCAGATCAATGTTGATTGTAATAATCAAATTCATGATACTGTTGATCAGCATTTCTACCTCAGGGCACAGCATATGTTTGCAGGGATGTATTATACTATGCTTTGTCAGGGTTTCTATCGCTGGAGTAATAATATTCTTATTAAGTTTTATATATCTAAATTGTTGACATTGAAAGAGATGTCAGACAGGAAGAAAACACACTTACTGTTGGGAGGTTTTTTTGTTCCTTAGCTTATAATCTGGCGAAAGAACAGAGGCTGAATTTTGGAGATGACATCCCCAGCGCCTTGCGCATTGCCAAGAAGAAACGTTGGAATAGCATCGAGGAGAAGCGCATCAACCAGGAGAACGAGTTACACGCCTATCTGACCAAACTCATACTGGCTGAGAAGGAAAGGTGAGGCGGCTGTAGGGTGGCAGTCAAATACCCAGCATGCTTATTAGTGTGGTCATAATCTCTTGACAAATGAGCATGTCATGTTGGTATAACTATTATTTTCATAATGAATTAATTACTTTGTACTCATGCAGAGAACTAGAAGAATACAAAGAGAAACAGGACGACAATCAAAACGGAGGCGATGCTGCCAAGATTGCATCAAAACACGTACGTTTTACTTACCGCGTGTCTTTCACTTGTCATGCTTGTAATGAACAAATATAGTAATTATATATTCTAACTGAATATTCATGAATATACTTAGGACAAGTATCTAATGGACATGGATGAGCTTTTCTCTCAAGTGGATGAGAAAAGAAAAGTGAGTATGAAACATAACTTCTATCAACTGAGCATGTTATACTCTACAATATTCATTCATTTAGTAATTTCCCATCCACACCGGGAGTTTATCTCAGCATGCATTGTGCAAAAAGCAGCACAACACCCCTGACCGGTCACCATCATCCATTACGGGGCCAACAGACAGACAGGCACACACTGATCTCATTTACCGACACAAATGCGTCTTTGTTAACCGTACACACCTACTTCACGCCATCTTCTTTTGATCGTCAACATAGCAACAAGAAAATTAGGCTCAAGCTCACTTTCAGTTGTGTGCAGTTACAATGGCTCGTTTCTGTTCAGTT